>OY720346.1:39277303-40486117 GCA_963082975.1 Labia minor | reverse complement strand
GTTAAAAAATTATTAGCTTATTATGCAGTAGTGGTTGGTGTCACAGTGAAGACACGGGTTCAATCTCCGGTGAGGTCATGCCATTTTCTCATCCATAAATCATTTAAGTTAATATTTTTAAAGTAATTCTTATTTTATTCACAGAAACAAAGGTAAAATATTAATTAAATTTTACCACAAAATATAAAACTAATGATGAAAACGTAAAATTACAATTATCTTAAAGTATTCGTATATATTAATTTATAATTAATTAATTTAATAAATATACTTTTGTTTTTGTAGTTTATTTTATTTTATATTGAAGATTATTATTACAAACTTTTTATACAATGGATTTTGGGCAATTAAATTTTTTTCAAATTTGTAGTGTAAGACACTTTATTTAATATATATCTTTATAATTGTAATTTTTAATTGTAAAAAAGTATGTCGCGAAAACAAAAGGTTGAGAATTCCTGTACTAAGAAAAATAAAATATATTATTAAATAATAAATAATTGAATAATTTCCCTTCTGTAAAAACATTTAATTAGTTAAAAAAAAGTTCATATAAATATTTTACCTATATACAAGTATATTTATATTTTTTTAATGATGATGGTTATTTATGAACACACGATCGTTTCCGCACATTTTTATAAATGCGTTAAAAAGGGGTGGGAAGATGAGAGTGTGAAAAGGAAAATAAAAAAAAAAGAAACTGTGTGGCTGACAACTTTTGTTTTAGAGAACGAAACAAGACAATATCACCCTTCAAGAGGAGACCCAGAAAAAGAGAGAAATAATAATAATAATAATAATAATAATAATAAAACACCTTACCAACTGACAAGTATTTGCACTGAAGGCTTTTTCGGATGCGCTTTGGGAATAAAAAGGCAGGGTTTCTTTCCACAGCTTCTTTATTTCCATACCGAATGCAAATCTTCAAAAGGATTCGACCGAGTCCAAGGAGAATCCAAATATTTCAAAAGCATTTTTTTTGCTTCCCCACTAAAAAAAAAATCTTATTTAAATATTCATATTGTTTCATATACATACAATATGTACTTATACGTATATATAGTAGGTATATATATATATATATAATAAATGAGACATAAATATATAAATGAATTCAATTAATAATTCGAATATTGATTTATGAAATTTCCCTCATCCGGTTCACTGGCTAATTATTATTGTGAATTAACTATTAATTAGAAATAATCTTTGAATATTTTATTAATTAAACAAAACCATTTAATTTAATAAAGGTTTGTAAATATTCCATTAAAGTAGGTATATCACTTTTTTCATACTATTAATAATTTATGTAATATAAACTAAAAAAAAACTAAATTTATAATATAATTAATATAATTAAAATCGATAAAAAAAAATCAGTTCTTTGAGTCGAGAAAAGCTCCCTTAGATACACCGGACATGATAAAAAAAATTCAAATTTAAAATTTGACAAATGTATTGAAAAATAAAAACTTTATTAGATAATATTAAAGTTATTATTAAATCAATGTAAATTTGATTTGAAACATATTGTCGAGTATAATAATAATTCTAGATATATACATACTTAAACAAATAATAGAATATTTATGATAATTTTATAGCAAAAATTTATTTTAATTTTTAATTGTAAAACACTAATAATTTTTGTCTATATATATATGATTTAATAATCTATCTATCTATCTCTGTGGCTCTAGGAACTCGAAAGTACTTGGCCGCAGCAACCAGAATCCTTCAATCTCTACCCTCTCCCATCTCTCTCACGACCCTTCCTACATTGTCCACCTACCGCGTCCTTGGTCTTCCAAGCGGACTTTTCCCAATCGGTCTCCCCATCAATATATTTTTCGCCATTCTTTCCTCTCCCATTCTAGCCACGTGCCCTTCCCATCGTAGACTTCTCAATTTTATAATCCTAACTATGTCTGGATATGCATAGAGGTCATGAAATTCTTCGTTATGCAGTCTCTTCCATTCCCCGGTGACCTTTCTTGGCCCATAAATGCTCCGAAGAATCCTATTTTCAAATACTCTAAATCTTTTCTCGTTTCCTAAGGTCATAGACCATGCCTCACACCCATATAATACAAGCGACAAAATAATTGTTTTATATATTTTAATACCCTTGGATAATAATTTTGACGAGATAAGGCCTTTACTGCATGATACGAGCCGATTGCAACCACGATTTAAATTCTTCTAGAATATTATTATCCTTCATGGTTACAGAACCTTATCGAAATTATTCTATTTGTTTTTTTATTTATTTTTTGAATCAACATTGTCAGTTATAATAAAATAAAACAAAAAAAATGTTCTTTTGATTTTATATTAAATATTAAAGCTGGCCATGTTTATTTATATTCAGAAACAAAATAAAAATATTTTCATATGATTTACGTATATGTTCAATTTTTAACTCATTTCAATATTTATTTTTCATTTGTATAAAAATATATTTTTGTTTTTTTGTATTTTAAATAAATTTTTATATTGATATTTTATATTAATCTATGAATAAATATATAACATCTTAAATTGATATCGTTTTGATATTTGCTCCCTCCAGATTGGGTAAAAAAATAAAAAAAACTTGGAGGGACAGATGATGATTGTAAATGTTTCATTCGTTTCGTGACTGATTCCTTTACGACTATTCCCCTTCCTAAACCTTCTTTTTGGACAATAATACCATGTCCTGATAAACCCCAATCTACCACTCAACACCACGTGGGATGGGAATAAGCGTGAGTGAGAGAGAAAATGGGTGACAGAGTGAAAAAGAAAGAAAAGAAAAATGCTTTGGAGGGAATCCGAAGGGTAGATAAGTTTTACTATCAATTCCATCGGTGTTAAACGGGAATAAATCCTCCCCAGAACTCAAAGAGGGGTTTATAAGAGATATTTCATGGCTTCCTCAAATCCAAATCCAAGAGACGTAGAATTTTATCACAATCTGCATATATAGCAAGACCCAAATTGTCATTGGATGATGCTATATTTTCACCTTAAACCCCCTCTCCCTACTCCTACTCCTCTAATCAATTCTAATCTTTTCTAATCTAATGGTAATTTGTAATTATTTAGTTATTTACTAGTTTTCAATTTGTAATTCTATATATGAATGATAAATTTAGAAAGTAGTATCGGTTTTATCAAACTATAAAAATAAATTTATTAATAAAATTCTATTCTCATTGAACATATTTTTACCGACCGACGATAGTAAGGGAAGGTACGGTATTGTTTTCACACCAAATTTCATATGTGGAGATTCTTACATATCTCCACGAATGATGCATTTTGTTAACAGAAAAAAATATTTTTAGCATGATGTCTGTCCGTCTGTCCGTCCGTTGTGTGTCCGTATAGAACGGCTTAACGGATTTTGATTCTGTCCGTCCGTCGGTATGTGTATCCGTCCGACTGTCCATTGTGTTTCCGTATAGACGTGTATAGCTTAAACGACTCACAACGGATTTTGATAAAATTCGGTGTATTTTCTTAATGCATCAGTAGCATGATTTCATTAACTTTTGGTGTATATCCGAAAACTGGAAGTATTAAGTATTAATTTTATATTCATTGTCAAAAAATATTTTACTTAAAATATAATATTGATAAATAATTGGTTAATTAAACTAAAAATAAAAACTATGATAATTTTAGTCATTTTAATTCAAGTTTTAAAAATATTTTTTTATACTTTATATAAGTACTAGCTGCTCAGAGCTCCTTCGTCGCTCTTCGCATCTAGACGGGGGCTCCGCCCCCTGTACCCCCCCGAGTGTCCCTATTCTGAGCTATAACCATCTAACTCCTAACCTGTCCCATCTCTCTCACGTTCCTTCCTACATTGTCCACCCTGTTCCCAATTGGTCTTCCACACAGACGTTTTCCAATCGAACTCCCCACCAATATATTTTTTCTCTCCCATTCTAGCCATGTGCCCTGCCGATCCCAGCCTTCTCTATTTTATGACCTATATCTAGAGATGCATAGAGGTCATGCAATTCCTTGTTATGCAGTCTCCGCTATTCCCCGGTGTCCTCATCTTTCTTTGGCCCATAAATGCTGGGAAGAATCCTATTCTCAAATACTCTGAATCTATTCTCATCTCCCAGGGTTATAGACCATGCCTCCCACCCATATAATACAATTAATAATTTAATAATTTTGATCCCCTTTGATAATAATTTCCAGATTGTAACCTCGATTTAAATTCTTTGCAAATATTATTCTCTCTGATACTAATTATTTTGTCTTATCACTATTAATTTCAAACCCCATCAATTTTACTGCCTCGATTAATTTTTTTATGCTACTTTAAATGTTATTAATTTATTTAAAAAAAATCAAAGTAAACAAAATAAAAATAAAATATAAAATTAGCATAACACTAAACTACTATAAAAATAATATTAAAAAATATATTATATATTAAAATCTTACGTGAAAATCCAATTATGAGATCAAATTTTCTTAATTAAAATAATTTACTCACATAATCTTAAAAATTAATAGTTTTAAATTATAGCCGTAATGTGAATGTTTTCAAAGTTTAAAAGGCCAATAAGATCAATTGAGATATTGTAAATATCAATAGATATAAAAAGATTTTTATTTGCACATTGCTCAGAATTTAAATTACCGCCAAATTATCGCCACCAGCGCCTCTATTGACATATTTTTGTTCTACATAATTTCCACTACCCGCCTATAATATATTCTTTATAATTTTTTTAAAATTTTTCTAATTCAAAAATCGAAAATCGGGCTTCGAGGTCTGGTGGCCAGCCCCTTTGTGCTTCCGTGTAAAAAATTCCAGGTCCCTGCGTGCGATAGTTTTTGCTGGAGAGCTCGGTCAAACAGACAGACAGACAGACAGACACATTACACTTGCTTTTATTATTATAGATATATATAATGTTGTTTGGAAATTAATTTATTTCAAATTGTCGGTCTGTTCTGTGCCTGGCCACAGTCATATTTTTTATTATATATATATTAAATTATTCGATGGTTATATAAAAAAAAATAATATTTCACATAAATATTTATTAATTTCCTTGACTTATGAATGATATGTAAAAAAATAAATAAGGAAATAATTTGGAATGTATGAAAATGATATGCCAATGAGTGGTTGTCGTCGTCGTCGTCACTGCGACATTCAATACAGCACCAGGGACCAAGATCAGCGATATGCGAGGGAGGAAGGTGGGGGAGTGCACTCTGGATGAAAAGGGAGCGACTGACAAGGACCGATCTATGAAAAATGAAGGGGCCTAAGTGCGAGGAACGAAATTAAATTGGCCATCTTTCAAGGCAGCCGCTTGACGTTTAAATATGCACACCAAAGCGCAATCCGAGGAGCCAGCCAATTAGTCAAAAGGGCGAAAGAGATTGCGCCTGGATCAAAATTCCTTATCATTTAGCGTGAAATGAATAATGGATAGGAAATCAAGTGACTAGTATCTAGGAGATTGGTATGAGGAAGGTGAAGGGTTAAGTATAGGGGGGTTGGGATGGGAGGGAGGGGGTAGATTTTATAAATTATCCAACTAAATCAAAGTTGACAAATTAGGCAACTATTAATACTTGAGATAATGCATAGTGGGACATTTTAAAAATAAAAATAAAATAAAAAACAAACGATGTATAATTTAAAAAGAATAAAAAATAAAATAAATATTTTTTAATATTTGTTTCTGTCATTTAATTAATTTCTATCCATTTTTGTTTTCTTTTATTTTAAATCGTATCGGTAAATTTTGACAAATTGATAAAGCTATACCTAGTTATTTATTATTATTTATATAATTAAATGTGAATTATTATCTACAGGTGTGTCAATTATGTTTATGTTTAAATATACTACAATAAATGTCTAAAATTATTTCTAACTAAAAATCTTTTCATTTCGAATTGAGTTTCTTAGTTTTTAAAATGAAAAAATACTATCTAATTTTATATATATACTAGCTGCTCAGAGCTCCTTCGTCGCTCTTCACATCTAGACGGGGGCTCCGCCCCCTGTACAACCACATTTCTCCAAGTGTCCCCGGTGACCTCATCTTTCTTTGGCCAATAAATGCTGGAAAGAATAATCCGAATCTACTCTCATCTCCCAGGGTCATAGACCATGCGTGGCTCAACGGTACTCGAAAGTTCTTGGCAGCTTCAACCACATTTCTCCAAGTGTCCTTATCCTGAGCCTCTGTTCCATCTCTCGTACGTCATTCCCTGATGTACTCATCTTTCTTTGGCCCATAAATGCTGGGGAGAATCCTATTCTCAAATACTCTGAATCCACTCTCATCTCCTAAGATCATAGACCATGTCTCACACTCATATAATACAACAGACAAAATAATTGTTTTATATATTTTAATTTTCATTCCCTTTTATAATAATTTTGATGAGATAAGCCTCTTTACTGCATGATAACAGGCGTTTCCCGATTGCAACTTCGATTTAAATTCTTCTCAAATATTATTATCCTTTGTGATTACATTCAATTTTTCTACATATTCAAATTCTACATTTTGTATGTTCCTGTTTGTTTCTAAATATTTTTATTTATCATTATTAATTTTAAACCTCATCTCTTTTCCTATCTCCATTAATTTTTCCTCGCTATCTGTAATTGCAATTGCCGAATCTGCTATTATATTTAAGTCGTCTGGGTCACCTAATATTTTACAATTGATTTTCGCATCTTACTCTTTCTTTACTACCTTCAAGATAAATTTTAAGATCAAAATTTGAAAAAGTTTATCCGGATCTATTGAGTCATGCGTAGGTTTTACTAAAGTCTACAAATAATTAGTGAACAGAATTATTGAATTCGCGGTTTTTGTAATATCTGTCATAATGAAAATATCTTAATTAATGTTGATCGATTTGGCATGAACCCGCAATGATATCGTCAAATATTTCCTCCGCCTATAGTTTATAAGTATTGTATATGTTATAATAGAGTATAATATTCTTGATCATTTCATTTCGATATTTTAATTTCATTGCTTGATTTTTATTGAATATTTTTAATTATAATAAAATTTGAGAAAATGCAAAGTTAGACTTGAGACAATTTATAAAAATTAATTTATAAAAATTAACGGTATAAAAGTATTGATTAAAACTAAAGATAAATTAATAATATATACATTCATTAATAGTATTAATTTAAATTAATGGATTTATTTGATTTTTTATTATTAATTTCATTTATTAATTTTTTTAGATCATAGTTAATTCCCTCCCTTAAAATAAAAGAAGTATTCAAATATAGAAAGAATAAATACAGAATAATTTAAGTTAAATATGATTTAAATATTTTATTATATTAATTAAAATGAGAACTTTTAGAATAAATTATTTAATTGAAATGATATTTGAATATTAGAATTTAAAATAAAAAGTGAAATATTATAATAATTCTTTGATTGGGAATTCTTTTTTGTTTGTTTCTATGACAGCAAAAAAGTAAACAAATTACATAGATACATACATACATACATACATACAAACACTCTCCTTTATATATATAGATATGTGTGTGTATGTGTTATTTTTTTGATTTAAAAACAGTAAAAAAAATGATCAATTTAAGTAAAATATATTTAGAAAAATGTTAATAGAAATGGTTTAAAAATAATATATATCATTACAATAAATATAAATAAATGTATCATCTTGTATTGATTTCAAATGAGATTATTATATAAATTTTATTAAATAGTCAATAACAAAAGTGATGATATATATATATATATATATTAAAATATATATTTTTTTTTAAAGAATAATTGAAATATTTTAATAAATGGATAAATATGAGAGAGAGGATTGTTTAATTAATTAATAAGAGTTCTCTCTCGAGTTTCAATTATTACCATGAATATAAACACAATTTAAAATTTATATATGAAAATTAGATTTAAAAAATAATTTATTTTTTGTAGATAAACAAGAATATATGGTATAAAATAACGTCAGAAAATTAATTTAATGAAATGATTGGCCACCCGGACAATAAACAAAAAATAAATGAGCCAATTTTGAAATTTTATGTAGTAATGCACAATACTTATTGACTATATAATAATATTATTAAAAAAAAAAATATAGACATATTTGAATAAAAACAAAAACAAATCTAATATACAAAACAAATGTTTTATACCTAATTGGATTGATGCTAGAGGGATTTATTTCTAAATCAATTTTTATCGCTTTGAAACACATTTCAAATATTACTATTATTAGATATAAAATATATAGTATGTATTAAAATACTGAATATATATACAATATATATGCATATGTAAAGAATAAATAATTTTTTAGATTGAAACTAATCTAAATGTAAATGATAGATTCGATCAATGGTTGAGTAAGTTCGTATGATGAGCGCTTGAGGGATTATGATAGGGTGGTTTTTAAGGACAGATTTTGATTAAAAATACATTTTCTTTCAGCTGTGTCTAATCCCCATAAGTCATCGTTAAAAAGAATCCACGTCATCGAATAATTAGAAAAAATGTTTCATTTCAACATGTATGAGGCGGAGAAGAAAAAAAAAATTGATTATTAAATAAATATTTAACGACAGAGTGAGAAAAAAAAAATTGTCACTTATCTCTTAACTCTACTCAAGTAAAATAAATGAATAAAGTTTTTTTTTTTTTTTTTGTTTGATATATGCATAAAAACGTAAACAAAGAATTTAATTGGCCACTTGAGAAAAGCAGAATAATCTATTTAGAAAAATTCTATATATATATCAAAAAACACCAACGGTGTTCCCTTTTTTTTATTCTACTCTTTTTCTCTTCTCTTCTTTTCTATTCTATTTTTTCCATTCTTTTATTTTTTACGTTTCTTCTTGTTGTGTTGTCCTTTTTTATTTCTTCTCAACTGCGTCCACAAATATTTCCGTTTGTCCAGTTTTGTTTGTGTGGTTCTTTTTTCTTTTTTTTCTTTTTTTTTTTTTTTTTGTCTAGTCTACTGGGAAGGAATGGGTTGAGAGAGAGTGAGAGAGGTAAAGGAAGAACGGGAGAGAGTGGAGATTGTTTGGAAGTCTTCGCCAAGAAAGAAAATATGCAAAGAATGCGGGAAAAATACCGGGCCGACTGACACCAACCCTTAACACCACATCAATATCAACGAAATTACAAACATTATATATAGTTTACTGCATTTCACATTTATTTAAACTTCCTGAAGCCAAATTAATTTTTGTTTAGAAGTATTTTTTTTTTTTTAAATAATTGTATTAATAATATTTTGTCCTAATAAATTATCTTGTTAAATATTATGTTGTTTTTTTTTTTATTTTTTTATTCAAAGTTCTAAAAAAAAAATGTTTTTTCAATGCTAAAAAATAATTATAAAAATATCAATAATTATAATAAAAAAATAAGTTGAATTTAATTAATTAAAAATAATAAACTAATTGAAAAAAATTCAAACACTAATAAGAAATGTGCCAAGTAAATCTAAAATATTTGAATATTTCCATATAGCGATTATTAAGATGCCACTATTTCACAATTGAGATGTCACTTCTCACTCTCGGATGTATCCTTATCACACTATAATCAAAGAAATTTAATTTAATTAAGATTAAACTTTGAAATGACTTTTATATACATATACATATACAAATCTAATTTCTTCTTAGTGTTTGAATATTTTTAGGTAGAATGTTTGCAAATTTAATAAATTCTATTTAAAAATTATATTTTAGAATAATTTCTAATAACTATTCGAAACTAAAATAAACAACTAAATAAATTTAGTTATATTTAAATTAGTTTTCATTCATATATAATATATTACATTGAGGTAGAATATAAAAAAAGGAATAAAACTTTTTAAATTATAAAATTTTAAAATTGGCAATTATTACTTATGTTAGAAAGAGATTAGTTTTTTATTTTAGTTGAAGTGAACATTTATCATACGTCAACATGTAGATACCCTGATTCACAAAGGACGAAGGGGGGGGGGTTGTATGGAGGAATGAAGCGAGATAAAGAACGATGCAGAATTCATGGGGGAAGTTGATTTCAAGAAAGAATGGAAATCAGCAAAAGTGGTGGGGAGATGGAGGTTCGATGGGTAGAAAGGACACGACTTTTAAATTTATTCGAGGGAGGGTGACCGGAAGTGAGTGAGGCTCGAATGAAATGGTGGGAAGAGGGTTAAAAAAAAGTTGGTTGAGCGAATCAACGGGCAAGAAAATGAGCTCGAGATTCCATGAGGCGAGTAATAGGGACGAAAGGGCTGCTGGTATGCAAACGGGCCTTCCATGTGGAAGCCAACGAGTCAATGCATTTCTCCAAGAATAAATATGAAAAAAAGTCTACTAATACTATATTAAAGGTTAATATCATAATAAAATCAAATGAACAAATTAAGAAAGAAAGAGTTAAATGAAGTTGCGATGAAAGAATTAGATATATTATAACCATATTATTATTATTATTATTATTTATTATTATTAATTTATAAGCTTCTTAAATGTATTTTAAGATTCCAAAAAATAAACAATAATAATAACTTATAAACTATATTTTTATATTCAAAAAGACAAAAAACAAAAAAAAGATTACTCAATTTGGATCAAAGAAAATTTAGTTAGATAACTAATAAATTTTACTTTTAAAGAAATTTTAAAGAATTTCTTTTAATAAGTAAAATCAAGACATTTTATTAAAAATCTTGACAATATATATACAATTTGACAAGGTCCTAGAACCAAATTTCAGATATTTTATCGTATTTGGACAACTGATGATCCGATTTGGTTTTAAAATCAAAAATCAAATATTTAAAATGTGTGAGTGAATAAATTTTATTTAACTAAAAAAAAATTAAATTAAAACTGTTCTCAATATACTTGTTTATAATCCGAGCTTTTACATTTATTGAGAAAGTATGGGGATTGAATCAATAAACAAAAAAAATATTGTAAAAACTTTTTTAGCTAAGAACTTTTAAGTTTTTTTTTTCTTTTAAAGACAGACTTGATAAATGTAATAGATTTTGTTTAAAAAAAAGAATAATCAATATTGAGGGATTGATTAATTTTACATTCTATTATATTGTCTATTATGTTTTTTTTAACAAATAAGTAAATATAAACTATATATGTTTTTATTTACTTATATATTCAATAGATATTAGATTTATTTTTATTAATTAATTTTTACATATAATTAAAAAAACATATTCAAAAAAGTTTAAATTTAATTTTAGGAAATCTATTTCTAACATGACCAGTAATGTTAGTTTAAAATATGGTAACAACTTTAGAGCTTTATGTACACCTGTATATTATTATTATTATCATCTTAAATACCTATATATATATTATAGAATATAAAAAATAAATCATAAGGTGAAAATTTTTAAATAATTTAATTAGAATATATAAATGATGCAAATATTAAAAAATACAATCCACTAATTAAAGATTATATAAGAAATATAAAAACAAATAAATAATTACTGAAACATTAAACCATTTTAATTAATGATAATTTTGTTTCTTTTATTTTTACAAAATGATATTAATTCGTTTTAAAAATTCATAATATAACCTGTATATAATTATTAAATGTTAATGATTCAAACCTAGGTTAAATTTCGGTACTATAATTTAACTACCTTGTATAGTGTTCTTGTGCATCTAAGTTTTATTTAATAAATATTTCTATATTTTAAAAAGTATAGACATAGGCTCATTTAAAATTTGAAGAATATTTATATTGTTAAAATTTAAATGAATCTCTAAAATAAATCCATTAGATATTTAGGTTTATTTAATTTTTAAGAAAATCTGATATCCAAAAAAAAAAACAAAAAAAGAAAATTAATTAAAAATCCAGAAACAATTAATGAGGTATAATATATTATACTAAATTTCAATTTAGATGAAGAAAATGAGAAACGTAATAAATAGAAGTTACTCGACAACTTATGCGGATGGGAGGGTGTTTGTGGGCATCAGCGCAAATATTTAGTAAAAGGCTAGGCAGGCAGCCGCCCACCAAACAGTAGTACCCATTCCTGACTGCCACTTTAGCTGACCAGAATGGGGTTTAATCTCGCCAAAGCAAATACGATCCATCCATTGCCTCCTCCAACCAACCCTTCCCATTTACTATCCTAGTCTTATTCTTAGGGTTTATTTGGGGGAAGAAACCACAACTATGTGTGCACCCCTCGAATGGAAAATATACTACGAGAATAGAAATTTATATTTTTCCTCTCTCTCTCTCTCAGTAGATTTTAATTAGAATTTCTATAATGAAATTGAACATATCAGTTTTTTTATTCTTGTGTTGTATGGTGGTTTATTTAGGTTAACAAGAAGAAAATATTTATTAATATATTTCTAATAATAATTAAATATAGCATTTTATAAATAATATTTCAAAAAAATATATAGATATTCAATATTATAAAGTATAATATTCAAAAGCAATGAACAAATATCAATGTTAGGTTATGAATAAAGTTTTAAAAATAAAATAAAATTATATATATTATTTCTATTATTTATATAAGACTATTATAATATTATATAAATCCTATTACAAACAAGAGGATATGTTATGTCTTTGTTGGTTCACCGACTGATAACTCAAGTCATGTAGGTGGTTAAAAAAATATCATTTAATAAATATGATATTTTATTTATTGCAATTTTATTTAAATAAAAGTGAATTTATTAATATAATTTTTATATAAATATGATGAGATGTCAGTTACTTGTCATTATAAAGTTTGAAATTTTAATAAATAAGTAAAAATATAGTTGCAGACTCTGATGTTGATTTTGAGAATTTATCATATACATTAAAAAAAAATATTTTTCTTGAATATAGATTAATGAGAGCATTTTAATACCTATATACCTTGAATAAACATACCATTAAAATATTAAAAAACAAAATAAAAAAAAAAATAAGTTGACCTGTGGCCAGGTCCGAACCGACCGACGGTTTGAAGTAAATTAATTTCCAGCTACAGAAACAATTTCAAATAATTTTAATATATCTATTAATGTAATAAAAAACAGATATGGATACATAAATAATAAATATAAACATTTTTAATTTTATTTTATTTATAGTATATATGCAAGACCAGGCTGGATGACGTCATATAATTTTAAATCAAGAAAAAACTAATAAATATGATTTTTCTCAAGTATAAAACCAATACAAAGTGCATGATTCGTGGTGATATATAAAAAAATCTCCTTTGGTGTGAAAATAACCCTTTCCTTCCTATCGTCGATCGCTAATACTACCACTTCCGGTTTCCGGAATTGCACCAAAAGTTGATCAATTCATCCCACTGATGCATTAAGTAAATATACCAAATTTCATCAAAATCGGTTGAGCCGTTCAGGCTGTACACATCTATACGGACGGACGGACGGACAGACATCATGCTAAAAATACTTTTTTCTGTTTAGAAAATGCATGATTCGTGGAGATATGTAAAAATCTCCACATGTGAAATTTGGTGTGAAAACAATACCTCCCTTACTATCGTCGGTCGGTAAAAAGTGTGTTCTAAATGAATGAATGTTTTGATATTAAAGCAAATGCTTGTTTTATACCTATTATTTATAAATAAATTAATTAGAATATAATAATATAATAATATATTAGTATTAACATTAGGAAGTAATAAAATAAAATGATTTTTAATCTTTCTCTGTTATGAAAATATGAAAAATTAATTAATTTTTTTTTTAACATACTTTTATTTTCTACTTGGGTACCTTTATTGTCAAAGGTTTTATATAAATAAATGAATATATATATATATATATATCGCTTGAATATTCTTTCTACTATAGTAATCAATTGAATATTTTCTATTGCTACTTTATTTACTATTCATTTATCCATTCTTTGTGGTCCCCATTGAATGAAAAAAAAGTCGTCGACGAAAAATAAAGAGCGAGTAGCCTCCCCTCGAACCTTTGTAATCTAATATGAGATGTGTTTGCAATGCCCGAGGGGTGTGGGCGGCTGCTCCAAAATGGCAAAAGTCGACAAACGAGGGAGAGAAACTGAGGCATGCAATTTGGCAGAAAGACGAATGCGGCTGTTAGGCAAAGCAGTGCCTTAGGGGGTGGAAAAGTCGGCAGTGCACAGTAGGGGTGGAGGGGAAAGAGCGGTGAACATCTCCCCAAAGAAACGAGATAAAGCACATGAGGGAATTGCCCTTAAAACTAAAATAAAAAATATCCTTAACACTGATTTTTCTCTATTTGGCATGATTATAATTCATATTTTAAGTGTAAATTCTTGTAAGTATCTAAATTTAGTTTTGTATTTTAATAATAAAATGATAATATGGAATAAAATAAGGAAAGTAAAAAATTTTTGAAAATAAAAAAAAAATAATTAGTTAAAATTGTCGCTTGAGCGAGGTAAAAGTATTTTATTATCAATCCTCTCAATCTTTATCTTTATTTTCTTGCTAAAAGACGGTACTTTTTATTTCAAATTGCATCCCAATTTTGATCTTGGTGCCTGTGTCCCAAAAATCCCATTTTGAAAAATTTCCTTAAATTGAACCCGATACCACGCTAATTAATTCTAGGTAAAAATTTTTAAATACAACATTAAAAAGTTTTTCATTTTAATAGTTCTAGTTAGAAATTGATTCTTCGCAATTCTAATTAATTATTAAAAAAACAAAACAAATGAATTTCGAAATATAAAAGTAAAGAGTATTATTAGAGAAATTGAATTTATATAATTTATCACAAATAAGCATATCTCTTTTTTAATAATAATAATAATAATCCTATATTTTAAAATGAAAAAGAAAATAGTGAAATTAAAAATTTTAGGGATATTCATTTTATATAATACCCCTATATTATGGATTATAGATTATTTATTGATGACTGAAAGAATTTTAAAAATATAATATAATATATCTTATAGACCATAATAATAATTGGCTGAGTGATTGATTAGTTGATTGATCTTGAAAGCAAGAAAGGGATTCTCATTGACATCCTGAATCAGTTTCACAATTGAAGATTATCCAGAGAATCATATGGTTCAGGGTGAAGTCTCTTTTTACATCCACCTAGCCCAGAGGTTCTTAAACTGTGGTCCGCGGACCCCTGGAGGTCCGCGAAGCCTTTACTGGGGGTCCGCAAAGCCATCGTACAGGTGCACGAGAAAATGATGAGTCGGTTAAAATAATATAAAAGAAGCGATGCCATGGCTTTGTGAGGAAACAGAGATCAAATACCCAAATTCAACGAAATGTGCAAGAAAACTATTGCTACCGTTTCCATCTTCATATTTAGCAGAATTTTCTTTCTTCAATATTATAATTTCTAATAAAATGTGTTCTACAATATGCAAAAAAATCGTTATTCACCAATCACTGTTAGAAATATTCATCATATATCCTTGTTTTCTTATGAGATCGCAAGCCAGAAATTATATATATATAACTAATAAAATGACGTAAAGTACCTAAAGTTGGAATGGGGTCCGTCAAAAAAAATTTTTTCAAGTGGGGGTCCGCAGAGTACATAAGATTAAGAACCTCTGACCTAGCCTAATCTCACTCACTTTAAGGAAAGAGTGAACATTTTCTAAATATAATACGGAGTAAATTTAACAAAATAAGATAATAATAATAAAATACTGGTGATTAATTTACAAAGACAATTTAATAAATAAATCAGAATAATTATTATATTTATATAAAACAATAAATTATTTTAATATATATATATATAATTTATGACCTTTTATTCCAATATTCAATTTTATTTATTCCAATTCTATTTATTTATTTAATTAATAAAATTGCGTGGAATTTAAAGGGATCAGGATGGAATATATTGTATAGCCGTTAAAAATTTGCTGTTACGAATGTGTTTGGTGTGGGTGGGTGAGTGAAAGAGTGTGGTTTGCCGGGAGGGAATGGGAGTGAGTCGGGTCTGGTAGAGTAGGGGTTGCCACCCCCAACCTGTTGATGGGGCCATTGATGACAGAAGCAGAAATCTGACATGGCCAACTTGACGCTTATGGATTAATTTTCTACTTAGACAAGATTTACAAGTTCTTATAGATAGAATAAAAATCTTATTGATATTTGAATTTATTTATTATTATATTGCTATTATTATAAAATGGAATAGAGAATTCCATCAGAATAAATTAAAGATTAAGTGTCTCAAGATATAGAGCAAGAAAGAGAGTGTGTGTGTGTGTGTGTTTATAATTTATTAATGAATATATAGCGACGATATGTAAAATATACTCTCCAATTTTAATAAAATAATTCGATTCGAATTTCAGATAAATAAATTAACATTTTATGATATAAAATATAATATAATTAATTTCTAAAATCATCTTAAATTATAAATATGTATGTTTTATCAAATTAATAATAACACATTTAACAAATTATTTAGCATTATTACATTCATATTTATACGTATAGATATTTCAATATTAATATAATTTGTTTTTCTTTTATAATAGGAATATTAAAAAATTCCTATAAATATTAATTCATACAAATATCTAAATGAATATATAAATAATGAAAGATAAATAAAAGATAAATACTTTTTTAATAACAAATAACTAAATTTTTGTATTTATAAATTAACATTAATATTAGATCTGTTTGATTTTTTTTTTAAAAGTGTAATGATAATTACTCTAGGTAAATAAATATTAATGATTAAAAACAGAGTGTATTATCACACAATCAAAAAAAAAAAACCAAAAAAAAAAAAAAATAAATTTCAGTTGATCTCAAAATGAACAGAACCCTTGGTACTATTCATAGATACTAATGATCACTGGTATATATGAAGACCTTAGGGCTAACCTTAGGGCTAAACAATGGTAAGCCACAAAATCAAAATGTTGAGATATTGGAGTTTAAAGTTTAGAGAAAAGATATAAAACATTGGGTTTACTGCATATATTTCAAATTTGCTCAATATGTAATATCAGTAAAGGGAAAAAGTCAGCAACTATTATTTCTTAGATATATAATTAAGAATAAAACAATTTTCTGCAAAAGTGGCTTACCACTGTATTGTTCTAAGGTCTTCATATGTACTTGTTTAACCAAAACAAATAATAAAATTAGAAAATGTATTTTAATTTATAGATATTATAAATAGAAAGGTATTTTTATTAATAAAAATATGAAAATATTATTGTAAAAATTCTCAAAAAAATAATAATTATTGGTGTTCAAGGAATGATTATGCCAGTGTCAATGTCAACCCCTTTGTTAGATATATGTAGGGTGACCAAACGTCCCGTTTTTAGGTGCTTTGTCCCGGCGTCCCGGAAAAGTCTTCGGGACAGCCAATTGTCCCGTTTTTTTTTTAAATATTTAGTACATTTAGTTTTTTTTTCAAATTTTTTTTCAATTTGTCTCTAAAACAAAAAAAACTCAACCGTTTGTCCCGGTTTGGTGTTTTCGAAATATGGTCACCCTAGATATATGTCACAAGAATGTCACAGGTCTTTTTACTTTAAAAATCTGGAGTGTCTCCATTCGACTATCTCGCAATTTGAATAGGATTAAATATATAACATATATTGTATTTAAATTAAATTTAATTAATAAATTATAAATTAAAATTAATAAATAAAATTTATTAAAACAGCGCGTGTTTGGCTCTTTGTTGATGGCACGACATCACGAGCTGGCGCGTGATTTGCAGTGTTAAAAAATTAATTCCGGTACTTTCAGCGATTCAACCAAGCTGAAATTCTATATATAGCAATTTTATACAATTTTTAGTCATGGGGTAAACTATCAAACATATATCTCTAGCTCAAAGCGTTTTTGCGTAATCTTGTCTACATACACACATACATTTTTCCCAACCTTAGTGAAAATGACTCAGGGACCTTGAAAATGTATCAAAAATTCAAAATCTCGACATCGAAAATTTTCATGATCGCAATACTATCTCTGTCGAGATAGTAAAAATTAAACAATAACCAGCATTTTTTTAGTTTTTCATTAATAACTTTATTAATAAATAAATATAAAAATGTGATACAAAATATTTTAATCAATTTAAGTATGATAAATATAAGAGAAATAATAGGAATATATATAACTGATTTTTTTCATGTATATTGTTTTTAATTTTATTAATTTAAAATTAACTTGTGTATTATATTCAAATTTTTATATTATATTATATATTAGTATAAGTGGTTTTTATAATTTTTTTTAAAAAAATTTGGTGTTGATTTTTTTTTTTTTTTTTATTTTTAAAGCTGTTGTTATTTCTGCATAAACGGGTTGAGTAGAAAGCAAATCGAGTTATCGCATTTTGATCTGCTTAACGTTTTAAGCCCTTTCTGTCAGTGGCTGAAAGCATCGCGATAAGAGCTTTACTACCTTCTCCTGGGTTGCTTGTATGTCTGTTTTTCCAACATCAAGTCACTCGGCTTATTAGTTAATCCAATTTTAATAAAATGAAATATGTTCTGTCTTCCTTGTTGGGTTGATATTCATGAAATTTAAAGCGATGTTCTTCAATGCATCACGACCCCCTCCACAAAAACTTGCTTCTACTTTCAAAATATCTCTTAATCAGTTAATAAACTTACCTACCATAAATCAAATCGATTCCGATCAGTCATTATACAATTCATTCTATCTATTTCTTAAAGGTTTATCTAGTACAATGATTTTTCTATCTTAAAAACATCTTGTAAAATGTTATTAAAGTATCCTCCCACTCTCTAGAATCCTCCCTTCCCTCGTCACTGAAAAAAAAATATTTAATAAAAATTTCTTGTGACGGCAGCAGGTTCAAGCAGTTTCGTTTTATGAATTAACTTTGGCCGCAGACGTCTGAACTAGACGAGGGGAGTTGTCGAGAGGAAGGGGGTGAAAAAAAAATCCAACACGCTATTTAAGACATCTAATATCATTATAAAGATCTGGGATATTGTCTCCGTTGCCATTACGAATTCTCGAGTAGCTATTTTTTTTTATTTCATTGCACGAATATTGCAAATTAAATTCATATTTGTTACTTTCATATCCCTATTAAATTGAAAGTTGTTCAGTTTTGTTTCTATTTTTGTTTCTCTTCTTTATTTAGTTAATTAAATATTTCAAGATGAAAATATAAATTATTTCATACATTTTTTTAAAATTTTTATTTCTAACTGTGGTTCTACTCGAAAGTTCTTGGCCGCAGTAACCACATTGCTCCAAGTGACCCCTATCCAGAGCCACAATCATCTATCTCTTACCCTCTCCCATCTCTCTCACATACTCTTCCTACATTGTCCTATCCTTAGACTTCCAAGCGGACGTTTCCCAATCGGTCTCCCAACCAATAAAATTTTCCGCCATTTTTTCCTCTCCCATTCTAGCCACTGTCCTGCCGATTGCAGCCTTTTCGATTTTATAATCCTGACTATGTCTGGAGATGCATAGAGATCAAGTAATTCCTCGTTATGCAGTTTCCGCCATTCCCCGGTGACCTCATCTTTCTTTGACTCATAAATACTACGAAGAATTCTATTCTCAAATACTTTAAATCTACTCTCGTAATAAATTAATTAATTAAATTTAATTTAATTTAATTTAAGTCTCGTCAACAGTTATGAATTGACGCAAAAATTCGTTTGGATTACGCCTACAGCGCCAAATTGTCGTTAGAAATGGTTTTTCGAAGCAATTTTTGGTCTAACGTTAGGAAATGCGGCACCCGCGTTGCACACAGCTTTCTATATTCAAATGGTTTTGCAAAATATTTCGCACACGTTCAGCTGACATCGTACAGGTCTCAATTATCTTGAATTTTGAAAAATAAAACAAAAAAAAATTGTTTTTTTCTTGGTCAGGTCGGAAACTTTTCGTATGTGTCTAAGCAAATTCAATTATAGATTAATATGAAAATGAGAAAATAAAATAATTTAGCAGAAGAGAGGGAATAAAGAGAGAAAGTTAATACACTAAATCTAAAAGTACAAAACGTGTAATCTGAGAATATAGCAAAATGTAAATACATATTTAAGTTCTATGAAAATGAAGAATAATATTATTCGATAACTAATTTTATATTATAAGTTATCGTGCGATAAAACAGGGGTCATTTCATCATAATTATTATAGATAAGGGTATCAAAATTTATTAGATGTGAATAACTCCAAGGTATTATATTTAAAAAAAGTAATTGCTCCAAGATGTTTGGAGAATATTACTGGTAAAGTATTTATTGGGTTTATTGGATGTGTTTAATGCTAATTTCTAAAGTTCACAAGATTATCTATGAAAAGGAAAAAATAAATTAATACATAAAAAAATTAAATCGATATATATATTCAATTTCAAATTTCTAAAGATTTTTCCTTAAAAAGTATATTTAAAATATAAAATTTAAATATACCCCTACTACATTGTTCGTTTAATCAGAAAACTCCTAATAAGGATGTATAAGAAAAGATTAACTTTCACAAAGTATAATATAAAATATAAAGAAATTAATAAAAATTAATTTTTAGAATATTTTTTTTTATCCATCTTTCTAGTACAACTATAATAACTATCTATTCCACACACACACAACACACACACACACAATAGATATTATTTATATATTTCCTTCCCCTCTCTTTATTTTTTAATCTTCCTTTCCAATTTATTTCCAAAATAAATTTTATAAACTTTTTGTAAATTTTCTTCTTCTACTTTTAGTATAATTAGTTTATATAAAATTACATTTAAAAAAAACTCTATATAAATAATTACATGTATAAAAATAAATTGTTTAACTTTTGGTTCTTATAAATATTTGTAATATCGTAAAGTATTTAGAATAAATAATAAAAATATTACTTAAATTACTTATTTATTGGTTGTATGATTTATTGGATATTAAAACTCCCACAACAGGGAATAAACTCGTTAAAAACCAACCCCTCCATTCCCCATTTTCTTATTCGAATATTATAATAAAACTTGGTGTATTAAAAACTTCTGACACGTCTATTTTTACTCTTACGATTCCCTTTTTTTTTTTTCTTTTTTTTTTCTTTTTTGGTTAATTTTATTCCATCCAAGTGATAAAGAAAAGTTGAAATGTTCTATCTAGCTGCATTTAAGAGAAACTCGTACCATTGATAATTAGCCCTGATTGTTATAACTTATTAAGATTAGGACTTAAGTAATTGGACCTCTCCAACTAAATTGCACCCCCAACCCCACTCCATCCGCTTACATTCATAATTTTAACCTCGGAACAAAGATGGTTTCAACTTTTATTCTTCGAAGAGATAACATTGCTATCTTGTGAAACCCTCTCTTTATACTTAGATAACATTTACAAATGACTAGCCATTTAAAATCTTGTAGAAATTAACGAAGCGTCCTCATTTTGGTCTTTCGGACCCCACCCGAGGATCATTAAAAATGTCATTCGAAATATGGATAAATTATGATAGAAACTTTTGTTTTAATCGAATCGAATGATACGATTAGACAAGTAAAAATATCCCCATTTAATTAGCGAATTAATTATATTCGATCTCTCTCATGCCAATTATTATTAGTTATATTTCATATTTGACTTTTTGACTATACTGAGAATTTAAAAATAATAATTAATATTTAATCATTTATTATTTATTAAAATTTAAAACTTTTAAGTAATATGAAACTATTTAAAAGTTGTTTCTTGGCATAACTGGAAACTTAATGAAAAATCACAATTAGTTGAATTGAGAATTATTTTTAATAAAACCAAAAGAAGCACCCTGACTGGTTGTATAACCTAATTTTTTTTAATTTTTTTTTTTTTTTAATATTATATATTTTTGTTATAAAAATATAATTGGTGGACAATGTAGGAAAGGAAGTGAGAGAGATGGGAGCGAGTAGGAGTTGGATGGTTGTGGCTCAGGATAGGGACATTGGAGAAATGTGGTTGCTGCGGCCAAGAACTTTTTAATATATTAAAAATATATCTAAAAATATTTTTTAAATATCGTATCTAATTTTTTTTAGGATTTAAGAATGAAATTATTATATTTTAAAATATGCTTTAAATTTCATAAAAATAATTTTATCAAAAAACACTGAACAGTTCTTAATTATATATTATAATTAAATTTGTAAAAAATAAATAACAAGAAATAAAGTATATATTTATATTGTATATAATAAGTTTTTTTCCTATTTAAAATCAATTTGTACTGAATATCAATTAAAGTGTAGGTACATATATGAGAAGTGAATTCATTTCAAGTTAATATCTCCGGTACTTTTGATTTTGTAGTCTATATATTCGGTGATTAAAAAGTAAAAAAAATGCTACGTTTCGAGTGTACACATAAAAAGACATTTCCATGGCGTATCCAAAATTAAAATGCAAATGAGTGTCAACTTCATTTCAAGCTGGCCGCGTACGATGAGATTTGGCTTTGGGGGTTGCATGCAAAAGGGGAGGTTATAGGTGGTTCAATTTAATATTGGCTCAGTTGATGACAAGTAAAGCGTAAAACAGAGCACACTCTCTCTCATATATATATATATATATATATATATATAACAGTTTCACTATTCTATTGAAATTATCCTTTGCAAAGGGCTGAAACAAAATTCATTGAAAAGTTAAATTTATTTAATTCTCTTGCTACTAGTAATTTTAAACTTAATTTATTTTAAAAATTTTTGGCTATTTATATTTTTAAAAATACACTACTGACACGATAATATATAAATGAATAAATACTAATAAATATATAATATTTCAATTTTTAAATAAAATAATTTTTAGATTATTTTTATATAATTAATTTTAAGAAGAAGAAAAATTGAACTTAAATTTCACAAAGACTATAAGTATAGGTTTAAGTTTCCTTCATATCTATGATCTATTTTACTTAATATATTTAATTTCTTTTTATTTACAATATTATAACGAAATATTAGAATATTTTGATAATATCTAATCTTAAAGGCAGATATGTATTATACGATGGCAGGTCTATAAATCCGTGACTTTTTAAATGAAACACAGGTTTATTTTATTTTTCAATGTAGTCTCCTTTGAGCTAAATACACTTCTTCCAACATTTCTCCAATTTTTTTATCCCTTCCAAAAAATAAGATTTGTCGAGGACATCAAAATTGGTTTTTGTTTGTGAGATGATTTCATCGTTGGGGCCAAATCTCTTTCTGTCGAGCCATTTCTTCAGGTTTGAAAATAAACAAACAACTCAGAGTTAAATACGCAGAATATGGTGGATTAGAGAGCAATTCATATCCCAATTCATGGATTTTCATGGAAATTTACTTTTTCCATTTTTTTCTAGCCTGCTATTAATGGATGTCAAATAAAAACTAAAGGATCCAACTGGTACAAATTTCGACAGGAGTAAGCTGATAGTTGCCTGCTGAGAGGAGAAGTATTGCCATTTCATTTAAAAGACGGGCAATTCAAAAAGTCACGGACTTAACAACAATTATATAAATAGAAAAATGGATTTTACGGCAACAAATTAATAACTTTCTAAAGAATTCAAAAAAAAAGATATATATACTTGTTTTCTTTTCATTTTTATAAAATTTTTTGATTTTGTAATTTAGATGATGGAAATCCTGAAATATTAAATTATCTTTGCAAGTTTTAGCACAGGTTCATTTCCACCAGATGGGAGAAGCAAAAAAAATGTACAAAAAAAAAAGAAAATGAGAAAGTCTGTAGGAAAGAGAGAGAGAGAGAGAGAGAGGAAGTGAACGCGAGACAGAGGGTAAAATCTTTTAAAAGCATACAGAAGGGGAGAGTGCAAAAGGCAAAGGAGGGTCGACAAGAAATTAAATTTATAATTTTATTGGGATTTAACATTACTGGGGGTTAAATTACCCACTGTTTTTTTTTCAAAGATATCTAAAATTATATGGATACTGTGATGAGAAGGAATTAAATCATTTTAGTTTAAATAGCATCATCTATTCAAATTAGTTAACAAATACGTTAAAAATACATAGTATAAACAAAATGGGTATTGATATTCATAAATACGATATTCTTTAATTTCTGTCTCCTATTATTGAAAAAATTTTATCATCGTAAGATTTCATTCAAATACGACTCTCTCATTTACTCTACCATAGTATTCCAAATATTTTAAGAAGCTTTTTGGTGGTAAAGAAAAGGCAATCGAATTTTGATTTTAATTTTAAGATAAAAATATATAATTTAATTAAAGTAAATAACAAATATGATATGGAAAATAATTGATTATAATGATTCATGAAAAATGAACTTTCCAGTGGCGAAAACCGAAACAAAACGCTAGAAGTGGCGTGTGAAATTTACCAAAAGACTAATCCGCTTGTAAAGCAAATCCAAATTAGGATTTGCAGATATATTAATTAATTTTATATTTGATATATATAAAAACACTACAAATTTCTCCAATAGATAATGGAGGTCAATCTTGCATAGTGGTGAGCGGATGGCTATAGAATGAGGGGGAGGGTTGTATGTGGAAGAGTGGGGGTTCGATTCGGTAGTGCCAATATAGGAAAACTCCTTTTGCATCCCTTATTTCTCTTTTAAAAATTACAATACTTAATTCAGATATTTTGATATTTTGTTTACATAAATATCTATTAATAATATCTATACGATATAATTTTTTTTTTAAATTAAAAATGATAAAGGAAGGGGGGTGGCAAATTTAAAATTTGCCAACAAATGTTGGAGCCAAACAAACAGTTTTCAAGTGTTATACGAACGTTGTAAGAAGTGTGTTGTGGCTAGTGGAGGGTATTTTGAAGGGTAATAAAGGTATTTACAATTAACATTCTCTTTTTAATGTTTTTATCAAACCATTCACCGAACTTTTGAGACACACCTCGTATATTATATATATATGTTCACGTATTTTATTTTTTTACGTGATTATATTCCGGATAAACCTGATAATAATAATAATATTCACGGAAATCTAAACCAACATATATATATATATATATACTTAAATGAATAATGTTAATATCTTATATTGTTTATAAATTATTTAATATCTATATTTTCAGGAAAGTATATTTTTGTTAATTCCTCAAATTTTAGGGCAAAAACATTTCTAAATGTATATATATAAAAATAATTAAAATTAAAAAAAAATAAAAATTTGTTTAAATAAAAGTAATAATAAATAAATAATCAAATTAGAGTAGAAAGAGTTGACATAACTTTTTTTTCATTTTATTTTCATTTTATATATATATATATATATGGTTTTGAATTGAATTCGAATTCATGTTGATTAGAGACATGCCTCGTTGAGTAAATTGAATCTCCTTTAATTATCTACTAGAAATGAGAAGGTAGAGACATCGCGCATGTCAGGAGGCGGCAGGTTATCCAAAAAGAGTCCCGGGATTTGACACACGGTGTTCATTAAGATTCCCGGTGGACGTATTAGAAATTGAAAGTGCACGGTTAGTTAATCCCCTATAAAAGATAATGTAAATAATGGTAGAAGAAATTTTCTTTCAATAAAAAAGAAATACAATTTGAAAATTGAAATTAAAGAGTATTATTTAAAAAAGTCAGCCTTAAATTAATTTTAATATATTATACTATAAGATATGTAATTTATTTATTTATTTTGTACATTCATTTAATTAATTATTAATATTATATTATTTCTTTTATATTCGTGGAATACTTCGACAACAGATTCTAAAATTTAATTAGGAATAAAAAATAAAAAATGTGCAGCATCGTACACGTGGCGGAAGTGAAACTTCTTACAATCTAGAGAATAAGATAAATTTTAGTTGAGAGTGTGAGTGAGAGAGAAATAGAGAAAAATAAAGGGATCATTTCGAAAGACATATAACAGTATAAAATTTTCGTAACAAATATTCGCTTTATTATTATTATTATCTACTCTATCATCATATCTACATTGCCTGTACTATTGTCGGTTGGTGCTTCAATTGGTAATACTGATATTAATGGCTTGTGATAACTAAAATAAGATATATATGTTCGTGATTCGATATTTTCTATATAACGTGTAAAAACAGCATCTATTGTAGTTCCAGATTTTGTTGTTGATTCCTTGGGATCGTTATTTATAAGCAGACCAAATGTTTCTCGAAGAAAGTTGATCAACGGCAACGAATCATCTCAGATCCAAAATTTACATTAAAATCTCCCCCGAGAATTAGAGGGATTTTATCTTCGCCTCGTTCAAGTGCATTAGCACCTGTGTGGCTATAAACCAGTAGTGAACGGTGTATGAAATAAATAATATCGTCTAAATTTTGGTCGTTATTTTTTTTCGGCATAGTGAAATCTGTGGAGTAGAGAAAAGCAGTTTTAAATGCAATAATAATTTTAAATTGATTTAGTAGTGTTAAAGTAATGTTGAGATTCGGATAAATAACGTGAATGGTCATCGACGCACATAACTGTATGTGTTGGCGTGTGAATCGCCGACCATGTTCACACACACAATTACATGCGTCGGTATGCGTGCACGCTGTATATTTGACTTGAGAATTTTAATTATTTCACGATATATATCTTATCTTATTATGCTAGCTAAAATTGTATATATCTATCTATTTATCTATAACCATTGGTTCTCAAAAACCGCTCTAACGATTTTTTTCAAATTCACACTAGACATAGTATTTATAAAGAAAAATTGAGTTTTATTGATTACATCTCTTGAAACTTACAGCTTCATTATTAATTTCTTAATTGAAAATTATATATGGGTGACGTAAATGGCATCCATTTTGAAATTTTACTCCCGCCTTTTTTTTAATTTTGTATTAATATTTTTTTTATATTTAAAATATTTTAAAATTTATTATTTAATTTCGAAATAAAATTAAAAATATTTATTTTTAATAAAATATATATATATATTTATTAATCCCGCTTTTTTTTTAAATGATATTGTATTAACATTTTTTTATATTTAAAATATTTTAAAATTCATTATTTAATTTCGAAATTTTATATTTAAAATATTTTAAAATTTATTATTTAATTTCGAAATAAAATTAAAAATATTTATTTTTAATAATATATATATATATATTTATTAATCCCGCTTTTTTTTTTAAATGATATTGTATTAACATTTTTTTATATTTAAAATATTTTAAAATTCATTATTTAATTTCGAAATAAAATTAAAAATATTTATTTTTAATAAAATATATATATATTTATTAATCTCTCTCAAAAAATATGAAATACGTTTAATATTAAAAATAAATAAATATACATATGAAATTTGTTATTTTTTAATATTAAAAAATATTTAATTTGAGATTAATTATATAAAAAATTTTAAAAAATTCAAAAAAACTTAGCTATAATATTTGACATATGATAAGGTTAATTACAATTTTTTAATAGACATCCTTAATAAATAGAAAAATAATAATTTTTAAATAATATAAATAATATTTAATTATAATCTAATCAAAGAAAATAAAAGTTTGAATCTATTTGATAGTTGATCTTTTTACATATAATTAATCTCAAATTAAATATTTTTTAATATTAAAAAAAAATAACAAATTTCATATGTATATTTATTTTTATAAATGTTTAGGCAAATTTTGAAATTAATATATATTTAAATTCAAATTGTATTTAATTGCGATATCTACTGGACAAGGTGGAGATCTCGCCCTCTTTTGATCATAAGTCATACTAATTTTTATTCTTTGACCCAGTAGAAGCTGAGAAATATTATTCCGGGTCAACGTACTGGCGCGCATGCGCGCCATGGACTTTGGACCTAGCGAGAGGGTATTAGAACGAAAGACAGCACAAAAGCAACACGCAGATAGCCTCTTTCTCAAGAACGAAAGACCGGACAAAAGAAAGACGCAGATAGCCTCTTTCTCAATAACGAAACACCGCACAAAAGAGAGACGGAGATAGAGGCTATCTCATTCTCACTCGTTATATCTATATCTTTTTTCTCTCTTGCGTTACGAATGCGTTACGAAATTTCAATTTTTCAATTCACTCTCCATTCTCAACCAAATGTCAGGACGCCGCTAAAGAAGTTTCACTTCAAAAACGTACGCATACATACAATTGAATTTATAATTGTGTCCATATTATGAAAGTGGACTAAGTCATAAATTTCTTGTTTCGAAACATCTAACGATTTGCATTTGAATAAATTAAAAAAAAATATTTTTATATTATGCGATATTTTAAGATATGATTTTCTTAGTTTTGATTAATGGAAATTTATTATGAATATGAAATTTTGTGTAAATTACACATGAAATTGTTTTGAAAGCTTGAATTGACTTAGATCACTTATGGGCACAATTTTAAAATATATTCGGAAAAGATTTTGTATCTTTTGAATTTTTACTCTTTCTATTTTATTAATGTGTGTGTTAAGAACAATTTAAAAAATGTCAAATCCACGGGTAGCATTGTTTCAATTTTCAAATTATCTTCTTTTATTAATGATACAATAATTTACGATCCAACAGCAAGCATGTGCTCCGAAATGTATTCAAAATATGAATTTTTTTAATGAAACAAAAATTAATAATGATAATTTCGAATATTATATGGTTGCAGTTATTTAAGTAATAAATTCGAAAAGTTTTGCTTTATTTTTAAGATTTAATAATCTATCACTAATAGTATAACCCAGAGGTTCCCAAACTTTTTCGGTATACGCCTCCCATAATACATCAGATTTTTTCCTCGGCTCCCTTAATTAGGGTGACCATATTTCGAAAACACCTAACCGGGGCAAACGGTTTACCTTTTTTTTAAAAATTTAAAAATAATCGAAAATATTCAAAAGTTTCTCCACAAAATCATATTACTTTTTTTTTTTAGAACCAAAAAATTTCAAGTATTAAGAAATTTTTTCGCGGCCCCCCATGGAGCCAGAGCTCACAGTTTGGTGATTACTGGTATAACCAATGATTTAATATTTGTTTTTTTGCTTAACATCAAACCCAGATTTTAAACTTGATTTTTCATATGAATACATTCTAATTAAATTTCAAATCATATCTAGATTTAAAAAAAGTTTTTTTTTTTTTAAATTAAAAGAACCTCTTGATGGTTCCGGGAACAAACAAACAATGAAGGAGAGTTTTTTTTATTAATCAATTTTTAATAAGTTTCAAAGATCAATGAATGCTAAAAATTGGATTAAAATTTTAATTTTAATAAGTGTTGGAATGATGAGATTCAGTGAGGTCATTCAGTCACGCAGCAAATGCTCATCAGATGCTTTCCACCCTTCTACCCAACAATGATTTCCTTCCAATATAGGTGGCTAGAAGGTGAGCTTTAATGTCGCTCCTTAGCGGCATTGCCTGCCCTCTGATCAAAACTAGCATCCCGTGTACCGGGTGCACTTAATGGCAGAGACGTGTCTCGCGTGCACGAAATCAACCAACCCTCTCTTCACAGAAACACCCTCTAATATTTATGTTCATAGATAAACATACTCCTCTTTCCCTTTCTCCCTCCACGAACAAACATACACACACAACCGCTCCTCTACACCACAATTAAGAATAAACGGAAACAATTTATTTATAATTATATATTTGGTAATTATTCAAGTAAACGCATTTTCGTGGATTTGGATAATACTTTACCAGTGGGTTCCTTTTGCAATTCCAAATGAACTTTTCTTATGAAATTTTGTTTGGCCTCTTCTAGTTTACGAGATAAAAATTATTAAAATAAAGATTTTTTAAGTTTGACAGATTAGTTATGAACATCGAAATATTAAGTAATGTTTTATTGACTAATTCACTAATTATTCACTTATTCTTTAATTTTCGGTTTTTATAAGTTCGGTTTGGATATAGGAAAATTATTTAATTATTTTTTTAATTTTTATAAATCCAATCCGATCTTATAAAAATCGAAAATTAGTGCGGCATCTGGTAGTCAACGGATAAAACATGCTAGCTAAATAGAATATAAATGGATTATATGCAAATTTTAATAATTATTTTATCTCGTAAACTAGAAGAGGACCAAAAAAATTTCATAATAAAAGTTTATTTGGAATTACAAAAGGAACCCACTGGTAAAGTATTATCCAAATCCACGAAAATGCGTTGACTTGAATAATTACCATATATTTAATACTATATAAGTATAATACAATAAGTACTTGTTTTAGAATTTATATATTCTTAAAAAAATATTAAAAGAGTATATCAATTCATCTTTAAGTCAAAAGATTGTCACACAAAAAAAAGAATTCAATAATTTAAAAATGTTTAAAATTTTTAATACTACAGAGTATATATTAATTATATATAGAAATTAAAGTTTTAAATTAATTCAAATTAATTTTGATTCTTAAATAAAACATATAGAAGTTAAAAAGGGTGATTAAAAAGGTGAAATTTTATTTAATTTCTTTTATTATCATTAAAATTGAATAATATGAAACGACGGTGTACTTTTGAGATTTTTTTTTTTTTGAGATTAGAATCTGAATAATTAAATTCAATTTGAATGTATATTTCATTAGTAATAATAATTATTATTTATTTATTTATTTTTATATTAATATTATATGAAAATTGTTACTACCGGTTTTTATTTTAATTTTAATTATTTAATATAATATTATTAATTTAATTTAAGTTAAAAGTATTTAAAATTTGTTAATTGATATTGTGAGATTAATTTAATTTAATATATTAAATAAATGAGTATGAATGAATTTATTCTTATTCAATTCTTAAATAAATTTTAATTTAATAATTGTCTTTTTATTAAAAGAATTATATATTTATATAGAAATATAATACATATTATATTAATTTTGAATATTTTCTTTATTATCTGATGTTCTAAATTAAAATATATAAATAAATGTAGTTTAATTATTTTTTTATTATATAATAATAAGTTGTGTTTTTCCTCCTTTGATTAACATCGTATAATTTCAGATATAAATATTATCATGAACTGACCAAAGAATCAATGGAATTGCTTACCCAAAATTCTTTATTTTTTTCTTGTTTATTTTCTATCTCCTTTACTTAGATGTATAGTTAAGTTCAATTATTTAATAATAAAAATAAACTCCTAAATTGAAAAAAAATCTCTTATCTATAAAAACTGCATTTATTTATACAATACAACGGTAAAATTTATCAATAGATACTTTGATCTTATGTAAACTTACAAAAGTAAAATATTTATTCGAACACTAAATAAACGGTGAATAAATATTTCCAGAGAAAGTAGAGAGAATCCATTTAAACAAATTTCAGCAAATTATTTAAATTATCACTACTAAATATATTAGATATATTCATATAAATTATTCTTTCGTTAAATTTGATAGAATGTGGAATTACATTTATTTTTCTGGCATATTATTATATATTAATATGCATATACCATATTTCATATTCAATTTCAAGTATTGAATGATTAGAAACATTTCTGATTAAACTCAATAAAGATCCCATGAAATTTATTATTATACTGCTGATCAGAGCGCCTTCGTATTTCGTTGAAAGTCTGTATGTAAAAGGTTTTCATCCATTTTGTTGCAATCAGTATATTACATTATATTATCATATCTTTTTGTGTTCTTATTTAAAAGATATTTTAATTTAATCAGTAAATTAATTATATATCACTATTGTATTTGTTATATCAATCTATCTATCCCTGTGGCTCTACGGATCTCGAAAGTAACCCCCAAGTCTGAATTATAACCATCTAACTCCTACCCTGTCCCATCTGTCCCGCGTCCCTTCCTACATTGTCCACTCACCATGTTCTTGGTCTTCCCAATAACACAGGACGTTTCCCAATCGGTTTTTCCAATCTTTAATCTACCATTCTAGCCATGACCCCTTCTCATCCCAGCCTTCTCTATTTTATAACCTTAATAACCGTAACTATATTTGGAGATGCATAGAGGTCATGCAATTCCTCGTTATGCCATCTCCGCCATATCCCGGTGATCTCATCTTTCTTTGGTCCTTAAATGCTGCAAACAATCCTAATATCAAATTCTCTAAATCTACTTTCTCCCAAGAAGATCGACCACCGATATAATACAAAAGGCAAAATAATTGTTTTAAATATTTCAATTTTCATCCATTTTGATAAAAGTTTTGATGAGATAAGCCTCTTTACTGTATGATAACAGACGTTACCCGATTGCGACCTCGATTTAAATTCTTATCCAATATTATTATCCTTTGTAATTATAGAATCTAAGTATTTAAATTTTTCTACATTTTCAAATTCTACATTTAGTATGTTAAGACTTTGTGTGTTAATAATGTTTTTCTCTCTTACTACATTACGTGTATACATAAGTGTCGGTTAAGTGAGAAATTTTTTTTTGATGTTCAATTGTTTTTGTTTATAATTCTAAATTTCCAAGTGTCGGTTAAATAAGAAATTTCTTTTTTTTTTGTTTCTATGACAGCAAAAAGGTAAACAAATTACATACATACAAACACTCTCCTTTATATATATAGATTATAAGCTTTTAAAATAAATATATTTTTTTCCTAAAGAATTTCTAAATGAATTTATAAGCAATTATTATTAAGAATTCATTTCTTCCATTAATCTGAATTATATTTTGATACATAATTAAAATATTCATTTGAAAATTTTTCAATAATATTGTATACTGGTCAGTATGTGAGATTATACAAAATTGTATAATTTTTTTTTAATTGTTTTCATTCTATGTATTTATAATACATTAAATTATGTAATCTTGGAATTGAGATGAGATTCGATTCCTCATCCTCACTTCACCTTGATCTTTATTTATTTATTTATTTATTAATTACCTATATTTAATATTTACAGAAGTTTTCTCAACTTTACACTCAATTTACTAGAATAATTTTTTGTTTACTTTATTTAAATATCTTTAATGATAAAAAAAACTTTGACTAGATCAAGAGCTATTATTTTAATATATAGAAGTATTTCCGGAAATTCATGAAAATCAACTCTAACACTAATGAGTCAATCAATTCATTCATAAGAATAAAATAAAAAGTAATAATGATTATATATATATATATATATATATATATATATATATTAAGATAAATGTTCTTTTTTTTATTGTTATCTTTCAACATTTGCAATTTGAGTATATTTTCCGTAGTTTTTCCAATAAAATTGATGTTTATCTTCCTTACAACTATATAGACAAATGACATGAAATGATAATTTGAAATTCTCCCCCATTTCCCTTCTTCTTGAAGAAAATGTCATTTACAGGCACATAGTTTGGTCCAATCTTTTATATGTATTTACATCTAAAAAGAAAAAAAATGAAAACGTTAGATAAATTGGAATGTGTTCGCAACCTTATGTTCACTATATCGGAAATGTAATTTGCAAATCTATCTGTTATTTCACACACGCAAACATATATATACAGATAAAAATATTCACTCCTCCTCCTCATCCTTTTTACATCTATAAAGATAAAAATGAATGGTTGTGTATCGTGCGAAATCTGTTTACATCCTAAGTAACCACCTTCCGATTTCTTTCTCAACTTTCCTAAATCTTTGATGACTTTTATAGAAATGCATGGGTACTTTCCAAATAAGAAAATAATAAAGATTGAGTAGCACAATCTTTTCATTCTCTCGATTTAACATATAATGAAGAACATAATCAAATTTATATTATATTTATTAGTTAAAAAAAAAATATTTGGTGAGTGAATTTGGTCCTAGTCGGACAGGCATTCCTGATTCCCACCAGATTTCATGGGGGTATTTGTCCAAAAGATGGTAAGTTTTTACAATATTTTACTGAACTTGGGGTGCTCTTTAAAAAGAGACCCTTTTGGAATTAATTACCGCCAAGCTGGATGCAAATTCATTTTGTAGCATTAATTCTCAGTAGTGAAATTGATGGTTCTATGAACTCATCATAAACCCATTCATAAATACATTTTGTAGAAGGGATTATTGTTTTTGAATCTTTTAACTAATGCCGAGCTAGGAATCATCGCTCTAGCAAGCAAATACTCAAATCCTCTCCCTCCTCTTCCTTTATTTATTTATTTTTAATAACTATAACATTAATAAAATAAATAAATAAAAATTTTACTTATCCTATCAGGGGCTTGCGTCAGGCTGTACGATTTACGTGTTGGGGATCTTACCTGTTCCCTCAAGGAGCTCATTACTAGTGAGCATATGGACTGGCAAATAGTTCAAATTCATATTTAGTATTTTTTTTACTTATTTGTTCTAAATATCTTTCTTTGATACTTCCTTGGCCAACTTTTGTTTATTCCGACTCCATGCTATTAGGTTTTCGAGAGCTAAGTTCCTTTCATTTTCCACGATTCACTTATTTTTCCTACTGCAAATAATAATAATAATAGTGCCTGTAATTAACTGAAATCTATTGGATAAGGAAGTAAATCCCGACAGAAAACGTGATCCTCATTTTCCTAGAAATCGAAAAGATGAAATTAGATGTATATTATATGTACTGACGGAAACAAAAAAGAAAAGAAATGAACAAATATGGAAATATATTCACTTTCTCAGTGGTTTTAACAAAAATCAAAGAGCTAAAAGAGAAGTGGTCCATAAAAATCTAAAAAAATATATAGAAAAATAGGAAAAAGTTGAAGAAAAAAAGAATTATAAAGTTAGAACTACATAAAGATGGATATGACATCGTGAAAATAGGTGTTTACACACCTACAGATGTCTCTAAAACAGATGTCAAAGGGATTTTTTTAACATACCTACTCACAATTTAACAGCTATAAATTCTCGAAAAGAACTGATACTAATGGGGGACCTCAATAGAAGAACTGAAAGATAAGATGATTCCCCAATAGTTGAAAAATACGAAGAACTAAAATTAAATGATATTGGTCAGTGGATTATTAGACATGTGCAAAAAGTTTGCACTTAAAATTCAAATCCGATTCTTTCATCACAAGAAAATATATGAATATACGTATACACCAACCAACAAGAAACTTAAGAACATATGTACATAGGTATATACATACATTAACACAACTATTAAATATTATTAACATCACATCTCAAATATCTGTAGGCATAGAACCTAAAAACAGAAAATTTAATAAAATAAAATAATTTAGCAAATTATTTTTTGTAGTATAATGGTATATTGTTTTATAAATATTTTATAGGAAATTCCACTAAAAAGTGTATATGATTTCCGTTAAAATCTCAAAATATATCGCTCAATATTGATATTTTTGGAGAGAATTAGATCTTTTGAGAGTATGGTTTTTATTTTGTATTTTTTTTTCAAAAAATAGATCAAAAATAGTATTTAAAATATTCTAAATTAAACCTTTCACAATTGCTTTAACATTAATATTTTTCAGAAAAGAAATCTTTTTGAATTTACAAAAAGATACTTTTTACTGGTTTATGCATTAAAGGCCAACTTTTAAGTAAGTTTCACGTATTATGGTAACAAAGAAGTGATAGAGATATTGCAAGACCAAACTTGAATATGATTGATGATACCAATGTCCTGGTTTCTCTCTCCCTCTCTTTCGTACGCTGTTGATTTATTTTCTTGAAAATTAATGGAGTTACTGGAATAGAATACCTGAATAGATAGATCATCTAGAATATATTTTAAATTGACAATTTTAGAAAAACTTCACAAATCTAATTAACAATATATTAATTAAAAAAATAATTGAATAATATGCGTTTAAAAAATAAACTATATATTTTAAGATATTTACATCAATTTGTAAGTTACACAATATTTGATAGTTATTTTTATCTACCAATATATTTATAAATTAAATCGAAAACTTATTTAAGCGGCGCCCGTTTTGCTCATGTATAAACAAAAGTGTATCGTAACACTCTGGTATACATATCCATCTATACAATAAATAGGGTATACTTAACTTCAGCCGTCAACACTCATTTACTATTTATCTATCTGACTTTTGTACATCTCATGAAAGGATAGCGTCTGTCAAGTCGATTGCTGCCTAAGCGGGGTAGAGGTATTTTATTATCAGTACACACACAAGGAATTCTTTCAAATTTTATCTTGATTTTCTTAATTCTTTTTAATTCAAGTAGCTTCTCAATTTATTTAATTGATTTTGTAAGCTGGGTGGCCTTGTTCCTTTGTCTGTTTTTTATGAAATTTATTTATTAAAATATTTACAGAAGATTCGATATACAAAATATAATAATAATAGATAACGTTACATCAGATTCAATTTTTTTTTTCCTTATTTATCTGTATTTTTTTTTTTATTCTATCTCTCTCGTTTATTTCTTTTTCGTTTATTATAAGAATATTTAAATATCTAATGTATTTACTGTCCAAATTGCGCAGTGGATTTAGCGCTAAAATAAGTCAGCTCCTCGTTTTGACTCCAGCGAGATTATATATATTCATGAGTAGCATATCTTATTGCTCAATGACAAATCAACGACTTTGTATCAACAAATGAAATCAATGGTCCTTATTAGGGCACACAAAACTGTATCAATATTTAATTTCTACCTATTTCTATTTAAATATTTATTTTAGAAAATCATATAAGTATCGTTTGATTATAAGTACACCTCAATTTTAGTAATAGATATACTTTTTTCTTTTAATTCAAGTCAATATCCATACGTTAAAGTATCGAACTTTTTTTTTTATTATTGGTTTTCAATTTCCATCTAGCTCATTTGTTCATAAGGATTTTAACTGGTATTTTCTTTTTTTTTTTTGTGACACCTCTTAATGTTCCATCGGAATTCCTTTAAAAATAAGTTAATATAAATGTCAATAATCGTAAGTGACGGCTTACAGGACACGTTTTCCCGTGACAGATGTAACGACTTGCAAAGAAAGAGCAGTATCTATTTTCTTGGCTCTTTTACCTGGTTCGGCGTCATTGTCAAACAAACACGACTAGCTGATAATTCAGTTGGCAAGTAAAACATCTCTTTAAATGTACAATAACGACGACGCTTAAAAATTGGAAAGGGAAAAGGGTATGGAAGTAGAGAAGAAAATCAATCTAAATATTATATATATGAGTTATATATTCATTCCCTATCAACAATATCTGTTCATTATATACATTTGTTATATATATATATATATATATATATATATATATCTGTTGGAACGAATGTTAATACATGGGTAGGGAGAAAGAGGAGAATCAGATCAAAAGGTAATAAATATTAAATCAAGTAGAAAGTTAAACATATCTATATTCAGTTAGAAACATGCACGACTATTTAAATAAATTTGTTGACTTTACAAAATTAATTCATAATATTATGCATTCAAAGAATTTTTGAATTGAGAGAGAGAGAGAGAGAGAGAGACGATATTATATATATATTTCTATATTCATTTTAGAGTAGTAGTAGAGGAGGAGAGGATATGTATAATAAACAAACATGGAAATTATACATTTGATACATGTTGATAATCAAACAAGATTGTGAGAATCAAATTCAAGGTATTTTTTGTTTTCTAGATACCCTGGGCATTTGATTAATTAATTATTCCTTATATAGGAATATTATTTAAATTAATTACTAAATTAATATACATAATAGAGGCTTGCATGTATTTTAATCTGGGATATTAATTTGTTGAATTACGAAATATCAGAGATTTGACATTTTTAGACTATTATTATTATTATTATTTTGACAGTATTCCATTTAGTATTATTGAGTTATTAGGACTCTAATCAAACTCTAAGTATAGTACGCTAAAAATTGTATTTTCGAAATTCATTATATTTGTTGTTTGATCTGAAGAAATTTTCTAACTAAGTCCACCAAACACTTTTAGAAATTTATGAAGATACTTCTCAATCATATCTCTATAGTCGGTTTTAGTTTCAACAATTTAAAATGGTGATTTTAATTTAAAAGAATGGCCTGAAAGACAAAAAAAAAAACTAAAACTATGAATTCTTACACTTGTTGGACGAAAAATCAGCTTCAAATCTGAATGCATTTTCAGAAAGTATAGCAGTTGATAAATTAACTGTTTACTAAAGACGTTTGCATGCAATGAGAAAAATTCATTGATTGAAAATTCTATTTCAAAACGTTTCAACATATTGTTGGAAAATATTTTGTTTAATATATATTGTACCAATTTTTCTCAAAAAAAATGTCTTTAAAAATAAAATAAATGATCAAAATACATGCAAACAAATAATATATACATTTCAGTGAAAATGAAAGGGAATATATTATATTTATTATTATCATCATTATTTATTTATATTAGTTATACTATATTATTAAACTAGTCCCTTGGTTTAAACGAAAGTGATATTTGTTATTTGAATTTAAAAATTATATTAATATATAACTTTAATACTATTTTATAATAGTACTACTACTTGTGTAATAATTAATTATTATTTTTTTAAAACAAAATTTAAATATTATTCAACTTTAAAATCTTCTAAATGTGTTAATTATTATTTGATTTTAAATTTTTAAATAAAAATATAAAATTTTTATTGGATCTGGAGAAATTAAAATTTTGTTTAAATTCACCTCACCATCCAGAAGTGGAGGTGTTATTAAGCTCCCAAGAAATCCTCTCCAAATCTCATATACGTTTTATATTAAGAAAATTTAAATATATATCTATCTCTGTGGCTCTACGGAACTCGAAAGTTCTTGGTCGCAGCAACCACACTTCTCCAAGAGTCCCTATTCAGAGCCTCAACCCTCCAATCCCTCTCTTCTCCCATCTCTCTCACGTCCCTTCGTTATCCACCCACCGCGTCCTTGGTCTTCCAAGCGGGCGTTTCCCACTCGGTCTCCCCCCAATATATTTTTCGCCATTCTTTCCTCCCCCATTCTAGCCACATGTCCTACCCACCGCAGCCTTCTCGTTTTTATAATTCTAACTGCAGTCTCCGCCATTCCCCGGTGACCTCATCTTTCTTTGGCTTCGCAGAATCCTATTCTCAAATACTCTAAATCTATTATCGTGACTTAAGGTCATAGACCATGCCTAACACCCATATAATACAACCGGTAAAATAATTGTTTTATATATTTTAACTTTTATCCCCTTTGATAATAATGTTGACGTGATAAGTCCGTTTAGGGCATGATAACAAGCGCTTCCCGATTGTAACCTCGCTTTAAACTCTTCTCGAATATTATTATCTTTGGTTAATACATAACCTAAGTATTTAAATTTTTCTACATTTTCAAATTCTACATTTTGTATGTTAAGACTTTGTGTGTTAATACTATTCCTCTCTGTTACTAAATACTTTGTCTTAGCAATATTTATTTCCAGCCCCACCTCTTTTCCTGCTTCGATTAATTTTTCTACGCTATCTTTAATTGCATTTGTCGAATCTCCTATTATATTTAACTCGTCTGCGTAACCTAATACTTGAATTTTTTTGTTTGATTCGATTCCGTTTGTTTTTTCCCTAATTTGTCTAATTACATATTCCAGAACTTAATTAAATAAAATTGGTGATAATGCATCTCCTTGTTTTAACCCATTCCGAATTTCGAAAGTTTCTGATAGTTGATTCCCACATCTTACTCTTCCTTTACTGCCTGCAAGACAAATTTGAATCATACGTACGAGTTTTTTTTGGAATTCCCATTAAGATCAAGATTTGAAAAAGTTTTTCCCGGTCTTTTGTAAAGTCTACAAACAATTGGTGAACAGAGATATTGAATTCACGTTTTTTTTTCTAATATCTGCCTTAATGAGAATATCTGATCTACAGTTGATCGGTTTGGCCTGAACCCGCACTGATATTCTCCTAATATTTCCTCTGCATATGGTCGTAATTTCATTGAGATAATATTCGAGAGAATCTTATACGATGTCGTCAAAAGAGAAATTCCTCTATAGTTATTGCAGTTGGTTCTATTACCCTTCTTAAAGAGTGTGATAATAACTGCCTCCTGCCATTCTAAAGGAATACTTTCCCTATGCCAGATCGAAAGAACTAATTTATGCATACACTCTACTAAAGGTTTTCCTCCATATTTTAATAATTCTGCTGAAATCCCATCTATTCCCGCTGCTTTATTATTTTTGAAATTTCTCATTATCATTTCTACCTCATGTAACGTTGTTTCTTCGAGATCAATTTCTGCTGAGTCTACTGTTAAGGTTTCTGATCTATTACCTAGATTCGAATTTAATAATTTTTCAAAATAGTTTCTCCATATATTTTTAATATCGCACGCGTCTATTTTCAAATTATTATTAGTATCTCTAATTAAGTCTAACCGTGCCTGATAACCCTTTTTAATAAGAAAATTTAAATAAAAAAAGAAATGTTTTCCCTATGTCATTTTATTATATATACATTAATCAAAATTTAATATTTTAAAAATATCTACTACAAATTTGAAGAGTATTACATGGGCTGAATGTATTTCGTCCATCGTTTACAAGCTACAGTCGTTTGAGTGAAGCTGCTTTCGTCTTCATTAGAAAAATGAAAAAACAGGAATATCGAAAAACTTATTCCTTATGAACTCTATGAATATTTAAGATAAGATTATTATTTAAAATAAATAAACAAAATATATTAAACAATTTCAAATAATTTAAAAAATAGTCCTAAAACATACAGCCCTTAAACGTACTTATTAATGCACCGAAAGACAGAAAAGTATGACCTGTGGATATAACATAATATATATTTCGTAATTTGATTACAAAATATTATTAAAATAAATATTTTTAATTTTATTTTATTTACAATAGTTTCTATTTAAGGAAGCGCTGTCCGGCGTTACCCGGCGCTATGGTATGAATTTCAGAAAAATCCTTAGAGCGGTTTAATATTTCAAAAATACAAATATATATATAATTTTTGCTAGTATAATAAGATAAGATAAAAAACAGATCAACTTTTCTTTTCTATCTTAACATTATAAAAATATTCTTTATTATCCTATAGGTCATAGGTTCTTAAACTTATGTACTCCACGGACCCCCACTTGAAAAAATTTTTTTTGACGGACCCCCATCACAACTTTAGGTACTTTACGTCATTTTATTAATTAATTTCTGGCTTACGATCTCATAAGGACAAGGATATATGATGAATATTTCTAACAGTGATTGGTGAATAACGATTTTTTTGCATATTGTAGAACACATTTTATTAGAAATTATAATATTGAAGAAAGAAAATACAAACATTGTCATAGCAACAAATCTCACAAATTATAATGGGTACTTACATTAAATTCATATAAATATTTTATAATTTTTTTCAGAAAATATTAAATAAGAAATATTTTAAAAAATAACTGCATCTATCTCATTAAATATAACTTACATATTTAATGAGATGTATGCAGTTGTTTTCTTGAAACAAGAATCTCAATATCTGGCTTAATATTGGAAACTTTTAATCTAAGATCCGGCTCTACATTTAATTTGTTTCTATATTTAGACTTAATATAAAATAGTACCGAAAAAGCTTGTTCGCATAAATATGTTGTGCAGAATGGAATCAAGTGTTGAAGTGCTTTATTTGCAAGCGCAGGATAATCTGACCTGAGAAGTAACCAAAAGTTGCTCAATTCAGTTTTGTTAAATTTTAGTTTATAAGTTGTATCACATGATAATTCCACGAGAATATCTTGTTCAGGTGCAGATAAATGTTTAGCATTTGTAATTTCCATATTAAATGGATCTCTGATCCAGTTATTGCAAGGATCAGGAGTAGAAAAATACTTCCTGAAGTTGCTTTTCAAAGTAATTAAATGTTCAACAAATAATTGACGCGTTTGATTAAGCAATTTTTCACTGGAGCTTTCTATGAAATCATTGAGAGTTGGAAAAGACTCATATACACCGTTCTGGATGCGTTTCGACCACAAGTCGATTTTTTTAATCATTGCTTCTATTTTATCTTCAACTTTAAATATATTTACAACAGTACCTTGCAGGCTCAAATTAAGTTCGTTCAATTTTGTAAAAATATCAGTCAAGTAAGCCCCCTAGCTAACCAGATAAAATCATTGAAACATTCGGTCAGTTCAAAATGCGCATCTATTAAAAACAATCGTATTTCATCTCGAAGCTCAAAAAGGCGAATGAGTACTTTCCCGCGGGACAACCAACGTACATCTGTATGTAATAATAAATGTGTATGTTGACTACCCATTTCCTCACACAAAATTTTAAAAACTCTGGAATTAAGTGGACGAGCCTTAATGAAATTGACAATTTTAACTACTTCGTCTAATGTTCTTTTCAAATCTGGTGACATATTTTTGGCTGCTAATGATTCTCTGTGAATGCAGCAATGATTCCAAACAACCTGAGGCGCAACATTTTTAATAAGAGCAATCAATCCAGTTCTTGTACCTGACATTGCACGAGCACCATCAGTGCAAATTCCAACACATTTTGGCCACTCTATTTCATTTTCGGTTATAAATTATTCAAACTGTTAAATATGTCATTAGCTGTCGTTCGTGAAGGTAGTGAATCACAAAACAATACATCTTCTTGTATTTGATTTTCAAACTCATATCTAATGAAAGCTAACAAATTGGCATTATTAGTGACATCAGTACTTTCATCCAATTGTAATGAGTAATAGTGACTTTTGCGCACTCTCGATATTAATTCTTCTTTTATATTACATGACATGTCTTCAATCCTATTCTTAACCGTATCATTTGATAATGAAATCAAATTTATATCGTTTGCTGCTTTAGTTCCTAACATTATATTTGTAATTACTTTTGTAGCAGGAAGAATTAATTGCTCTGCTATATTATGCGGCTTTCCTGCTTTAGCAATAAGTAGAGCTACTTCATATGATGCCATTACTGCTTTCTTACTCATACCACCAGATCCCGTCTTTACCATCAATTTCTGACTTGAATTAAGTTCTTCTTTTTTCATTTTAAAAAATTCGATAGACTTACTAACATGCTCGCTGTGCTTTGTTTGTAAATGACGTCTGAGATTAGCAGGTTTCATACTTTCATTGGATAAACTTTCCTGACATAGAACGCAGACTGGTCTTTCCACATCATTGTTGCAAATATAAGTAAATCCAAATGATAAATAATCATCCGAATATTTTCTAGTTTTGCGTTTCTTGGTAGAGTTTGCTGTTGATGCCTCATCATCTGATTCTTTCCGTTTCTGTGTTGAACCAGTTTGTAGCCAACGATCCATTTTATGGAGTAATTTATTAACATTGAACTACAATAATATAAATATAATATAAATATAATATAAATATAACGAATTATTATTTACTAGCTATGTTTTAATATGATTTTAAATGAATGTTTTAATATCATTTTAAATGAATGTTTTAAATCATTTTAATAAATGTTTTAAATCATTTTAAATAAATGATTTAATATCATTTTAAATGAATATTAATTTATATAATAAATATATTTCGTAATTTGATTCTAAAATATTATTAATTTCGTAATTTGATTCTAAAATATTATTAATTTCGTAATTTGATTCTAAAATATTATTAAAATAAATATTTTTTATTCATAAAACTAACTTATACTTACTCTCAAAAACAGCCTTTCTGGGAAATTGCAAAATGTGTTTAGTGTTTTTATAAAATAATGATCATGCAAATTACACTAAAAATTAAAAAAAATTATTAGCTATAATAAACTATTATTAGCTATAATTTAATTATAATTAATTAAATTAATAAAAATAATTTAAAGATACAACTCGTTGAGAAATGAACTTATAATTAACATTAATAAAAATAATTTAAAGATACAACTCGTTGAGAAATGAACTTATAATTAACATTTGCTTTAAAACTGTTTAAAACCCCAGAGTGGACGCTGACAATTTGGGTTTTTCCGGGTAAGACTGTCCCCTCCCCTGGTTTTCCCCAATAACAAAGTGAAAGAAAATTCCCTTATATGCCTCCCCTTCCGAGCCCCTAAGAGGGGTTATTTTAAAGGAACAATCGAAAAATGATTTTAAATGAATGAATGGATGAAAATTCAAATTTTATATATAGTTTTTTATATATGTTTATTTATTCACAAAAAATTAATTGACATAATTATCAATTTAATAAAATAAAATAGTATTATTAATAGTATTAAATTATAGCCGTAATTCTCTAGGAGGATATAGTTAAACAATGAACTTTAAATATTTATATATGTATATATTTTTACGATGATTTTTTTCCGAGGACCGCGGACCCCCAGTAAAGGCTTCGCGGACCCCCAGGGGTCCGCGGACCACAGTTTAAGAACCACTGCTATAGGTATATATAAAAATATATAAAATAAAACCAAAATCTCTCTTACTTTCCATACCATTTTTTTTCCTATTTTTCCTTCCATAAAAATATATTATTATATTCGGACAGTGTGAAATTTGATTGATGAATTTCTATTTGGATTCTAGTATGACCATTCCTATTCCCAAAGGAACAATGCCCATTTCACACTCGCCTACCATTTCTCTTATCCGTTAATAAAGTAACAAATCTACTTTTATTTCATATTATCTTTCTTTTTCGTTTTTTCTTGAGTTCAATACAAAAAGCTAAAGATTTCTTCTCCCTTCATTCAATTGCATCCACGTTTTTTGGTTATTTTTCATATCAAATAGAGCATGGATAAAATAAATATATAGGATTTACATACTGGCGGTGGTGAATAGGCTGTTTATTTATCTGAATTGGGCCCCAAGTGTTTAGCTAAGGTTTTTGTAAACTCATGTTCATTGTAAACTCAAGCAGGTCCGCTTTTTAGTCTTGTGACTTTTTTCTTATTATTATTATAATATATATATATATATATATATATATATATATATTTATACCTATACAATAATACATACCTAGATAGCTAGTTATATAATATATTTAGAGTTTACAGGCTCTTAACTGAAGTATAAACATAACGAGACATTAATTCTGCACTCAAGTATATTACGTAAAGTCAAACTTTGCTTGAAAAGAGATTATTTTCTTTTATATTTTTTAAATTCTTTTTCATGATAAAAATCAATATACTTTTTTACTAAAATCTATAGTTAATTTAAATTTTAAAATAAGTACAAATGTCATTATTCTATATTGTTACAATTAAAATAATAAAATAAATATATAAAGTATGCAATAGTGATAATTTTGCTAAATATTAACACACTATGAGCGGGGCGGGTATTTATACCCGTTGCCACTTATATAATATATATTTTCCCTTGTGTCACTTAAAATTACTTATTTTAAATGATAACTAATATATATCCCTCATATAAGTGGCAACGGGTATAAATACCCGCCCCGCTTATAAGTGGCAGTCCCCGCAATGGGTACAAATACCCGCCCCGCTCATAGTGTGTTAATTGGATTACTTTGATGCAAAAAAGTTGGAAAATATTTAATCCTTTTTGACTTACACTGATATTGAATTACACAAAAATCTTCTTTTTAATGATATTTTTAAGTTCTTTTACATATAAAAAAGAAAATAAATATAATAATAATAATTAAATACTAGAAAATAGTGGGGAATTATAATATAAGGATACCAATATCTCTTCTTCAATTATTATCATTGTTTTTATTTCAATTTATTTATATGTATTCTTGTTAAAGATAAATGATGTTAGCCTTCCATACAAAAGTCTAATTGTTCTTGTTGTTAGAATATGATCTGAATATGTTTTTGATTTCTATAATAAAACTATCGTAAATAATTCTAACTAAAAAAGTTTCATTCTAGTTATTTATCGTCAATTCTCTAAAGAAAAGAATAAAAATTTTAAGAGAGTTTTATGAGTTTGAAAAGAATAGTGTCGATTCGATTATTATTTTTTTTAACTGATAAACCTGCTCTGGATTTATTCATGTATATCATTTCCTCGACTTTTTCTTTTGATACTCAAACCAATGATTCTGATGGAATTTACGGTCTATTAAAAAAGATAGATATTTTTTTAATCCATTTCATTTGGTTATAAAAGAAGAAAGTATTTCTCTATTCGTTGGTAATATTCTCTTTTTCCCTCTTACTCTTCTTTTTCGTTTTTATTTTTAATTTAGAATTATGACTTGCATTACCAGCTCGTTCAATTTATCTTCACCCACCCAACAGCATCTCTAGCGTACAGTTCAGTTCTATTCAATTGAATCGGAAGGCGTTTGAAACATTTTATAAAGGAATCTTCATCATCATCTTCTTCTTCTTCTTCTCTTTCTTCTACTTCTACTTCTTGGAGAGCATGCCATTTTTATTATTGTTCGTTTGGGTTTTTTTTTTCCTCGAATCTCAATGGACCCTTTAACAAATCTTTTTATGTATTCAATTAATTTTATTTATTGAACTTTATTGAGGTAATTTCAGTTATTACTCATAGTCATAGTGTTCTTTTTGGTGGCAGATTCTCGCTGACAATAAAATCAAGCAATAACCTTTTAATGGTTTGAAACGTTCTGTTGGTAACTCAGCTGGAATTTAAAGACTTCTAGTGGGTTAGTGTGAAAGTTTTTCAAAACTTGACTAAAAAAATAAACAAATATAATGGATAAGACAACTGGAAAACAGTTTAGATATATTATTTACTCTTTCTTCACATTAAAAAATAAGTCTGATATAAAAAATCTGGAGTGTCTCCACTCGACTATCTCACAAAAATTGAATTGGATTAATTAACATATATTATATTTAAATTAAATTTATTAAATTAAAATTAATAATTAATATTTATAAAACCAACGCGTGTTTGGATCTTTGTCAACATGCCAACATTCCCAGTCAACGTGTTAAAAAATTTATAAAATTAACTCTGATACTTTTTCAGCGATTCAATCAAGCTGAAATTCTATATATAGCAGTTTTATACAAATTTTAATCATGTGAAAGACTATCAAACAAATATCTTTATTTTTACGGTCATTTTAGAGGAAACAATACCTCCCTTACTATCGTCGGTCGGTAAAAATGAAAACTTGGTAGGTAATGACCCTATTCCGGATGAGCTACCTTTATCAAAAGTTGATAGAAAATGAATAATGCCCGTGTATCAAATTTCATGATTCTAGCTCAAACCGTTTTTGTACACACACATACACAGACATTTTTCTCAACCTTAGTGAAAATGACTCAGAGACCTTCAAAACGTATAAAATCATCAAAATCTCAACATCGAAAATTTTCATGATGAAATTTTCACTGACGAGATAGTAAAAATAGAAAAATATTTTTTTTTAATTTTAACTAATAGAAATATATTAAATATACTTGCGTTTCATCAATAACTTATTGTTAGTATTAAATTATTTATTTTTATATATATATATTGAAATAAAAAAAATGACAATTATTAGAATAATATTACAATAATTTTATAATGAGATATAATATCTACATATAATAAAATATTTATTTACCTTTAATGAATTTTTTAAAGTAAAAATTCTTTATAATTATAATTATTTATTACTATCTTCATATAAATAATTGACCAAAATCTTTTTATTTAATTTTTAACTTTATTAATTTAATAGAACACATGAGAAACTATATAGCATTAAATATTTTATGATATATCAGTGAAGAAAAAAAAATATAAAAAATAAATCTTTTTTTTAAAGTAGTTGCATGATGATAAACCAGAGTTTTTATAGAGCTATTTGTGCTGTTTTCTATTTGAGAAAACGTGCATGTTGAAGGGCTGAATACGAACAATAAATATTTATTTAGCAAGTGCCATAGTAAACAAATTGATTACATCTATTTGCTTCTCGTGGCTGGATTTCACATAGCAAACATACATTTACCTCTTCTCAACATCATATCTCTTTTATTTTATTTTATTTTCTTTCCTTAACATGCCGTAACTAAATTCATTTGAAAATGAACTTAATATGATATTTCAAAGAGATATTTAAGTGTAAACAACATACAAGATATATGAATTGAATTAAAAAAGTAAGATTATAAAAAAAAAAATTGAACTATTGGTAAAAGTAGTAGAATTTCAAATTTAGAAGATAGATAATAAAATGATCATAAAATCTAGATGGTTATACTCGTAATACAAATTGTAAAACATACCTAAAAATATATCAAGATCGATGAGAGAATCATGAAAATAGAATTCTTTTTGTTCTTTTTCTGTCATTATTAATTCATTTTTTTTTTGTCTTGTAATTTTAAAACTTTTTTAAATATTAAATCTATGAATAATTTATGAATTCAATTATGATTTATTTTAAAATGAAAAAAGTATATATAAATAACTAATTTTTATTTTAATTTAAATAATTGAATGCATAAATAGTTATGAAACTCTTTTTTTTATCATTTTTGACAAACCCAGAATTCCATAATGAAGAATAACATCAAATTAATGAATTTTATAATTTGGAAAATTTAGGATTTAGTAATAGTATATTTTGTATAAAAGAAAGTAATGTATACCTAAATATGTATAGATGGACAAAAATTTGATAAAATGAGTAAGTAATCTCTTTTGTTTAAATAATAATTTCTTTTTTTGTCAATCATAATCAATCTACAAAGATAAATAGTTAAATAGAAATAAATCTAGATTCAATTTTAATTTCAATTAATTCTTATTCACACAGCAAACGCTTCCTTTTCTTCTTCACATTCATAAATAAATAGATCGTTGTACAATTTCTATTTCCAACCTATGTTATTATTATTCTAACTAAACCCCTTGGCGAGATAGAATCCTATTCAATTAAGTCTTTTGTCTTGAAGAATAAATTAATTAAATAGTATAAGACAAAAGACATCTTCTTTAGCTAAAAATTACAAAATTAAATTAAGTCTTTTCTTTAGTTATGAATTCCTTATCAAGGTGGGTGGAAACTGAGAAATAGGGTGAAAGTTTGGAGTGGGGGGAATTGGCAAGAGTGAGAGAGAAAGAGAGAGAGGTGGAAAGAGATGAAGGGGCAGGAGGGTTCAGAAACTTTGTAACTCTTCAAATCAACTCCTTCTTTGGTCGATTTATTTAAAACTAACTTTAGCAGCTATTATTATCAAATCTTTAACTGATGCATCATGAATAAATGATCAGATTTATTGATTATTTATTTTTTGTTAATTTAAAAATCAGTCCACTGTAATTTATTAATAAATTAATCCTATAGGTATAATAATATTTTTAGAAATTTAAAAAAAAACTCTCATCCTCAAATATGTGCCATTCAGAAGCCAAATCGATTAACTCCAATTTTTAAAATTTTGCTAGTAATGTAATGTAATCTGCAACATATGAAGTGAATAATGAACTTGATAATCTTAATATTGCAATGTAATATACATATTTCTGTAATCAATAAACCTGAATTTTCTACAAGCTGTGAACTTTGGGCTTCATTTTCTCAGTTTCTTTAATCGCTTTGGCTTCTGAGTTGCACATATATATATTGTATTAACAAATTATTTTTTATTTTTTTTTTATTATATCATTTGTACTTAATTTACTGTAATCTTTTTATTTATAACTAATTAATATTTAATATCTTAACACATGCCAATTTAAAATTAAAATTAGAAGAAATTGTATGTATTATTTTAGTTATATTAATATATTTAATCAATTTACATACTGATAAATATATAAAAACATGGCCAAAGTTAAAATAATCAATCAATATTTTTAATTGCCAAAATATGCTAACCTTTAATTTCCTCGAAACAACAAAAAATGGACTTACACCATTTTCAAAATAAATGGTCCATATATTAAAAAATTTCCATTTTCAAATTTTTCTTCTTCAAAATAAAAGATACATTTTAGATGAATTTATTTTCCTAAAATTAAAAATAATAATATATATATGTTTAATAAAATTTTAAATTTATTTGAAACATAATCGGATATAGATAGCTGTTCCTAGGATATATGCCGCCCGTGTGCGAGAATAATTTTGCCGCCCATTCCCTCAAAGTTGTTAAAAATTTACAAATAAAAAAGATAAAGTAAATTTAATTTAATTTAGTTTTTTAAAAAATTGAAAAACAATCGAAAGTATTTAAGATCCTGATCGCAAAATCATTTGGCCTTTTTTAAGAGCCATATTGAAAAAAATTAAAAAAAAATATCAAATGAATAAGTACTTTTAAGGCGGCTCGGGCCGCCCCCCCCCCCCCAGGCTTGCACCCCTGGTTCGAACGGCCCTGTAGGTAGGTATCTATTGAAATAAGTAAATTTTTATATAATTTACCTAAATATTACTTACTCGCTACTATGCAATAAAATAGCATTAAATTATCTTTATAATATTTAAATTTTATTGAAATGCATTAAAAAGTTATCAAAATCAACTATCAAAAAAAATAATAGGTAAATGGTGACGAGTGGTCGCATGGTGACAATCTCATGTCTTTTTTGGTCGTAGCACTTTTTAACCTAGTGACATCAACTTCTCACTAAAACTAGTGGTATTTGGAACCATTATTCAAATTTGAAATTACCCCTATTTTTCCCTTTTTCATTAAATTTAATATTTTATTTCTTATTTCTTTTAAGTAAATTATTATCACATTCTGAAAAAAAAAATAATCATAAGTAGTTTATAAAATATAAAGCATAGTATTTCTTTTTAAAAGATGATTAAAAAATGATATAATATGTTGTTATCAATTTAACATAATTAAAACCAAAATGACAGATAAACTTAATTATTGTTTCCTTGGCATCGTTTATTCACCGTGGGGGGTTGAATATTTTTCATATCTTGGTTGTATCACAAGAGTGGTGGGAGTGAGAGTGAAGGTGGTGGTAGGTAAGGTGGTGGGAAAGCGGTTGACATGTTAATCCTTTTTAAACTCCATCCATAAAATAGATTTATTTAATTATGTTCAATTAAATTATCAGACCGTCAGCTTCATTTCATCATCCACACCGTTAAGAAGCTTAAATTGTTTCCATCTAGTTATCATATATATTAAAGGATATTTATTTTCTAAGACGGTTCATTTAGGAAATTGAATTTCATTGAATAGAAATTTACTCATTTGATTAGATTAAAGGTTGGTTTACTTAAATCCTTTCTTGCAAAGTAAAAAAAAAAAAAATCACCAAAGATCATAATAAAAAACTTTTTATAGAAAATGATCTTAAATTTTATTCTTAATGATAAATTAATTGAATATCTATTAAGACTTATCAATATTATATTTTTCAATATGATCCAAATTATAAATAATGAACAACTCTTATGAAAACAGAAGTAAAGAGCTTTATTAATAGGTATATATGTATATTTAAAAAAAGTATTGGTAATTATACAGATAGATGGATATGGATTGGCCTTAAGAGGGCGTTAATAACTAATCTATTAGAGGTTTGGATCACATATTAACAATTGTTTTATGCCTTTTTCACTAATTTTCGGTTTTTATAAGTTCGGTTTGGATTTATAAAATTAAAAAAATAATTAATTAAATAATTTTCCTATATCCAACCCGAACTTACAAAAACCGAAAATTAGTGAAAAAGGCATAAAACAATTGTTAATATGTGATCCAAACTCCTAATTGGATGCAAACTTTAATCCTTTTTATCTCGTAAACTAGGAGCAAGCGCCAAAAATTTCACATGACATTTCTATCCGAATAATAAAAGGAAGGCACTGGTAAAGTTTTTTTATCCAAATTCCTTTGGTTGTAACTTGTCTGTATAATTACCAAAGTATTTTATAAAATATTTATATTATAGATTCTTGGTAAAGAATATTAATATTAACTGAAATAATAAATTATTAATAACAACAGAACTTGATTAATGTACATATATACAAATTATATAATATAAATAATACTTACTGACTTTGATATAACCAAATATGTATGTCTGCATTACATAATTAATTAGATATTTTATTAAATTTTAAACAATTACTAAATTTTCAATTAAAAATATTTTTAATAATATAAATTTATTATAATATGTGGCTTAGCATTGAAGTCTTTATGTTTATACATTTATAAATGTCAAATAAGTTGGGAGGCAATGTATTAAACTAACCAAAGATGGCAGATAAGATTATTATGCGAATCAAATAGCAAAGTTAATATTGTACATATACGATATAAAAGTTTCATTATAAATATCAAAGCATTAATTATAAATTAAACTTAAAAATTAATTAATAGATTTTGAAAATATTTTTTCTAGTAAATATATTATTAACATAAGATTTACATAAGAATAGAGGTTTATTTTATGAAATTCATTATTTTATATATATTTTATTAATTAAAAATATATTTGATATGACTGAAATAGTCTTGCGAATGTTTTAAAAAGAAAATATTAAAAATGATATTATTAATCGTAAAGTTACATAAGAAAGTATTTACTTATTTATTAATGAAATTATTTCTTACATATACTTATATATATATATATATATATATATATATATAAGTGAGGGTTTTATTTGAAGATAAAAGAAGTGAGATGTAGTTTCTGAAATGAATAAAGATATTTATTTACATATGTACATTGATTTTAAAGTGGCCAAGCTAGTACCTGAAATGAACAAAGAAACAAATGTCAAGTCTCTTGGTAGCCTAACTTGGTTAAATTTACAAGGTGAATTACAAGGTAAAAATATATAATAACATTATATATATTATAACAAAATAATAGTGGATAGGTGTTTCTACGATGAATGCTTCTTTCTTTCTGACCGTCTCTGGCTCTGTTCAATCCAACGCCCTTCCGTGACCAAACCCGAAACTTACATATATATATATATGTATATACATACTGCAGTCAAATAATAAAGAGCAGTGATTGAATATACTAATTAGTTGGTGCATGCTTTCAATTGTTGTTTTAGTAAAAGTATACATTATTTCAAATGATACATACTTTATCTAGTCAATGCATTCATTAACTAGTGATTATATATACTTACACATTAGCGATAGTTTAGTTGAAAGATCCTATCCTCAACATTTTTAAAGAATTGTTTTACTCGGATAAAAATATCATGAAAATCGTATTTTACAAAAATACATAAATTATTTTAGAAAACTATGAAAGTATTAGGTTATAATTCTGAATTTTATTTTAAATTAAAATAATATTATTATTATTATTTCTCTGGGTATTTGAATTAATTGACATTGGTGTGATTCTCACTAGTCATATATATTTTGACTAGTAAATGCATAATATTACATATTTGGTTATTATTATTATTTTTTTCCAATCTTTGGTCGTTGTAGGGTGGTGCTGTTTTTAGGATTAGAATAATAAAGATTCTTATTTTAATTCTCACCACCACCCTTCAACAACCGAAGATTTGTAGGATAATAAAGTGCATTCACTATCAGCAATAAATACGTGCTGAGTAATATTATTGTTTAAAATGAAATGTACCTCCAAAATCAACATTTTCAAATTATTTTCATTCATTCATTTTTAAAATTTTAATTTCACCCCTGGGAGGATGATAACCAACCTGTCAAATGGAAAATAGATTGTAATGATTTGATTTATATTAATCAATAGAAAGTAAAATTATTTCATTTAAAATCATTCTATCTACTAAATAACGAATTACAAAATAGAAAAATTGTCAATCTCTTATAAAGTAAAATAATTGAAATATTTATCAAAATATTCAAACAAATGTATAAATTATACTATTTTCTTTTTAATTTGTTGGTGGGCAAAAAACATGAATATTAATTAAATGGTTTGGACTTTGAAAATGAGTATAATTTTTCATGATTAATATAACGTTATTATTAATAATTGGTTCACTAACAAATAGGGGGGGATTTTATAAATAGTAAATATTATTTTGATTGTGATTAATCGAAAAATGACAGATTAGTTGCATTCATTTTAATGGTCTGACCCGGAACCACACCATCATTAATGATGATAATAATTAATTGAAATTGTTAAAACAGTGGACCTTGATGGAGGTTTTAATTAAAATGATGATTGGTTTGTACCAAAAATGGTTTTAAATTTAAAAAAATAAAAACATTAGACTTTCGATGTTTTTCTCTTTATTGAAATGCAATGTTTGTGATATGAAAATTTGGAATTTTAATTTGATATGAATATGGAAATGGAGTTTGTTTTTGTTGAAAATCTACATAAATCTCTAATGGAGACTGAAAAAATTTGAAAATTAAAAAAATAAATAAATAAATAAATAATCTAAATAATAATATTGATAATAATTACTATTAATGTATTAAAAAACATGATTAATTTTTATTTTGGATATTTAAATTAAATGTCAAAATTTAGTTATAATCTTCATTGGAAAAATAGAAAATGAATAGAATTTAACCACTGTAGAAATCATAGTGTTTATTTAAAGGAAATTTAATTGATTTGATTATTGATTTGATAATTTTTCATATAATCTTTGTAGTATCATAAGGGTTTTGGTGTTTGTGATAGAATTATTTATATAAATCATATATAAATCACATGTTATTTTCAGTAAAAAATGTATTTGAAATGAAATTTTTGTAAATTAGTTAATCACTACCTTTATGAATGGCTTTAAATATTATGAAATTATTATTATTATTATTTTTATGTCTAGTAGCAAATAAAAATAATTTTGTATTAAAATTCAGTTAGGCAGTATTCTATAAAAATACAACATATACACATACAATAGTGAAATCTATATATTTAATACGATATTGTCCGTCTGTACGCAAAAAACTCCAGAGCCTAAAATACAAGGAGTAAGGTAACCAAATTTTTCTGAGGTGAAGGGTACCTCAAATGATGAAAAATAAAAAATAAATTAGAATCTTAGGTAACTCCTGAGCTGAGCTGCGGGTGTTCCATTTTCCAGAAATATATATAAAGGAGAGTGTTTGTATGTATGTAATTTGTTTACTTTTTTGCTGTCATAGAAACAGATATATATATATATATATATATATATATAATTAGAACCTCTCTCTCTCCCTCTATTTAAAATTTTAAAAAATGGAGTGTTCTAGCCAAATTAAGAAATTTAAATTCCTTATGCAACATTGATAGGTAAATGAATTGGACTGGAAGAGGAGACATATGATTAGAGAAATTGGGGAAAAATCAACCGAAATGTAATTAAACAAAAAAATTCAAGAATTATGCTACGGATACGACTTACATATAATTAACATACAAAATGTAGAATTTGAAAAAGTATAAATATTTAAATACTTAAGATCTGTAATCACAAAGGATAATAATATTAGAGAAGAATTTAAATCGACGTTGTAATTGAGAAACGCCTGTTATTATGCAGTAAAGGGGCTTATCTCATCAAAGAGCATCAAAATTAAAATATATAAAACAATTATTTTTCATGTTGATCGATGACTAGGGTGACCATATTTCGAAAACACCATACCGGGACAAACGGTATACCTTCTTTTTAGAACTAAATTGAAAAAATTTTGAAAAAAAAATTACGAAATGTCCTAAATATTGAAAAAACGGGAAGACATTTTTCGGACAGTGCACCTAAAGACGGGACGTTTGGTCACCCTATCGATGACTCTGGGAGACGAGAGTAGATTTAGAGTATTTGTGAGATTAATATTGTTCGCAGCATCTATAGGCCAAAAGAAGATGAGGTCACGAGGGGATGGCGGAGATGGCATAACGAGAAATAATGTCCAGATATAGTTAAGGTTATAAAATCGAGAAGGCTGGGATGGGAAGGGGACGTGGTTGGAATTGGAGAAACTAGAAATTTGCAGAAACTGATTGGGAAACATCCGGTGGAAGACCAAGGACAGAGGTGGGTGGACAATGAAGGAAGGGACATGGGAGAGATGGAACAGGGTAGGATTTGGTTGTAGCTCAGGATAGGGACGCTTAGAGAAATGTGGATGCTGCGGCTAAGAACTTTCGAAAACTGTAGAGACACAGAGTTAAATAAATATAACATATACAATAATAATATATAATTAATTTACTGATTAAATTAAAATATATTTTACAAGAAAACAAATATATGTCTTATCTACTTATACTGATTGAAACAAAATGGATGAAAACCTTTTACATACAGACTTTTTCAACCAAATACTATGTATCACTCGGGGGTACAGGGGGCGGAGCCCCCGTCTATGTGTGAAGAGCGCCGAAGGCGCTCGGAGCAGCTAGTATATATATATTTATGATATAATTATGAGTTTTTTTAAGAATCAAAATCATATAATTTAAATTTTATTTATATAAAGAAAAACCGGGTTTGAAATAAATTAATTTCCAAAAAACATTATATATAAAGTATGAAAAAAATATTTTTAAAACTCGAGTAATATATTATATTGGTTTTCATTTTTAGTTTAATTACTCAATTATTAATTACTACTATATTTTAAGTGAAATATTTTCCGACAATGAATATAAAATTAATACTTTGTAAACTATCACTTCCGGTTTCCGAATATATACCAAAAGTTGATGAATTCATGGTACTGATGCATTAAGTAAATATACCAAATTTTATAAAAATCCTATGAGCCGTTCAAGTTATACACGTCTATACGGACACACAACGGACAGACGGACTGATAGACATCATGCTAAAAATACTTTTTTCTGTTATGATGCATGATTCGTGGAGATGGAAAAATCTCTACATGTGAAATTTGGTGCGAAAGCAATACCTTCCCTTCCTATCGTCAGTCGGTAAAAGCAATCTATTCTACAAAATATATATGTATTTTAAAATAAATACAAAAATTAATGGTACTTTAATGAAACAAAAATGTATTATAAATTAAATTTATTTATTTATATATAAATTTTAATATCTCTACGATTTCTTTTGTAAATTTTATAGAGTAGCTATATTAAGAAATAAATTTATATTTGTTTTAAACAGTAAATTTGTTTCAATCACCTTTTGAGATTATAAGGCTCATTAAAATCATATAATAACAGAAACCTTTCTCTCCCAATGCTTGGTATTATATATATTATATATAGATATTATATATCAAGAGAAAGTTTTCTCATCTAACTTGGGTTATAATTTACCTCTTTCATTTCATTTTCTAATATAATTTAAATAGTTTAAATTTGAATAACAAATGCGCATATTGTTTTTGTTATTGTTAGTATGTATGGGTTGTTTTTTTATAACATTTGACCCGAAGCCATTTCAACTATGTTTAATTAATAATTCAATATGAGGAGGGAGAATGAAGAGGGGGTATTTATTATTGAAACAAAAATATTGTGGCTTTTTTTTATTATTTTGATGTTTACAATTTATTTTAATATATTTCCCAAGATCAAAAGAAATTGCTCATTGGCAATCAGATTTACGTATATTAAAAATTCCAATGTTAATGAAAATATTTGATCTATTTATGGGGAATTGAGTTAGAAATTGTTTATTGTTATTTTTAATTATTTATTTAAAATCAATAATTAATAAATAATAGTTTAATAACTTGGATTAATTTTTTTTTTTAAATCGATAATGAAAGAAGATAATTGACCTTATGAAATGAGAGAATCTTAAAATTTCGTTATCGTTTTCTAAAACAAAAAAAAAATAACACAATAAAAAATATTTATTTTAATAAATTACTAATTATACAAATATCGGGTTGAATTTATTATAAAACATATATTTAAATAAATTAAATATAAAATAATAATATAAATATAAAATAATAATTATAATATTATATAAATAGAATGATCATTCAAGAGATAGAAGATAATTATTAAGAGAATATAAGTACAGTTTGAGTTGGAGAAAGGATTATATGAATAGCAGTATGGAAGGTGGAAGCTGCTACCCAAAACCTTCAATTTCAAATAAAACCATAATGATAATTAATTGCCAATACATATGATCTGTAGAACGAATTCTATACACCTTTATCTTGATTTTTTTGATCGGAGGCGCTACTTTTTATCAAGTAGCTTTCCAATTTTGATTTGGGAGGCTGGGTTGACTCCGTCCCATGGGCCCTAGCTAGAGAAATTCCCTTGCCAAGCCCGGGACTTAAACCCTTGAGAATGTGAGCCAACGCTGTTGCCTCCCACCACGTGGCGCCTTAAATATGTTATAATTAAATATGAAATGAAATTTATAATTTTATATAGGAAATATTTTATTAATATATGTTATTTGTTTCATTGTTCCAGGTTGCGTGGATGCACTTTGAACAATCAGCCATTCTGACAGTGCACACTCATGTGATCACTAGAAATCCAAGGATTACCGTTTCCCATGACAAGCATAGGACCTGGTTTCTCCACATCAAAAATGTACAGGAAGAGGATAAAGGCCGATACATGTGTCAAATTAATACTGTGACAGCAAAGACTCAATTTGGATATCTCCATGTTGTCGGTAAGTCAAGATAAATATTATTGACCATTTCAAATATCTTTAGCAATAGTTTGTATAATAATATTAAAAAGTAGGAAGAAAAGTAAATATCAAAGAAATCATGGATTTAATATTATACATATCTGTAACATTTAAAGATTAATAATTAATAAAAAAATATATAAGTTTTTATTTTTTTGTAATTATCATTCCATCCCTAGAAATAGGTATGTATGTAAAAATTATTTCTCAATAAATATTATATATTGTACAGTGACAGAAAAAAGTAAGCGCCACTCTTTGGAGTTTAAAAATTTTAAATTCCAAGTAATGTAAAAGCAAAAAGCTTTGTATATACATATATATATATACTTCCTTTTCCAATAAATTATTCTGTCTAAATTTTTTTTCTTATAATTATATATATATATATATATTGTATAAGAAGTCAAACATTGGAATTTAATTCTTCCCCTTGTCAAGGATTTCTTATTAAAAAAACTTAATTTACCAATCTTAAATAAAATAAAAAAAAGAGAAAGAGAGAAATTGAAGCTCATCTATTTCGTATTTTCTTTCTTTTTTTTATTCTTTTTGTACCCTTGTGTGAAGTGGATTTTTCATCACGAAGGCATCCCCGTGGGTGTCTGTGTGTACATGACTGCCAGGGGACTCACGGGGGTGAGGTGGAGTTGGCAGGGTTCATTCGACCCGTAAGATATACGGGTGCAATCACCGTCGATTAATACCGTCTCCCTCTTCCTTTTCCCTCCCTCTTAGTCCTCATCCCGTTTCTATCTACAAACGATAGACGAATTAGACGGGACGTAAAAACCTCCAGAATCGATTACAACAGAGATTTGGATTTCATGGAAAAATAAGCTCGATTTTGAAAATGCACATAAAAATCTCATTAATAGATCCTATATATATACTATATCTTCATATATATCTGTATATAATCTTATTAGATTTTTCTTAATGTTAATTTTATTGTATTGATGGTGGTGTTTCATTCCACTCCCAAAATAATTAATATAATATATATTTAATTAATCATTTATAATATTGCTACTTTAGATAAGAAAGAATATCACAGTAATTAAAGAAAAAGAAATAAAATTATTTTCTAGCATGAAATCATTAATAATAGACTTATATCAATTGTAGTAAATATTAACTCCATTGCATCCCTGAGTCCCCTGACAGTCTTATTTTGTTATTGGTATTCTGCATTTTTTAAGCATCTATGTTGTATTTTTATTATATTATTTCAGTAAGTTAAGAATATTAATATTATATATATATATATATATATATATTGTTAATATCGAGAATTTTTTATTCAATTCTTTTATAACAACTATATTTATCTATTATTAGGAAATAGAATTGGATATAAAAAAAATAAATGAATATTAAAATGTCTTCTTTTCTAATCACCCTATAGAGATTTAATTAATTCAAATCCAATCAAAATATCAAAAACAAAAGGAATTTCAAACAGTTAACAGTTTTACTCCACTGTGAAAACCAAAAACTCACACCCCTAGCTCATCAGACATTATCCCCTACACCCCGCCTCCATGAAATCCTTGAATATTTGCAAGTAAATAAACAACAAGCCGAAAGTATTTGTAATTAATTAAAATTATGCAATTTGAGCGTGAAGTAATATGTATGGCACTTGTTCCATTATTGGACATACGAATCATCATTAAAAAAAAGAGAATCAATTCTATAATAATAAATATATAATACTTTAGTTAGATTTCACATTCTATAATTTCATTTTACAAGTGATATGAATATATTGGTTATATTCAATTTTCTACTTAGTTACTAATAAAATAACTAGCTAATGAATATGCTATCGTTAATAAATATTAATAAAAAAAATCTGGAGAGTCTCCTATCAATTATCCCGCAAATTAATTAATACATAAATTATATTTAAATTAAATTTAATTAATTATAAATTATAAATTAAAATTAATAAATAATATTTATTAAACCAACGAGGGTTTGGCTCTTTGTTGATGGCACGTCACGTGCTGGCGAGTGATTGCCAGTCAACGTGTTAAAAAATTAATTCCGGTACTTTCAGCGATTGAATAAAGCTGAAATTCTATATATAGCAGTTTTATACAATTTTTAATCTTGTGAAAAACAATCAAACATATATCTTTATTTTTACGGCTAGTTTAGAGTTTAGAGGAAAAAAAATGAAAAGGTGGTAGGGAATGACCCTCTTTCGAAAGAGCTACATTTCTCAAAAGTTGATAGAAAACTATGAATTTTGAATAATCCCCGTATACCAAATTTCATCATTCTAGCTCAAACCGTTTTTGCATATTCTTGTCTACATACAGACATACATACATTTTTCTCAACCTCAGTGAAAATGACTCAGGGACCTTCAAAACATATAAAAACATCAAAATCTCGACATCGAAAATTTTCATAATCGCAAAACTATCTCTGGTGAGATAGTAATGATTAATTTGATTTTATTTAGATGAATAAATTTAATCTATTATAGGGAGAGAGAAGAGGAAAATACATGGCCCATAAAACATGTAGATGTTTCAATCTTGGGTTTATGTAATAATATATACTCTAATAATTGAAGTGAACTTAATTTGTTTGACATATCTCTCAGATTTGTAACTGAATGATTGAAATTGTTGAATTTTCAAACAGTTTTGTTAGTATTAATTACACTGGAAATTTGTCATTCAAAGTAGTCAGAAATTAGCATCATCAATCAATAACAAAAATATATAATATTTATGAAATACAAATTCATTTAAACAAAAAACAAAACAAAACAAAATATAATCTAAATATATCTAAAAATTGAGTTTTTTTTTAATTTGATTATTAATCAAGAATTCTATATATATACACAATAATGATCAATATTCAATAGAATAACCCCAGAGTTTATATATGTATATACAGTGATTTAAATGAATATACCTATAGATACGTTAATTATTAAGTACTATATAATGATTAAAAACATTTATTAATTACTCCAGATTTTATGATTTTTTTTTCAATCATTTTTTATTTAAAAATTTATTATAAGCATTATAAATGAGAAAATTAATTAATATCTTGAATACGAGTTTTTTTTTTAAATTCTTTTACTCAATATATATATTTTTTTTATTATTATCATTAATTGCTCAATACATCACATCAAACAAAAACCATTTGTTTTTTTTTTCAATATATATTATACAATACAATATATTATGTTTATTTAATATATTAAATAATTTATTTTCATATCTTTTCATATGTTTTATAATATACGAATCCTTAATTTTTGCTTCCATGTAATTAACGCTATAGGAACATTTTATTTCAGAATACTAATTAATTAGATAATTAAAAAGTAATTGCTTTTTGAAAAGTACTTTAACTTTGCTTTTTTTTTAATTCAAAATCAATTAAGTGTCATGTACAGCATTTTCTTACTATCAATTGTGTTTTTTTTTTAATTAATTATTTAATTAAAATAAAATCAAGTTAAATCTTATTTTGAACCTCGCTTGTCAAATACAAGCATCTTCTTTTAATTTTTTGGTTAAATGTTTTTTACTATTTGTTTTGTTTTCTTCAATTCAAATTTAAAATTTGACAAATGTATTGAAAAATAAAAATTTTATTAAATAATATTAAAGTTTTTACTAGATCAATGTAAATTTGATTTGAAACATATTGTCGAGTATAATAATAGTAATTATATATTCATACTCGAACAAATAATAGTATATTTATGATAATTTTATAGCAAAAATTTATTTTAATTTTTGATTGTAAAACAATAAAATAACATAATTTTTTTTCTATTAAAGTTATTTATGTGGTATTGTTAAATTTAGTATATATATAATTCTTGGTCGCAGCAATCACACTTCTCCAAGTGTCTCTATCCTTAGCCATAACCATCCAACTCCTTCCCTCTCCTATCTCTCTCACGCCCCTTCCTACATTGTCCACCCACCTTGGTCTTCCAAGCGGTCGTTTCCCAATCGGACTCCCCAGCAATATACTTTTCGCCATTATTTCCTTTCCCATTCTAGCCACGTGCCTTGCCCAGATAGTCTTTTCGATTTTATAATCCTAACTATGTTTGAACATGCATAGATGACATGCAATTCCTCGTTAAGCAGTCTTTTCGATTCCCCGGTGACCTCATCTTTCTTTGGCCCATAAATGCTTCTCAGAATCCTATTCTCAAATACTCTAAATCTACTCTCGTCTCCTAAGGTAATAGACCATGCCTCACACCCATATAATACAACCGGTAAAATAATTGTTTTATATATATTGAATAATCCCCAATATTAAAAAGAAGTGTTTATATATATCTTAAAACTCATTCAAAAAAATGAATGGTAGGTAAAAAATTCTTAAAGTTTAGTAATCGAATAATTTTTCTCAATTCTTTGTCGCACCAGAGCTTACTCCACTCCACGATCGATAGGCAAATAAAAAAATAAAAAAAAAACAGATGTAAATCCCAAATTGAACTCTTAAAAAGAAACAAAAATAATCCATTACATAAAAACGGAAATTGAAAACATGCCTAGGTGTTTGCATGCAATTAGCATTTATCTAATTCTCCTCATTTGTAAACTGAAAATTACAAAGCACCACACGTTGGCGACTATTTTATTATGTTGTTCAGTGCCCCCCTCACCTCACAATACTCTTTTTTTTTGTTTGTATTTTTATCTGTTTCTCAATTAAAGATTAACCAATACCAATGTATTATTTTCAAATAGGACATGAAAATTCAATTAAATTAGTAAACTTCATTATTTGCAGTACGATTTATTCCTATATAAGCGCATAATCTATACAATATATATTATTACAAAGCAAATAAATAATTGAATAAAAAAAACTATAATATATTTTCTATATTGAAAAAAACATAAAACACAAAGCCAATTTTATTATATTATTAATTCAAATTAATTAATTGTATGAGGTGGGTTCGAAAAGTAATGTGACTTTGTATTTTTAAGAAAAAATATTCATTTATTTATCAATATTTATGTTGTCCCCTTCAAAGTAATCGGAGCACTTTATTTTATTTTTTACACAAAATTTGATGCAAATCCTTTGATCCATATTTTTCGATAGCAAAAAATCGCCGAGCACGCAAAACACTTATAACCTTTACGCCTCTCACAACCAAACAAAAAATGCTATACACTTGAAACTTGGTACAGATAATCGAAAGTACGTTGCCCGCGAAATTTGAAAAGTCACCTTACTTTTCGAACACACTTCGTATATATATAATAATTTAGTAGACCTGGAAAGAAGGGGAGGCAATTGACGAATTTGTTTATGTTTTTTAAATTATTCTCTTTAAATGCTTTGTATACTCAGCCCTAGAGATCAGGTATGTGCCTCAAATCTGGAAGATTGCTGAGGTGATTATGATTCATAAACTGGGAAAGCCATCTGAAAGCTGTGCGTCATACAGACCAATATCGCTCTTACCTGTATTATCCAAACTGTTCGAGAAGCTTCTTCAAAAAAGTCTTTAATTATTATAGAACAAAAAAAGTTAATTCCTGATCACCAATTTGGGTTTCGCAGGCAGCACTCCACCATTGAACAAGTACATAGACTTGTACAGGTCATTGAAGATGCCTTGGAAAGTAGAAAAGTGTGTTCGGCGGTCTTCCTCGATGTTACCCAGGCATTTGATAGAGTCTGGCACGAAGGGCTGAATCTCAAGCTTTATAAAGTGCTCCCAGCAAAGTACGCCGAAATATTAGAGTCTTATATATCAGACAGATTCTTCAGAGTACGCCAAGATGATGCATACTCTACATTAAAACATATCCGGGCTGGGGTGCCGCAGGGGAGCGTTCTAGGTCCACTGCTGTATCTACTTTATACAGCTGATCTACCGGAAATAGAAAGAAATACCACCGCAACGTTTGCGGATGACACGGCAATTTTGGCAATTGGAGATGACACGGAAGAGTCGGCAATGAAACTGAACCTCTCCATAACCAAGGTCCAAAAATGGACAAAAAAATGGAGGATCAGTTTAAATGAAACCAAATCGGTACATGTGAACTTCACCAACCGAAGAATAAATTATGTGCCGATAATACTCAACAACAAAATCATACCATATGCCAATGAAGCAAAATACTTGGGAATGACATTAGATGCAAGGCTGCTCTGGAAAGCTCATGTCAAAAAAAAGAGAAATGAATATCAAATATAGAAAAATGTATTGGCTAATGGGGCGACATTCAGTCCTGTCTATTGATAGCAAATTATTGCTATATAAACAGGTCCTAAAACCAGTGTGGACCTATGGTAGTCAGCACTGGGGCTGTGCTGCAAAGAGCAATATGCAAATCATCCAAAGATGTCAAAACAAAATACTAAGGGCCGTTGTCAATGCCCCTTCACCAAGATCTTAAGATAGAGACAGTAAAAGAAGAAATTCAACGATTTGCAGCAGCTCATCAAATTAGACTGCAAAGGCATACAAACACTGAGGCCGTTCGACTCCTTGACGTAGCCAACCAGACGAGAAGATTAAAAAGGATTAAACCGCACGAACTAATGGATGCTCATGTTTGCATGTTTTTGAAAGCATAACTTTATATATTTTCTTTAAATAAATATCACTTATTAGTTAAAGTATATAACTAGATTGTGATTTGTAAAAGTTAAAATAAAAAAAAAAAATGCTTTGTATGAAGACTGCATACTCATAGGTTGTATATAAGATTATTGTTTTCATATATACAACATTTTAAATGTTAAATATATCAAGAGATTTTTTTATTATTTGTATTATCTAAGAATTAATAAGGCCATTTGTGCCATTAAATAATCATAAATCATTCACGACACTCCATCAGAAAAAATCAAGCCAATTTTTCCGGGGCACAGCAGATATTATTATTTCATTATATCTATAGAATAAAACATCTATGTAGAGTAAAATAATCCAAAGGAAAATGACTCATAAATTTTTTCCTCATCAAATTTACGGTTGAAGTATCTACACATTCTTAAGTATATATAGATGGTTTTTATAAACACTGGAGCCGTTTATCACATCTCGAACGTTAGCACTTTATGTTCGTCCAATTCCCTTCCATCTCAAAATACGATCGTATCTCAAAATATAGTTTATAATTTCTTGTTGAATTATGAAATTACTTAATTAATTGATTAAAACTTATATATATATATATATATATATTCATAATAATATATTTTAATAAAACATAATTTTTATTATAGTTACGAAAAAAATCAAATTATAAATTGAGTTAAAAAATTAAAAAACACTAATAAATTATTGCCTATTTAAAATATAAAATTCAACAATTTATATTAATCTTATATATATTTTTTGATATATTATTAAAAAACTAAAATATATTAGATATATATATTTCCTTAAAAAAATTTTCCAATTTTTTTTTTAAGAGGAAAATATAAATCCAAAATATATAGTTATTTCTATTCATTTCAACTATTAATAATAATAAAAGTTATTTTTGTTGAGCTTGTCATAAATAATATATGAGATGACTACAATTCAGTGATTCAACTGTGGGCAACAAGGGGACTATTATACATCGGAGCTTTCTTATTGTATTTATATACCTGAATCTGGATGAGTTATGAACATACGCCTCTCAACTTCTTTTCGAAAAAAAGGAAGCTAGATGGAGTTGCAATGTAGAGGAAGGGGAAAGGAGAATAGAGAAGGGGGTGAACAACCCCAACGATGATAAAAGACGTGCGTAAAGAATAAAAAAATATATAGAAACAAATTGCTTTTTAAACTTGATAAAAAAAAGATATATATATATATATGTTGTAGGTGACTTGTAAACCAGGTTCAGTCAGTTAACTCTTTTATATATATATATATATAATTTAAAGGGGAGGCATGTTTTATTCAGATCGTTAAGTTAGTGAAAATATCAGTGTATGGAGATGGAAGGTGGCAGAGGAGTGGGGTAGTAGAAGGACGAATTGGCGCTCCATTTACCAAGTTCCAAGACAGAAGAAGAAATTTTTACCCAGATTTCATCGAAAACTTTTTTAAAATGATTATCTTCTCTTTCTTTTTTTTATTTCTCTTTCCCTCTCTCTCTCTCTCTTCCCTTATTCTAGTTCAGGTTTGGTCGTTTCTCAGATGAGAGAAAGTTAAAGAACGTCAACGAAAGTTTCGATAGGTGTATATATATATATTTATTGATTTTTATATTTTCATGGCGTATAAAAACTCTGATTTACTTTTAGAGTTGTAAAAGAAAATACGCCTCATATCTTCGGGTCTCTTATTAACTAAATATAACAAATGGATAACCAAAAACAAAATATAGACATTTATACCTATATATATATATATATATATATATAACAAACAAACAAAAACAAGATTTCTTTCTTTTCTTTTATATTTAAAAAGTAAAATTAAATCATTTTAAAAATTCTATTTTATTTTTTTCTTATTGGTGGTGAATAGTCATGTCTAAAATACGATGATGAGATCTTATAAAAACTGGTATAGAGAAATTAGATAAGGATATTGTGATGCAGTGCTGTGCCTCAGTGTAAATGTCTCTATTTACAATGATGGAGATGATTATTCAACAATAAAATGAATGATTAAAAGTAATAAATGACTGTTAATATTAAATTTACGAATAAATAATACAACTCGTAATAGTAATAATGTTAATAATAATAAAATAAAAATTATAAAATATCATTATATTTTATTGTATTTTCTATATATATATATAAATATATATATATTCTTATATGAAAATTTTTAACTTTAGTTGCGTTAATAAATGAATAAAAAATGAACTATAATAATTATAATATATATATATATATATATGTGAATTCAATTTAAATTATTGATAGAAAAAAAATTTATTTTTTATACTTTAACCTTTAAATAAAAATACTGTGTATGTGAGAACTGTATTAATTTGAATTAATTTAGCTTTGTATTTTTAGAATAAATAGAAAAAATAATAATAAATTGTATAATACTTGTTGTGTATAAAAAGATAAAATTAAATTAAATTTAAATAAAAATATTTAATTATTTATTATTTTAATTAAAAATTTTAATGTTTTTTTTAACATTCAAAAATTGGGAAAAAATGTTATTAGAAAGTCCGGATGTTTTTCTTTTTGACTTTTTTTTTTATTGAATTGATATATATGTATATATAAGATATTTAATTTCAATTTTGTAAAGCGTTGGATCAAATAAATTTTAATTTATTTGTTAATAATAAATTAAATTAAAACCTTTTTCAAGAAATCCCATTAATAATATTAAATAAAAAATGAAATTAAAAAAAAACGTAATTAATTTTTTTTCCCTTATATTTTTGTCTCAAGAAGTGTAGAGAAGAAAAAAAAATAATAAATTCGAATGTAAAACAAACATAAAAAATTCAATCTATTTAAAAGAAAATTATTTCAACTTTTAAGATAAACTACTCTCGTTAATCGTTATGGCACCTTTTCATTTTTCACTGGAAATTTATCAAATCAAAAAAATAACAGGAATAAAAAACTTGATCGTTCGTGTTTTTTGCCAAACAAAAAAAAATGAAAAAAACAACATAAAACAAACAAGCATCTTGATTTGTAAATGGACAAGTTTAATTAAACGCTAATGTATCTTGTCCCCCTCCATCACCTTTTTTTTATATATAACAAGATAAAGGGAGAACAAAGAGAGGTGAATGATTCGAGCACTATACGTTAATGAAATCACAATGGGTGAGGGTAGACCTAAGAGAAAGAAGTACACAACGCTTCGCCCACTTCCTTCCCCCTACTCCTAGAGGCCCACCACCCGAGGGAGTCGAGAAAATCATCTATTTATCGTCTAGTGGCGCCTAGAAAGTTGGCAACCTTTGACACAAACAACCTCCATTTCCAGCAGGAAAAAGAAACTTTCGATCTAAAAGATGAAACGAAAATTAATCTGTGGTAGAAAAAAAAATATTTTTAGAGATGACATCCTTTATAATATTTTCAAACATATCTCTTGAAATTTCTTTATTTGAGAGTATTAGAGTAAATGATATTTAAAAAAAATGAAAAATAATTATTAAAACCTGATGTATAAAATCTTCAACTAAATATAATAATAATAGTATAATAGTTCAGAGGTATACAGATATATATATATATATATATATATATATATATATATATATTATTAAATATTTGATATTTTGACCAAAAACCTTAAAGAATTTGGTGCATAATAAATTTTTATTGAAATTATTTTCATTCTGTAGTTGGTCCATCCAAACAAGAAATTTTTAAATAAAGATGTACCAATTAAATTTTATAAAAGAAAATTATCTATTAGAAAATAGTTTTTATCAGTACGAGTGTTTATTGTTTAATAAAAATAATTATTAAATATTTTTCAATATTATTTAAATATTAATACATATTAAAAAAATATTTGTTGTTAAAATTTATTTCAAGACTTGAATTTTCAATTCTTCTTCGTTTTTTCTAGTATCTATTTGTAGATTATAAAAGTATGAAAATAAATCAAACTCTCATGTTGTTTTCTCCCCATTTTTGTTGCAGTTCCGCCGAATATCGATGATGCCTTGTCGTCATCGGACGTGATCGTGCGTGAGGGTGCCAACGTGACATTGACATGCCACGCGACAGGGTCTCCTCCACCCTCCGTCAAATGGAAAAGGGATGACGGATCCAAAATCACTCTTAACAAATCGTTATCCGTAAGCGAATGGGAGGGGGAAGTGCTTGAGCTTACCCGGATATCAAGATTGGATATGGGCGCATATTTGTGTATCGCAAGCAATCAAATCCCACCAACTGTCAGCAAACGCATTAAAGTCTCTGTCGATTGTAAGTTGAAACAAAAGATTTTATAAATATTTAAATTATTAACCAATATGTATATATATATATATATATATATATATACATATATATATACATTCATTACTAATCAAATTATACAATTTTATTTTCAAAAGAATATTATTTCTAAAAATTTTATGTCATTTGAACATTTCTAAGTTTTCGTTTTAATGGAATTGACTTTTTCCAACATAATTAATAATTAACAATAGGTATAAGGATAAGATATATATATATATATAAAGCTTTAGATATAATATATGTATATTGAAAAGAAGATAACAGGCTTCCTTTTATTTTCATTCTTTTATATTTCTCTTTGTATGCACATTGTAACAAAGAAACTCTTAAGGATTCGTTTCAATATCTTGTTTTTATTCATTCTAAATTTTAATAAAATTACTTTCTTTTTTTTTAAGTGAAAATATTTGTAAAAATATTTGATTTTGATTATATTAGGTACGAAATTTGAAATGATTTTTATTTTCATAATATGTAAAGAGGTATTTAAATATAAATTAGATATAATCTAATGATTATCTTGATTTACTATTTTTGAGAAAAGTGCATAACTGAATATGATTATAATGAGGAAAGATTTATAAACTAAAAAGTAATTATTTTATTTTATTAATAAATAGCAAGTTTGCAAATTACTTTTTTATTGATCGGGCATTTCCCGTTCCACTAACAAGCCTCGTTGTCCAAGCTATGCTACAATTTAATTTATTAGTTAAATTAATTAAAAGCTCTAGAGTAATGGTTTCAAGGGTGAAGAGAGGGAAGGGGAGAATAGGTGGCTTAAAAGGGCATTGGAGGTGGGGGATGGAATGGGTTTTAAAACGCTTGTTAACACGTTTAAACGTCAAATGTTTGACCGATTAATCTTTTCTATCCATTTCTCCTCTTTCCCTATTTTATTATTCACCATTCTTTATATAAATATGTATATTCATAATAAAAACTTCTCTCTGCCTTGAATTCAAAATCCGTTCGTTGTCTTTTGATTTTGAGATTAAAGAAAAAAATTTTCAAGATAGTCATCAAGGAGTAGAATTTTCAATTAGCATATTCTATCAATAATTTCACAATATATTTGTCTTTCTCTTTCCTTTTATCTTTTCCAATACAACCGATTCAACTTTCCTTTAGTTCCAATTCTTTTCGATGCAATGGCAGAATTCAATCATTCAATTAATATCTGAAATAATTATAAAATAATAAAAAATGTAATTTAATTTTAAAATGATTCAAATAACTGAAAAAAAATATAATAAATCAATACTTAACAAATTGAAAAGAAATAGATGATTGCTTTATTTTATTAGTGAATTTAATTTTTTTAAGAATTCAAAAATATAATCCACAAATAAAAAACTGATACTAAAAATATTATTAAAATTGTAAATATAAAATTAATTACAAAATTGTTTTTATAAAATTATTAATATTTCTAGCCGTTCCCGGCATATCATATATGGTGCCGGCGGCATAAAATTCTTATTACAAAATAAAATTATTAACAATAAAAAAATTTTTAAAAAATTGAAGTTATTTACAAATTAATAATTTTGACAATTTGGAACTAACTTCATAATGTTACAGACATCATATACATACGGCGGAAATGATATATATTGATTATTTGTTATTGTAATTTGTTTTTATTTTTTTTGAAAAGGTAATCTGACTAATCAATTTTTCAACTCACAACAATGGTAAAACATGAATGAAGAAGGTATAGAAATTATGAAAGATAAAAAGGTTATCAAATGAAACTAATAATTTTTTATATATTTGAAAAAAAAAAAATTTTAAAAATAGATTAGAATATATTATCTTGATTTTATAATTAAGATTGAAAATTGACTAAGTGATTTATATATTAAAAAAAATGGATTAAATGCTGATTTTTTGAATTGTCGTCAATCGTGGGGAGGGATGTTTTTTCCCAGTACCAGGTTGGTAGAGTGAATTTCATTAGTGATCCCCTTACCCCTTTGCCCCACCACTCACTTTAACTTGATAATGAGTTCATTTTCATCAAAGAGTGAATTTCGCGTGCAATTGGATTCTTGACAAGCGATAACAGGAGGTTAATCGTGTAATTTAATCAATTAATGGCGGAGAGAATTAATTGGCTGATGGCTCCAAATCAACGACATTGGAATTTGAATAACGAAATTCGCCATCGACCGACAGCCATTAGCAGTAAAGAACATGCCAAAAAATATTCAAATAGAATGAACTTAAAAAGTCTCAACTAACTCCACTCATACTCAATCATACAAACACCTCTAAATAAATATTCCAATTAAATCAATAAATTGAAATTTATTTATATTCAAAAATAAAAAAAAATAGTAAAAATGTATCAAAAATAATAATGTATATTCATGATCAAAATTGCCTTTATTTATAATAATAATTTTATTAATAATATTAATATTATTGATAGATAAACGTAGGTAGATTGAAAATGATAATAAATCAAATCATTGGATGGTTTTATAGCACATTCATTGATCGTTTTGTGAAATATTAATGAGAAATAATAAAAGTGCTTACTTTTTTTAAAAAGAAAAAAAAAATTCTAACATCCAGAAAAATTTTCTATTAATTTGAGAAACTAATATTATTTTAGCATAATTCGGTTACTGGTAAAAAAAGCTTCAGTCTCTTTTTGTTCAAGAGGTCATTTGCTCTTGTTGATAAAAGTAGAGAAACGAGACGTACATCAGACAGTACTCAGCAATTTAATCTAATTTTGAAAATGGCTGCCAGAAAAAGGCCACAGAAATTCCAAACAACTTGATCCAATTATTCCTACTTCGCTTTGTCTCCTTTAAAAGAGAAAAAGAGAAAAAAGGAAAAAAGAAATGTGCAACAAAAGAAACCAACTACCAGACTGAAGATGTATAAAAATATTTGGAGAAAACAAAAATTTGATTTCAGATTTCCATTATCAGTACAATAATAAAACTACTTAAATCAATTTAAAATGAACAAATACAATGACAAACTAATTTTACTTAATATCTCAAAATATATTAATGTAAATTGAAATTATTTTTTTTAAAGGATTTATTAATTTCCTCTTCATAAAATAATTTAATATTTATTAATTAGTTTTAGTTTTTATATAGATAGTACCTGGTTCATTCCTTATTACCGGGTTTGGCTAGTACTATTAATAAATTTGCTGGGGCGTTTATATATTGATAATCCTGTTTTATACTATTCTTTTCTTATAATCTCACTTTTGTCTATTTATACATAGAAACTATCAATCAATTTCTTTGTTTTAATTTAGGTATAAAACATTTTATAAGAATTTATTAAAACCTATGCGCTGTTTATTTGAGACTATTTTCTCTTCATTTATTCATACATGTTCAACACAATGAATACAAAATTATTAATCTTAATTCTAGCAATTGACAAACAAAATTAATAACAATATATATATATATATATTTCTTTTTATTTATAATAATTAATTACTTAATATAATTTATTGTAAAATTTGTCACTTTAATTAAAATAATTTAATATTATTAGATCAGATTTATTCAAAATTTATTTGGAATTAGATATTCTTTAATTATTATTTTAAATAAATATTAATTATAGAAATAAATTGTTTTTAAAATATAAATAACATGTTAATAATTGTCAAAATATAAAGACAAAAAGATAATATATACTTACAATGTTTGCAAGACTAATAAGATAAAAATTTTAGATTAATATATATATAAATTTTAAACTACCAAACCGTATAATTTAAAAGAACATAAATTTAAAAAAAATAATCATAAAACATACATCCCTTAAACGTACGTATTAATTCACTAAAAGACAGAAAAGTATGGCCTGTTGATATAACATAATATATGTTTTGTAATTTGATTACCAAATATTAGTAAAATAAATATTTTTAATTTTATTTTATTTATAACATTTTGTATTTAAGTAAGCGCTCTCTGACATAGTTGCTGACGACAGATAGTTTTTTACCGACCGACGATAGCAAGGGAGGTATTGTTTTCACACCAAATTTCACATGTGGAGATTTTTACATATCTCCACGAATAACAGAAAAAAGTATTTTTAGCATGATGTCTGTCCGTCCGTCCGTCTGTCCGTCTGTCTGTCCGTCTGTCTGTCCGTCTGTCTGTCCGTCCGTATAGATGTGTACAGCCTGAGCGGCTCAACGGATTTTTATGAAATTTAGTATATTTACTTAATGCATCAGTGGGATGAATTGATCAACTTTTGGTGCAAATCCGGAAACCGGAAGTGGTAGTATTAACGATCGACGATAGGAAGGGAAGGGTTATTTTCGCAACAAATTTCACATAAGGAGATTTTTTACATATCACCACGAATCATGTATTGGTATTGGTTTTATTCTCAAGAAAAATCATTTTTATTAGTTTTTTTCTTAATTTAAAATTATATGACGTCATCCAGCCATTCATGACGTCACAGACTGGTCTTTCATATATATTATAAATAAAATAAAATTAAAAATATTTATGTTATATCCATATCTGTTTTTTATTACATTAATAGATATATTAAACTTATTTGAAATTGTTTCTGTAGCTAGAAATTAATTTATTTCAAACCGTCGGTCGGTTCGGACCTGGCCACAGGTCAACTTATCTTTATAAAAATTATCTATGGCGTGAATTTCAAAAAAAAATCCTTAGAGCGGTTTAATATCTCCAAAATACAAATATATATACAAATCTATATATGTAAATAATATTATATATACAATTTTTGCTAGTATAATAAGTTAAGATAAGATTATAATTATTATCTAGTTTTTTAGTAAATCCTTTCTAATATAGGATAAACACTACACCCAATAAATTATTATATTTCTACCGATTTGAAGAAATTTGCCCATACTTAGCAGTATTTTTTTATATAACTTAGAAATACATTTATTTTATACATTATTTCAGCGATTTTTTTTAGTTATTAAATATGGATTTAAATAAATATTCTCGAACAAGTTGTTTTTATTGTTTTTTTTTATTCGGTGATTGTGCGTTTTCTATATTGGTTAAGTATGTTATCAGGTTGTTAGGCACGTTCCAACCTCTTTCCCCTTTATTCAATTGTACTATGAGGTAAAATAATATTCATAAATTTTCATTCCTTTAATAGATTATTAGTATATAGATATTTATTATTAAAGGACTAGATTTTTTTTTCTCTATTCGAAATACTTGATAAATAAAATTTCATATAATATAGTAGGGGTGGCCAAGTTAGCTGATAGTCAGTCATTTTTTAAAATTTGAAATTTTTCGTGAGCCGCTAATATATACGTATTTAAAAAGTATGCCAAAATGGTATTAAATTTTTTGATAGGAATTATATTTATTGAAAACACACACACATAAATATATAAATAAATAAAAGTACAAAATATGATATTGAATTTAAATATTAAATATTAAGCACAATAATTTTATTTCTCTTGATGATTCTTTAAAATTTGTTGAATACACTTAACAGTAATATTATCAATTACTGTTTAGTTAATACTGATCGATGTTTGGATTTCACGAATTTTAAATTGGAATAAAATGATACACATAATTACGAGTATGTTGTTTTGCGAATATTGAAATAATTCGACAACCAGCCTTTTTTAAATCATATTTTAAATCTTGAAATCTACATTTTGGAATTCCGTCAATATTTCTTTTTTTATATACCCATTGAATTTCCCATGTTTAATATTGGAACAATTTTTTTTAATTCGAGGAAAATGACAAAATGTTTTATTTTTAATGTCCCTTTGTAAAAGTTGTAATTTAATTTGGAAACTAAATATACACACTGTGGGAAGTTAGATATTATTTTATCTTTCCCTTGGAATTATAAATTCAGTGTTTGCAAATGTTCCGTGATATCAGTCAAAAAACATTATCTTGTAACCACTCGCATAGTCTAATTATGAAAATGATATTTACTTTTCATTTAGAAATGTAGTTATTGGATCAAACAAATCTACAAATCGATTACAATGTTTCACTTAGTCTTTGATATTTGTTGTCAGTAATTTAAGACACATACTGAACAATAATAATTTTTACCGACCGACGATAGTAAGGGAGGTATTGTTTTCACACCAAATTTCACATGTGGAGATTTTTACATAGCTCCACGAATCATGCATTTTCTTAATAGAAAAAAGTATTTTTAGCATGATGTCTGTCCGTCCGTCTGTCCGTCTGTCCGTCCGTATAGATGTGTACAGCCTGAACGGCTTAACGGATTTTGATGAAATTTGGTATATTAATGCATCAGTGGGATGAATTGATCAACTTTTGGTGCAAATCCGGAAACCGGAAGTGGTAGTATTAGCGATCAACGATAGGAAGGGAAGGGTTATTTCACACCAAATTTCACATAAGGAGAGTTTTTTACATATCACCACGAATGTATTGGTTTTATCCTCGGGAAAATCATCTTCATTATGTTTTTCTTAATTTAAAATTATATGACGTCACCTAGTCCTTCATGACGTCACAGCCTCGGGTAACGCCGGCAACGCCGGCTACCTCAGCTATATATTATAAATAAAATAAAATTAAAAATATTTATGTTATATCCATATCTGTTTTTTATTACATTAATAGATATATTAAAATTATTTGAAATTGTTTCTGTAGCTGGAAATTAAATTATTTCAAACCGTCGGTCGGTTCGGACCTGGCCACAGGTCAACTTATTTCAGAACCAGTACTTTTTCATGTCCCGACAACTCCCACTTAAATCTACTGTTAGAATTTTTTTTTTGTGTTAATTAATATTTTGTATAGTAAGAATAAGAAAAAATAAAAACTTATAAGGAAAAAAATATTTTACTGAAAATAGAAGATTTTTTTGCTCCCACTATTCGTTCCCTTACTTCTTATTTTACCAATACATCACTGGTTGGCCACCTTTTTAATATAGTATATGTACTATATAGTAGGTTAGTTTTTTTTAAAATTATAAAATTTAACTTTAGGATTCAATCTTATCCTTTATTATATATAAGATTATTTTTTTTTATATATAAAAAAATTAAAACTTTCAAATAAATTTTTTTATTGTTTAAATTTAATAGCATATTACACTATTAGTAAAATTACTATTCTTCTCTTAATCTATTGCATCCTTATTTTGTTAAAATATAATCAAATATATATAAAATTTAAATAATTGGTAATTTTATTCAACAATTCCTATAATTCATTTAGTAGGACTGTATTTTACCATAAATTTGTTTATACTACAATAACTAAGTGTCTAGAACAGAGGTTCTTAAACTTATGTACTCCGCGGACCCCCACTTGGAGAAATTTTTTTTGACGGACCCCATCCCAACTTTAGGTACTTTACGTCATTTTATTAGTTATAATTTCTGGCTTACGATCTCATAAGAACAAGGATATATGTTGAATATTTCTAACAGGGATTGGTGAATAACGATTTTTTTGCATATTGTAGAACACATTTTATTAGAAATTATAATATTGAAGAAAGAAAATTCAGCTAAATATGAAGATGGAAACGGTAGCAATAGTTTTCTTGCACATTTCGTTGAATTTGGGTATTTGATCTCTGTTTCCTCACAAAGCCATGCCATACCTCCTTTTATATTAAATAAAGTTTTAACTGACTCATTATTTTCTCGTGCACCTGTACAATGGCTTTGCGGACCCCCAGCAAAGTCTTCGCGGACCCCTAGGGGTCCGCGGACCACAGTTTAAGAACCTCTGGTCTAGAATATCTTCCTTCAGAATCATTCAAATTAAATGTTTTGTTAGAAACGCCACTGAATAAATATTCTTTGCCTGGGTCTAATTGCTTCTCATTGTATATTCTTTGTTTAATTAGCCGCTGGGTTAACATATGTCGAATGTGCGGTTCGGTCATTAGCCTAAATGCCTTAAAGTCAACCGAAATACTGAAATTTCTACTCCACTAGTTATAGGATTATCTTGAGTTGAGAACATCTACTACTATTCATCTATTACTTGCAAATAGATGGTTAATTTACAAGGAACTTTCAGTTTGACATATTGAAAGTAACAATTGGGGGATGGTGTTTTTATGAGCGGAAAAAGTAGAAAAGACCGAAGATAAAAAGAAAAAAATTGAAGAATGAGCTTAAAGGAAAAAAAAAACAGTGAATTTAAGTGGAAAATTAAAAACTGATTCAGTTTTGATTGTGGAGTGAGTGAGTTGCAAAATTGGGTAAGAGGTTGAAATAAATCAACTGGAAGAAAATTTGATCGATTGAAATTTTTATTGCAATTAGTATAAGATTTGAAAGAGGCAGAGGATTTATAAAATTTAGAAAACGAGATGGTTTGTTTAGAAGAAAATTATAGTAATTAAGTAACATAATTTTAAAAAAATTAAAATTTGCACTAATAATTTGAAAGTTTATTATTTTTTGTTATTTGATAATTTTTTATTTTTATGTTGTTAATGAGTAGAGAGACTGTTTTTAATAGCAATATACATATTTACATAATAATAGATCATTGAAATTTTTAATAATATTAAGAATTGAAAATAAACTGTAAAAATAAAAAAATCTTATCCTTTTATCAAAAGCAATTCAAAATAAGTTGACCTGTGGCCAGGTCCGAACCGACCGACGGTTTGAAGTAAATTAATTTCCAGCTACAGAAACAATTTCAAATAATTTTAATATATCTATTAATGTATTAAAAAACAGATAGGCATATAACATAAATATTTTTAATTTTATTTTATTTATAATATATATGCAAAACCAGGCTGTGACGCCATGAATGACTGGATGACGTCATATAATTTTAAATCAAGAAAAAACTAATAAATATGATTTTTCTCGAGGGTAAAACCAATACAAAGTGCATGATTCGTGGTGATATATAAAAAAATCCCCTCATGTGAAATTTGGTGTGAAATAACCCTTCCCTTCCTATCGTTGATCGCTAATACTACCACTTCCGGTTTCCGGATTTGCACCAAAAGTTGATCAATTCATCCCACTGATGCATTAAGTAAATATACCAAATTTCATCGAAATCCGTTGAGCCGCTCAGGCTGTACACATCTATACGGACGGACAGACGGACAGACAGACGGACGGACAGACATCATGCTAAAAATACTTTTTTCTGTTAAGAAAATGCATGATTCGTGGAGATATGTAAAAATCTCCACATGTGAAATTTGGTGTGAAAACAATACCTCCCTTACTATCGTCGGTCGGTAAAAAATTTGAAGCGTCTCCACTCGACTATCTCGCAAATTTGAATTGGATAAATTAATATATATTATATTTAAATTAAATTTAATTAAAATTTTGAATTATAGATTAAAATTAATAAATATATATTAAACAAGCGCGTGTTTGGCTCTTTGTTGATGGCACCACGTCACGTGCTGGCGCGTGATTGCCAGTCAACGTGTTAAAAATTATAATTCCGGTACTTTCAGCGATTCAATTAAGCTGAACTTCTATATATAGCAATTTTATATTATTTTTAATCATGTGAAGACCTATCAAACATATGTCTTTATTTTTACGGTCACTTTAAAGAAAAAAAATTAAAAAACATGGTAGATAATGACACTCTTCCGAAAACTACATTTCTCAAAAGTTGATAGAAAACTACGAATTTTGAATAATGCCCGTGTACCAAATTTCATTATTCTAGCTCATACCGTTTTTCCGAAATCTTGTCTACATACACTCACACAGACAGACAAACATTTTTCTCAACCTTACTGAAATTGACGCAGGGATCTTTAAAACGTATAAAAACATCAAAATCTCGAAATTGAAAATTTTCGTGATCGCAATACTATCTCTAGTGAGATAGTAAAAATAGAAAATGGGAATTTTAAATTTTTTATAGTTTGTAAAATCTAATAAAAATATTTAAAGAGGATGAGGACTTCATTTCATGCCCTCAGCTGAATTACTATATAAAAATTATGAGTGGGAGTTTTATTCAATCCCTGAAAGTTTTCTTTGCTTTTTTGAAAGTTACATAATTAATTACCATCTTTTATAATGTTGAAATTACATAAAAGTTATTAAAAACTTATTAATTAAGTATCATACATAATTAATTTTTAAATAAAAATATATAAAAGTAAAAAGGGGTGGCAAAGTCGAAATTTGCAAAAATATATTTGCGTAATGCGCGAAAAATAAGTTTAAAGAAATTTCTATTTAATAACCTATTAAAATAAAAATATGTTCAGGAATAAATTCTGAAAATAAACAATTTGATCAACTTATACTTTACTGAAAAATAAATTTACTTCAATAAATTTGAAGTTGATTTCAAATGGGAAATGGGATGTAATGACTACATTATTTATAAATAAATAAATAACAATGTGGTGTCTATTTTCAAAAAAAAAAAATTTTCAATTTTTTCTTAGTTACTAAATAATACAATACATTTAGTGTAGATATTTATTAATGTTAATTTAATGAATGATGATTTAGTAGCTTTTGAGTTAGAAATTTCACTTTCAATATTTACTTACAATTAAGAAGGGAGATAATGAAACAAATGGTTAAATATATAAATTACATACAAATATACAAATTCTAAGATAATAAATAAAATTGTTTTCAAATGTAAAAAGCATTCCACTGAAATTTGAAACACAGTACTGGAAAATAAGTATTTCTTTTTCTTTTTTTAATCTTTCCTTGTAAAGTATAAAGAAAATTAATCAACTGGAAGAAATGAGGTTAATAATTGAAGAAGTCCATTTAAACTATGCTTCTTGTTCATTTATTTACTAAATAGATTAATTTTACGATTTACTCGAAAACAAAATGAACCCTTAATTAGTATAGTTGTATTAAAATTTAGCACCCAGACACAAGGTTATTCACTCCTTTATCTTTTTTATCATCATCGTTTTATCTCTGGTCTTTTTCCACTACCGCGCCTCTCTTTTATTCTACTTTTTAATTAAAATCTCATATGTTTACTTGTCATTTTAGATATAAAAAATATTTTCTTATCATTACAAAAGATTTCAATTCATTTTTTGTTTTTATATTTCGTTTCTTTCGACTGATTTATCCAATCAATTTTGATTCCTTTGAAATTTAAAATTTCCATCTATTATATATATAATAAAATTTTTCCCAATACCATTTTATTAAATTAAGTAAAATAGTCAATCTTCTATCTTATTAAATTTTCTTCATCTGAATGACACAAAAAGTGTCTTAAAGATTAGAAAGAAATTAGAAGACTTATAACTTTAGCCCTTACACTTAAAAGTAATAATAATTGTAAAATAAATAAATTGTAAATAAATGTTCAAAGTTCAGAATCACATTTGTGTAGTTTTCATATATCTTTGGATTATTTATCTATGAATATACCTAACTATATGATATATAATTATTGGTTTAATTTTGTAATCATATATAAATAGATATCTATTTAAACGGATCCAAAGAATTTCAAAATTGAGCAATATAATTGAGCATATTAATGTATTATTCATCAAATGGCTGTTGAATAATTTTGAAGAAGTTAATATGAAAGTAGGTGTTCTATTTCCATTGCTTCTAGTATCTGGGACAGTTTGACTGCCAATCTTCTATCCCCACTTCAACTTGTTCATTACAACTTGTATTCTATGCATATCAAGATCAAACGATCTTGCACCAGCGCTTTTGCGTCACCGCAAGGTATTAAGGGGATTCCCACAAGCATTTCACATGTTCAACCGGATGCCAATCCCTTGTGTTTAATTATGTAATAATTGTACTCATGGGAGATGAAGAGGGTAAAAGAGGAGGAGGTGGATTGTGAATTGTGACTTCTATTTAATCCGATCTATCAACGTTCTTATCTACATTCATTCTAATTTCATTTTCTATGCCATAGGTTCTTAAACTTATGTACTCCACGGACCCCCACTTGAAAAAATTTTTTTTGACGGACCCCCATCACAACTTTAGGTACTTTACGTCATTTTATTAATTAATTTCTGGCTTACGATCTCATAAGGACAAGGATATATGATGAATATTTCTAACAGTGATTGGTGAATAACGATTTTTTTGCATATTGTAGAACACATTTTATTAGAAATTATAATATTGAAGAAAGAAAATACAAACATTGTCATAGCAACAAATCTCACAAATTATAATGGGTACTTACATTAAATTCATATAAATATTTTATAATTTTTTTCAGAAAATATTAAATAAGAAATATTTTAAAAAATAACTGCATCTATCTCATTAAATATAACTTACATATTTAATGAGATGTATGCAGTTGTTTTCTTGAAACAAGAATCTCAATATCTGGCTTAATATTGGAAACTTTTAATCTAAGATCCGGCTCTACATTTAATTTGTTTCTATATTTAGACTTAATATAAAATAGTACCGAAAAAGCTTGTTCGCATAAATATGTTGTGCAGAATGGAATCAAGTGTTGAAGTGCTTTATTTGCAAGCGCAGGATAATCTGACCTGAGAAGTAACCAAAAGTTGCTCAATTCAGTTTTGTTAAATTTTAGTTTATAAGTTGTATCACATGATAATTCCACGAGAATATCTTGTTCAGGTGCAGATAAATGTTTAGCATTTGTAATTTCCATATTAAATGGATCTCTGATCCAGTTATTGCAAGGATCAGGAGTAGAAAAATACTTCCTGAAGTTGCTTTTCAAAGTAATTAAATGTTCAACAAATAATTGACGCGTTTGATTAAGCAATTTTTCACTGGAGCTTTCTATGAAATCATTGAGAGTTGGAAAAGACTCATATACACCGTTCTGGATGCGTTTCGACCACAAGTCGATTTTTTTAATCATTGCTTCTATTTTATCTTCAACTTTAAATATATTTACAACAGTACCTTGCAGGCTCAAATTAAGTTCGTTCAATTTTGTAAAAATATCAGTCAAGTAAGCCACCTTAGCTAACCAGATAAAATCATTGAAACATTCGGTCAGTTCAAAATGCGCATCTATTAAAAACAATCGTATTTCATCTCGAAGCTCAAAAAGGCGAATGAGTACTTTCCCGCGGGACAACCAACGTACATCTGTATGTAATAATAAATGTGTATGTTGACTACCCATTTCCTCACACAAAATTTTAAAAACTCTGGAATTAAGTGGACGAGCCTTAATGAAATTGACAATTTTAACTACTTCGTCTAATGTTCTTTTCAAATCTGGTGACATATTTTTGGCTGCTAATGATTCTCTGTGAATGCAGCAATGATTCCAAACAACCTGAGGCGCAACATTTTTAATAAGAGCAATCAATCCAGTTCTTGTACCTGACATTGCACGAGCACCATCAGTGCAAATTCCAACACATTTTGGCCACTCTATTTCATTTTCGGTTATAAAATTATTCAAACTGTTAAATATGTCATTAGCTGTCGTTCGTGAAGGTAGTGAATCACAAAACAATACATCTTCTTGTATTTGATTTTCAAACTCATATCTAATGAAAGCTAACAAATTGGCATTATTAGTGACATCAGTACTTTCATCCAATTGTAATGAGTAATAGTGACTTTTGCGCACTCTCGATATTAATTCTTCTTTTATATTACATGACATGTCTTCAATCCTATTCTTAACCGTATCATTTGATAATGAAATCAAATTTATATCGTTTGCTGCTTTAGTTCCTAACATTATATTTGTAATTACTTTTGTAGCAGGAAGAATTAATTGCTCTGCTATATTATGCGGCTTTCCTGCTTTAGCAATAAGTAGAGCTACTTCATATGATGCCATTACTGCTTTCTTACTCATACCACCAGATCCCGTCTTTACCATCAATTTCTGACTTGAATTAAGTTCTTCTTTTTTCATTTTAAAAAATTCGATAGACTTACTAACATGCTCGCTGTGCTTTGTTTGTAAATGACGTCTGAGATTAGCAGGTTTCATACTTTCATTGGATAAACTTTCCTGACATAGAACGCAGACTGGTCTTTCCACATCATTGTTGCAAATATAAGTAAATCCAAATGATAAATAATCATCCGAATATTTTCTAGTTTTGCGTTTCTTGGTAGAGTTTGCTGTTGATGCCTCATCATCTGATTCTTTCCGTTTCTGTGTTGAACCAGTTTGTAGCCAACGATCCATTTTATGGAGTAATTTATTAACATTGAACTACAATAATATAAATATAATATAAATATAATATAAATATAACGAATTATTATTTACTAGCTATGTTTTAATATGATTTTAAATGAATGTTTTAATATCATTTTAAATGAATGTTTTAAATCATTTTAATAAATGTTTTAAATAATTTTAAATAAATGATTTAATATCATTTTAAATGAATATTAATTTATATAATAAATATATTTCGTAATTTGATTCTAAAATATTATTAATTTCGTAATTTGATTCTAAAATATTATTAATTTCGTAATTTGATTCTAAAATATTATTAAAATAAATATTTTTTATTCATAAAACTAACTTATACTTACTCTCAAAAACAGCCTTTCTGGGAAATTGCAAAATGTGTTTAGTGTTTTTATAAAATAATGATCATGCAAATTACACTAAAAATTAAAAAAAATTATTAGCTATAATAAACTATTATTAGCTATAATTTAATTATAATTAATTAAATTAATAAAAATAATTTAAAGATACAACTCGTTGAGAAATGAACTTATAATTAACATTAATAAAAATAATTTAAAGATACAACTCGTTGAGAAATGAACTTATAATTAACATTTGCTTTAAAACTGTTTAAAACCCCAGAGTGGACGCTGACAATTTGGGTTTTTCCGGGTAAGACTGTCCCCTCCCCTGGTTTTCCCCAATAACAAAGTGAAAGAAAATTCCCTTATATGCCTCCCCTTCCGAGCCCCTAAGAGGGGTTATTTTAAAGGAACAATCGAAAAATGATTTTAAATGAATGAATGGATGAAAATTCAAATTTTATATATAGTTTTTTATATATGTTTATTTATTCACAAAAAATTAATTGACATAATTATCAATTTAATAAAATAAAATAGTATTATTAATAGTATTAAATTATAGCCGTAATTCTCTAGGAGGATATAGTTAAACAATGAACTTTAAATATTTATATATGTATATATTTTTACGATGATTTTTTTCCGAGGACCGCGGACCCCCAGTAAAGGCTTCGCGGACCCCCAGGGGTCCGCGGACCACAGTTTAAGAACCACTGTTCTATGCGAATAAGATAACAACAACACATCATCAATTTTATTACACTAAGTTATATTATATTAAATTTCTTAAATTATTTTCTATTTTCAACATGAACATTAGTTGATTTATTATGAAAAAATATCCAAGATTTATTTTACAAATAATTTACAACTGACTGATGTTGCATTTAAATTAACTTGGGTTATTTTGTTTTCATTAACGTAGCAATATGAATTTTCATTTAGGAAAATTAAATTAAAGCCTATATACAAATTTAATAGAAACATAACAAACCCTTACCTAAACCAGTATTTAGAAAATATTGAAATATCCAATACTTTCGAGTCTAAAGATTTATTTTGCTTCACAAATTATTATTCTATTTAAAGTAGTCAGTATATATATTAATTCAATTTATTCTATATTTTTCTATAATTTTATAAATATTTTTAATTGTTTTAAAATAATTTCTAAATTAGTTCTTAAAATAAATTTTTGTTATTTATCTAAATTTTTATCTTAAAGTAAAATGGCAACATGTATTATATATTTTATACGATTATATTTTTAATACTATTTAATAAAAATATGTATTCAAGTGGTTAAACATTTTTCTATTTAAAAGAGTTTGAAATATAATTTAAAAATTAATATTTATAATTTTAAGTATTTTTAATTCTTAGTCATATTAAATATTAAATAGTTTATTCTACATATTTAAAATATTATATAAAAGTATAGACATGGGGTTGAAATTTTATTTTCTTCAAAATAAATTTAATTTATACTCTTCTAGAATTCTAATTAAATCTATATATTTACATATAATAGTAAAAAATAAGATTTATTATATATAATTACAAGTTATGAATGGCGCGGCCTTATATTACTTTTTTTTTATTTTTTAAAATACAATATAATTTATATATCTTGTATTTATAGAAACATTGCGTTATTATTTCTTAAAATATAGATATATATTTTCATATAATGAGTAGGATGATGAAAAGCGAAGAAATCAAATTAAGTGTTAATTTAAGAAGTTTGAAGAGGCAGGCAATGAGAGAGAATTCTCGTTTAATTAATTAATATCACTGGAATGTAAATTTTGTACAATTTTCTTGGCAGACACCAACCAACCTCTTGGAAAATATTCATTGGTGTGATATAAAATACGAATTAAATTAATGCCCCCTCGTTTTAGATGGCTCTAATTAAAATCCATAAGTAGCCCCGGCTGAAGATTAAATTATCTCATTAGAGAATCTGGATAATTTTATCTCTTCCAAAATGCCAACCAACACTCCAACCCTCACCTCATTTATACCCCATTACCTTTTAATCCGAAAAATATTTTCTATCCTTTGAAGGAAAATTAAATCCATTTTAATTGTATCTAATAATAATACAATATATAGATTAATTAATTATTATCAATTGAGATGCAACTTCTCCTGCATTGATTCAATCAAATTACAATTTCTAATTGATTTTGTCGTTTTGCAGTTCCACCGATGTTGTGGATTCCGCATCAGCTGGTTGGCGTTCCTCTTGCTTACAATGTCACTCTCGAATGTTTCACCGAGGCACATCCAACTTCATTAAACTACTGGACGAGAGATGATGGCCATATGATACATGATTCGAAAAAATTCCGAGGAGAGAATACAGTTGGCAGTCCATCATATAAAACGCATATGAAATTAACTATTATCAATATTCAGGTGAGTTATTCTGATAATAAAAACAAATAAATAAGTTTTACAAAAAAAAACAACAATTAATTAATTAATTAGAAAATTCTTCTATTCTAAAATCAAGCATAGAAAAAAATCCAATTTTCAATTTAAATGAATAATTAGTAAAGCGGATAAAGGCTTCTCTGGTGTTCCCTATTGGAATCGAGTCAGGATCCTGAGGGACTTAATAATCTGCATAAAGGGGCTTTGTATGCATGTGCATATGCATATGTTAACTAAGATGACAAGGGCTCTCACATTATTATTACCTGAAACTGATTCTCAATCATATATAATCGTATAATAATATTTATATATTAATATTATTCTCTCCGAAGCTATACTTAAGCAAATAAGGGATGCAACCAGCCAAATGGAAGCGCCATTAATCTCTAAAGAGTACACTAATCACTGAATATATTAACTGATGACTAGCTCTTTAATGTCAATAGGCTAACTTTCCAATTTTCATAGAGAGAGAGAGTGGGAAAGGGGGGGGGGTGTTCACTGTACCAAAAATAAATTTATCTCAAAGAGCATTGATTATTTTACCAATTAAGGAACTTACCGTAAAGAGATAAAATAATATAATAATTGGGGAGTTGATTTTAGAAAGACTCAATAGAAAATATTTCCCTATGAAAATTATTAATATTTTTATTTGAATCAGTGAATAGAAGAAAATATTTTTAACCTTAAAAGGGGTTACTAAATTTGAAATGTTTCCCACTCTTCTTCTCAATTGATACATTTAATCTAAAACAATCAAATCTTCAATATAGATAGTAATTATCAAATAAAAAATGAGCTGTGGCCAGGTACAGAACCGGCCGATAACATTATAAATATACATTTATATATATATATGTTACGGTAAATGTAACAAAAGTTAGGTATAAGTAAACTGAATATAATGTATATGTACATTTCCCGGCAAATGTGTACACCTGCCTTTACGTTTTGGTAAATGTATACTCTTACCTTCGTATTTTAAGGAAAGGTGGAATACAAGTAAATTAAAAATGTTGTTGCAGTAAAAAAATTTTTATTTAAATAAACATAATACAAAAAGCTTTAATAACGAAAATTATTTTAATTCAAAAATGTGAATGAGAAACAAAACATACTTATTACATATAATATGTCGTAGCTTATGATCCCAATATTCATAAATACTATTTTCGTCCTAATTTTTTAGGACCAATACGATGGGAATCAAACAAATAATTATAATATTAAAATACTTTTTTTTATTATAACAGTTAAATTTTATCTTATCTTATTATGCTAGCTAAAATTGTATATATATTTCTATATATATATAACCATTGGTTCTCAAAAACCGCTCTAACGATTTTTTTCAAATTTACACTAGATATAGTATTTATAAAGAAAAATTGAGTTTTATTGATCACATCTCTTGAAACTTACAGCTTCATTATTAATTTCTTAATTGAAAATTATATATGGGTGTGACGTCATCAATTTTACTTCAATTAATATTTTTTTTATATTTAAAATATTTTAAAATAAAATAAATTTCGAAATAAAATTAAAAATATTTATTTTTAATAATATATATATATCTTCTATCTATATATATAAAGGAGACTGTTTGTATGTATGTATGTAATTCGTTTACTTTTTTGCTGTCATAGTTTAATATGTTAAAATGTAAGTTATTTACATTTTAACATAAAATAGAAAATATATTATTTAAGGATTAAAGAATAAAAATAGAAAGTAAATTAGTGAATATTTTAAAAATTAGACAATTTGTGGAAATTGAAATAACTAAGAAATGAGAGGTGGAGGGGATGAGGAGAGAGGTGAGAGTGTGTGTGAGCGGGAGAGAGAGAGATTTAAAGTTTATATATAGTTCTCCGTGTTGTTCATTCAAGAGCCAGGCGTGGCCCACTGACTGGCGGACTCATTTTACACAATGTATATAACTAGCAATCAAAGAATTATTATAAATTTTAACTTTTTATTTTAAATTCTAATATTCAAATATCATTTCAATTAAATAATTTATTCTAAAAGTTCTCATTTTAATTAATATAATAAAATATTTAAATCATATTTAACTTAAATTATTTTGTATTTATTCTTTCCATATTTGAATAGGTACTTCTTTTATTTTAAGGGAGGGAATTAACTATGATCTAAAAAAATTAATAAATGAACTTAATAATAAAAAATCAAATAAATCCATTAATTTAAATTAATACTATTAATGAATGTATATATTGTTAATTTATCTTTAGTTTTATCAATACTTTTATACCGTTAATTTTTATAAATTAATTTTTATAAATTGTCTCAAGTCTCTAACTTTGCATTTTCTCTAATTTTATTATAATTAAAAATATTCAATAAAAATCAAACAATGAAATTAAAATATCGAAATGAAATGATCAAGAAATATTATACTCTATTATAACATATACAATACTTATAAACTATAGGCGGAGGAAATATTAGACGATATCATTGCGGGTTCATGCCAAATCGATCAACATTAATTAAGATATTTTCATTATGACAGATATTAAAAAAACCGCGAATTCAATATCTCTGTTCACTAATTATTTGTAGACTTTAGTAAAACCTACGCATGACTCAATAGATCCGGATAAACTTTTTCAAATTTTGATCTTAAAATTTATCTTGAAGGTAGTAAAGAAAGAGTAAGATGTGGAAATCAATTGTAAAATATTAGGTGACCCAGACGACTTAAATATAATAGGAGATTCGGCAATTGCAATTACAGATAGCGAGGAAAAATTAATCGAGGTAGGAAAAGAGATGAGGTTTGAAATTAATAATGATAAATAAATATATTTAGAAACAAACAGGAGCAGTATTAACATACAAAATGTAGAATTTGAATATGTAGAAAAATTGAATGTAATCACGAAGGATAATAATATTTGAGAAGAATTGAAATCGAAGTTGCAATCGGAAAACGCCTGTTATCATGCAGTAAAGAGGCTTATCTCATCAAAATTATTATAAAAGGGAATGAAAATTAAAATATATAAAACAATTATTTTGTCTGTTGTATTATATGAGTGTTAGACATGGTCTATGATCTTTGGAGATGAGAGTGGATTCAGAGAATAGGATTCTCCCCAGCATTTATGGGCCAAAGAAAGATGAGTACATCAGGGAATGACGTACGAGAGATGGAACAGAGGCTCAGGATAAGGACACTTGGAGAAATGTGGTTGTAGCTGCCAAGAACTTTCGAGTACCGTTGAGCCACGCATGGTCTATGACCCTGGGAGATGAGAGTAGATTCAGATTATTCTTTCCAGCATTTATTGGCCAAAGAAAGATGAGGTCACCGGGGACACTTGGAGAAATGTGGTTGTAGCTGCCAAGAACTTTCGAGTAGATAGATATAACATATTCAATAATAATATATATAATTAATTTACTAAATAAATTAAAATATATTTTAAATAATCACACAATAAGAAATGAATGTTTTATGTTATACATTGTTTGAAACAAAATGGATGAAAACCTTTTACTACTTTCAACCAAATACTATGTACCACTCGGGGGTACTGGGGGCGGAGCCCCCGTCTAGATGTGAAGAGCGACGAAGGAGCTCTGAGCAGCTAGTATATATATATTTATTAATCTTAATTAATTAATTATTAACAAAAAAATACGGTTGGTTGATTCCCGCTTTTTTTTAAATGAATTGTATTAACATTTTTTTATATATTTAAAATATTTTAAAATTCATTATTTAATTTCAAAATAAAATTAAAAATATTTATTTTTAATAAAATATATATATATATTTATTAATCACTCTCAAAAAAAACAAAAACAAAAACAAAAAAAACATATAATTCTTGCAAAGAGATTAAAAATGTCATTTTATAGAAAGAAATATAGATATATACAATTTTAGCTAGCATAATAAGATAAGATATATTAGTCTATTGGGTAAAGGCACTGTTTTGAATAGTCAACTTAGCAGGACCGAAACCGGCGGAAAAAAATTTTTTTTTTTTTTTTATCTATTATTTTATATTTATTTATTCATTGTTCTTTGATTAAATTTAATTTCTTTTATTTTATTTTATTAATTAAAATGATGCAACATTTAATAATTGTAATATTGTAATAAATTTTATTTTTTTTATTTTATTAATTACTTATTAGTCATTAACTAATAATTTAATATTAATTCAAAATTTTATAAATTTTTATTATTTAATTTTGCTTTTGTTTATATATATATTTTAATTAACTTATCTTATCTTTTAATTTATATATGGACAAATGACACTCATATTGAAATTTGACTCCCGCCTTTTTTTAAAAGATATTTTTTTTATATTTAAAATATTTTAAAATTTTTTATTTAATTTCGAAATAAAATTAAAAATATATATTTTAATAATATTTTATAATTATAAATTACGATATATATTTATCATTCTTCCAATAAAAAAAAAATATTCATGCACTTAGAAACATATATCTAATAATACATATTTATGTATTATTGAGGACCCCAAGTTCCATGCAATGATGCAACATTTAATAATTGTAATAAATAATTAAAGAATTGTATATCAGCTCGGTGTCCCAAGTATTAATATTACCAGCCAAACCCAATATAATAATGAATTATTTTTTTTTAACTTAATTACCTAGCCGAGGCTCGGGGTCCCGGTGTGATCTTAATATATTGTCAGAATTAGATAAATAATGTAGAGAAAAATTATTTAAAAATAGATATTTATTTAAATGAAATAAAATTATTTAATTTACAGAATGAAAATGTCTATAATAATGTCTAAACATTTTTTCGAGCGACAGCTCGGTATCCCAGGTATTAATATTACCAGCCAAACCCAATAATAATGAATCATTTTTTTTAACTTAAGTACCGAGCCGAGGCTCGGGGTCCCGGTACTAAAATTATAAAAGAACATATAGAAATTTCATAATGAAAAAAGTGCTATTTATTTGAGCAAGAATTGCTATTGTGGCACTTAGAATTACATATTATTCCAGCATTTTTACAACTGCATTTTTTTGAGGAACATGTTCCTTTACAGATGCATCTTTTAAAACCTTGGCCACCAGTAAGGGACTGCATTCCTATAATTTCTCTTACCGATTTCTCAACATCTTGAGGAACATCTTCGTATGATATAAACTTTTGTTCACAAATAGCGAATTCATGCCTAGAATAAGATTGTTTTAAAATTCCGTTTAGTTCCTAATTTATATAAATTTTTATCGTCATCTCTAGATCGTACAAGTCAGTACAAGTGCTCTACTCGATTTCGTATTTTGTATGCTCACATTTACCAAAACGACATGGTCATTGTGAATTCAATGTACATTTCCCTTATTTGAAATTGTAAATGTTAGTTGAATGCACATTTCCCAAATGAGGAGGCTAATGTGCACATTTACCGGAAAATGTGTACATTTGCCACAATATCTACTTTTACCGTAACATATATATATATTATATATATATACTAGCTGCTTCGAATCAAATTTTATCAAAATTGGTTGAGCCGTTCAAGCTATACACGTCTATACGGGCACACAATGGACAGATGGACGAATAGTTGGACGAACTGATGGACTGACGCAAAGACAGACATCATGCTAAAAAAACTTTTTTTCTGTTAACAAATGATTCGTGGAGATTTGTGAAAATCTCCATATGTGAAATTTGGTATGAAAACAATACCTTCCCTTCCTATCGTGTTTCGGTAAAAAACCTAATAACTTATTAATAATTATTATTAATTGTATCTTTTGGTATTATTATTATTATTATTATTCGAATTGTAATATTTACTTGACACTTTTTGTTTGAACACTGTGGGTGGAGGGGGGGGAGGAAAATCTCACTTTCCGATAATATTCCAGGAGTTCATAATGATAAGTGAGGAATTTACCTTCTGCATAATCTTAAAGATATTATGTGGCACTTCTTATTATATTATTATTAGTTGAGAATAGACAAAATAGGGTGACCATTTTTAGCTTTCATATTTCTTTAATCTGCCATGCGAGATTTTGGTCTTCTCTTTCTTCTTAATTTTAAGAGATAAACATTGATTATTGTGGTTGATTTTTCTAATATTATCAAGGAGGTGTATTTCTATCGTTTTATTAGTCAAAACTTGTTTGTTTCACAATCAGTAGAGGATTTGATTATTAGATTTCAAAACAGAGACTGATCGAAATTGATGTTGGTTTTACCAATAGACCATATTTAATTCCAAGCTGTTGATGGATTAACTATTAACCTGGAAACTTGGTTGTGTTTTGCCAAATATGCAGTTTCAATCAATTTTCTATTATAAGTTCGATTGATTCCCCAGAGTTTTAACATTTTCTAAATCGATCTTACCCGTTAAAATTCATTATATGCTTATTTTAAAGCTTATTATTTGGCTTCTCATATAGTTTTTAATGATACAATAAAGTCAAAAAAGAATAATTTATTTTTCTATTTTCAGGTCATTAAAAATATAATTTTTTATGAATTTTTAATTAAAATTGAAAAATATTTGTTTTCTAAGGAACCTAACTCCCCAATCCCTTTAACTTTTTCTATGTTGATGATTCGATTAGATCAGGGATAAGCAACCCGCGACCCCTCCCCCCCCCGAACAAATTTGTGCGATCCGTAATAGTAGAATTATCATTATATTGGTATCATGAACTCTTCGAGGGCCAATTGATTATAATTAAGTTAACTATATATTATAATAATCACTACAACAATGAAACGATTTTTAATAATCAGTACAACAATGAAAGATTTTTTTTTGTATTGTTTATTAAAAATTTAAATATTAATTTGTGTTTTTGTCTGAAAAATGTCGAACTTTCGTTTGGCCCTTCGATAAAATAAGTTACTCACCCCTGATTAGATTATTTCAAAATATTCAGATTGCACATTAGTCCCTAAATAAAAAATTCAATAGAACTTATTGTTTATTCTCTTTATTAGTTTAATTTAATTTTTTTTTTCTAAAAATATTAAATTGTATGAATATGGGTTGAATTTAAAATCAATATACTTAAATTTTTAGAAATATTTATTTTAAATCAAGGCAATTGAAATTTATTTTTAGTTTTTGGTCTAATTCCTATTAATCGTTTATCATTTATTTTAGCGACATATTGTAACATAGATGCATATATCACATTGTAAACTGGTATATATATATTTGTTTATAACAGATATAAATACAAAATTAAAATTTGCATCCCTTCAACCTACTAATTCAGACTAAAAAAGATTAATAGTAAAAAATTAATCTTTCACTATTAATAAAAATGACATGAGGGTAGATTTACATTTTAGTTATTTTATTACATATTATTATTATATTGTCAATCTTTTTTTTGTTTTTTGTTTTTAGGAACGCGATTACGGCACGTATAAATGTGTAGCGAAAAATCCCCGAGGCGAGACGGATGGCGCCATTCGGCTGTACAGTAAGTATCCTGCAACGTTTTCCAACTGTATCACCCTCATCCCTTTCTAAGATGATGATGGATGCTCTTCATTAATAGCGAAATTTCTTCATGTCTGTGACCCTCGAATCAAAAAGATACACCACCAAGATTCATTAGAAGGCTCTATTACTGCCAGAATCTTAAAAAAAAAATAAGAACTTTCGGTTGGTTGAATGTTAATTAATTTTTATTCCTAATATTAGCAAACAAAAATATTAAAATATTTCTATTTTTTTTTAAAGTAATTCATTAACAAATTGAAATGTCAACTTCAAAAAGTTTCCTACGCATTCTCATGGTGGACATTTGTCAGATATGAAACTAATACCTAACCTATATAGAATGATATTTAGATTCTTCTTTTAATAAATTCCAAAAATTCTTTCAGTTACATACATTAAAGACTCAAGGGTATAATTTAATGGCTTTAACTCTATATAATACAATATCAAGATCTATTTAAATAAAAATACAGGGTGTGGGGCAGTCAAACGATTCTAAGTATTAAAAAAACACACAGAGAAACAGTTTTTTAGTCAAATCTTAAGAAAATAAATAGAAATTTTAATTCAAACAGATAAAAATGTTTATTTTTTGAATATAACTCCAGTAAGGTGGTGAACAAAATGTCTAAGTCTCATATTGAAATTCTCACTGACACTTCGCCGATGTTATTGCATGAACATCTTGCTCAATCCGAACTTTCAAATCCTGTATCGTTGTTCAATGAGTCTCAAAAACCATCGACTTAGAAAGTAATCTCAAGAACTCTGATCTTAGAAAGTAATCGCAAGAACTCAGATCGGAAGATCATAAGGACCATTTTTGGTCATTTTCTAAATTCGCTATAACAGCGAAATCTAGCTGTTCGCCAGTCCAATATTGCATGGTTACTAATTTCCAAATGTGTAGTACGGTTTGGTCACCGCACACCCCACCCCACACACAGTTTTGTAAATCTTGTACGTTGACTGCCCCACCCTGTATAAACAAGTAGCAAGGTAGATCGATCATTTTTTTTTCTTTTTTAAAAGTTTAAATTTATTAAAGAAATAATATTTCAATATCATTTATTATCAGAATCTATTTTAAAATCTTTTAGAAATGTTACATTTAATATTAATATATTTTTTTTATTAAAAAAAAAACAATTCCATTTTCCTTCACTTTTCTGATCAAAATGAATATTTGTCTCCGGAGGCGATCAATGTCAACGTATTGCTTTGAAATTCATCTAAAACACCCCTCCAATGACACGACAGGTTATAATAGGCTTAGGTTGGAAGAGTTTTTTTTTTTTTGAGAATGGACGAATGAGAGGGTGGGTTCTGACACGGCCTGTCACCTTCCGTTGGGAACCTTTTCCCAAAGTCATTGACAACATTAGAGATGTTATTTTTATCCTTGAACGTCATCATAATAAAAAGGCATTTGAAGAAGATGGTAGAGCAGTGGTTCTTAAACTGTGGTCCGCGGACCCCTGGGGGTCCGCGAAGCCTTTACTGGGGGTCCGCGGTCCTCGGAAAAAAATCATCGTAAAAATATATACATATATAAATATTTAAAGTTCATTGTTTAACTATATCCTCCTAGAGAATTACGGCTATAATTTAATACTATTAATAATACTATTTTATTTTATTAAATTGATAATTATGTCAATTAATTTTTTGTGAATAAATAAACATATATAAAAAACTATATATAAAATTTGAATTTTCATCCATTCATTCATTTAAAATCATTTTTCGATTGTTCCTTTAAAATAACCCCTCTTTGGGGCTCGGAAGGGGAGGCATATAAGGGAATTTTCTTTCACTTTGTTATTGGGGAAAACCAGGGGAGGGGACAGTCTTACCCGGAAAAACCCAAATTGTCAGCGTCCACTCTGGGGTTTTAAACAGTTTTAAAGCAAATGTTAATTATAAGTTCATTTCTCAACGAGTTGTATCTTTAAATTATTTTTATTAATGTTAATTATAAGTTCATTTCTCAACGAGTTGTATCTTTAAATTATTTTTATTAATTTAATTAATTATAATTAAATTATAGCTAATAATAGTTTATTATAGCTAATAATTTTTTTTAATTTTTAGTGTAATTTGCATGATCATTATTTTATAAAAACACTAAACACATTTTGCAATTTCCCAGAAAGGCTGTTTTTGAGAGTAAGTATAAGTTAGTTTTATGAATAAAAAATATTTATTTTAATAATATTTTAGAATCAAATTACGAAATTAATAATATTTTAGAATCAAATTACGAAATTAATAATATTTTAGAATCAAATTACGAAATATATTTATTATATAAATTAATATTCATTTAAAATGATATTAAATCATTTATTTAAAATTATTTAAAACATTTATTAAAATGATTTAAAACATTCATTTAAAATGATATTAAAACATTCATTTAAAATCATATTAAAACATAGCTAGTAAATAATAATTCGTTATATTTATATTATATTTATATTATATTTATATTATTGTAGTTCAATGTTAATAAATTACTCCATAAAATGGATCGTTGGCTACAAACTGGTTCAACACAGAAACGGAAAGAATCAGATGATGAGGCATCAACAGCAAACTCTACCAAGAAACGCAAAACTAGAAAATATTCGGATGATTATTTATCATTTGGATTTACTTATATTTGCAACAATGATGTGGAAAGACCAGTCTGCGTTCTATGTCAGGAAAGTTTATCCAATGAAAGTATGAAACCTGCTAATCTCAGACGTCATTTACAAACAAAGCACAGCGAGCATGTTAGTAAGTCTATCGAATTTTTTAAAATGAAAAAAGAAGAACTTAATTCAAGTCAGAAATTGATGGTAAAGACGGGATCTGGTGGTATGAGTAAGAAAGCAGTAATGGCATCATATGAAGTAGCTCTACTTATTGCTAAAGCAGGAAAGCCGCATAATATAGCAGAGCAATTAATTCTTCCTGCTACAAAAGTAATTACAAATATAATGTTAGGAACTAAAGCAGCAAACGATATAAATTTGATTTCATTATCAAATGATACGGTTAAGAATAGGATTGAAGACATGTCATGTAATATAAAAGAAGAATTAATATCGAGAGTGCGCAAAAGTCACTATTACTCATTACAATTGGATGAAAGTACTGATGTCACTAATAATGCCAATTTGTTAGCTTTCATTAGATATGAGTTTGAAAATCAAATACAAGAAGATGTATTGTTTTGTGATTCACTACCTTCACGAACGACAGCTAATGACATATTTAACAGTTTGAATAATTTTATAACCGAAAATGAAATAGAGTGGCCAAAATGTGTTGGAATTTGCACTGATGGTGCTCGTGCAATGTCAGGTACAAGAACTGGATTGATTGCTCTTATTAAAAATGTTGCGCCTCAGGTTGTTTGGAATCATTGCTGCATTCACAGAGAATCATTAGCAGCCAAAAATATGTCACCAGATTTGAAAAGAACATTAGACGAAGTAGTTAAAATTGTCAATTTCATTAAGGCTCGTCCACTTAATTCCAGAGTTTTTAAAATTTTGTGTGAGGAAATGGGTAGTCAACATACACATTTATTATTACATACAGATGTACGTTGGTTGTCCCGCGGGAAAGTACTCATTCGCCTTTTTGAGCTTCGAGATGAAATACGATTGTTTTTAATAGATGCGCATTTTGAACTGACCGAATGTTTCAATGATTTTATCTGGTTAGCTAAGGTGGCTTACTTGACTGATATTTTTACAAAATTGAACGAACTTAATTTGAGCCTGCAAGGTACTGTTGTAAATATATTTAAAGTTGAAGATAAAATAGAAGCAATGATTAAAAAAATCGACTTGTGGTCGAAACGCATCCAGAACGGTGTATATGAGTCTTTTCCAACTCTCAATGATTTCATAGAAAGCTCCAGTGAAAAATTGCTTAATCAAACGCGTCAATTATTTGTTGAACATTTAATTACTTTGAAAAGCAACTTCAGGAAGTATTTTTCTACTCCTGATCCTTGCAATAACTGGATCAGAGATCCATTTAATATGGAAATTACAAATGCTAAACATTTATCTGCACCTGAACAAGATATTCTCGTGGAATTATCATGTGATACAACTTATAAACTAAAATTTAACAAAACTGAATTGAGCAACTTTTGGTTACTTCTCAGGTCAGATTATCCTGCGCTTGCAAATAAAGCACTTCAACACTTGATTCCATTCTGCACAACATATTTATGCGAACAAGCTTTTTCGGTACTATTTTATATTAAGTCTAAATATAGAAACAAATTAAATGTAGAGCCGGATCTTAGATTAAAAGTTTCCAATATTAAGCCAGATATTGAGATTCTTGTTTCAAGAAAACAACTGCATACATCTCATTAAATATGTAAGTTATATTTAATGAGATAGATGCAGTTATTTTTTAAAATATTTCTTATTTAATATTTTCTGAAAAAAATTATAAAATATTTATATGAATTTAATGTAAGTACCCATTATAATTTGTGAGATTTGTTGCTATGACAATGTTTGTATTTTCTTTCTTCAATATTATAATTTCTAATAAAATGTGTTCTACAATATGCAAAAAAATCGTTATTCACCAATCACTGTTAGAAATATTCATCATATATCCTTGTCCTTATGAGATCGTAAGCCAGAAATTAATTAATAAAATGACGTAAAGTACCTAAAGTTGTGATGGGGGTCCGTCAAAAAAAATTTTTTCAAGTGGGGGTCCGTGGAGTACATAAGTTTAAGAACCTATGTGGTAGAGCACAGAGAGGTTGGAAAGGGAGGTGGGGCAATGAGGTAGAGGGAAGAGATGGTGGTGAAAGGGGTGTTGAACAACGAGTGGCTCATGATGTTTTGGTTTTGCCTCATAGAAAATTAATAATATGACATTAATTAAAACTGTATCATGATTGATGATGATCTCAACTGATGGCCAAAGGGTCTGTCGTTCTTTTGATCATCGTCGACAAATATTTACATTATTTGTTTATTCTCTTTACGAAAATTATTAAAAAATAACATTGCTATATATATTATATATGCTTGAAATATTTCCATCCAAATACTATTTTTATTTTTTGTAATTCCATTTTCGTTAATAAATAAATATTTAAATTAAAAATTCTTTATTCAATCAATTAATATAAATAATTTATATGTTTTTACTACATATATTTTACTTATTGATTTTGTATAAATTTGTATAAAGTTAATTTTCATTCGTATTAGTTATAAACATTTGAACAATTGAAAAAAATTATTCAATTGGTTGTCTAATATAGTACCTATATTTCAATACCCCTTTGGTTTGGTGGAATATTAAAAAAAAAATATTCTTATGAAAGAAATTATGGATGAAATTAAATATTAAAAAATATATGCTGTTTTTAACTTTAATTGAAACATCAATTTTTGAAATATTAAAATTTTCTTATTTATTTATTTATATTTATAAATCATAGTTTTTTACTTTGAAAAATAATAGTACCTATTTTTAATTGAGAGTTTAATTAGTAGGGCAGAAGACTTTAAATTTGAATTCATTTAACCAAATGTAAAATTTTAGAAAATTTCAAAATTATATGTTTTACTCTTTTATTTTATCAATTTTTTTTAGTTTATATACATATATGTTATATAGTCCCATATAAGGATTTGTTTTTTATATTTTAAACTATATATATACAAATTGTAGAATAAAAAGTAAAAAAAAAAAAATAAATAAAAATAAAATGATATTCAAAAGTTCTATTTAAATGTTTTCGACAGACGAAAGGGAGAGGGGACAAAAAAAAAAAGAAAAAAAAATGAAGTCGCTTTCCTCGTTCAGAGGATTAGCGTTCCTTTCGTGCAAAAGTGTCACGTGCCTACTCCACACGCCTTAACTTTAGAGGAGTGGGGCAAAGAGGGTGAGAACAAAAAAAAAATGGTGAGGATATTGGTTTTGTCTTGTCCACCCCATCTGCCTTTCTTATCCAACCAATACCTCACTCTTTATTTTTCTTATGGGGCGTTGGAAGGGGATGGAAAGAGGTAATGGTTAGTTGTTGGTTGTTAGAAGTAGATAAAAGGAAGGCCGTCAAGAATCACCCCAGTGGGTAGTAAGGAGAACGGGTGTGACGTTTCGGCCATGTGTCTTCCATAATGTATCAGTTGGTGGGACGACAGCGACGCCTCCTCCCTTACTCAACCCAAAAAACTAAATAGAGAAAGAAAAGAAAAAAAGTTCTATGGATGAATAGAAGAACCAAATAAAATAAATAAGATAATTTTTTTTTTAATTCTAAACGTTTACAAATTAATCCATTTTTAAAATTAAAATAAATCAAAGAAAATGGAAATAAATCTGTATTAATTATAAAGATAAATCTTATCTTCTTCCAATCAAAAAAAAAAAACAAGCAAAATTGTTCATTCTTTATAATTGATTAATGATCAAATTAATAAGCGGGGGTGTCCTCCCCTAGACTTTCCCGCATATAAATAGGTATAAAGAGTTGTGAATGAATATTTAGAATGTAATAAAGTGCTACTTCCGGTTAACTGATATTTTAAATGTAAAAAAAACAGATATGGATATAATATAAATATTTTTAATTTTATTTTATTTACAATATATAAGGGCTGGCTGTGACGTCATGAAGTGCTGGGTGACGTCATATAATTTTAAATTAAGAAAAAACTAATGAAGATGATTTTTCTCGAGGATAAAATCAATACAAAGTGCATAACACGTGGAGATATGTCCTCACGTGAAATTTGATATGAAAATAACCCTTCACTTCCTATCTTCGATCGGCAATTCTAGCACTTCCGGTTTCCGGATTTGCACTAAAAGTTGATCAATTCATCCTACTGATGTATTAAGTAAATATACCAAATTTCATCAAAATCCGTTGAGCCGTTCAGGCTGTATACATCTATACGGACGTACGGACAGACGGACGGACGGACGGACAGACATCATGCTAAAAATACTTTTTTCTGTTAAGAAAATGCATGATTCGTGGAGATATGTACCTAAAAATATCCATAGGTGAAATTTGGTGTGAAAACAATACCTCCCTTACTATCATCGGTCGGTAAAAAAGAAACGCTACTTGTATAGGTAAAATGTCACTTCCGGTAGTCAGATCATGATGAAATTTGGTATCTCAATTTTTTTCATATTTTTAAATCTATATACAAAATATGAAGCAAATATCTCGAAGCAAACTGGTACTTTACTTGAAAGGTAAACGCAACCAGTGTAGGTAAAGTACCACTTCCGGTTAACCGATTTTGACGAAATTTTGATAGAAATCTACAAACTGTGAATAATATCGGTGTACCAAATTTCAAAGTCCTAGCTTGATTAGTTTTTGAGTAAATTTGCTTACAGACATTACATACATACATACATACATACATACATACATACATACATACATACATACATACATACATACATACATACATACATACATACATACATACATACATACATACATACATACATACATACATACATACATACATACATACATACATACATACACACACACAGACATAATTCGAAAAATGGTATTTTCCGACTCAGGGAGGTCTAAAACGTCAAGATCTATCGAAATCTCGAAGTCGAAATTTTTGACGATTCCAATACTTCCCTTATACGAAGTATGCGGGAAAGTAAAAAATGCCTGTATTTGCATAAAATTTTGCTAAAATATAAGTTTCTAGAAAAAATTATTGATAAATTATCATAATAGATAACTTAAATCTTAATTTCAAGATTATTTTTTATTAAGTTAGATTGAAGCTATTGGAAACATTTTTGTTTTTAAAAAGATTATAAATATAAATTTGATTCATAATGATACAATCTCTCTTAATTGTGCCTGAGTCACCCCCCTCTATATTAATCGAATAGTAAAATAACTTTTAGGCAAAGAAAAAAATAAAATACAATTGATAAAAAATATAATTGAATTTTGTTCTAAATAAATCAATAAACGAATTTTTCGGCTTGCAAAATTTAATATATATATATATATCGTATGTTTTGTTTTTATTTTATTTTATTTTTTTATTTTGGCTACTATATCTGAATACTACTTAATCTGAAAATTGAAATCGAGTTTGAAATTGAATTGAATTGCCAACTCTGAAATGATATTTCCATGTCCATGATATTACATTTATTCATCATAAAATCCATTCCCAATCCAGCCCTTTTTCTCGAATTCGTTCCTTCTTTTCGTAGATAAAGAGAAATTAAATGTTCTAATCTGGATTATATCCTAGGGGTATCCTAGGATTTAATCTCAATATAGAAGAATATATATATATAGATTTGACTATATATAGATAGATAAATCGATGTATATATACATTTGAATTGATTCAAATCAGGCTACTTAAATAATCCAATTCACCATCAACCTCTCCCTCGTATTACTGTTCCGAATAATATCATGTCTACCTTGACAAGTGAGTAGGTTACTCATTCCATATATGGCCTATTATAATCAAATTTGATAGCATTAAATTGCAACTGATAAGTTGTGGTATGGATGGATCCCTAGCAATTAAAATATTCTTATGTATTAGCTCAAAATATTCGTAATTAAAGAAAAAAACTTTATATTATTTAATTTTTTTTTTCAAATAGAATTAAATTAATTAATCACACTCCCTTACCCTCTGGTACACTACATCATTAAATTAATTATAATAATAAAATAACTAAATTTTTTAATTTTAAAATACATTTATACAATTTTAACTCTTTTTTACAAAAATAATTTATTTCTGATGAAGTCTCTTCCAAATTTTGAGTTTAAATAAGATTTAAACATTTTTCACAATTTTTTAACTTAACCTATCGTTCTTATCTTATTATACTAGCAATAATTGTATATATATTTGTAAATGGGATCTATTAAACCGCTCGAAGGATTATTTTGAAACTCACACTATAGATAATTTTTATGAAGAAAAATCGATCTATTTTGATTTCAGTCTCGGGAAAAATCATCTTTGTTAGTTTTTTCTTAATTTAAAATAGAAAAATAATATAACAACGCTTCCCTAGATACAAAATATTATAAATAATGTCTTTAAGTATTATTCTAAAATTTATTATGAATTTTAGAATAGAAAAATCAATCTTAATATGTTTTATTGTTTTTATTTTAGTTTTTTCTTCATTATTCAAAGAATATCAAATAGAAATAATTTGTAATTCACCTTGTAAAAAGTAATTGAAGTAAATAAAGTATTTATATAACTATACATATTTATGAATATGATAAATGTTATTATAATCATAATTAATAAATTAATACACATATTCATAGAGAATGTTTATTTAACGAATAACTATGATTAATTAATATTTATAATTAAAAAGGGATTATTAGTGGATATATACAATATAATAGTTGATAATTACTTGTTAGAACGTTCACTCAGCAATTTTGGCGTCTTTTCCTATTCACTGTTCAATGAATACTAAAAATTAAATTCTTTTATTTTATTTATTTTATTTTATTTTATTATTTTAATATAATTTTTCAAAGAATTAGCCGAATTGCTTATCGCTTTTCAATGAAATAATATAAACAATGAAATTATTCTGGCTGAGCCCGTTTGTTTCCTGCATTTAGAAAATATATAATATCTTTTATTTTTTACTTATTAATAAATAAATTGATAAACAAAATAATTCAAGGAATTTTTTTCTAACGAAAAAAATAATCTATTTATATATGCCTAAATATTTTTTTTTACAATAGATTAGAAACAATTTTTTATTTTATATTATTTCGTTATTTATTTTATATTATGATATTTTATAGCCTAAGTTTTGAATTATAAATTTAATTAATTATAAGTGGCAAATTCATGACAGCTTCGGATCTTCTCCCTATATATATATATATATATATATATATATATATATATCTTATATACTAGCAAATGGTGTATAAATTTGTATTTTTAAAATATTAAATTGTTCTAAGGATTTTTTTGAAATTCACATCATAGATAATTTTTATTGAATTGGTTTCAGCCTCGGAAAAAATCATCTTTGTTAGTGTTTTCTTAATTTAAAATAGGAATTTTAATAATAAACAAAATGACGTCTCCTTAAATACAAAATATTATAAATAAAATAAAATTTAAAATATTTATTTTAATAATATTTTTTAATCAAATTTCGAAATATATATGTTATATCCACAGGCCAAACTCAAAATATTTTACAATATACCCTCAAATTATGGATTTTTTTTTTATAAAAATAAATATAGAATTTTGAAAAATTTGTTTGTCATTTAAAATTTTAATGAAATTAAAATTTAAATAAAAAAAATATTCCAAATCAAAGAAGGAGTAATCGATTTAAAATCTTTTATTTTTTTTTTAATCTTAACAAAGATAATATCTAGTTGAATATACAAATGAAAAACAAAAAAAAAATTGCCCCTTTCTATCTCATCATTGTATTTCTTTTTTCCTTTCTATAGATTTGATTTAATTAATTATCCAGTCCACATGAGTCATTTTATATTTTTCTGTTTGTCCTTTGAAAATGATTCATTATTTATTCCTCTCTTCATTCTAGTGTGGAATTTGACTATTCAATTTTTTTCATTAGCTTAATTTAATATTAATTTAAAAAAAAAACATAAAAAACCGTACCTTCTATTCATGAATGAAAATAATAGAAGAGAGCTGTAGACGTAAATATTCTAATTTAATCAAGTTTCCACCTTGTTCCAATTCCATTCTTCTCCTTTGTTTGTTGTTTTATTTTTGTTGACTTGTTTCATTTTTTTTTATTTCTTTTCTGTAATTAACCTTTTTTATTAAATTTGATTTTGGTTCATTTGTATTCTAAATTTGACAATCAACGGAATATTTTTTTGTCGTTTCTGAAGAAGTCTGTTTCATTGGTTTGCACCCATCCAAAAGAGAGACGAATGCTTAGACAAACAGGAATCTAACCTCACTCTTCGACTGGTGAATTTAGTGTGATCGACTAACGAACCTCGTCCGGTTTTGGCTCTTGTTCAAAGTCAACAACTTCCTCCTCTCAACGCCACCCACCATTACCGCCACCCCCACTCACAGGTCCCATTTACTTGTGTCTCTACTGATTTAAACTTCCCTTAGTTATCAAACTGCGGAAGTATGACGGTGCGGATACAACCTGATTTACCATCAAATAAAAAATATCAATCAAATATAAACCAATCAATTTTGTTTGGTAAAATATTATTATATTATTATTATTTTATATATTATATTAATAAAATATATTTTTGGAAAAGACGCCTTGTAGGGTGTTGGTTAACTGTGTTAACCCATATTCTCGTAGTCTGGCATAAGGGTTTTCTCTAGATTGTAGTCAACACAGCCTCCGGAATCAAAATTAGGAAGCTACTTGATAAAAAGAAGCGCCTCCCATCAAGAAAATCAAGGTAAAGGTTGATAAGACCCGTTCTACTGATCATAGGTCATCTAATTAATATAACCGAATTGATGTCTTTGGATATAAGGCTCTTAAACATTTCCGACTTTTTTCTAAAATTTTTCAATATGGTTCTAAACCGTTTTTAGGACCACTTTATTTCAATATGGTAAACTTTTACATTTATCTTTTTCTTTGTGTGCCGCCAAATTTTTAAACCGTTGAAAATGTGCCGCGGTAAAAAAAAGGTTGAGAATCACTGCCATAGAGTATTCACCATTTGTCAAATTATAGGTAATAAAAAAACATAATAAAATGAATCTTATTCTAGTATAATATTATAATTTTTTTACAGTTCGTATTGAGAACAAAATCACATAAATTGAACTGAACCTTTAGATTTAAATTAACTAAATATTCAGAATAATTTTTAATAGTGATATTTGATTAATAGAGTATTCTCCAATTTAGTATGCAAAAATTTTAAAAAATAACCCTCACAGATAAAATCTTGTAGAAAGTATAATTATGGATTTAATTCCTTAAAATAATATAGTTTTAATAATATGACATATATATTTTTTTTCCTTTTTGTAAACGAGTTAATAATTAATGAGCATTTGTTTCTTTTATTCTTTTTCCCATGACATGCAATTTTTATTTTTTATTTTTATTTTATTTTTGCTCAACCATTTGTTACTTAAAAGCTTATAATCTATTTATATTAATGTACATAAATATCATATTCCAAGTTTCCTGTTTCGTGATCTGAAATTATTAAAAGTGCAATAATTTTTTTTTCCTACTTACAAGCTATGAATAATCTTTTGTTGTTTTCAAAAACCCCTTCCTACCTCCCTCCAACCAGACATTAGGGTAATCATTCAATTTGTTGATCAAAAGTTTTAAGGCAAAACCTCATAAATTCCATTGCATTAGACATTAAACAAAACATTTAAAATGTATTATCATTTATTAGTATAATAATAAGTTAAATGGTTTACTGTGACATAGAAGAGCTTATCAAATTATATCAATATTCCTGTTGAAATAAACAACAGAGTCTAGGAATAAAAATTAAAACATCCACTCGAATATTATTGAATTGTCGAATTAGACTTTTATATTTTTTTTTTTTTTTTTGTTTTTTTCTGGATGTATGTAATCATGTTTATTAATAGCGACAAAAATAAATCGATCTATTTGATTTTGATATGCCCAGTAAAATACACAATACATATTTGCATTCCCAATTCCCGGAGTTCGTTATCAATTTTTTAACTGGTCTCCCTGAATGTAAATAAAAAAAAAATTACAATGAAAAGGAATAAGAAAATTAGCCACATTAATGTATTCATAGCTTTTGCTTTTTAATTTATTAATTTTATGCCGAATTTATGATTTCTCTCTCCTGCTCTTTCAATTAATTTTTTAAAAAATCTTGTACGTAAAAAAATCAAGAACATATATATATATATATAGAGAGAGAGAGAGAGAGAGAGAAAGAGAGAGCTCTTGGGTAGTATATAAGGCTGATTATTTTATAATAATTGAATATTTTATAATAATTTTATCTTAAATTTCTTGCAATAATTTTCATTTAATCAATTCCCTCTAATTAATTAAATTCATAGATAAATATAAAAATTTCAAATTATTAGGATAATTAGAAATTATATAAATTTGATTATAACATTCATCATTAAATATAATAAATATATGTTAATAAATTTTATTATTTTTCAAAAACAAAATAATATATTATTAGATATTACTTTTTTTTTTTATTGAAATTTTATTTATTGAAATAAAATAACACTAATTTTATCTACTTTTGATAATTAACTTAATTAAAAATGTATAGAATTAATGTTATTTAATTTAAAGGTAAAATCAAATTTAATTTGAAAAAAAAATAATTATCTAAAAAACCTGAAATCACAAAAAAAAGTCTTAAAATGATAATAACAGTTGTGATCAAATATTAAGATAATAATATAATATTAATTTAATGAATAATTAAAAAAAAAGTAACAATCATATATATGTGATATACTTAGATTTATCTATAGGGACTAGTTAACAAATTTGAATAGATATATTTTAAGTAAACTAAAATAAATATAGTAAAAAATAATTTTTAGAAGAAAACTTCTGATGATGGTGTAACAACCGAAATGCGCATAAAGAGAAAATATATAAATAAACTTGAAACACACAACACGGAATGTTTAATTAAAAAATATTCTTATTATGTTTTATATTTTTTATATTTTATTTTAGATTACTTAAATCATATATATATAAATAAATTAACCATAAAATTTAAAAATAATTTGTAAAATTTAACCAGAAGTTATTTTAGTAAAGTTCAAATGGAGTTAATAAGAGTTAATTTTTTATTATTTGTTTTGTGTAGATACATATAGTATTTATATGATTTTATTTATTTTTAGTTTTATTTTTTCAGAAACTACATATTTGCCCAATGCGTGGTTTAATAACCAAGCTTATATTCATTCCTAGAAACATAAACTTTAATTATTTCAATAGTTTTATGTGAAATTAACTATGCCATTACTTGTTTTACGTTTAAAAGGAACTAATCAACTCGTAAAGTCAAATAATTAATCCTGTTTAAAATTTTATTACGAGTGGAGACAATCAAAAGATTCGTTTCAATTGAAAAAAGAATTATATCTGTCTTTTTCACAATTTTTATTTAATTAACCAATAAATTTATAAATAATTGTGGATGAATAGATAAGGTCATGGAAATTCTCTTAATATTCATTAGTTGAGTGATAAATAAATAAATAAATAAAGGAATATTGTAAATAATAAATAAATAAATAATAATAAAAAAATAAAATATTTTAAAAAATTTTTTCCCTAAATGTCTTAATTAAATTTATTATAGTATATATATATTTATAAGAAGAAAAATGGATTTATTTTTCTTTTGAAAAAACACTATAAATACAATTTTACTTTCAATCAAAACGTTTTATTTAATTAATAAATTTAAAATATTTAGATTAATTACTTGGTAGGAAATTTTATTACCTTTATCAAAAATTATATATTTTTATAGTCAATATATATATTATTTTTATTTTCTAGTATAAACTTTATAATTCTAAATAGTATTATTTGCTATTTGTGAAAATTTTCATTTCTTCACATTTTTCAAAATATTAACTTATAAAAACCAATTCCACCAAGTTTCTCTTAGGTATTAAATATATTTTCTTTTGCTTATATATCATTATTATTATATATTTAATATATATATTAAATTTAAATATGTATTAAATTAAGTTTAAATTAATTATCTTTGTAAGAGTGTAGAAACTTTAAATTCTATAATAATTCTATATAGTTCTATTCTCTTATCATAAAATATTGGCAATTATGAATAGAGAATACAAAGGCATATACACAAATATTAAGAATAAAAAAACAATTTCTAATCAATAAATACAGAAGAAGAGTTGTTATTCAAAATAATATACCTTTTGAATTTATATTATTTATCTCCTTTTTATTATTTCATTCAATAAAAGTTAAACTCAGTATAAATCATTAATTAATACCCTTTTGAGGGAAAAAATAAGAATACCCAAAAAAAGAAGAATGATAAAGAGTTAACAAAGAACAAAACAATTGAGTTTCGAACGAAAGTTTAAAAGTATTAGAAAATTTTTCTAAGTTAATATTTTTCTCTTCTAAAATAAAATAAAATAAAAAAAAATACGTATTTACAATTTCTTTTTTTTCTTTTTTTTTCTTTTTCTACTTTTTATTTTATGTCCTGTTTCAAGAGGATTCCTTAAAATCTAATGAGAGGAGAAAAAAATAAAAAAAAGTTTGAACAAGTTGAGCAAATTCAATTGAATGAACTTAGTAAAGATAATTTTTAACTTTTTTATGTAAAAAGGACTTGGTCTTACATATATATAGATCAATATTTATATTTATTTAAAAAAAAAAACTAATTATTATTATAAATAAAAAAAAAATAATACCTCACAACACTTCTAAAGTAAATTCATATTAGGTGTTCTATGATCAGTAGAACCGATCCTATCAACGTTTATCTTGATTTTCTTCATCAGAGGCGCTACTTTTTATCAAGGACTATATGATATGATGATAATGGAGTTAATTTTGCTATAATTTAGTAGTGCATTTTATTTTGTTAGTCTTGTTTGAGATTGTTTAAACATATTGGGTAAATGAATGTCTCTTTTTTTTCTTTTTCTTTGTTTTTTTTTATCGTCCATAACACTTTGTGTTGTTGGTTGGCTCAATTAGTTACAATTAACAATTTACACGGACAATAATTCTCCGTCATCGTTCGCGAATGGGTTTTTTTTTCCTCCCACCCAACCAACCGACCCTTCCATTACAAACACAGAATAACCCCTTCTAGATCCCTCCTGCTCCTTTACTCTCCTATATTCATTCTCTTTCTCACTCTGCACGTTTTCACGCTTCTCACTAACGCACCGATTAAATTAAAGACCGCCTATCAACAGTCTGGTGCAGGCTATCAAACCCGACACGGCAAAGCTAAACTGCCGCATTCATCACACGCGACAGCCCTCGATTCGACTACACCGTGCATTGTTCCATCTATGTACCTGTCAAATGGGACACTGGTCGACATTTGTTCTTGTGGGGAAAGAAATACATACACCCATCTATACCACACTTACTTGAGAGTAGTGGAATTCCCTTCCTCCCTATACACAACTCGCACTCACTTCTCAATTGGAAAATCAATTGGAAAATCCAATCAATCTTTAAATGAAATAATAAATTAATTTATTTTGTAGTATTTCTCAAAAAAGAATATGACAAAACAGAAATTTAATGAAATGATTTTAGGAAATATTCAAAAATGAAATTTGGAAATTGAGGTCCTATAACTAAAATAAACTTGCCTTCTTGTATATAAATTTGATAATTAATAAAAGTGATTATTGATTAATCATGTTAAAACTATATCTCTCTAAGAACAAATCTATTATTATTTATTTATTTTGTTTACTATTTTAAAGTATATATGTGCCACTCAGAAGCCAAAGCGATTAACTCCACATTAAAAGAAACTGAGAAAAAGAAGCCCAAAGTTCACAGCTTGTAGGAAATTCAGGGTTATTGATTACAGAAAAATGTACATTGGATTGCAATATCAAGTTCATTATTTACTTTATATGTTGCAGATTACATTACATTACATTACAATTAAATTACTAGCAAAATTTAAAAAATTGGAGTTAATCGGTTTGGCTTCTGAGTGCCACATATATACTTTAAAATAGTAAACAAAATAAATAAATAATGATAGATTTGTTCTTAGAGAGATATAGTTATAACATGATTAATCAATAATCACTTTTATTAATTATCAAATTTATGGTACATATGAAGACCTTAGAGCGAAACAGTGGTAAGCCACAAAATCAAAATGTTGAGATATTGCAGTTTAAAGTTTAGAGAAAAGATAGAAAACATTTGGTTTACTGCATATATTTCAAATTTGCTCAATATGTAATTTCAGTAAAGTGAAAAAGTCAGCAACTATATTATTTCTTATATATATATAATTAAGAATAAAACAATTTTCTACAAAAGTGGCTTACCATTGTTTCGCTCTAAGGTCTTCATATATACAAAGATTTAATTTTTTTAAATATATAATTTCAAGAAGTGATGAAACTTTATTGATTTTACATGTATTATAAGATTTAATTTTATTAATTGAACCAATCAATAATAATTTTATAAACGACACACAGACTAAAACTAAACCCTCTTTTCATCTCATTCACTTCATTATTTTTAATTATTTAAAAAATGTGAAAACTTTTAATAATATAATGGTATCATGTCTCCTTAATCTAGTTTTTTTTTTGTTTTTTGATGAGAATGAATATTTAGGTCAGATATTTTTAAATTTAATCACGATATTCAATTAAAATAAATCCTAAATGTTTCTTTACTTAAAAACATAATCAGTATTCTTATTATTAATTGATAAAAATGAAAACGGATATTATTATATTAAGGAAAAAATATTATAACTAAAAATAAAAATGTTATACCAAATTCTTATTTTTGAAAATATAAAAATTAAAAAAAAAATGAGATATAAAATTAAGACAGACAAATGACAATTAATAAAATAGTAAAGAGAATGTTTGTTTTTTTTTGAGCAATTAAAAATTATTCCATTAAAAACTAATTTCTTTTGAGTGAGAATGAAAAAAAATATTTAATTAAAATATTGAAGAAAAATAATTCTCTTTCTACAAAATAATCAAAAAAAGAAGAATAAATATGAAATAATTTTTAACATTATTATTATTATTATTAATATTTTATAACATAATTTACTATTAGAGAATTCTATTAAAAATAAAATAAAATTTCAAATTGATTTTTAATGACAAGGGCATATAAAAATTATAATGCATATGAAAAAAGATGTAATCAATTATTATATAGAAATATATAATGTTATTATTTTAGACGTAAATTAAAAATTAAGCTGCAAAGAATTGTGTGGGTCTTGTGGTATGTTAGGGAATGAACTTCCCTTTCCTTTAGGTCACAGCCTAATATTATTTTTGTTATTTAATTTTTTGAATTTTACGTTTTATGTTTATTTGTTTATCTTTTCAACTTTATAATTATCTAATTTCGCCTCCTACATTATTACTATTATTATCTTTTTTTATTATACTAGCAAAAATTGTATATATATATTTGTATACTTTTGAGATTTATTTATTAATTAACCGCTCGATGAATTTTTTTGAAATTCACACCATATATTATTTCCAAAGAAAAATCAATGGTTTTAACCTCGGGAAAAATCATCTTCATTAGTTTTTGCTTAATTTAAATTTATATGACGTCACTAACTACGCGGTCCATATTTGCCACTTGCCATTCTTTTTTAATTGAAAATGTATTAATATTATTTAATATTTAAAATATTTTAAAAAAATTTTATTTAATTTTGAAATAAAATTAAAAATATTTATTTTAATAATATTTTAGAATCAAATTACGAAATATATTTATTTATCTTTCACCAAAAAATAAAGGTTATCTTGTCTGGCAAACATTGCAAGTGTATAAATTATCTTTGTGTGTTTTTATCTTGATAACATATTATTTATAATATTTTACAAACAATTGCTTTCTTCAATTAATAATAATTAAATAAGGATTAAAGAATATATTTTTCAAAATAAATTATTGAATAAAGATGATCTATAATAATATTAAAAACACACAAATAGAAAAGCATAAATAAATAATTTTTTAATTCCTGTTCCTTTAAAATATTTGAAATTTTTTAATCTGTTTTGTCGTTTAATTTTTTGTTAATTCTTATGAATTTTCATTAGTTAATTTTATTATTTATTATTATTATTTATTATTATTGAGGGCCTCAAGTTCTATTCATTTTAATCAGGTTGATGCAATAATTGTAATAAATAATTGAAGAATTGTATATCAATATCTTTTAAAGGGTCGAGTGATAGCTCAGTGTTCCAGGTACTTTAAATTATTATTGGATCATAAATTTATTATTTTCTATCTAACAAATTCCTTTGCTTTCGATAGATCTAATAGAACAATTAATAAACAGAATTCTTATCCATTTTTACGATTGAAATTAATTAATAAAATTTATTTATTTCAGATAATTATAGAATTTATCTCTATGTAAAATTTAAACTATTCATTAGTATAAATTGATTATTTTTAAACGATAGGGAATAAATTCTGGTTTCCAGCCAAAACAATTCATGATCTTTTGCTTTCAATTTGAATTAGAAAAACTAAACCGCCCCCATGAGACAAAAGAAAATCTCGATAGTGAATATAAATCTTATAAAATCGTAAAAAATATTGAAAGAATTGCTTCTTAATCGGATTTGTTTTTAAATCATTTCTCAAGCAATCCATTCAAAAACAAAATTGTAAAATATCTACACATGGCTACCATATAATGAAAATTACAACGGCCATTTATTTATTATTGCAAGTTACCGCAATCGCAAGTTGTAATCTGGATATTGTAAACGAAACACTATAATTGCAGGCCACATCCATCCATCGTCCCTTTTTCATCTCAGCCTCTCCCCTAAATCGGGTATGAAAAAAAAACAGTAGCCAAGTAGAAAATATTCAAATCACGGACAACAAATTAAAAATGGCCATCGTTTGAATACCGGACAGTAACTGATCAAATCAACCCTCAGAATTGATTGCCTTCGAAAAATCGATTGTATCTAATTGAGGGTTCCATCCCACAGCTCATTCCACTGATAAAAAAAGAACTTAATTAATACTATTCGTATTAGGATTCAATTAAATAAATTGATTCAGATATTGTTTATATGTAACCACGAAAATAATATTCAAAGAGAAATAGGGGAGGGGTTGGGTGGGGGGATTGTGAGAGGAATGGAGAAGTGTGGGGTCCCAGAAAAACAAATATTTATTTACTATATGCAAAATCATCCCTCCATGTATTTATGAATATTATTTCTATATTAATAAAACATCATAAACAGATGAAAATATTGAAAATGGATATTGTTAAACATTTCTCTTTCTCTATATAGGTATATAGATAATATATAATAAATCATTGACTTTCGGGTGTATTGAATAAAATCCACCTGATATTTAATCGAGCAATTGAAACCATTTCATTAAATAGATATTTTTAAATTGCAAAAATATTTCTGATTGTGCTCGGATTAATTTTTGTTTCGAATATTCTATCCAAGTTAATAATAATATAAACTTATGGGTGTATGTTATCTAATTATTATTTTTATATATCCTGACATGATAATTAATATTCGATAAGGCATATTGCTATATTAACTGATATGATTTTTATACATACGGTATACTATATCCTATATAATTACAATTAAGAAGAAAAAACTCATACTTTAAAAAAAATATATTAAAATTTTCACTAGAAAAATAAAAAAAATCAAATAACAGGATTCTTATCACTATTTCATAAAAAATATACAAAAAATCTGGAGTGTTTCCACTCGACTATCTCTCAAATTTGAATTCGATTAACATATATTATATTTAAAATTATATTTAATTAAAAAATTAAATTTTAAATTAAAATTAATAAATAATATTTATAAAACTAGCACGTGTTTGGCTTTTGGTTGATGGCACCACGTCACGTGCTGGCGCGTGATTGCCAGCTAAAAAATTAATTCTGATACTCTCAGCGATTCAATCAAGCTGAAATTCTATATATAGCAGTTTTATACAATTTTTAATCATGTGAAAAATTATCAAACATATATCTTTATTTTTACGGTCACTTTAGAGGAAAAAAAATCAAAACGTGGTAGGTAATGGCTCTATCGGATGAGCTAGATTTCTCAAAAGTTAATAGGAAACTACGAATTTTTAATAATGCCCGTGTACCAAATTCCATTATTCTAGCTCAAACCGATTTTTCGTAATCTTGTCTACATACACACACACAGAGAGAGACAACCTCAAAACTCAAACTCTCAACCAGGAACCTTCAAAACGTATAAAAACATCAAAATTTCGACTTTGAAAATTTTCGTGATCGCAATATTATCTCTGGTGAGATAGTAAAAATAAAATTTGAAGGATTAGGTTTCTACTTCAGCAGTTATGAATTTTTTTGCCTTCCTGAAAGAAAATAAAATTTTCTCGCCTTCCACTCGTTGACTTGTTTTTTAAATAGATATATTAATATAAACACATTAAAATAATATAACATTTATAAAATTCATCGAAAATTGAATTAAAGAAATTGTATCATATTTTCCTTTTTTCATTTTTATTTTCATCTTTTGTAATCGCTTTTATAAAAAATCAATTTGTTATTAAAAAATTTAGATGCTTCCCAGGTTGGAAACTGCTGCTCTACACTCACTTAATTGAACACCATAAAAATAAACTTTTATCATTTTTAATTTAATTAATAAATAATTGTATTTCTTATTAAATAATGTTTTCAATATCATTCTTATTTTCTTTTCTAAATTATTTTTATTTGATTTTGATAATTTAATAAATGTTATATTAAACCAATTGATGATATAAAAAGCTCGATGGTCACAGACACATGAAAAAAAAACAAAAACAAGCTATTGAGATATTTAAATTTATTTATTTATTTATTTATAAATACCAACCCATCAGAAAATGTTTTGTTTCAATATCATTAAAATATTTATTTATTTATAAAACAAAAAAAAATATAAGTAAATATATTCACATGTTTATAAAAATAAAATAAATTGATCAGAGTTCAAAAAAATATCAATAAAAATATTTATTTATATTTTGGATATCGCAAAAAAAATTCAATTTTGATATTTAATTAAACAACCTGGAATGTTATGTTTTTTCTTAATTTATAACTCCACAAACATTATTTAATTAATTTTATATAATATTTTAATAATATATACATATATTGGCAAAAAATAAAAAAATTTGCAAAATTCACAAACAATATTTATATTTTCAAATTTTTAATTAATAATTGAATTTCGTGTAATTTTCGTTTTTTTATTATTATTTTATCATTTTATGAATTTATTATTCAAATAAATACATAAACATTTATAAATATATCTATATTCACTTTTGAAAATTTAGTTTAATATACTTTAATTCTATTATAAAAGTATAATCAAGTTAATCATTTCAAAAAAAATCAAGTATTTATTTATTTATTTATTTCTGTATATCCCCTGTATATAATATTTAATGTAATAAGTCAAAAGAATACATTTCAGCTCTGATAAAATCTATACAATAGTAATTATACGTTTCGTATATTGATTTTTATTCAATAATTAAATAAAATAGATAAATGTTATATACAGTGACACCTCGATTTAACAAAATAGTTGTGGATTTAGAAAATATTCGTTGTACTAAATTATTATTATTATTATTATTAGGTAAAAGTTAGGTAAGCCTAACCTGAATTGTTTATTAACATCAAAATCTCCAATCATTCTCATTTAAGGAACGATTTCACTAGTAACATAAAATACCTTTTAATGAAATTAAAAAAAAATATTGAGACAAGACTTCTAGTTATTATGGATTGGAAAGATATATTAGTTATGTAAAGGTTATAGAGGTTGACAAAAAATCGTTTTACTAAGGAAAATTGTACTTTCTATTTATATTGTGCATTAAATGAATGAAAGAATATATATGTATTATAATATATAATAACATATAAGATATATATTTTTTGCATTAACTCTTTTAGACGGTTTTGGAAATTTCAAAAAATTAAGGTTTCACTGTATTTTCTTTTATTATTCAATATTATTTTAATTTTAATAAATAAGTATTTCATATAGGTAATTAAAATTATTTTTACCGACCGACGATAGTAAGGGAGGTATTGTTTTCACACCAAATTTCACATGTGGAGATTTTTACATATCTCCACGAATCATGCATTTTCTAAACAGAAAAAAGTATTTTTAGCATGATGTCTGTCCGTCCGTCTGTCCGTCTGTCCGTCCGTCTGTCCGTCCGTCTGTCCGTCTGTCCGTCCGTATAGATGTGTACAGCCTGAACGGCTCAACCGATTTTGATGAAATTTGGTATATTTACTTAATGCATCAGTGGGATGAATTGATCAACTTTTGGTGCAAATCCGGAAACCGGAAGTGGTAGTATTAGCGATCGACGATAGGAAGGAAAGGGTTATTTTCACACCAAAGAAGATTTTTTTATATATTACCACGAATCATACACTTTGTATTGGTTTTATCCTCGGGAAAATCATATTTATTAGTTTTTTCTTGATTTAAAATTATATGACGTCATCCAGGCATTCATGACATCACAGCCTGGTCTTGCATATATATTATAAATAAAATAAAATTAAAAATGTTTTATTTATTATTTATGTATCCATATCTGTTTTTTATTACATTAATAGATATATTAAAATTATTTGAAATTGTTTCTGTAGCTGGAAATTAATTTATTTCAAACAGTCGGTCGGTTCGGACCTGGCCACAGGTCAACTTATTTCATATTATATTAATTTTTTCATCATTTGGTTAGTAAAATTTATGCAATAAATATAAATGTATATTTATTATATATTAATTCAAATTATAGACCTAAAAATATGTTTACTTTTAAGTAATTATATTTTTAATTTAAATCAGAACAATGTTCGATAATTTTTTTTTTAAATTCTTATTAATTAATATACGAAACGTAGTTATATATATTCTCTAGTAATTAATCATTTCAAAATTGTATTTTGATAAAAATTATTCCCTTCTCTTCTTTTTTCCCCTTCTCTTTGCTTACTGTCATACTATTAAAGAAATTGCACAATTAGCCTGGAATGTGTTTGTGATAAAAAAAAGGAGTATTTTTTTTTTATTTTACTCCTTGGGGGTTGATGTATGCCTTGAACATCACCCCTGGCACCTCAATCAATCACTTAGCCTCTAGTCAATGGATTCACTGAGAAAGTAGGCCCCGCTGACACTGTTATGTGTATTGCCAGCTTCGGCGCCACCCTCGACTACCCCTGGGCCGACATCCTCGGAGGCGACGCCTCGCAGAAATCCAGGTATGCTGCACCCTTTGCTACTCTTTCCTAAGCCACCCTGTGCATGCTCTCGGTTGCCCTTCATTACTCTATTAGAATCGAAGTAGATTTCCAGACGAATTTGCATGAATGCCATGTGTTATATATTCCTTTTCCAATGAAAGTGGAAGGGTGAATGAGAGAATGTTAACTTAATTTATGAGCAAATTCCCATATATATATATATATATATATATATATATATATTCATTTAAAAAAAAATTAATTAGTAATTCAACCTAGCTTCTATCTAACTACTTCTGTAACAAGTCAAAATTCATGTATATCTTAATTTCATTCACAAATCTATCTTTGACTGAATATTTATCTAAAATTTCAAAATTCATGAATTCTACTTACAATATATAATGATAAAAATAAATAAATAAATACATTTAGAGATCTAAAAAAAATTTTATTTTTAATTTCAATGTTTTTTTTTAATTTACTGGCCTTTTCACTGAACGAGACTATTGTATTCTCTTCCAAATTTCAATATATTTTATATTTGTATTCCTATATATTTAGATATCTATTAAAAAAACTAGTTAGATTCGGATTCACTTATTCTTATATATGCCGCAGGCAAATGGAAATTTTAGGAAAATAACATTTGCCTAGGAAAAAGCCATTTGCCTGATCAAATAGCTTCAACTATTAATTCATTTCAATTTGACAATAAAAATAGCATTTGTCTAGGCAAAAGTCATCTGGCTAAATCTTTGTTGAGCAAATAGTTTTAACTATTACAGTAGACAATTACGAAATTATTCAAAAAAATTTTGTGTTGAATCCATTTAATTTTAAGGATAGTTTATGATAAACAAAATTATTTATCAATATTGCCAAAGAATTCCAGTATAAGTAATATTTTTTCGCAATTATTTTGTTTATATCTTTTTTTTTTAGTTGAAGCTATTTGGCCAGGAAACTGCTATTTTCCTAAAATTTTCATTTGCCTACATATATTTATCTAAATTGATAAAAGAAATTATTTTTAGAAAATATTTATCAGAAAAACAAATAAAAATTATAATTTGTGAATTTAAATGGATTTTCTAAAATATGAACTACTTTGATATTTTTTCTAATATTTAAATATTTATTTTAATTCTTTAAGTATACTTGAATAATATTAAAAAACAAATCGTGAAATTAATTATTCAAGTATAAATGTTAACGTCAGATTTCTCTCAATTCTTATTTTTTTTAAATTTATTATTATTTTTTCTTTTTTATTATTATTTCTTTCTCTGGTTTATCTTTCTATTTCTTAATCTTTTTCTGTAAATGAACGATAGGCAAAGAAAGATAGAAAAATTATGAATGAAGTTGGCCATGTTTTTTGTTGTTTGTTTGTTTTTTTATTCTTTTTTTTTTTTCTTTTTAATAAACAACTTTAATTAATATCAAGGATACAATTACCTGTTTTTTTACTGTGGATGTTGTTATTATTATTGTTTATGGAAAAAAAATATTTTTATAATCCTTTTGATCTCCATTCTTTATACAATTACACGGAATATATAACTAATTTAAATGATCATTTTAAATTAAATATAAACTAGATTATTTTTTTATATTTGTTGTTTATATATTGAAATACTTCTAGACTTCCAGACGGAGGTGGAGACAAATTTCTTATTTAGATATTATAAATAAAGAACTTAATAGTAATAAAAGACAATTTTTTTGTTTTAATCAAATCAGTAAGTGATGATTAATTTAAATTATTTAAATATACATATCTATTTAAATATAAAAGAGATTTTTAATAAATCCTCTAAACTTATATATGGAAGGTTAGAATCTAAATAAAAAAATATTAAAAAGATTTGAACTTTTAAAATTCTCCTATTTTTATATCTAATTAAATTTAATAAATACAAACATAATACTAAAAGATTGAAAACCACTTGGATGCCAAGAGAGCCTAATATTACTTATAAATGAGTGGATAATATGAAATTTCAAAATTTGTTAGTTAATAAAGTGGGGGAGAGTATACAGGAAATTAAATCGATTATTTAAACAATTACTATGATAATATTAATTTATATATCAATTATTAAATTAATATTCAATTAATAATATGTTAATAGAAAAATCACAGGGTAATAAATAAAATATTTTACTAATTAATTAATTGTATATTATTAAATTATTTTTTTTTTAATGATTTCATGTATTATTAACACATTATTAGGCACATTATTTGAATTTTTTAAAAATACTTTTATATAAATTTAATAATTAATTAAATAAATAAATGATATATAAATAGAATATTTAGTTTAATTGAAAATAGATATTTTTAAATTATTGTGTATGCATTATTGTATACAGTGACGCAAAAATGTACGCGCCATAGGGGCGCTGTTGTCAGGTAATCAACCAGCTGATAAAGACCATTGCCATTGCCCGACAACAGCGCCTCGCTGGCGTTTACATTTTTCCGTCACTTTATATATACATATATGTTTAAATATATATATATTGTATAACCAGTTTGCTAGTAGTTGCTAAGTCGCTTTTTAAGTAGTAAATTTTTTATATATTTGAATAATATATATATATTGAATGTATATAAATTCCTAAAATAATATCTACTTTTTATAATAGATATATGTAGATCGATAGATAGATAGATAGATATTATTGGAATTTTCTTGAGATGTAAAAATTGTAAGTAGAAAATATTCATGAATTTGCATAGTGATGGTTAAAAAGTAGTATTCGGTTAAAGAGAGATATTTAAATCATTCAGGAATTTGAAAGATTTTATAGGAAATGGAATGTAGGGATAAATCATATAAGAGTGATTGGTAAAAATTATTGATTTCCTTTAACCCTTTATTTTCCTAAAATCATTGTTCTTAGAAAATACTATTCTAACCTGTTAATAAATATATAAAATTATTTATAAATTATTTATATATATATATATGCTATATATTCCTAACAATTATTATCGGATATACTCATGCAATTTTTAACAGGTTGGATTAGTATCGATTCCATTAGTAATAAAAGGTTATTATTAAAGGAAAGATTCAAATTTTTATTTATTTTTTGAATTTTTATTTATCTTATTTTTAATTTCTTATTCAAATGGATATAATAAGCCCATTTCAGTAAATAATATAATACGATTATGATTCAATTTCTCGGCTCCAATTTAGCACAAAATCATTACTTTTTACAATATATATTATATAGTAGTATAATACATAAATGCATCACTAAATTATACTCCTAATAAACAAATATCAGTATCACAGTCTTAAATTTCTAAATACATGAAAACTTTTTTTTTCATTTATAGAAATGAAATGTAATCTAATTTTGGTAAATTTTTCCAATATTGAATATTTTTGGAAAACATTTTAAGAATTTCAAAGGTATTGAATTTTCAAAATGAATCTGAATATCTTAAAAAAGAATTTAAACATTTTATTAAAAATATAAATAAATGAATAAATAAAATTAATTAAAATTTTTTCAATATTAATGTATTTTTAAAATTCAATCCAATTCTTTATATATATATATATATATATATATATATATATATATATATATGTATATATAAGAATCATCTCTTAGAATTCATCAATTTATCTCTTCAGAAATTTAAAAATGTTATATTCACTTTCTTACTAAATGAATTACTTTCTATATTATTCTGTTTTCTACCATAATGGCTCGTACATTTGTTATTTATGATTTCGATGGCTCCCCTTGAGATTTTTTTTCCCCTACCCATTCCTTTTTTGCTCTATATCTCCTATTCATTGGCCATTGGTGGACGAAACGAAATCTTAGAAACGAATTTTATCTGTAAGAAGGGATGGGGACTCGAAAAGCTTTATCTAACTTTTTGATTAGATTTTAGTCATTTCGAGGGATCAATTTATCACATATCTTATGTTTTCAAGCTTTTAATGTTCCGAAGGGGATTCTATCGATTTCGAAAGGAAAGTATATAAAATAAAAATGAGAACGAAAAAGAAAATAAATTTCTTTTAACCGATTTCTGTTCTATTAAATATTTTTAAAAATATGTTGCTATATGTTTAACAATTCAATTACATATTAGTTCATTTAAAATTGATTTTTTTTTGTTTTTGTTTCAGATCAAATGTGGGAGGGCGGTAATGAATTAAACAACTCCGTTTATGGAAATCCAAGTGGACTTGCTGGACATTTGGCTGAAAAAGGTAATGTATTATATAATATATAACTTAAATTACATTACATTGAATTACAAAATTCATTATTATAATATCGACTTATATAAACATTTAGAAATAAATGAATTTCATACAAAATAAAAAACAAGTAAATAGATAAATAAATCTTAACAGAAGAAAGTTAATCTATAATCTATATCAGTGATGGCGAACCTATGACCCGTGGGTCAGACACTGACCCACCCAAACTTTTTAACTGGCCCACCAAACTTTTGAATATTTTCGATTTTTTTTTTTCAATTTTTTTCAATATGATTAAAAAAACAGGTAAAATGATTTTGTGGCCAATCTTTTGAACATTCTCGATTTTTTTCAATATGGTTCTAAAAAAAAGGTCATGGCGCGATGAAAATTATGAATGAAAATTGGGCGTGAATACTATAAATACTAAGTGACCCACGAGCTAGATGTAAAAAAAATAATGATCAAAATACGACCCACTTCTCAAAAAGGTTCGCCATCACTCATCTATATAATATATTTCTATAATATTCTAGTTGAAATTCAAAAGAATATATCTTACAAGTAATTAAAAATAAATTACAATTTATAAAATTAAACATAATGTCTAATTAAATTAATTGTTGAATAATGAAAATGGAAAATATTATATTTTTAAATAAATAATAATAAATAGATGATATATTTAAAAAATATATAATTATAATTCAAGGAAAACAAACAACATTTAAATCAATTTAAAAAGAAAATAGAAATTAAAAATAATATGTTGATCTATTATACAACTAAAATTTCACGACAAATTTAATTAAATTATAAAAGAAAACAGATTCATTCACAAATTATATAAAAATTACTTAATTACAAAAGTTTTAAATGAAAAATTAATTATTGTCTTTTGATATGGTTGTTGTTACTACTTAATACGATTATTTTTCTTATACTTGTGTTTTTTTTTACACGAAATAAATTAGGCAATTTATTTAAAGAATCTAATTTGTGTCTTTTTAGTTATCTCTCTTAGTTAAATTAAATGTTGATGGAAGTCACGAAAAGAAGAAGTTGACGTAGTAGAGGGTGAGAGTGGAAGGAGGAGGGAGGGGGGGTGGTAAGGTTAAAGAAGGTTTGACTTGGATTATTAAATTTCTTTAAGTAGTGAGATGTTAATCATTCTTTCACATAATAATGAATTACATTCAGATAAAAGAAAGACTTTTAATTATTAAAATAAGAAAGATTAATTTATTAATAAATTGTTTCGTTAGAAAATTATTCCACTTTATCTATGCTATTTTCATATTCATCTTTTTGTATACGAGTATACAGAGATAATTATTAAAAGTTGTTTTTTAGCAAGTTCAGAATTAGGAAGAGATATTTTCTAATTCCTATTGTAATTAATGGTTGACCTTTATAAAAAATATATATAATAAGCTTTAAATTTATAGGTACTCAAATCTTTATGAGAATTCCCATTTTATTTGATATATAATAAATTTTCCCACATGTCTCTAATTATTAATATCAACTCATTTTTTTTTGTTTTGCCACAATTATATATGAATGACAAGCAGACACATTTTTTTAAATCGTATCCTCTTTAAATACAACATGTTGAAAATAAAATTAATGAATAATATTTGCTTTTATCACATAATACACAATTTATTATATCATTACGTAAACATAGTATTAAATTATTACTATTTTTATTATTATTATTAATATTATATTCCTTTTATAATATATATGGATATTTAACATTTTAATGGGAGAATTTATTACTTTGCTTTTTAAAAAGACAAATATATATTAAATAATCGTTTTGTATCATTTTTACATTTAATTCACTTTAAAGATGTAATGAAAAGATATTTATTGAAAAATAATTCCTCCATTACTAACTTCAAAAAATAATAATTAATATCAAAACATTTAAGAATATTTTGCTTGATTAATAATTTATCTATAATCCCTGTATATATGTACATATTTTTTTGTTAATTCTTATAATTTTTAAATTAAAAATGTAGAAATTAAAATTGAAAATAGTGAAGGCTAAGATGTGGCTAGAATGGGAGAGGAAAGAAGGGCGAAAATATATTAGTGGGGAGACCGATTGGGAAACTACCGCTTGGAAGACAAAGGACGCGGTGGATGGACAATGTAGGAAGGAATGTGAGAGAGATGGGAGAGGGTAGGAGTTGGTTCGAGAAATGTGGTTGCTGTGGCAAAGAAATTTCAAGTTCCGTAGAGCCACAGAGATAGATGGATAGATAGAAATTAAAATTGAAATGAGAAAAATTTTCTTTTTCTTTTTCTTTTCTTTACAAAAATTCTACTAATAAAAACATAAATAATCCATTTTGTTTTTTTTATGTAGATTACAAAATCTAGGTGTAATCTAATTTCATGTTGATTGACATTGTTCTCGGTTTACTTTACCTTCAGGGTAGATTGGCTAACAAGGGCCTAACGGGGATAAGGGCGGAGGGCGGATTTACGGCCTGTCCGCAGATAACCCTTCGGCATTTTCTTTCCCCAGCCAGATTACAAGACCACCACTCAATCGGCGGCCCTTATCAAAAGAATATTTCTTCCCGCCCTTCCAACCACAATAATAAATCAAACCAGACAGACATAGTTACTTTCTTATCTCCACTTTCTCTCTATATACATATATATTCCACAACTTAACTCTTAAAGTAATTTGGCTTATGTAAAAGAGGAGGACAAAATTTTACAAATTGCTCTTTTTAAAGAATTATTTATTATTGAGGGAAGAGTTTATTAAAACTTTTGTGTTATTGGACATTTATATATATATATAATTTTAGAACTAAAATATAAGCATTGAGAAATTATTTAATACTAGCTGCTCCGAGCGCCTTCCAGGCGCTCTTCACACCTAGACGGGGGCTCCGCCCCCTGTACCCCCGAGTGATACATAGTATTTTAAAAGGTTTTCATCCATTTTGTTTCAATCAGTATAAGTAGATAAGACATATATTTGTTTTCTTGGAAAATATATTTTAATTTAATCAACAACAAATTTTCCTATAGAATAATATATTCTTACCTAAAAACAAATTGGTTTATATAGACAATTCTTATCTTATCTTATTAGTAACTAAATAACATAGGAGTATATCTAATGGTTTTCAATTTATAAAATCTAATTTACCTAACCTTAACACACAACAATTCCGTCTCATTATTGTAATACAAAGTTAGAAATATTAAGTTAATATAATTAATATTATTTATTTATTAATACCAATTAATAATATTAATTACTTATAAATAATTCATAATAATAATAAATTGTGATACCAACTTATAGGAATATTAAAATAATATAATTATTATTTTACATATATATGAATATAATCCCTGAAAGTTTCACCGTAATCGGACGGGTAGTTTTTGAGTATTTGACAGACACACACACACACAGACAGACATTGCCTTTTATATATATAGATAAAAAATAAAAATAAGAATAAAATTAGCTGGAGTGTCTCCACTCGACTATCTCGCAATTTGAATAGAATTAAATAACATAATATATTATATTTAAATTAAATTTAATTAATTATAAATTATAAATAATAAATATTAAACCAGCGCATTTTTGGCTTTTTGTTGATGGCACCACGTCACGTGTTGGCGCGTGAGATTTGCAGTGTTAAAAATTAATTCTGGTATTTTCAGGGAATCAATCAAGCTGAAATTCTATATATAGTAGTTTTATACAATTATTAATCATGTGAAAAATTATCAAACATATATCTTTATTTTTACGGTCACTTTAGAGGAAAAAAAATCAAAACGTTGTAAGTAATGACTCTCTTCCGGTTCAGCTAAATTTCTCAAAAGTTGATAGAAAACTACGAATTTTGAATAATGCTCATGTACCAAATTTCATCATTCTAGCTCAAACCGTTTTTGCGTAATCTTGGTTACATAGATACACACACACACACACACACACATATATATATATACAGACATTTTTCTCAACCTTAGTGAAAATGATTCAGGAAACTTCAAAACGTATAAAAACATCAAAATCTCAACAACGAAAATTTTCGTGATCGCAATACTATCTCTTATGAGATAGTAAAATTAAATTTAATAATTTTGATAAATATATTAGCCAGCCAGTTGATAATTAGAGCTGGGAGTAAAAGTCGAAAAATTATTAAAATAAATTTAAAGAAGATTAGAGAGGGTCGATTTTATTAGAAGATTGGTACACTTTTAGAATGGATGACGTAACAATATAGCTAAGAGAGGAAGGATCCATTGATTAAATTTATTATCGAAATGTAAATATTTGATATCAAATGTAAATTCATATTTTATTAGCGTTCAAGATGAAAAAAAAAATTGAACCAATTTTATTCAAATTCATCCGGTTGAAAAATATTCCTACCATTCAAAGTTTATTTTTTCTTATTAATATTTCAAAAAAAAGCGTCAAATGCTTATTTTTATTCAGACTAGATATGTGTATTATCAAGAGGTTGATTTTTCTCTCGGCTTCTTCTTTGATTGAGCGTCAATTTTTTTTTTTTCATTTTTTACCCTTGCTCCTTTAAAATATAAGACATTTCTCTGTGAGATGAGCAAAAGTACATCTATAATATTGACAGACATTTGTATGTATGCTTGTGTGGATTTGTTAGCAAGAAAAATATTTATTTTTACAACGGTTCAGTATTTGTGGGTGTCGATCAAAGTAGAAAAAGGTTGGATTTAAGAGTGTGCGGGTTCCAAGTTGGTTTTGCTTCCCTTCCCCCCCTCTCTCTCTTTCTCTCTCTTATTTTCCACCAAACCCCATCCCTAAGAGTAAATTCAAGTAAAGGAGTGTGGGTTGTAAAACAAACACATAGAAAGAAAAGTCAGCCTAGTGAAAATCAGAGACAGACAGACACGCTCTTGTTTGGATTTTCAACTCGATAAGAATCAAAAGATGAATATGGTGGGGGGTTGGTAAATGTTAGAAGGAGGATGATGTAACCACCTTAGAGTTACCCTGGAGATAAATGAAATTGCAAATAATAAATGAGATAAAAATGATGATTCTTAGAAATATTTCTGTAGAGATAAAATAATTATTGATTATTGATTTTGTTCAAATTGACTTTATAAAACAAAATACTTCAGATATTGCTCTTCGTGATAATATTGATGTTAATAATTAATTAATTAATTAATTTGTACCTATGTGGGAAGATATTCTAAAATTCTCTAGTACAGGGGTCGGTAACTGTTTTAAATTTTTTCAATATGGTTCTAAAAAATGAGTAAAATGTTTTTGCGATCACGGTTTTTCAATATGGCTCTAAGTATCACCAAGTGTGGGCACCCCTGTTATATTATTTCAAAAAAGTGCCCGACTATTGAAAAAGGTTACCGACCCCTGTTGTAGTATATAATTATTTAAAATATATATCAAATATACTACTAGATAGTTTAAGTGAAAATTAAAATTACAAATATATTCCCATTTATAATTAAAAAAAAAATAATAATAATTTAAAAAATAAATCTACATAAATCTGAATGAAAGATAAATTTATGTTTTTCGTTAATTTTAAGGGATAAACTTAATTATGTTCAAGTGAAATATAAATTTTCAATGGATTTGTAATTAAAATTCTTTGGGGATATTGAAAATATAAAAAAAAAACATTTAAACGATTTCTTTAGGTATCCCCGCTAAAAGTAATTTTATTTAGAATATATTAAAAATAAATTGGCATTTTTGGAGAGGTGGGAAGGTGGTTTTAGTGTATGAAGAAGATTGTGTAATGGATTGAGTGGTGGGGAGGGGGAAAGGTTAAAGAAGGGGTGACTCAAGATGTAATGAAAACTCGAGCTGCCTCCACTTAGCATTAATTGCCGCATGTTCATTTGGAATTCCCTTTAGGGCGACTAAGGGCAGATGTTGGTGATTTGAAAATCACCCCTTGCCAATGTATATCTAATACAACACATCCTCCTAGTCTTTCGATGAAGCAACCCCCTGATGCTATTTTTTTTCTCATGACGTTCCACTGCACAGATGTGCTTCGTTACTTGCTCTCCTCCCTTTTGATCTTCTGCTTTTATAATATATATATATAAAGTATATATTCTGATATATATATATTTGTTAATGGTTTATATTTGTTAGGGATTTTGAAAAATGAAATATCAATATATTATGTTTCGAATTTCAATCCTTATAACCTTATATACTTTAATTTTTTTAAATAATTGAAATATAGCATTTTATATCTATCTGACCAATTCTCAATTTCATAATTATATTTTCATTGATATTCATCTTGTACAAACTACTAGATCATACATTTTGATCTATTAAAATTAAAATTATATAAGAATGTTACATTTTTTTGCTAGTTGGAATCATAAGAATAAAAATATAAGTTGACCTGTGGCCTGGTCCGAACCGACCGACGGTTTTAAGTAAATTAATTAGCAGCTACAGAAACAATTTCAAATAATTTTAATATATCTATTAATGTAATAAAAAACAGATATGGATACATAAATAATAAATATAAACATTTTTAATTTTATTTTATTTATAATATATATGCAAGACCAGGCTGTGACGTCATGAATGGCTGGATGACGTCATATAATTTTAAATCAAGAAGAAACTAATAAATATGATTTTCCCGAGGATAAAACCAATACATTCGTGGTGATATGTAAAAAAATCTCCTCATGTGAAATTTGGTGTGAAAATAACCATTCCCTTCCTATCGTCGATCGCTAATACCATCACTTCCGGTTTCCGGATTTGCACCAAAAGTTGATCAATTCATCTCACTGATGCATTAAGTAAATATACCAAATTTCATCAAAATCGGTTGAGCCGTTCAGGCTGTACACATCTATACGGACAGACGGACGGACGGACGGACGGACAGACATCATGCTAAAAATACTTTTTTCTGTTAAGAAAATGCATGATTCGTGAAGATATGTAAAAATCTCCACATGTGAAATTTGGTGTGAAAACAATACCTCCCTTACTATCGTCGGTCGGTAAAAATGAATTAGATCAACGGTACTCAAACTTTTTGAAGTTGGTACCACAGAAACTTCGATCATTAAGATCAGGTACCACTAAAATGATTTCGTTTCTAATAGTAACTATACTGGAGGTACCACCGTCAGGTTATAACGTACCACCAGTACCAGTACCACAGTTTGAGAATACTGAATTAGATAATTAAACTTAATTTAATAAATTTAAGTTAAAATAATTTTAATTAACTTAATTTAATTAGAGTTCTAGACAAACTAGTTTTAATGATTTTTTTTTATTTTAATTTTTACAGGTTCCAAATTTGGATCGAATTCGAATTTGAATGAAATTGATAAATCAGAACAGAAATCGTCAGCTGATGCTTCGGGTAAAGGAGCGCCTTATGATTGGACTAAAGATTCAGCAGCTGGTGAGTAATTTTTTTTTTATTTGCCTTTTATTAATAGTTTTAACTTAATAATATTTATTTGAAAAGAGAAATCATTTTCAACTATTAATGACTTTTTAATCCCCAATATGTATAAATTATTGATGTTTATAAAGTAATTATATTTTCTAAAAATTTATTAATTCTACCTAAAGAGAGACACTTAGGATAATATCTATAGTAGGTATTTTATTTATTATAGTAATAATTTAAAAATGTTATATGGAGATTATATCGAAACAATAAAACAAGTATTTTTTTAAATATAATAATCGAAAGAAGAGAGAAAAGCTTTTTGCTCTCTTCACACTCATTTAAGGTAAAACATGCTATGTTAATACTTAGTCTGTTGTTTCGTAAGACTTGGAACTAGTGGTCCTTGCATCATTCCAAGAAATCTTTTAGAAAAACCTTCAGTCCGGGAAGCCCGGATGACATGAATAGCCCACTGTAAATCTCTTGTCAAGGACTGTTTCGAAATTTTGAATATGGTTTATCAATAACAAGATTCCATAAAGAATCAAAGATCAGACCAACAATAGTCAAACATCAGGCCTCTTATTTATATTGAATTTTTTTCCCGGTTACCTCTTTAAATTCTGGCCAATTTCACCGGTGATGGTTTATTTTATCATAGGTATTGTTTATTTTTAGAACAGGTTTACGATGTTATTAAATCCGTTAAAAATACTAAGAAATTTGAACCTTGTTAAATTTTTTCACTGATCAATCTTCATTTTCATCTTCAAATATTGATTAGAACAGTTCATCCCGTCATGCAACGACGACCATCGCTTTACAAAGTAGTTCCAACTCACTCTTTGATTTACTCAGGAATACAATATCGTCCTCGTACCCGATGATACAAAACGGCAATAAGCCCTAATCATCCAAGTTTTGTTGAATAGGAGAATGGAGAGAGCATATCCTTTAATCCAATATTGATATTAAGAACCAGAGAGAGTTGTGTACCACCACTAAACACCACAATCCCCTAAGGGATTTCTTCGTTAGTCTTATTAATTTTTATGGAAAACCAAAATTACTCTTAAAGATATGCTTTGATTGTCCTTTATGGCCCAACTTCTCATTTAAAGTTTACTAAACTATTATAACATTTTAAAGCTGTGCTCTCAGATAAATTTTTAACTTTATAATATTTCAATGAATTGTAGTTTAATTCGTAATTAAAATAAAGTTAAGTTTATTTTATTATTTAATTATATTTATTTTACAAATAAACATCCAATTTTTTTTTAAATATGATTAATTTTATTTTATCATATATATATATATATATAGTATATGTAATTATTTTGGGTCTATTTAAATGATATTTCAATCCTTGAAATGTTTTAGGCTTATTTTTTTAAGCTTAGAAATAGATGTCAGTTTTTACGATACTATATTATGTTACAGATATTCAGAGTTTCAAGTTACCTTTCAATTCATATATATATATCAATGTGATTATAATAGAATAAAACAAAAACCAATGTAAAATCATCATATTATTTGTCAAATTTAGTTATTTCAAAATTTTTTTTTATGAAATATCATCTTTTTAATGTATAATATAATAAATATGAAATTAAAATCTTTCAAAAATATCTGAATAAATTTTATCTTAATATATATATTGAGTATTTTAGTTATTCCAAAATTGTATTTGTGAAAGAGAAGTAATGAAAGAATATATGTAATTAATTTTTTTCATTTTTTTACTAAATTGTTTTACAAGTTTATTTTGTTTAAATAAAACTCCTTAAATACATTACATATGTTTCTCATGGAGAATTATTTCAAAGACTGAATTCAAAATGAGTGAAAAAAATTTTTAATTCAAACATCGTCCACAAATAATAGAATTGTCGATTGATTAAATGCAATAGGAGTGGGGTAGTTCTCATTCCAAATTTCACGTTACCGTCTCTCGTATTTGCTTGGAACTTTATTGTAGATAGATCGGATTAATTGAATTTTCATTACAATCTATTATCAAGAGAGAATGAGAGAGAGAGAGTGAGGGGAGGAGAGGAAAGAGGAAGCGCTTGGATTTAGAAGGGTGAATTTGGGACGAGTAAGGGGGTAAGATTACTAGCTTCTTGTTACCCAAGTCCATCCACCGTCGTTCTTCCGGAACTTTTGTCTTTATTTCATTATGTATTTTTTTTCTTTCTTTACCCCCAGTAAAGCCGTGTTATTTAATTGGACAACCGGACCGGGATTCTAATCACGCACAGTCCCGAGGGGAGAAGGGCCGTGTTAACAAGCCACGGTTTGCAGGCCGGGCATGCCAAGTGGCCAAAAAGAGGCCCTCCCCGGGACATCCAAACGCACACCCCAACCAACTTCCAACGACCAATTTCTCTAGTCAATACTTAATGACCGGAATGGCATTCAAGCTCCAAACATGTGTCAAACATAAAGATAATTAATTTCCAAAATCGTTTTACATGCAAAGAACACATTAGAGTCTCATTAAACGATCCGGATAATATTAACTACATATATCTTAATTAATAATTGAATTTACCTATACATTATTTATATCATTTTTATTTTGTTAATCAAAAAAAAAGAACCTAATAAAACAGGTATATATTATTTGTGATAAATCAGACACAATTTTATACTAAAATTACAAGTAAATTATCAGTTAATATTACGTATCTTATTTATAATGATATTTTGAATAAATTATACATTTTTAATAAATATGAATTGATCTATTAAACAAATTATTTGATAATAGATATAGCAAAAATAACTTTCTTGTTTATTATTTAATCATCAAATCATTTTAAAAATCAATTACTATTTAAAAATCTTCATTCTTAAAATATAATTAATTATTGATTGGATAAACAAAAGTAAAATGAGATTAGTAAGGTTAGAAATATTATTTCGGTTGTGTTTGAGAATGTTTGGTTCATAATTCGCTGTGGTGTTGAATGAAGATATTCCAATAATTTCTAAAGAATATTACTTTCATATACGAGGGCAGGATTAATAATGACTTTTTGAATGAAACACAGGTTTTTGGATAAACTATTATTTTATTTTTCAATGTAGTCTCCTTTGAGCACTATATACTTGGTCCAAAGTTTCTTTTATCACTTCCAAAAAATAAGATTATTAGACCATTTCTTGAGGTTTTGAAAAAATAAATAGTCACTCGCAACTAAATCTGGAGAATATGGCGGATGAGGAAGCAGATGTGTACAGCTTGAACCGCTCAACGGATTTTGATCAAATTTGGTGTATTTACTTAATGCATCAGTATGATGAATTGATCAACTTTTGGTGTATATCCGGAAACCGGAAGTGGCAGTATTAACGATCGACGATAGGAAAGGAAGGGTTATTTTCACACCAAATTTCACATGAAGAGATTTTGTTACATATCTCCACAAATCATGAACTTTGTATTGGTTTTAACCTCGGGAAAATCATCTTCATTAGTTTTGTCTTAATTTAAAATTATATGAAGTCACCCAGCCATTCATGACGTCACAGTCAGCTCCTACTGATATATTTTAAATAAAATGAAATTAAAAATATTTATGTTATATCCATATCTGTTTTTTATTGCATTAATAGATACAAATAATTTATTTGAAATTGTTACTGTAGCTGGAAATTAATTTATTTCAAACTGTCGGTCGGTTCTGAGCCTGACCACATGTCAACTTATTTTAGAATTTTTTTTTTAATAGATACTCTTGAATTTAATATATTACTTGTAAATATATCTCAATTATATTATAAATTGATTTCATAAATACTACTAGGGTCAAAAAGTTCGCGGAATGGTCGCTTATAGTCAAGTATTTCTTAGCTGAAAGGGAAATTTTTCTTTGTGAGGTTGGCATAACTGGTAGTGAATGTGCTTTTGAGGTTAGCAGGCAGTTGTAGTTGGTTCCGTGCGTTCGGTGTTTAATATTGTAGATCGTAGTTTCTTTCTTTCGTCGGATTGTGCAATGTCGTCATTAGAGCAGCGTGGCAATATTAAATTCTGTGTGTTGGTGGAGAAATCACCCTCGGAGACTCTTGAGATGCTAAAAAAAGTATACGGAAATTCTGCTATGAAGAAAACAGCAGTTTACGAGTGGCATAAGCGTTTTCGTGACGGTCGCACTCGTCAGAGGTGATTGAAAATGCGACGGAGCGGCTGAAGGAACTTTCAAAAAACGGCTTTCAAGAGTGTTTCCAACAATTATATGAACGGTGGAATAAATGTGTAGATGCAGGAGGAAAGTATTTTGAAGGGAAATAATGTAAGAATGTTATAAATATTTTTAATAAATTTTTAATAACCAATTCCGCGAACTTTTTGACCCTAGTAGTATATCAATATATAATATTATACTTATAATTGTAATATAAAGATCCTTAGTAAATGATAAACAAAACAATTACAATATTTCTTTTATATTATATTATGTATAAATTATAACTTTATCTATATTATACTCTACTTCTTTTACTACTATTATGTAATTATTAATTCATGGATCACAATTTGAAATTGTAAATAATCGCGTTTAGTGAATAAACAATTAATTATAATCATATTTTTATTTCATAACAAAAATCCATACGTACTTGTTTATTAATTATACAAAATATTATTCCTATAATAAATTCATATTGTATATAATTTGAAAATAAAGTTGATAAAACATTTATAAATAAAAAAATACAAAATAAAATAATATATATATAGAATATATAAAACTTTCATGATAGATGATGTGTTAATTTTCGAAATTAATTTTCTTTTTGGACCATTCATTTATATTTTACGATTATTAATTATTTATAATCTTCCAAAGTCTTTGCAAATCTCTCTAATTATCTTACAAGTGATTAATGGCGACGGTGGTGGCTGATTTTTCAATTTTTCAACAGCGTTTATCATTAATATCACACATTTTAATTTTATAAGATTTAATTGATTCATCTCCGGGTGGTTGAGCCGGTAATGGGGAGGAGGTGGAATGGGATGGTTTACTTTCTAGCTTGTTATTAAAAGATATCATCAGCTTTAAGGGAGGAAGGGAGGAGGAGATATCAGGGTAGTATGCCGTGCAAATGGCGAAGGAATGGATGAAAAGTTGTAAAGGAAGGGAGAGGGGAGAAGGTCTTTTCATTGGAGACAGCCTTTTATTAAATTCTAAAAGAAGAAATTAAATAAATTTTATTATCTTATTTATTTAATTATTTTATTGTAATAATTTAATTGATAAAGGATATGTTATTTATAAATTTTGTTTATTTAATAATTTATTTAACTATTTATTTATTATTGATTAATTAATAAATTATTTATTTATTTTATTTTATTTTTTTTTATAATATCGAATTGCTATCACATAAATGTACGAGAGCAGCCTTCTAATCTCAATTATGTATGTTCCTAATTGATGTGCGTTGAAATTAGAGGGTTAAATTGACAACCCTTTTTACTATGAAAATATATTTTAGCCATGACTCACTCACCTTTATAATTCAGTAAAACACAAAAATAAAAGTTAGGATTCATAAATAAATAAATATATTGAATTATCTTTCTTTAATTTCAACATTTATTAAATTTAAAAGAGACAAATCAAAAAAAAACATGATCAATGTAAATTACCTATTATAAAAATTTTTAATTGAATATTTTTTCTAATATGTAAATATCTGATTAACGACCTTAATAGAAGATAAAATTGATTTCAAATACACTTTTAATATCAGACTACAAACAAAAAGGAAAATTATTTAAATATTTTTAAAAATTTATTAAATTATAAAATATATATACTAGTATATGTGTAATATATATGTGGTATAAGTCTATATAAAATATTTCTCGATGATGAGATTATCCCAAAACCAATCTTTCTTTATATTTAATAGGATAGGGGAGTGGGTATAGTAAAATTCGAGTGATGTATATAAGTAAAAGGTGGTGGATGATAATCATGTCAAAGAGAATTTCTGATACCCGTTTCTCGCTATAGATGTTGAGATAATTTTAAATTACGTAGGCATATAGCGTGAGAAGGGTTTACAGCAATAGGCTACAAGGAGGTTGGTTGGAGACGGAGGGGGTTGTATCATCTTTTATGCAGAATTGCAAACTTATAGGAGAAGTGGAATACATGATATGAATAAGGAAACTTAAGATAATATAATAGAGAAACAACTTGCATCTTTAAACGTATATATAATAAGAATATAGAGAGAAAAATATATCTTCGAGATCTTATTCAATTAATCATATTCGATACGATTATAATATTTTCTCTTAAAAATAATAATATAGCCCAGTATAATATATTCATTTTTTTATACTAACTACCATATATTATAACTTGGCAATTCATTTTTTCAAATAAATTCTAGTAGATTTTTGAAACCTACCCTATTTTATAATAAATAAAAATTGAATGTATTTTTATTAGTAGATTATTAGACATATCTTAGACTTAGATAATATTAATAATAGTAGTAAGTAATAGTAATGTAATAACTAAAAAGCAAATAGAAATAAACTAAATAAATTAATAAACAATAAAAAATATAAATATAAAAAATTTTTATAAAATAACGTTAAACATGGACTAAAAAGAATAAAATAATTTTTCTATAAGCCTGACAAATTTATGGATGAATTGCTTCATATTCAACAAAAAACGTTGGGCGCATTTAGTTTTATTTATTTATATGAAACAAGTCAAATTTTTGTAATAATAGAGATAAAATAAAAATAAATAAAATAAATAAATTTTAATAAACAGATAAACTAACAATTATTTTTATAATTTTATCTTTTATTATTATTATTTTTCACTGTAGCATACATATATCGAAGTATGTAACAAATTTGAAAAAACATTATTATTTTCTTAAATTTACATAATATCAATCAAATCCAAAACAGTTGATTATGCTAGAAGAAATAGTGTTACTTGTTAATAAAGTATTTTAATGTGGTGTGTAAGTATATATATAAATTATAGCTCTATAAAAGAATTTAATTGCATAGAAATATAATAGAAAGCAAGTGAAAATTAAAAGCGCTCAACGTTTTTAGTTGTATGTAAAGCAATTCATCCATAAACTTTGTCAGGCTTTTTAGAAAAATTATTTTATTCTTTTTAGTCCATGAGAAAAACGTTATTTTATAAAATTTTTTTATATTTATATTATTTTTTCTTAGTGCAATTTTAATTCGATAAATTTGTTTAATATAACAAGAGAAATTGATTTCAATTGGTCATAAGAGCCAACAGACAGACAGACAGACACGAAGTCGATAAAACGCTATAAAATACTGAAAAATAAATAAATAAATAGTTCGACCAATTACAGCCATTACAAGAGACATTTATATCCCACTAAATATATCCTATATAAGATAAACTGTTTTCTTCCATATAAAACTAAAAAAAATGTATTTGAACTCGGGTGAATGAATAAAAATTATTTTAATATACATAGGAAGAATGTGAACTTATAACAGGAATTGAAAAAAAAACTCTTAATAGGAAACTAAATTAAATGCATACAAAACAAAAATATTGTAGAAAAAATAATATAATTGAATAATAAAAAATTATTATAACATATACCTTGTTTTACTCCAAGAGAATGTGTATGTGGATATATGTGTGAGGAGACCAAAATGTTTTTTCCTTCCCTAACATTGTCTTTCGCCATTCGAGCCGAGATCAGAGATGAGATGAGATTATTATATTATTAAAGCTCATCTCTTTGATGTTATTTCTGGTTTTATTATTATGTTTGGTCAATTATCAGTTTCCAAAATGTTGTTTGTGTTTTATTTGTTTTAAAATTTCTACAATATTCTATTGATAAAATCATTTTTCATCAAATTCAAGAAAATATTTAAAGAAATAAGTAAAAAAATGCTTTCAAATGATAGTTTCTAATACATGAAAAGGAACCAACGGATTAAATTAAGAGTTTGAGTAGGTGTGTCTGTGTGTGTGTGATGGATTGGTCAAGGGTAATTCGTAATTCGTTACTTAGGGGACCTCTTTCTTCCCTCAGGCACCCTCGAATTTATTTCGGACAGAAAACGATTCAGACTTTCAAAAACCAGTGGATTGCTTTATTTTTTTCTTTTTCTTTTGTTTTTTTTTAGTTTTTTCTGTTTAAATTTTTCTCTATTTTTTTTTTTGCTTTGCTACATTCATCCGATTTAAAGAGCGAAGTCCACTCGATTAATGATGGCGATTTCTTTTTTTTTCAATTACGTTTTCTCAAATAGCTTCTGTTTATGAGGTGAATTAGATTGAAGACATCATCCACAAAGAACAGTTCGTTGATTGTAAAGGGGACGAAGTTTATTCAATTTTATTTCAATTTTCTTGATAATTCCTACAAATTGCGTTAATATTTTATTTTCTTCAACAAGATGAAAATATTTTTTTTTTGAATCTAGGATATAAAAATAAATTATTGTAATAGTTTTATATCTAAGCAAATATAATTAAAAAATATATTACTATATATATAGTCATGTATTATTAATATAAGTATTTCTTTTAAATTATCAATATAAACATTTATTTTAAATATTTTCTGATAATACCCCTATTTTAATATTATAATTAAATATACCACTTTTAAAATATTATAATTAGATTCATATTTCTAAATTTAATACCAAGTTTGAATTTCAAAATTTTCTATTTTATTTGCATATGATTGATTGCATGTGTTAAAATTTAAACAAATTCAAATATTCTAATTTTTAAATTTAAATAAAATTTAATATTAATGTTGATTAATTTCATATCAAAAAAGAGAATTTATTAAAAATTTAACAGATAAAAAGAAACCTATTAATAACAAATTATAATAGAATACAATAATTTGGATTTAAAACAAATTTAAAAAAATTACTCAATTTAAAAAAGACAAAAATTTAAAACAACTCTTTTATAACATTTGCCTAAAAAATCATATTTTAATTTTCATATAACCAAGAAATCATTTTTGCAATTAAAATATAGTTGTAATAAATAATTGAAACAAAAACAAAGATAATATAGTCATTTTAATTGACCTTTTGAAAATATTTTTGTATTCATAAAACACTAAAAATAATAATTTCTATTTTTTTATATTAGACATTGATAAAATTTATACCCATCATTTTTAAATAAAAAAGAAGGAATATTCATTCAAATAATTCAATAAAATCCATTCAGTAGATTTTACGTGAAACTAATTGGACATCCATCCATCCATCCATCCTCGCAAACATAGCCAATTGTAATATTTATAAAATATGCAATTGCTTTACAGATCTCTCTCGGTCTGCCCAATCTCTCTCCTCTATTCCCTGAGCAGCCATCACACTCAACACATTCTGGTGCCAGGTTCTCGTTCCTGCTTCCTCTTCTCCACAGGTATCCAATAACACACCCGCTTAGGTCATCTTTCCTCAAGTGATCATACCACTGCAGTCTCTTCGTTTCGGTCTTATAAAATGGTGTCCCTCTCGCATCCATCATCTCTCTTATTGTGTCGTTCCGGACGTGGTCGAGCCTAAACATTTGACAGATTCTCCTCAAGAAATCCATCTCATTGGCAAGGAGCCTTTGTGATTCTCATTTGTTTATTTCCCACGTCTCGTTCTATAAGTTGTTATAGCCTACACAACTGAGTGGTGTCATCATTCCATAGTATCGAGTTCCGCTGCCTTTTCCGCAGAAAAATTTTCTAAAATTTTCAAAATTTTAAATTTAAACAACTAAACATAGCAAAGAGCGATATCTGAATTAAATATAAAATTTTACGCTTTTACGGAAGAGGGTCATTACCTACAACGTTTTGAATTTTTTTCCTCTAAAGTGACCGTAAAAATAAAGATATATGTTCGATAATTTTTCACATGATTAATAATTGTATAAAACTGCTATATATAGAATTTCAGCTTGATTGAATCGCTGAAAGTACCAGAATTAAATTTTTAACACTGCAAATCTCACGCGCCAACACGTTCCATGGTGCCATCAATAAAAAGCCAAACATGCGCTGCTTTAATATTTATTATTTATTAATTAATTAAATTTAATTTAAATATAATATATTATGTTATTTAATCCAATTCAAATTGCGAGATAGTCGAGTGGAGACACTCCAGCTTATTTTATTCTGATTTTGTTCTGAAATTGTAACCGTATTTTTAAAGCATTTTTTGCAGTTCTTAACCTTGTCCATTAAACAGATACTAGTAAAAATTTTCAAATCATAAACACACTAAATAATTTAATTTTATCAACACAACAAATAATAATTAATCAATAAATAAAATAAATCATATATAAAAATTATGTTATAAGAGCGATATATTATGAGGACTAATTTCACTGATATTCAAGGCAATACTAAAATCCATTGGAAAATTCATTGAAAATACTTTTAAATTAGAATTTTTGTAACTTTAATATATCTATTATACAAAAAAGTTTATTAAATTTGTTATGTTGTTACATATGAAATGTTGGATTTCGAATTAAGTAGCCTGCAATTCTATTGTTAAGGGACATTTGGTTGTTGATTTTTGTGCTTCCCACACACGCACACACACTCCTGTAATGTTAGTTGTTATAAGTTTAGTAAAAGAATGAAGCTGAAGAGCAAGGCAAAAAAAAACATAAAATATAGATAATGCTAAAAAAATCAGTCTGATATAAGTAACTTACCAAAATGTTTTCTTTTTTATTAATTTTTATTATTTTTTTTTAATCTAAACCTTAAACAAACTGATCAAATTAATAAGTTTCAAATTTAATTAAATAATGAATCTGACCTACAAAGAATCCGTTTTGAGAATATCCTTAAATACAATATAAAAAAGTTCTTCAGCTTCATTTATATCGTTAGTTGTATAAATATAAGAAAGACCAATCAGTCAAATTATATTATGTCAAAGTTATGTTTTTTCAAATTGAACATTTTTACAAACAAATTTACAAAGCAATTTTAGTTATTGTTTAGAGATATGTTTTTTTTTAAAATAAGATAAATATAATTAGATTAATTAATAATAAGTACAGTAGCATAAAATTACATGACATTATCTTAAAATTATAAGAAGAATGGGAGTGACTAATGATTGACAGTGGTAAATTTCTGTCTATCCCTGTGGCAAAGGAATCACGGTTTCAGACTGTTCTAAGGCGTTTTTGAGACGCCCACTTTAGGGGTAACTTGACATTCCTTCCGTGGCTGGTGCCTACAGGCATTAGCAAGTCTGATTTGCTAATTGAGTTTTGCATTCCCCTTTTCTCCCTGGATTCGTCTTCCATCTCCACTTTCCTTCTTTTCCTCCCATCAATTCACCCCGATGTCGTTCCTTTGGGGCTTTTACCCGCCACCCGACCTCCTTAAAGTCGAATTTTCATATCACAAGAGACTGCTTAAAAAATATTGAAGTTTTACAAATTCGTGTCTCTCTCTATCTCTCCCTTTATAAGAAGAAAATTTGAAATAAGCATAGATATAAAAAATATCTTGTTATTGTCTGTAAAAATTTGAATATAATCCATCAATATTAAATCGAAAAATATAAATATATTTAGTATATTTACCCATAATAATATTTTTTTTTTCTTTTTAATATATACATATATTTATCGAATAGATAATATTCAAGCAATTATATATTATCTATGCAACTCCATACTAACTATACATAGAATAAAAACTATTTGGTTGGAATTTGGATAGAACCAGTTAATTGAGATATAAAGATATATAGGAAGTAAGATAAATTTTTTAAAATCATATTAAAGTATAAAAATCTGGGGTGTCTCCAATCGACTATCTCGCAAATTTGAATTGGATTAATTAACATATATTATATTTATATTAAATTTAATTAATTAAATTATAAATTATAATTAATAAATAATATTTATTAAACCAGCTCTTTGTCGATGATTCCACGTCACTTGCTGGCGCGTGATTGACAAGCAGTGTTAAAAAAATTTTAAAAATTAATTCTGGTACTTTCAACTATTCAATCAAGCTGAAATTCTATATATAGCAGTTTTATACAATTTTTAATCATGAAAAAAACTATCAAACATATATCTTTATTTGTACGGCAGTTTAGAGGAAAAAAATGAAAAGGTGATAATGATCCTCTTCCGAATGAGCTACATTTCTCAAAAGTTGATAGAAACTACGTATTTTGAATAATGTGCGTGTACCAAATTTCATTATTCTAGCTCAAACCGTTTTTGCGTAATCTAGTCTACATCCACACACACACACACGTATACTCACACCCAGACATTTTTCTCAACCTTAGTGAAAATAACTCAGGGACCTTCAAAACGTATAAAACATCAAAATTTTGACATTGAAAATTTTCGTGATCGCAATATTATCTCTGGCGAGATGGTAAAAATTAACTTCCATTACTATTATAGAATATAATAGATAACATAGAATAACATTCATGGTTTTATTAATTTTTCAATAATATGGTTACCTATTTTTCATTTATTTTTTTTTTATTTTTTTATTTATTATTTATTTTTTTTTAAATAATAGATTGATACTATTTTAAAGTTATTTATACTATTTTGATTATGTAATTTATATCCAATTGTGAAAGTATTTTTCACTGTTTTTAATGAATCTTTCTTTCTATATTCTTATCAATTCAATAAGTCTTTTATAATAGCAAATGAAAGGGTGTTTAAAAGAAAAATCTAAAAAAGGATGAGATGAAAAGTTCGACAAGTAAAAACTTTTTTTCTGAAATTGGAAAAATGAAAGATTTCTCCCCTTCTATTGAATTTTTCGAGTGTCATATTTATAATTAAATAAATTCTTTAACGATCTCGTCAAGGAAGTATTTATTCGATTGTATCTCCATTAATTAAAAAGTCAAAAACACGATCTCTTTATCATTATTAGTAAGATAGGGCGTAAAGAAAAAAATCAATTGAATATAGAAAAAAAATTAAAATAAGACACAAAATAAAAAAAGAAAAAAAAACAAGAAAACAAGAAAGTTCTGATTTAAATAAATACAGCCTTATTATGTAGTTTATGTATTTACCTATATGTTTTAAATAAACATTTTTAAAGTCTAAATTGTTTTTAATAGTTTAGGTTAGGAACTGTGGGTTGTAAAAATATATATTATAATAAATCTTACAAATATAAGTTTATTTATTAAAGTGCAATTAAAATGCATTCCTAATAAGAGGATGAAAGACGTTATTTTAAATAAATATTGAAAAAATTTTCATGTTGTATTTATACATTTATATCTAGAATTAATGGTGATATTTATTAATTAAAAAGACACCGCAAATATTGTGGGAGGCAACACGCTCCATTTTTTACTCTAAAGACGATTCAATTTATATTTTTATTAATTCTTGAATAGTTTCGTTTTAATTGGGCATTTTCATTGAAAGACGTTTTGTTTTTTTAATAAATTTGGGAGAAAATTTAACAATTTTAGGAATATATTAATGAATTTTATATCAATTTATTTCATTTTTAATTCTAAATACGATTCAATTTATATTTTTATGATATCTGGAATAGTCTATTAATTAAAAAGATTCTATATAGTAACGGTGACCAAACCGTGGCTGGGGTGGCTTTTTGAGTTTATTGTGGATCAATTAAAAAATTTAAAGTTATCACAATTTAGAATTTACATATATTAAACTGGAAAAAGTCTATGTCATGACACATATTTATTTACATATAATTATTTAAACGAAATTTAAAATTTAGTTATTTCTGCAATTTTTAAAAACTTTGTTGTAAAATGTATCCGATCTATCCCAACTCTGACTACTTTATCACAATAGCAACAGCAGAACTAATTATTGCATGCGGGGCGTACGACTTATTATTAATATTATAATTAGGTATTTTAATCGCGTACGTATTCGAAATTGACTACGAACCCAACACCCCCCCCCCAAAAAAAAAAAAAAGTAAATTTTCTTCCGATTTGGCTCTTAAACATTTTCGATTTTTCAATATGACTGACTAAGTATACCAAGTGTGGCCACCCCTGCCATATTGCGTGGTAGGCAACACGCTTGACTCTCAACCTTATATATCTCTAGCTAAGACAGAGTCCACCCAGCCTTCGGGATTAATATTGGGAACGTTGACTGATCATAGGAGAAAATAGGAGTTGGATAGGTGTACCTCAGAATAAGGACAATTGGATAAATCTGGTTGCTGCGGCCAAGAACTTTCGAGCTCTGTAGAGCCACAAAGAGAAATATAGATTGAATGGCCATAGAACTCTTTTACTGTCTTCATAGGCATACAAACGTTAGAGGTTTATTTTTAGTTATTAATTAATTTTTTCTTTTTAATTTAATTTAAAAAACAGAAATAAATAACGAATTTCTTTTATTTAAAATTTAAAATTATCAAAATATAATTAAATTTTTTATAAATTCAATTTTGGAGATATAAAAGTCGACGTGAGAGAGGTGGGAGAGGGTAGGAGTTGGATGGTTGTGGCTCAGGATAGTTACACTTAGAGAACTCTGGTTGCTGCGGTCAAGAACTATCGAGTTCAGTAGAGCTACAGAGATAGATAGTCCTCATTGTGTATCCATAAAGAATATATAAAAGAAATCCAAATGATCAAAATATATTAATGAATCATTATATTATGGATAACAGTAAAATTAAAATAAATCAATTCATTTTATGAATTATAAATGATGTTTTTTTTTAATTTTATATAAATTTTAGTTAATTGACTAGCTCGTACAGAGCATGATTTGAACAAAGTATGTTTTTGGAGTGGCATGGGGCGAAAAGGAAGTAGTCACAAAATGAAAGGAATGCAAAGTATGATGGTTGGTTGTCACCCTCCTACAAAAGAATTCTCCCAATTCATTCATTTAATTATGGTGAACATTCTTCAAGTGCTTGAAAGGTCGCGTATAATACGAACTATCTAATTTTATTGGAGTTAGGTATATTTTTCTATCATGTCTTTCAAGAAATTTATAAAGAAAAGCAACGAGAATAAAAAAGAATGAAGAAGAATTTCTAAATTCTTCATTAAAAAAAATTAAATTTAAAATAATTTATCTAATGAGGAAATGGATTTTTTTTCTTTGTGAATGATTTTAAAAAAGAAAAATTGATATTAAAGACAAATTTCATCATTAAAGGAGGATATTCTTCCAACAGCCCCTTTTCTGTGTTACCTTCATTCAATTTCTATTCTAACAAACTCTTCCCGACAATCTTTCCTCGCCAATTCTCCATTGATTTCATTCTTTCCAAAAATGCTATAAAAAATTATATTTATCCATTTTATTCTCTTCTCAAATATTTTTATATTTACATTATTATTTTTACCATAGAATCTAAATTCGTTCTGTTTTTTTTCAAATTTCAAATTCTACATATCATTAAATATCTGAATCGATGTTTTATTTATTATACGAGTTAATTGATGTTAATTTTGGATAAATTTTTCCTTTTATATGATTTTTATTAACTTCACTTTTCTGTCTGTTTGTAATGTTCAAAATTTGTAATTGGATTTTAACCCACTTCTAGTTGAGCGATTTCGATATTGAAAGTCGATGACACTGCAATAATCAAAAAGAAATATTTTGAATTTTTCAAAAATACGGATTTTTAAAATTTGTGAATTCAATTGATCAAGTCAAATCATTTTGTTTTATATTTTCTCTCTCTCTCTTCTCTTCTTTATATTTGAATATTTGAATAGATATTTAAATACCTGTGAGGCTGTGAACGAAAATAATTACATGGAAATTCTATTGAATGTGGGGAACGAGAGACAGATAAACGATATTTATCACTTCATAATAACAATCCTGAGAATAAGAAGTTTTATAATTAATGAGTGAGGCGGAAGGTGGAATCGCTTGGAAAACATGGACTACTGTTTATTTTCTTGTTTTTAACATTTTTATATTTATATGTGTTTGATTTTTTGATTTGTTAAACTGTGCGAAATTATGAAATTGTATAATTTTGTATGCCGGATTAGGCAAAGACAAATAAATACTTATTATTATTATTATTATTATATTGGGTTAGTTTCTATAGATTTTTTATACAATGTGCTTGTTCTGTAATTCCGATAATAATAATAATATTAAATTCTTTACCTCCTACTTATGTTCATATGCGTCCACGCTTTTTTGTTGGGCATATGTAAAGGATAATATTCAAGGTTTAATTAATATTTTATTTTCTAATTTTTAGGACATTTTTGATTAAAAAGCGTGTATTTAAAAAGTTTTTTTATTAATTTATTTTATTTTAATCCTTTTATATAAAGAATATTTAGCCAAAAAACGACAACATACGATTATAAATGAAATGGAAACTTTAAGAATGTAAATTATGATCTCGAAAACCATTTATTGAAAATCTCATTGAATGGTAGGAATCAGTTTTAAATAGCAATCTATTAAATCGATTATCGATTTTGTAAAATCTATAAAGTGAAAAAACAAATTAATAAATATTTGTTTTGTTTTTTTTTTCTTTTCATTAAAGATGCTAGCTTTAATAAATTTAATATTTATGTTTAATTAAAGATTATATTTCTAATAGTAAAAATTAGTTTTAATTTAGATGTTTATATACACACGCTATACATAAATGTTCATTTTCATTTGAACTTTGAGTTAGTGTGATGATGGATGTGGACAGTGAGAAGAAGGGGATATTTGGTGTGAACTACATCCCTCAGATGTATTCAAGTAGATGGGGGAGTAGAGAAAAAAAAAGAAGGTTTTGTAAAGCCGAATTGGAATTGAGTGGAAGCAGAACAGGCAGTTATAGAAATGGAAAGATAGAAATGATGGCTGGTATTGTCACCGCAGGATCGAGGGTTGGAAATAATTTCAGATGCACTATTGTGATGGAAAGCATTAAAAGAGAGCCTGAGAGAGGTCAGAGAGTTGGAGCCAATGTTAAAAACGGAATCGAAATCAAATCAAGTGAACCTCATTGAGATGATGAGTTTTGTATATGTATATATTACAATACAACAGGATATTTCTTCCTCTCCTTCCCTTTATTATTTATATACAGTAGAAGCTTGATATCGCAATCCTCTTAAAGTCAAAAAAACCTCTCGATAAATCAAGTTTTCAGTCACTTGATCATATTTTACATGACAATATTTTGTAATTCAAAATGTAAGCTCTCTTTCACTTTTTTCCAAAATTACTCACTGTCATTTTATAATAAACACCACTTATTTTACATCGTTTGGTTTAGAGTACAAATAAGTCCGCGAAGTGGAGAGGGGGAGATGTTAAAATAAAATTGGTTCTTTTTTTCTCCGGAATTCAGAGATTTATTATTTTTCCTTTTGGTTATTACAATAGATATTGTAATGAAAACAACTATATAGTTTTAGAGTTTACCATCATTATAATTAGGTGGAAAATTTATAAGATTTTAAACTTGTAAACTTGTCAATGTACTTAAAAATATCAGAATAATTTAAACTTTGGAGATATTTAGTTTTTAATATCTTCTATTTTTCTGGTGGACCCTTTATTAATTTATTCTTTAAATTCAATGATTATTCATTGTGGGAAAAGGAGGAGGGACGTTAAGTTTATACTTTATTTGTATAGTATTGATTATTCTATTTTCAATTTAAGAATTATAATATATTTTCATGATTTATATATGTAAATGTATAATAATTAAATCATAGTCATTTCTGAAATTTTTTTTTATCTAATCTGAGGAATATTGATGGATATCGCAACGATAAAGTAGGAATAAATTTATCCATATTTTATTCAATTTATCAGTTTACGTCTATGTTATCCGTAAGTTAGATAACAATCATGATAGATATATATCCTAAAATATCCTTCCATTTTTCAACAAAATAATTAATATTAAATATAATTAGTTATAGCACATAAAAATAGGGTGATGAATATTGTATCACTATTTCATTAATTAAAATTTGATCAAAACGAATTATACCTATAAAATATTTTAGAATTTAAAAATATTTCAAATATTATTTAAAGTTATTCGTTATTCGTTAAAATGTATCAAAAAAATTTCATTCTAACTTCATTTAAGATTTATGTTAATGAAATAATATTCATTCATTTAAATTGTTAAGTTTAATTTACTAAACAAAGAGTGATCTTTTATAAACTCAAAAAATCGAATTTAAAAATTTATAAAAAAACGTTTAATTTATAATTTATATGAGATTGTTTCATTAAACAACCAATTTTTATAATAAAAAAAACTATTTTTATACACCATGTTAACCTCTACTTAAATAAGTAAATTAAATATATTTTAATGATAATTGTAGCTCATATTTACTACACAACTATGATGGTTTATCGATATTTAAAGATATGTTAGCTTTATAACTAAAGTTTCAAAAAACTGGGTAGTGTTCTCTACATAGAGTTGTTTTTTGTTGACTCGATAAAATTTTATTATATATATTTATCATAAAATATAATGGCTGGTGTTGTATAAAAATTGTTCAATATACAATAATTATTTATTTGACAGTGATTTATGATAAAATATAAATTTATGGAAAAAAAACGCACCCCAGCAAAGTTTTTTATTTTCATTTTATCTTATTTTGTGAGTAATTTGGATTTTAATAGAATACTAATCTCAATTACCTATAGAATATATATTTATTGGAATTAATAATTCATTTTTTTTATTTTTGTTATGATTTGTTCTGATAATAAAATAGTAATAAAATATATAAAAATATAATTAATTTCATTAATAAATTATTATATATGCACACTTATATCTATAAACATGGAAATCATTTTTTTTTTTTTTTTGTATTAATAAAACTTACTTCAAATTGTAACTATCTATCAAAATTTACAATTTTGTTTAGTACTTTTCTTATTAAAAAATATTTAAATAGGTTATATAGGTTCAAAATTCATTGTAAAATCATCATTAAAAAAGTAAAATTGATAATGAATTTATTAATAAAATGGTCCACCTCGTTCGTTCATCAGATTATTTTCTTTATAAATATGTCGCAAGTTTATGCATATAAATAAGATATAATTTAGCAGGAGTAGAAAACATATTTTTATGGTGGATGGGGAGGAAAGGGAGTAAAGGATAAGAATTATTTTTATTTTTTTAACAATATTAAAATTATTTCATTTATAATAGAAATAATATAGTTTTTACAATTTTCACATAAGTTAATTTTTAATTTTTGATAAAATCTATTTTGTGAATATTAAAAACATTTTTCTAATTTTTTTCAATTTAAAGTTCTTTTTCTGTAATATTATTATTATTATTATTTTAGCATGTAATGGAAAATAATTGAAAGTATTTTTTTTTTCAAATCAAATGTCAATTAAAGGTGTCTAAAAAATTGAAAAATATAATATATCCATGATTATTAGATTATAATTATATTGTATATAGTATCAAAAAAAATTTTCAACAGGACAAGTTTTCTATTAAAATTAGATCTTTCGTGTCATTTTCTTGGGTAAACACAGATTTGGTTAATAAAAGCACAAGTTGAAGAAAGTTATAAAAATAAATTCATACTAAACCAATTTTAAGACTTTAGGTATATAATTTTAATTTTCAATATTAAACCATTCTATTTATATAAATCAAATTCCAGTTATTTATTAACTCTAATATAATAATTTGATATTATGTTTACATTAATATAATTTTATAAAAATAAAAAATAAATATAATTTTAAATTTCGAATTGGTAATATAAATAAAAAATGATTTAAATAATAAAAAATGAGTGTCAGGAATATAAGAAAATCGGCCAGAAGGAGGAATACGTAGCAGGGGGGACGACCAAAGAAAAGGTGGAAAGATCAATGACTGGGCTCTATCATGGAAGAACAGGTGAAAACCTAAAAGAAAGAAGAAGAAGTGTCAGGAATAAATTAATTAATTTTTTGTTATTTTTTTGTTCTAGGAGCTGCAACTCCCAGTGTGACCTCGTATCCAAGTAGATTTCTCATCATTGCCCCATTCGTCCTTATCACTTCTTTTCCATTTCGAGACGCCGCAAGATAAGGATGGGATCACCGTCAACTTCCCGGTACATTTTCGTCTCCTGTCAGTGTTCTGTTCGGTCAGTGCTGATGTGCGTTTGAATAATGAATGAATGTATGAATGAAACCCGCTTTAAAAAGATGTATAAATAATATAAAATTAAAAAAATAAATAAAATAAAAACAAAATAAGAAAAGACTACGTAACGATTCGGTGTGAAAGGGAATTACTTGTAAATGAAACTGTTTAAGTATGAATGTGATATAAATGAAAGAACTTGAATAAAATAAATATAAATAAATAAATAAATGAAAATGGAAACGAGATACACTCACTCTAAATATATATATATATTATAATAGTGCCAATTCGCTCAAAAAGAATATAATACAATATATTAATTATTCATATTTACTGTTATTTTGATATTTTATGTCACACATTTTTGTTCAAATATTATAATTTTTTTTTTAAAAAAGAGTATTTAATAAATAAAAAGTTATTAAGTACTAATTTTATTCTTTGATTAAGTAATTATTCACGTTTTGTCTGAAAAATTGCTCCTAGTTGGTTTTATAATAAATAGATTCTAAGAGGTTTAAAATAAAATATAAAAAAAAAAAATTAAAAAGAAAGAGAAATTTGTAAATAAATAAAGAAAATTGGAGTAGATTCGGAAATGACGTCAAAAACTAAAGCTTCTAGAAGGAAATGAAGTGCATTTGGTGAGCAATGGAGCAGGACAAACGAATAAAAAAAACACTCAATTTGGCTTTTTTCCATTTTTTTCTCCTCCCTGTATATTATTCATTTTCGCTGTCTCTCGTCAATAATTCGGAAACAGGAAGTATCTTTTATCATTCTCAGTCCAACCTTTATAACCAGTATTTTATTTTGTTCCTACTCAATAAATAAAACTGAAAGAAAATATATATACATATATATATATATAAACTATTAATTAAAATGAAACGAAATGAGCTTAAAAAACAATTAAACTAAAAAAAAAATGATATAATGAGTAAAACGATATACTGTAAAAAAGACTATATTATAATTATTATAAACATACAAAGACTAATTAAAAAAAGATGATAAATAAATTTAAAAAAAATAAATAAATAAAATGGACATTAATAATCCTAAGAAACTAGAAATGGAAGTCGAGAGAGACAAATTCAGGGCCGGTGATACCTAAAATTCAGGATTCATTAAATTTTAAATCTTCACACAAATTATATTATTTTATTTAAATTATTAAACAAACGAACAAACAATTATGTTTAGTGTGAACAATTGAACTGGATTAGTATGAATGGATTTTTTAAATTAATTTTTAAAATTAATAATTTTAATAAATTAATTAATTTTTTAAATTAATAATTTTAATAAATTAATTAATTTTTTAAATTAATAATTTTAATTGATTAATTAATTTGTAATAAATTATCAATTTTTAAAGAAAAATCTGATTGTACAACTATTACATAAATAGTAGAAATTTAATTAATTAATTTTGATTATAATTTACCATATATTTTATATTTAGTTGTTCTAATGTTTTTTTATTTTTATGTAATTAACTTATATCTATGTACTGGGTTTGATTGAAACCCTTCATTTCTAATTTAATATAAATTTTATAATTTCTAAGGTACTTGTGGAAAAACAAGTTGCATTATTTCTTTTAATTTACAATCTTGTACAAAAGGCATATTTAATACTTAAAAATGTAAAAAAAAGAAGTATAACATGTGTATATAAATATATATATATATACTTTAGCACTTAAATAGAATACCAGATTATTCTTTAAGAAAATTGAATCGTGGCAAATACAAAGTTCAACTTTAAATTAATGTTTTTTGAGGTAAAAATTCATTAGTATATAATCAAAGGTTTAATGTTCCACTCTCTTTGAGTAATTAAAGGCAATTTATGATTTTATGATTAGTGACAAAAAGGTGCAAATTCTTGGAAATCAATTTTTTTCAATTTATGACAAATTTGATTTAATCTTGTTGTTTGACACGGTTCAAATGAGAAAATGTGTGTATTTGAAGAATATTTGCTTTAAAAAATATAAAAACAAATGTAAATTATATCGTTGGTAAATAGGCAGGTATATGATATATATATATAAAATTTTATTATTTTCTCAAAATTGAAAAGAATTAGAAATAAAGTCCCCGGCCCTGATTCATGTCTAAATTTATATAAAAATACAAATAAAAAAAAAATTTCTCATATTTATTTTTTTTAATTGAATCATTAATATATAAATAAAATTTTTTTTTATTATACGAATTACAAATATATAAATATATATATCTATATATTAATATATTTCATTTCGAAATATATTTATTATTTCATAAATTAATAAATTCATTATATTTCATTATTTAATAAATTTTCCAATAAGACAGTTTGTCATGGAATATTAATAATTTTTTTCACTCTACAACAAACGTTTGTAAAAAAAATCCTTCAATTAATAAATAAAAAATTAATTAAAAAAAATTTGTATACAAAAAAAAAAATATATATATATATATATATATTATATTACAGATGATAATTTTATCAAAGAGAGATGAGGATATATTATATTAGAATACCCTATTTTTAATATAAAACATACAAACTTGGAACAATTTAAGAGTGGGGCACATTTAGTCAATCAAAAAAGGGATAGCAGTGAACTTTACACTTCACTTCCTAAAATTATCTTTCTCTCTCTTTCAAAATTTATCATAAACTATCCTCATTTAATTTTTCTCTCTTCTGTCCATTCATGTGGCTTCAAGATAAACCTAACAAAACAATATATATATATATATATATATATATAATATAAATAAATTATATAAAAAAATGATGTATATATGAACCAATATATATATATATATATATAAATATATATATATATATATAGAAGAAAATATCAAGTAGAGGTTTGATTCTCAAGAGACAAATCTCGAAAGATAATAAAAATGATATATTACAAAAAACAAAAAAAAAACAAAAAACAAAAGATGATTGTTAAACTAGCAACAAGTCAAAAACTAATAAAATCGTGCGATGTTATACAAATTTTTATTTTATTTATTTATAATTTATAATACTTTCATCCTATTCTCAATATTTTTTTAGCCTTAGTCAATATATATTTCAATATTTATTCCTTTCCAATAATCTTTGAAAATTTTAAATGTTTTTAAAGATGAACAATTTATTTTCTATTTATTGGTTTAGTTTAGCTAACGATAAGGAAAAGATGAAAATGGACAATCCATTGGCTAATTAAATTGAATGAATCAACATTAATATAATATTTTCCAATGAGTCAATAAAAAAAATACTAGTGATTTTAACTCATGATAATACAGCCAAATAGTTGGGCATGAACTAGATTCCAAATTAAAATACTAGGAAATTCAAATTAAATATAAGTAAATGGATTAGCTAACGGGCAAATATTCACAGTTGACAATTGAAATCAGACTCATGGTTTAGAGACAAATAATATTAGTTATAATTGTGAATATATTAAAAAAAAAATTGTTTATTTTTGATAATTAATCTTTGAAAATATATTCATTAGCTATTATTGATTAATACATTTATGTTTATTTCTCATTTTTTTAATAATTAATTTTTAATTTTTTTGTAAAATTTTTATAATTAATTATCTTTACATACTTTCATTATTTTCTACAAAAAAGAAAAAAAAACTGAAATTAGAAAATTATTCTATTATATTCCAATGTTTATGAAAAGAAATTACTCGTTTTCATTTATTAATAAAAGGATATATAGAAATGAATGAAGGTGAAGATGCAGCTCGGTAAAAAAAGGTAAATATATATATATTTTTATTAATAATTAAGAAAATTAGATAATATTTACATCTTTAGGATTTTTTTATTCTTCAAAATGCTTATAGTATCTATGTTCTGCAAACCTAATTTCACCCAGATTGTTCCGCAATTTGCCCAGATATGCATTAAAGGCTGCTAGGAGTTGCTTAATAGGGCCTACGACTGTAGCCGTTACCCTAATACTAATTTGCGACTGTTTCTGTTTTACCTCATGTAACGTAATCTGTTTGAGGATAGCAATGTAGAAATATTATATTTTATTTATGATTATTATTATGATTATTTAAATTTAAATTTAATTTTCAAAAAAATTTAGCAAACTTGATCATACATATATGAAATTTAATACTAAAATAGAATAGTCATTTTTAGCATAAAGTAATGATTAAAGTAATGGGTCTGGAAAAAAGGAAGTTACAAAACAAACTAAATGTTTGGGTTCCCCATGATTGGACATAAAAACATTTTAGATTGAGTAAATACCTGCGATGGGTTGCTTAGACCGAATTTAATCGAATCTTTTCTGTATCATAACGGGTGATAAAAGTGGGTCAAGTACAACAATCGAAAGAGACAAAGGTCGGGATCAAGCCGACTCAACAGTTCGCAAAACATCAACAAAGGTTATGCTAAGTGGTGGGACTAGAGAGGAATTTTTCACCAGGTGAGAAATTTCCAACCTGGCCACATATTTCTATTCACATAATCTATAATTTCAAAAGTTGTAAGAGTTTGGTAGGGAAGTTTTAATGCACCCTCCATATAGTTCAGACATAGCAACCTCTAACTATCACTTTTTCCAATCTCTTCGGAACTCTCTTAATGGAATTAAACTGGATTTAAATGAAGCCTGAAAATGGATCTCATTCAGTTTTTCAAGCGGAAACTGCAGAAATTCTTTACCGATAATATGATGATTCTGCACGTAAAGTGCTGAAACATTTTCACTAATAATGGGGCATAATTCTTTTTTATGTTAAAAAACTCGTTGAATTTTACTAAAAAAAGTCGTCAACTTTTTGCCAGACCAAATAATTATATAGAAATTTTATATTATATTCATAACAGAATCGTGGCTAGAATCACAATGTCAAGAGGGACGTGAGGATGTTGGAGCTCTAACTATAAAATTAATTATTTCATTGGTTAATATTAAATTAATTAGTTATATTTAATAAATACATATGTTCCTTAATACTATTGTTTATAAAATAAGCTAGAGAAAATTTTTTAAATTGCTTTACACAAAATTTATGAACTTTTCTTTCAAAGATTTATTTAATAAATTGAAATTCTATTTAAAATTACGCCGTCGAGTCTCAAATCTCACGAAAACATATTTTATAGATAAAATAATCAGGAAATAATTTCTCATAATAAAAACTTCCACGGAAGCATAAACGAAAATACATAAATATATATATATATATATATATATATATATATTTAACATTTAATAAATAGTTTAAAAGTTAAAGATTTAATACTTTGAATTTTATTTTTAAATTTCAAATAAATAGCTTTAATATATTTTATGATGAGGATGTTTTGAGGTTTGCTTTGTGGACAATCAAGATCAAATGAGCGATATGTACCCAACTCCACCTCCTCTTAGGTATACAAGGATAATAACCCCACAAGTGGAAAGCCGCTTACAAGCCAAGTGAAGAGTAAGGTAAGGGTAAAAGTTGTGTCATTAGCCGGTAGAGAAATGGAAAAGGGTTACTGGAAATTGAGGCAAAATGCCAAATTTCGATCTCTCCTTCCAAACATCAATTTATATCAGAACACACACAATTTTATAAAAATATAAATATTATTTTTTCTTCTTTTAATTTCATTTTTTGAATAAAGAAGTGTAGAAAAAAGTCTCATTAGTTGAGTTAAATTTAAAATTAAAAAACAAATAAGCAGTTTGTATTGGTATATGGGATGGCATAATCAAAGGGGGGGGGGGAAAGCAAGTAATATAAAATAAATAAATAATTTAATAAATACATAAAAAATTGGTTTGAATTAACTTACTTTAATAATCGTTTTTTCAGACTTTATCCCCTCTCCCTTTGATTTACATTTTTTACATTAAATCTCAACTATACATTGGAATCTAAGCCAAATAGGGTAAATGTATCAGTAGTTGACAGTGTACCAGTAGTTGACACTTAAACATTTAATATCGGATAATAAGACTTATATCTGTCTAATCATTTCTAAATACGCGGTATATGAAAGTAATTCCTTCTCTATTGAAAAGTTTTGAGTCACCGTCTGGGTAAACAAATACTTTTTATAGAATCCCACAAATGGATATTTAATATTTCGTTCATAGAATGCTTAAAGAAGCAAATCACTAATTTTTATTTATTATTTTTGTTTTTCAGTATTTACATCAATATTAAATATTATTAATCGAATGCATAAATTACCTAATTTTAAGGGTTTCAATTACAGGTGCTTTTAGATGCTAAATTTAAAAATATTAAATGATATTTAGCTTAATTATAAAAATTAAAATAAAAAGAAATTACTTAAAAAAATTACCACTATAACAATAATATTAAAAAATATATAAAATTACCTGAAAAAAATTAGATATTTATTTGATAAAATTAAATTTTTAGTTATCTTAAAAATTAATCCAAGTAATATCGACTATTTCTATTCGACACTATTTTCAGTTATGAGATGAGATGGGATTCACAGTCCATCAGTAGAGAATGTAAAAAAAAATTGAAATGGAAGACCGCCATTTTTTAAATAATTACATTATTTTATAGATTATAAAATCTTATCTTATTATGCTAGCTAAAATTGTATATATATATAGCCATGGGTTTTCAAAAACCGCTCTAACGATTTTTTTCAAATTCACACTAGATATAGTATTTATAAAGAAAAATTGATTTTTATTGATCACATCTCAGGAAAAATACATCTTAATTATTTATTTCTTAATTTAAAATTATATATGGAGACGTCAAAAATGGCATCCATATTGAAATTTGACTCCCGCCTTTTTTTAAAGGTTATTGTATTAATATTTTTTTATATTTAAAATATTTTAAAATTTTTAATTTAATTTCGAAATAAAATTAAAAATATATATTTTAATAATATTTTATAATTATAAATTACGATATATATTTATCATTCTTCCAATAAAAAAAAATATTCATTCACTTAGAAACATACCTAATAATACATATTTATGTAATATTGAGGACACCAAGTTCCATTCATTTTATTCAGATTGATGCATTGATGCAACATTTAATAATTGTAATAAATAATTAAAGAATTGTATTTCACCTCGGTGTCCCAAGTATTAATATTATCAGCCAAACCCAATAATAATGAATTATTTTTTTTAACTTAAGTACCGAGCCGAGGCTCGGGGTCCCGGTACTAAAAATTATTGTATTAACATTAAAAATATTGAAATAAAAAATAATAGTTTGATTTAATAAATTAAAATATTATAAACATTTTTAGTGGGAATTTCTCAGGGAGGGAGAATTTCTCAGATAGACGACAACTTTTATTCCAAATGTTCTCTCCCTACATGTGAAGTCATGAAGGGCTGGGTGACGTTTGAATTAAGGAAAAACTAATGAAGATGATTTTTCCCAGAGATGTGATTAATAAAACTCGATTTTTCTATATAAATACTACCTATGGTGTGAATTTCAAAAAAATCGATAGAGCGGTTTCTGAAAACCTATTTACAAATATATATACATACATACATACAATTTTAGCTAGCATAATAAGATTAGATTAGATAGAAGAGAAATGAATATCTGATAATTTAATAAAAAATGTTTTTTAAAGAAATACCTATAGTCATAGTGTTGCATAATTTACATTTTTTTATATGGAATTTATTATAGGAAAAATTTCGAAACCATTTGTTATCTTCATTTCGATTCGGTAGTGTTTGGATACTATATATGTAGAAATGAAAATATATACAGACAAAAAGATATTCTCTTTTATATTTGTATAAGTATAGATTATTGTCTTAAGTTTGTTGGAATAAAACTCATTAAACCACAATTCTTGACCATAAAGTAATTTCTTTTAATAAAAAAAAAAATAATTATCTCTATGAGAAGTAAAATATGTTTATTTATTATTATTATTATTTCTTTAATTGAACAACTTTTTACTATGAATGAGTAAACTATTTAACATTAGCTTTGAGAAATATTTATATCTACATATAAAAAAGTTTTATGATATTTTTGAATCATAATTTTCTCTTCTTCGTTTCAGTTTCCGTAATATTTTCATTCATTTGTGGCAAACCTCAAAGCCTCTTTAAAGAGAATCCTGAGGTGGCCTCCTTTCCTTTTCCCGTGACTAATAAAGAGGCCGTTTTTCACATTCCCTTTGAATATATACCTTTAGAGCGATGATTAAGGCTCAAAAAGGCTATGCACAAGTGAGAGTAAGTTACATATGTATACACGTTTACATGGGTCCATGAAAGCATTTGTTACAGCGATAATTAAATTTACTGCCGTAGGGTATGCCACTGTTATCGAGAGATAACCCACACACAAACAGCAGTGGACACGAGTTTTAGTGGAAAAAAATAGTGAATACACGCATAAATCGGATGGGTGGAATTAAAAATGGCTAACATTAATCCGTTAGGCAATTATCTATTATCATGAAATGGAATCTCTTCCGTTTCCCTTCTTGGTTCATCTGATCGTCTAATTAACTTTTTATTTATTTTTTTTTTTTTTTTTTATTTTTGAATTAAATTAAACATTTCAAAAAGGATTAGGGGAAAAAAACATCTATTGGGGATAAAGTGAGATTTTAGTGATGCAATTTGAATGATAGCCAATGCAATTTGGATGAGATTGATAAAGATAGATTTGTGCAATTGATTTAAGATTAATATAATCAAGGCAATTTCTTATTCTAAATAGCAAATTGAACCAATTAAAAGGAATTTAATTAATTTAGGGTGAAATCGCGCTGATATAAACAGACAGATTAATTTAAAAATTTATCAATTATTTTTATTATCTTTTTCTCTTTTCATTTCTTGTAAAAAAAGTTTTTATAAAAACAGAAAATTTCAAAAACACAAGTTTTTGTTTTTTTAAGAAAAATCAGTAAACTTTGAAACTCAAAGATCAATCAATATTTACAATCCGACAGATAAATAATTTTGAGATATTAATCTAATATATATGTTTCCGCATGGAACCTGAATTCAAATAAATTTGAATTCCCGCCCTCTGACTAAGTTTAAATAGTAATTAAGTTAATATTTATAAATATTAGTGTTAATTAATTATATAATGTAGTTTAATATTTTTAAGTTAATTTCATTTATAGTTTTAAATATTTGATTGTTATTGTCATAAATTCATGAGGTTGACCACCCCCCTCCCTTACTATCTACATATAAAAAGACAGGCCGAGCTCTCTGAAGCCCCGCTGCTGTTGTACCTGTCGCCCGAGTGCTATTGCCTTTGTCTGTCGCTGCTGCCTGTTGTTTTTATCTGCTCGTCCACTGCTTACTGGGGCCCCTTGGCCCACCGACGCCTTATTCGACCCGTTCGAATTTACAACTCGAACGCGGTGCTTTTGGGGTCGTCGACGAGGCTACAGATTGCAGCCGCCGGTCCTGTGCTCCAGAGTTTGTTCCGAGGGGGCAAACCCAGTGATTCCTGAGGGGATCATCTCTACCTTTGGATCCGTGCTGGTCCATTCATCCCGTTGGAAACTCGAGGAGGGTCCAAAGCCAATTGATCGTTGGATCAATTGCGAAACCAGCAGAGAAGACATCCAGGCAGCGAACGGCAGCGTAAACCCCCATTTAATTCAATTCCCGGTGGTCAGATAAGTGCACTTATGAACACTTTGAACTATATTAATTTTAGATTTAAAAGTTAGATTTAAGTTGATATATAAAAATATTTAGGTGACCCTAAATATAATTAATCCGTTTTTAATTGAACCTAATTTTAATTTAATTAAATATTGTAAAAGTTGATTATAGAGTTTTTATTTAGCGAGCTTTTTTCAATCCCAAATTCTTAATATATTAAACATAGACCTCTAATACAGTCCACTTAATGTTCAAGGTGCGATAGAAGAGAAGAGGTAACTATCGCAATATTATATTAATTCCTCTTTTTAGCCTTCGAGCAAAATTAATATATATTAAGGATTCATCCCCTTCCATTTCCTCCCACTTTCAATTTTCAGGAACAATAGCTTTCTATTATTTTTTAGGTCTTACAAGCCTCTATAGTCGATGTATCAAGCGGATACAATATATTTACATATTTTATTGAAAATTATATAATGTTAATATTATTTAAGTTTTTTAATTGAATGACAATTATGATTATCAAGAATGTTTTTTGTTTTAAAATATAAAAATAATTATCTTTAATCTTGTAAAGTTCTGATTAATTTAGTCGTCTAAAATTTATTTTATTAATTATCAAACAATGATTAATATAGGTTATTTTGAAACAATCTTCTCATTTAATTTTACATTAAAAATACTTGTATATATACCTATCATTATCAACTTTATAATTATTAATTCGGTTGCTCTAATTCATATTTTCATATAATATAATTAATTAATAATACATATAATCATTTTCTTAGTTATCATTTCTCAACCGTAGTAAATTACTTGTCGTGCTATAAAGTAATTATTAAATTAAAGTGAAAATAACTTAATTTAATTTTTAATTCAATAGACATAAATTAACATAAATAGAATTGATTGGCATTTGTTATACATTGCAGAATAAATATTTATTATCCTATAGAATAGAAAGAAGAAGGAAACTTTTGAAATGATTTTATCGTGTTCAGGAATGAATAAAAGTATAAAATATATTCTACATCATGTTTAGTCTTAAGGGAACTCATTTTCAAAATCAACCCCTCCTGTGAATTGAAGTTAAAAGCTATAAAATGGAGGACCAATTCTCTAAAGGAAATAATTAAGACTCATTGCTAGGAGGTTATAGAAACTTAAACCAGAAACATCGTCGATCAGGGATTTAAGTAATAAAAGTAATGAATTAAACAAAAAGAAAGCGTGTGGAAAATGTTGAATGAGAGAAGGGTTTAGTAAGGGTAGAGAAAATAATTCCTGACGTTTTTCAACAACCCTCTTTTTTAATGTGCAATTAACTAAGATTAGATATTGTAATTTTACCATAATTCAGTATTATTTTCCATAATAAATAATAAATAATGTACTTTTAATTATGAATGGAATTTCCAACAAAACTATCATATTTATCACATTTTGATAAAGAAATTTATTTTTAATAGCTTATTCGAGTCGAGATTCTTTTGATCTCTACTATGATATATAGCGCATATATTTTATACACACTATTCAATTTTCCATCTAATAACTTAACATTGATATGATAGATTTTCCTTTTTGGTATATATAAATTATCGTAATAGATATCACTTGAAAAAAAAATTTCAAATTTGATGGGTTCTATCCGGAATTACTATAGGAATTCGAGGTAAAATAAAAAAATCAGGAAATGGGTTGCAAATATATAAAAACATATATGTTTTTGAGAGATATATTTATCTATAGAAAAGGCACATTTTTATTGAAATAATGAATGCAAATCAAACAATATATCTGTTTTTGGACAGTCATAAATTCCCTATTATAACATTTTTTTTTTTTAATATTTTTTTCTTACTTTAATTTATACATGATATATCGGATGAGGGAAGGAGGGTGGTGATGTTTGAAAATTATAATAAAAGTTTTCAGTTTCAAACACAAGTTTCGGATTTCCTTATAGCTTTTAATAGTTATTTTTTATTTATTTATTATTATTTAATTAATAAAATAACTAAACAAAAAAATAAAAAATTACCAAATATGACCTGGATAAAAAATAAGAAATGATTTTAGGATGAAATGTATAAATTCTCATCTTCACAGAATATCTATTCTAAATAATATTTAAATGTTTTCATTAATTTATTTATATATATATATATTCACCTGTAAATTAACAAGAATAATCATTTATAAGTAATGTGTTCAACTGAGGATTTCTGTGAGTTGTCTGCGAAAAAATTGAATTAACACACTATGAGCGGGGCGGGTATTTGTACCCGTTGCATGGACTGCCGCTTATATAAGCGGGGCGGGTATTTATACCCGTTGCCACTTATATGAGGGATATATATTAGTTATCGTTTAAAATAAGTAATTTTAAGTGACACGAGGGAAAATATATATTATATAAGTGGCAACGGGTATAAATACCAGCCCCGCTTATAAGTGGCAGTCCATGCAACGGGTACAAATACCCGCCCCGCTCATAGTGTGTTAATAATCTAATTTTATTGATTATATAATATGTAAAAATATTAGAGATTTGTTTTGATTTCATTTTGGCTGTGATTCCGCAAAGCTAGAAAGTGCCAATGCATTTGGATACAACCTGATATAAAAATTGTGGAGTGCACAGCCAGTGAGGTGAATGGAGATGGCTCTAAGAGGCAAAATTTTACAGCAAGACAGATACAGCAGATGTCCTCAACTCTTAACATCAAAGGCTCTGCTGAGTGATCTAGACTGTCAATAAAATCACTCCAAATATAAAACAAAATATTTCATAGTTAATAAGATAATTAGAATTTTAATCAAAACCTATATAATATTAATATAATTTAATAATTTTTACAACTAATACTAATAGCTAAGTAAATAATTATTGTCTTATTATAAAAATTATAAAATTAACTATATTCTGATTATTTGATTTCATCAAATACCTATAACAAATTAAATGTTTTATTATACAAAAGAAGATTTATTTAGGTAATACACTTTTGTTTTAATGTAATTTAATTTTTATTACATTGTCATTTAACTGAATAACAACTATAAGTCATTTACCTTTAAAAAATAAATACCTCATTCACTTTTAAAATTTAAAAGTATTTATATATTTTTAGCATTGATAAACAAAATATTTGTGGACACTTAAATTCATATTCATAAACAATTTACTATTACTGTCAAAATTTATAAAATAATATCAATTCAAGAAATATTTATTTATTATATTTTAAGAAATCATATAATTTACAATCTATTAAATTATTATAAATCATAATGAATCTTTTAAATTTAAATAATATTTTAACAAAATCAAATGTGAAATTACTTACCAATGTGATGAATTCAAAAATCTCAAATCTTTTCTTTTTCAGATGCAAATATTTTCTAAACCACAACGAATTTTTATTATATTTTAACAGATAATAAAAAAACAATAAAATTTAATTAAATCTATAATATATTTATTTTTGTTACGGATAAACGAGTTAACTTGAAAAAATGACTAAACTTACAGCAGTATTTCTTAAAAAGCAGATTATAACCTTTATAGAGCATGACATAACAAATTGATTATAATTATATCTTAATATTTAGGTTAAGAAACGCTATGCTCACATTTAACTTTAGGTAGCAAAATTTAATACTCAAATGGTTCAAAACATTTTGAATAAAATAATATTATTATTATTTATATTGATAACTTGGTGGTTCATTGAGCCTCCTTTGGAGTGTCGAAATAAATAATAAATAAATAATAATTCTTCTTGTCAGGGCTTTTTTGAACCATTCACTAAATAAGAATAATTTAATATCTCAAAGAGGTTTTGAAGTTTTTTACGCATCTCCCCTTATGATTTCGATTCTTATTTTTCAAGTACTCCAAGTATTTTCACATAAATAACTGGTAATAAAAGGCATTAGAAAATGTTTTCCATAACTATCTTGAATCATTGTATGTATGTATTGTTATGAATATTTATTAAAGCACTTTTTTTTTATTATTTTAATTAAGGAAAATTTTCTTTACATGATTTTTGAAATTTGAAACCTATTCTTCACCTTAAAAACACTCTGATCCAATTTCATAGAAATTATATAATATATAAATATAATATATATAATCTAAACAATAGGATGTTTACAATGAATAACATTAATAATAAGATCAATAAGATCTTATTAACTATTTAAATAGGAGAAAGATTAAATTTTTATTATTATTTTGGCGCCTCATATTTTAAAAACACTTCCCCCTTTTTATTAATACTCTCCTATCGGTTAGGGCTCAAAGATTACATTTTGCTTGAAGAATTTTAACCTTGGATTTGACCTTGATGATTGGAAACGTCCAAATCAATCAATCAGGAAAGCCTCACCCGCTATTATTATTTTTGTTACTTTTGAATCCGCTTCCGATTATGGTGAAAGGCTCGTTCTCCATAGCATATTGATAATATTATCACATCTTCGACTAAAGGATTTTCGCAAAAGTGTCCCGCTTTTTAATATCCCCCTTGTAGAAGTAAATCATCTCTAATCACCCACAAGACCTCGCAATGCTTTACTATTATCAACTCTAAATTAAGCAATCGTTGAGGGATTAGACCACTCACTCCCATACAATTGTAATCCATTGGATGTTAACTTTGAAAATATTAGCATTTGAATTGTAATTCATTATACACAACTCATTCAGAGTTGACGCTGTAACAGTATGATCTTTGGTCTTCTCCCACAAACAACCAACAACCCCAGGATTCCTCTTTTGTATCCCACCACCTCCTGAAAACTGGAGCTAAAATAAAAAGAGATTTCCCTGTAAAGAACTCAACTATAATTAGCTCCTGATCAGTGTAAAACAGCCAACATCTATGATTACTTAGCTTCATCCATCATCTCTCGAATTCATCCCAGTTGCTTCATTCATCTACATCAGTGGTTCCCAAAGTGGTCCCTAAGAACTCCAAGGAGTCTCAGGGGTCACTGAACAACGACAGGGAGTCCGCGCAAGGTTTAATAAAAAATAAATAAATTGTGACGCATTCTTATTAATATAGAAATAAAATAAATAATAATGAATAATTGTTAGCAAAACTAAGCAAAATATAAATGTAGATAGGTGGGCCAAAAGACTTTGGGAAACACTGATCTACATTAACTGTAATTTATCTGTAAAGTTCTCATCAATAAAATTTTCTATACTTCCATTAAACATTTTATTACACCTTATTATTAATTGAGTACTATCCTTGCAGATTTGGTAACACATAATTTGAACAGCCAGTGTAAAATAAGTAAGTACTTAACTGACACAATCGGCAGTAAAATACATAACTTACGTTTTAGAATAAATAATATCAACGTCTCACATAATGCATTACTACAAAAAGAGTTATCTCTCAGGTGCCTGAATCATTAGTTATAATAATTATTTATGTTTCTCTTAAGGCATTATAAAAAAAATTAATAACGGCTAATATATTCTTTATTCTTTAAAATAAATGTTTTTTTTTAACATAGAATTTGTGAATTATTCAAAGGCGAATAAAGAATTCTTCTAAATGGGTGCGTATAGAATAATCGATATTGAATTATCCCTAGAGACAAGTAGAAAATAACTAAATTTATGCTCATACATTCTTTATATAAAAAATAATATAAATATTGAAATATTTTCATATACGATTATTCATAAAACAAAAAAAACCAACTCAATTACGTTATCAGATTTTATTAAGGCTAAGCTAATGATGTTATTTAATTTATTATCGTTCATTTTCGTAAATCTCATCATGAATAAAAAAATATGTTAATATAATTAATTCATCATTGGTTAAAAAAAAACGCGTAAAAGAATTTAATTTTTATATAATTTAAATTTTAATAAAAATGTGAATATACTTATTGTTAGCTCGTTCGTTATCTTATTCATTATTTTTTAAAATCAATATTATTAATCCCCAATGAACTAAAACTAAATAATATTATTTTATCACAGATTACAACTATTAAAAAATTTATATTAGGTAGAAAATAGTTGCTAGAGTAATCTCCCATGAATATATTCTTTGTGACCAATAATTATTGCTAATATTGTAATATTGCCATATTTACATGTAATAACTATTAGCAAAAGTCAAATAAACAATCATTATTATTATCTGGATATCCTAGAAGAGAATTAAATTAATTGATAATTAATAGTTTAAATTTAATAAATACAATGAAGCTAATTAGACAACTAAAAAAATGAATTAATGACGAACAGAAAAGTAAAAAAATTATTTAAAAAAAAAATTATAAATATGATTACGATTATAATAATAAAATCATCTTAATTCTTAACTCAATTATCCCTATAAACATATATAATTGAAATAATTAATAATAATAATAATAATAATAATAATAATTAAATTTAAATCGTAAGACATTTTAATTTGAAAAATTGTAGAAAAGAATATAAAAAAACATCTTGTGATAATATTGAATGGGAAAACAAATAATTTGAAGATTTCATTGCCAATTCAGCATAAAATTCACTTGAATGAACTAAGAATGAAGGAATATGGAGGATGTTTCCAATTTAAAAATCAGCAAAAATAATATTAAAAAAAAATTTAAAAAATACATATCGATATTAAATTAATTTATTTTCATTCATTTGTTTAAATTTATTATTAAATTCATTTGGATATTTTGAATTTAAATGCTAATTAAATATTATTTTTATTTGTTGATATATATAAGCAAAAAAACCTCAATTCGAATTGGATCATTCATAATAAAATAAAAATAAATATATTTAATAAACGAGTTTATATAATTAATAAAAATACTTTTAAAATTATTATATATATATAAAATATTCTTCCTCTAATAATAGTTACATCATAGTTGGAGTTTGAAAATATCTAAATTCTTTTCTTTAAAGTTAATATACCTTGTAGGCAGTGGCGTACCGTGAGGTTCTTGCGGCTGGGGGCAACTGAGAAATTAGCGCCCCCTTTCTTATATATATATAGATATATATATATTTAATTTAATTTTTTTTTAAAGAATATTATTGACTAATAACGAAACAGGTTTATATGATTTTAATAAGCGTATAAATAATATTTATTGACTTAAATAAAATACAGTTTAACTTTAAATATTAATTTTTCTTTTGTTCCAAATTGGCTTCCCTAATTTTGCACCCCCTAAATTTGGCGCCCGGGGACATATGTCCCCCCTGCCCCCCTCCCTAGTTACGCCACTGCTTGTAGGTATTTTTATATTGCTAAATGTTATAATGTTTGATTTTGTTGAACAAATGTATAATTTTTAATTTATTTATTTTATTATTAAGATTGCTTATTATGATTGTTATTTTGTAACTCGAGGCACCTCTCAATCAGGCCAGACAAACAACAAGCAGGAATGGATCCTGACCAATTCCATTGTGTCAGACCATAGACTGCTCATCTATATAATAAATAATTAAATAAAATATACAAATAATGAAATATAAATAAATAAATAGATAAAATATCACAAAGGCCACAATAAGAGTCTCTAAAGTAGTCCCCATTGAACCAGTCTAGAATTTCAATTAATAAATAATAACAATGATTAAACTATACAATAAAGGATAACAATAAAAACATTACAATCTATATATACAAATAAATAGTCAATAAATAAATAAATACAAATTAAATTTTAGAAACTTAAACAAATTCTCAGTTTCCTAGTAGGTCCCTGATATTTATATTTTTAATTTTAATTTTAATTTTAATTTTTAAAATTATGAAAGCGCCACAGGGTGGGAGGTAGCGTAACTGCCACACATTCTCGTGGTCCCGGCCTGGCAAGGGAATTTCTCTATCTGGAGTCTATGGGACGGAGTCAACCCAGCCTCCGGGATTAACATTAGGAAGCTACTTGATAAAAAGTAACGCCTTCGATCAAGAAAAAGTAAAGGTTGTTAGGACCCGTTCTACTGATCAGATGCTTTTTTATAAAGATGATTTGACGGTGAGAAATACCATATTTATTTATTTATTCTCAAATGTATTTAGCCACATTCGGCATTACATAACAATTAAAAAGTACAAAGCTCATAAAATACATTCCTTTATGCTTAGAGCATTTACAGTCACATAAACTCCATATCGCAATACAATCCTTCTCACACAATCAATCATCATATCATCAGTACATTTGAATCACTATCAAAATATAAACTCTATATATACAATAATAACCATACACATATTCCCCCAAATTATTCAATACATTCCAAATATAAAAAAAATGATTAAGTAATTCAATACTAATCAAAAAGAATATGATCAGAGACAGTCGCTCCGTCCATTCGAGAATTATCTAATTGAGAAATACCATATTATACTTATATAGTATATTAAATAAAGGATGTTTTAGGAAAAAATGTAAATGTTTTAAGAGGTAATAGTATAGACAAATAAAAAAAATCTATATAATATGTATCCAATTTTTATCGAGTACGAAGATTAAACACTTAGTAGTACTCGTAACTGAAACAAATTACTGGTGATGTGGTATACCTGTTGATATAACTCGCTATGGACGTAGTTATCGATAAGAAATGTGTGAAGTTGTGCTTTAGTTTACAATGAATTTTTCAACAATCATTGTAATTTGTTGGTTAAGTCTGCTGTACTGTATTGTTTAAAAACAAATACACACATGCTGCACTTTTTTACATGGTATGTATCTATGGGTTTTGCAATATATCTCTGTACTCAATAAAAAAATATTTGATATATGTTTTATAGAATTTTTAATTCTAATTTATCAATATCTATACTATTTCCTTCTTACTCTTTATCAATTGTACTTTTCTTTTTTTCTATTTTTCTAGAAAATAAAATAATATATTTAAAAATCTTATATTGAAATGAATTTATTACATATTAATTAAAATAATGGAAAATATAATAATTTCTTATAGTGATAATATATGAATTTTTTATATTGTTTTTGAGTAAATATTGATTTTTATATATAATTTTTATTATCAAGATAAAATGGTAATTGCAATAAGGAGGACAAATTTTTCAACAACTTTGGATTTATGGGAACGTTTCTTTCTCAATTTGGTGGCTACGATGTATTTGAAGAAGGCGATAGTCATAAAAATCGGACTCGTCTACCACCGCTTACATGCCATTGGGTTTCCAATGTCCCCGATTGCGTACAATCTCCCTTAAAACAGCCCAATTCTTTCACACCCTTTCCATGATTTTCTTTTTTTCTCTTTTCCACCCCATTCACCACCTTGTATGTATTTGGAAGCCACCAACTTTTTGATTTTCAAAGTCATTGTCGCCAGTTTTTTTTTCGTTTTCTTCTTCTTTATCTATTGACGAATCGAGTGGGAAGTTTATGCAAGTTGTAAAAATGAAATTGGATTTTATTAATTTTATAGCATACGGATTTGAAAGTTTTTTTTTTTCTATTTCTTTCTCTCTCTTTCTCTTTGTCCCTTCCTCCTAGTTGTAGATATAAAAATACACAATAAGATTTAAATATATCGATATTATCGATAAATATTTCCAAAACAGTTTTTTGCTGGCTTTGTTTATTTTTATTTTTATTATTATTATTAATAATTTATTTCATTCGAATAATAATTAAATAAATCTCTCTCTCCCTCTCTCTCTCTGTATGAAAATATTGAAAGAAATATAATATTGTATAAAATTTAATTAGTACAATTTTTCATCTTTTTGCATTTAAAAAAAAAAATATAATGTAAAAATTAAAATATTAAAAAAATAAATATTTAGATACATTCTTTTTAAATTTTGTGTGAGAGATGAAAAATTAAAAATGATTTTAACTTGTTTTATCTTAAAAGAATTTTAATGTGATGAATATTTAAATATTTTAATCATTTCTTTTCTTTTTTTATTTTTATATAGTATCTATATTTTACTTCATTGTGTTTATTATTAAAATATTAGAATATGCATTCTGTATTTATTAATTACTATATTTTTCATATCTAATTCTTATCTAAATGTAATATATACCGATTTTCACTGACCACTTGTTGCTTTTAGTCCTCGGAGACATTCTCTTGAAAACAATATCCGAAATATTAATTGAAACGTTGCGTTCTATCTTGAATATAAATTAATCTATAACCTTTTCCTTATTAATATATATATGAATATTTAAAAAAAAAATTACAATTATAACTCAACAAATATAATTATTATATAATAATATAACTCCATATTTAATTATTTTTTAAATGAATGATTGAATAAGAGTTATTTTATTTTATGGACTTTTTTTTAAAATTCTTCAGAGATTCAGATATATTTTAACAGGTCTAAGAAGAACACCAACTCATTCAACCTAAATTAACAACTATACACAACAGAATCCCTAAGATTCCCTTCTCTAACGTCTCTTGAAAATGGAGCCGAAATGGGCGCCGAAACATCGAAACTCAAATTTCATAAAAACACATGAAAATAACCTGGAATATTATATTTTAACATAAAAACTTTTCATTATAAGAAATTTAACAGATATCTATATCTATATATGTATAAATTTTATAAAATTATTATAATTAATTTATAATTATTTTATTAATTCATAAGATTTAAATTAATTAATTAATTTGTATGATATATATTAATAAAAATACAATATATACGATATTAATACTATGTTTCAATTTATTTATTTTCTTTTTTTTCATTGCAATATTTTTCTAAAATTATTAAATTTATTATATTGATTTCTTCTGCATATTCTCGTGAAAAGGAAGGAAGGATATGAAAGACAGACTCATGAAAGCGAATCTACTCATTCACCTCACAGCTTTCAATTGAGTCTATTATAAGTGAAAATAGCCCTATTATTGGACAATAAAGGGTTTAAGTTTGAATATAATACTGAACTAATACCCGGTCATAAATTGTTGTTTGAACCTGAGCACACGTCAACCCTCTTTTAGAAACTGGAGGAAATTGGTGCTAAATAAAGACGGAGGGATTGAAAGAAACAACAACCACATTTAATAATAAAAAGAATCTAGGATTTCCATCATCATAATTGAAATAAATGGTTTGGTCAAAAATGACACGGATTTTCGTGATTTTTCTTTATTACGATTAGTTAGGTATACTTTAGTCGAATATATATAAAGAACGTTAATTATAAAATATCTTGTCAATTTATTATTTTTGATAGGATACAAATGAATTAATTATTATTGAATATCTTTAGTATGTAATAATAAATGTTTAACATTTGTATTCTCAATGATAGGATTTATTAATTGGAGGTAACTTGGAGAAAATAAATGAGGAGAAAAATTACATATTATAACCCATTTTATAAGACAATAACCATTCCTTTTAAAAAAATAAATAAAATACTAATTTAAATAATTCTATTGAAACAAAGACACTTTTTAGTTGAAATTGAATTGAATTTTTTTCTAAAAAAATTTTTTTTTATTCAAATATACTTTATTAAATAATCAATATTAACGATAAAAATAAACTGATCAATCCCATATCAATTCTGATAATACTATACAACTAATAAAATTTAATCAAATAGACAAATACTATATAATTATATTAGAATCAGTGTAGGTTTAAGCAATAATTTTATATAAAGGTAAAATTGATATGCATGAATCAGTTACATTTTCCTAAATCATTTAAATCACCCCTTTCCCTATTTTCCCTTGACATGAAACATATTTAAGTATTTAAATGACCCTCCTCCCCTATTCCATTTAATCATTCGACGTTCACTGTAAAGCGCATCTTCATTATCTATCCTTCTGTGTATTCAAATACCTAAAGGGATTATATTAAACTGTTGATGAAGAACGCATAGGCCAATATTTCCAATTAAATATTTCACTAAATTTTTTAATAATCAATCACTTTGTATTCAATGAACTAACACATTTAATCATTTTTTTATCTGATAAACTAGTTAGTGATATATTATGTATGCCCAGATTATTTCAAAATTAATTAATATAGAATTTTTCAATTTTTTTTTTTTATTAATTTATATTTTTTATTATTTCATTTGAAGAACTGAATTAATTTTTATATTTTTAACTAAAAAATAAAAAAATACATTAAGAATTTTAAATTAATAGAATAATAATTTATTCCTTTCAATTTAAGTATTAAAATTAGCAAAATTATTTATGAACAATTATTATATTATATTTTAACATAATAATAATAATAGAGTTCTCTCTGTTTTGATGGACTTTTGTGCTTATATTTTAATTAACTTGTAGAATATATAATACTACATCAAGCTGTAGGACTCATAATATATGATGATGATTTATATCTTTTATATATGCTCAAAGAAATTTTTAAAATTGAGAATATTAAAAAATATATAAATAAATAAAAATATAAATATATACAAAAATTGAATATTTTTTTTACATGTTATTTATTTAAAATTTTAGTTGTAGTAAAAAATAAAAAAGGGGTATCACCTATGTCAAAGATAATTAATAAAAAACATCAAAGGACGGTGAAAATAGGCTTATGGTATTAACATCAAGTAGTGAATGAAATGGGCAAATCTGTTTCTCTTAAAGGATATTAAACTTTGTAGTTATTAAAAGTTTTAGTGATGAAGAAGATGATTTATAAAAATACTATATTTCTATTTTTTATATACCACATTATGTAACCAAATTAAACTCTCCTTTTATTTCAATACACCAAATTACAAAATTTTCTTATGAAAAAACAATTAAAATTAAAACATTAAAATTCTTTATCTTAACATAATTACATAGATTCATATATACACCAATACCTCCCTTTGCGTCGTGTTTTTTTGGAACGTAACCTCGACGCAAAGAGGTTACGTTCCAAAAAAACACGACGCAAAGTGAATTAAGATTTTCTATAGCAAACCATCGGTTCTAGGGTTACGAAAATACTACTTTTTAAATAGAAAATTGAACAAAGAAAACATTTAAAAAACAAAAATAAATTTCTATTAAATACATACATACAACAAAAAAAAACGTATTTAATTAAAACAAAATAAACTATTCAATTAATTTATGAAAACAAAATTAAAATTAATCACTGTCGGATAAGTCCATAGTGACTGATGTAATATATTGAATTTACACATCTAGATGAAACGAACAATTCAATATATAATTAATATCTATTTAAAAATAAATTAAAATTAATAAATAAAATAAACAATAATAAATTAATTAGTTAATTAAAATTACAAAATAGTATTTACGATGTACTCACTAGTAAACATAAATTTTTTAAATATAGTTTTGTTACACATTGTATTTAATTTTTCACTTAACATTTCACTTAATTTTCCACAAAACATATCACCTTGATCTTGATGTACATTCTGGGATATCCTTCCAGAGAAAAAAAAGATAATTTCAAAAAATTAAAGACTCGAACTGAAAATAACGCAACCTCGAAAATATAACGATGCTCAGTGAAAATTAGTACTAATTAAGTAGCGACGCAACTTCGAACAAATACAAAACAAAACGACGCAAATCGAGGTATTGATATATATATATATACATATATACATTTAATAATTTGAATAATTAATTTATATCAATTTAACAGTATAATTTTACTTTTTAATTTGAATAATTAATGTATATTTAAAGTAATTGAAGAGAAGAATATTTACATTAATTTTAATATTAAAAAAATAAAATAAATATTGGATGATTGTATTTTCATTATAATATAATATCTTATATAAAAAGAGTTAATTTTTTCTTATAAATTCATTTTAATAAAAAATTTTTTAATATATAGTTATCTTATATATAATAAAAACTTATTTACTTTATTTTTATGCATAATTTCATTAACATATTTATAAAAAAAAATAAAGTTTATTATATTTTATATTTATAGATCAAACACATGAAAATAACTTTCCCCTACTTCGTGCTTATTTTCTCTTATACATATATAAAATTTTGTCCAATAGTTATTAGTGGTGGTGAAATAAAAGTGAACCTACACTATCAATGTGGATGCAAACATTACACATTGTACTAAGAATGTAAGGGGAAAAGATCAAGGGTCGAGAGGGTTGAGGAGTGTCAACACAACTGCGCAATCTGTTTAAATGCCTGGTTTCCTTTGCTTTTCTACCAAAAAAAAAGTAAAACTGAGCATCTCACTTTATAGTCTATCGTCTTGATAGCTATTATACTAAGACAGACAGACAGAAAATTCTCTTTTCTTGTGTGGTTTTACGTAAACTTGCCGCTTATATTCTTCGTCAACCATATATCCAAATTACACATATAAAACTTAGAAGCTCAGATAAGTGGTCCGATTCTATAGTTTTTCGCCAGATTGTCAACAAACAAAGATGATTTTAGCTGGCTGCTTCACCCAGAGGACTCTTTTACGGAGATGTTTTGCTGCCGTTTGATAGTAGTGGGAAACATTTTACGATCGTTTTTATACTCTATCATTTATTTATTTTTAATTAAAGCAACTTCTTTCAACGACAATATACAATATCAGAGATTGTAAAATTTAACAATCATCTCCATCTCTAAGAAGATATGAAGATTGTGGATTAATTGAATCAAACATAATATAATAAATGTTTTATTAATTTGATTTAAAAAAATAATAATAATAATAATTTTATTAAGAGAAAGAATGTATAATAAAAATAAAATGTATATAAATATACAAATATTATAAATAATAATAGTGTTCAGGAGAAAATACTAACTTTAAATTAAATTCAAGTAATTACTCCTGAAGGATACCTAATATTAGTTATATTCTTTTTACCATGTGCAAAAACGGGTAGTTCGAGGTAGAAGATGCGATAGTGATTCGATTCAGGAATCAGAAAGGGAAAATCAGCTGTGTGTGTAAAATAAAAGAAAAAGATATAAATTTTATTATGAACAAATAACAAATTGTTTTATTCAAAAAAAGGTCGCCTTTATAGTCTTAACAAATAATTATATAAATTTTACTTGAATTAAAATGACTAAATTATATTATCTTAGTTTATTTTTAGTTTAATTAATTAATTATTTATCACTACTAGATTTTAAGTGAAATATTTTTTGACAATGAATATAAAATTAATACTTTGTAAACTACCACTTCCGGTTTCCGGATATACACCAAAAGTTAATGAATTTATGCTACTGATGCATTAAAAAAATATACCAAATTTTATCAAAATCCGTTGAGTCATTCAAGCTATACACGTCTATACGGACACAATGGTCAGATGGACCGACAGACATCATGCTAAAAATACTTTTTTCTGTTAACAAAATGCAAGATTCGTGGAGATATGTAAAAATCTCAATATTTGAAATTTTGTGTGAAAACAATACCTCCCTTACTATCGTCGGTCGGTAAAGATGGAAAAGTATAAAAATAGAATATATTTTTTTATAATATAAATTTTTAGAAAATAGTAATCAGATAATCAGATAATCTTCTCTTGAGATAATCTTTAATTAAATAAATAAATTATCAATATATTATATTAAAAATTATTATTAATAGATATTTAAAACAATAAATTAATCTTCAATGCATTGAAAGATATCGAAAGTTGTTCAAAGAAATTCTTTTACAATAAATGAAATTGAATCATTCACATTGAATGTTTAAACAAATTAATAAAACATATTTTTTTTTGTATATATACCTATCTATAATTGAGATTTGAGAACTGAATCAACATGAATAGCTATTAGATTAGACATTCATTGAACCAAACTAAACTGAATATCTAAATTGATACTCTTAAATTAGGCATCTCGCTCTAATAAATTATTACTAATCCCTATTTATTGTGGTAGGTTAAAACAAAGTATTTTTTTTTATTAAATATTTTATTAACAGATAAAAAAAGAATTAAATTAAAAGATTAATTTTCGATGTATAATTATTATAAATTCTCTTTACATATATAATATATATATACTATTAATAATTTCCTATTTTAATTAATATAATATTTACAAATTGGAATTATAATATTTATCATTAATATTATTAGACCTTTCCTCGTTCTCTTTCACACAAACACAAATATCTATTTATTTATTTATTTATTTACAAACATCATCTCTCTTTAATATATATACGTACATACATACATATATATATATATATATATATATATACTTTAAACAATTGAAATAAATCCCTGTATATGCAAGCTTAAAATTATTTAGATATGGGAATTTGACAGTTAAACGATTGAATTGGTCGACAAATTGCATTTCATAGGATACCTCTGTCTCTTTCCCTCGCTTTTCCATTTCACCCCACACCGATGAATATCGATTCATATCTGGGTCAGTGGCTTTCCACCATCCTCCTCTCGCCCTCCTCCTTCTACCCCAGGATTTCCTCTATCCAACTGGAACCCTATAACCAGCCGATGTAAACAAATATATTAAGAACAATAGTAGGCAGTAGAAGGAGGACGAGGACACCGAACTCCGCTCAAAACTGCTTGCTATGCTTTTTTATTGCGAATGTTTTGCTTTTGAGATAGCTTTTGCGATAAGAAAGGATTACAGATGAATAGAACAAAGTTTCCTATATTTTTATTTTTGTAGCTGACTTATTTATTAAGTGAAAGAATAGAATTGTATGCATTATATTTGGCTGATATTTTAGATAGAAAAAGTTTTATCTATTTCAAAGTCTATGGATAAATTCATGTTTAGATAATTCATTGAAAAGAACTATTTTCAACTTAGGATAGAAATATTACTAAATAGTATTGGAGCTTGAAACTTGGATATTAATTAAGAAATATTCAATAAATTGGATGGATGGATGGATGGAAGAGAAGACAAATCAGAACTAGATATTGATTTTCATGTTTTCCCATTTTGATGATTAATTCTTTTTTACCTTTTTTTTAAGATTCTTTTTTTTGCCAATTTTCCTAATTGACTCTTTCATAGAAGTTGAACTCTCAATCAAACGTACACTTTAGAAAAAAAATTTGATAGGTATTTTTTGTTTTGCCTTTCTGATACTGAAAATTTTGATTTTGATTAATTAAGTATCCACTCATAAACTGTAGAGACACATAATAAATGTTGAATTGATACGATTCCCTCTTTCACTAGTTGATAGATATATAATTTGTCAAAATGGAAAATGTAATGAGTGAACCGAACAGTGGTTTGAGTTATAAAGCAAATAGAAGTGTAGAAAAGCGAGGGAATTGAAGGATGAGAGGAGGTGGTAACAGAGGCGTGGGGGTGAATGGAGAGGTGGAGCTCATCGTATTCACTCCCAAAATAAAGGGAATAGCAACGAAAAGGGGATTCCCGGGGGTTGGTTTGATTAATCACAACCAAGAGCTGTGGCACAGATGGTGCCACCGACGGCACAATTAACCTCGTGCCAACATACCGACGTTGTAATTATAGTTGTTATGTGCATGGGGAAGGAGGGGTTGAATACTGAAGGGATGGTCTGCAGACATCACACTCAGTTCACTGGCCCACTGGACTAATACCAGTGAAAATGGCGGTTTCCAGGACAAAGTGGAATGTTGCAATTAGCGACGACAGACCAAAGACGATTGCTTCATTCGTTGGCACTTTAATAGGTGAACAAATAAATATGATCTATCGTCATATAAAATAGAAATAAAGAGAGAGAGAATGAAAAAAATAAGAATTTTTACGTTCCATCTTTTGATCGGAATTTCTTAACAATAAAGATAAAAATCCTACTTTATCATAAGATCATCCGATCGTAAAAATCAAATAAAATTCATCTTCTTTGAAAAAATCTAAAACAAAGTATAAATTATAGTAAGGCAAAATAATAATAATAATAAGAAGAAGAAGAAAATTTAAAAATCATATATTGTATTTATAATGTATTATACGTTAGAGATTCAAAGATTATATTATTATTTATTAGTATATAAAGACAAAAAATAATGTTAATAATTCATATTCATATATTTTATAAATTTACTCAAAATTTTAAAATATAATTTCATATTTTGAATTATATAGGTATATCTATATAAAATAACCAATTGTTTATTACAATGATTAGAGTTATCAATCCTACTTAATAATAATGTATCCTTTCAGTTTTACTTCATCTATATTTTATTTTACACTTTTAGTTGTATTTACAATTTATTTCTAATAATTTATCTTTCTGTAAATGTATATATCATGGGTCGCCAAACTTTTTTTTATCATCAACTTAATATATCAAGTAATTGTTAATTAAAATAAAACTATTAGAAACTGTGTAGGTACATTTACTTTATGATTTTAATAGTACATTGTGTAAAAATCTTTTGGTGAAAAATATAATGTTGAAATTTAAATACCTTATGGCTCAGATCGACCCCCATTTTGTTAAACAGATCCCTGGGGTCTATATAGACCACTTTGGCAACCTTTGATATAGATTACATAACAACATGACAACATGACTAACAATGTGTTTGTGTTTATTTGACTGTTGACTGTTGTTGAGTTTATATTTGACTAAAGATTCTGAGTATAATCCAATGACAGTAATAAATATATTAAGAAAAACAAAGTAATTAAACCCAAACAATAACAAAGAGATAAATGTAAAGGAAAAAAGAGCACAAAATAAAATATAAATTTAACAAGATTTTCTTTTTCCTCTTTTAATAATTCAAGACAAATTATATTATTTTCCTTATTAAAAGTTGGTGTACTCTTTATATACTCAAATAATTTTATATTATCATCCTCTTTAACTTTTAATATAATATATCTAAAATGTAAAATAAATTAGTTTACTATATACACAAATAAAGAGAAATTTATTCGAATCAAATACAATAAATCGATAGACAGACATTATCCTTGTTCAGTTATATTTACAATCAATTGAATTTACAATATAACTGAATTTTCGTTTGATTTCTATCACGCTTCAAAACATTTTACTCAAAGGCATGTCAAGATGTTACGAATAATTGAATCAGTCTATACTAAAGAGGATTGACAGTAAATAACGTTATGTCCGAAACAATTCCACTGATAACTTTACTATCGATATCTCTTGTTTATTTTTTTTTAGTATTTATTTAGAATATTAATTAATTAATTATTTTTTTATTCAACTACATTATTTCATTTCCCTCTTTTGTTCTTTTACAAAAACTAGTATGACAAAGGTAATAGTACATGACAATTGATTGAAAATTCCCCTTTTTGGTATGTTGGCTGATATAAAATCAAGCAAATAACATCTGGCAGTGGTACAGATTAACTAATAAAGATTATTGACTGCTTCTAAGAACAACAAAAATAAAAACTGATAGTTGGTCAGTTTATATTTGTGTCTATTAAGGATTTCCTATTATTTTTTAATTCTGCAGGTAAAACATTTTCTTGTATTAAAACCTTCAATTCTGGACAGTTTTTGATGATTAGAGTTGCATTGTCAGAGACACCGAATTTTAAGTTTCAATCACTAGAAAAATCTGTAAATAACTGGGTAATTGCTAATTTTTTTAACCTTTTTAAGCCTTAGCTTGGAAGAGAAAAATTGATCCTGAAATTTTATTGGAAGGCTGTGCAAAGACAATACAGAAGGGAATTTGCAAAACGGTAACCAATCAATGAGTGATAAATTTGAAGCAGATGGAACCAGAACGCCAACAAAAAATGATCAGAATGAATAGAAGTAGGAACTTCTTCGATCACTACAAAAGTCATTTCGACAAACTGGTAGGGAAATCAACATCTCAAGAAGTTACTCTTATGTCTACTTCCTCTCTTCTCAGTTAAGTTGATTTCCTCTCATCTGTGACTAATTAATTAACTCCTGCAATGCAAAAATACAGCATGTTAGCGACAGTTAAAATGTGATTACATTTTTTTTTGAGCCACCCTGAATATTAGTTTATGAAATAAGACTTGTACAAAATTGGCAAACGTTGTAATTCGAGTTGCTAGTTAACAACTTTAAGAGTTTCATAATAAAAAAAAAGATACTCGTTGCCCAACCCAGATAGTACATGTATATAAGGTATTTGATGAAATTTAATTTAATTGATTCAATTATATGTCATTTATATAAACTAGAATTTATTAATACGGTTTTGTTTAATTGTTTAAAATATTTTGTTTAGATAATCTTTTGACTTGTCAATTAATTTGAACTTTAAATATTTTATGGATAAGTATATAAAATATATTATATAAAAAAAATAATTCAAGTTAATGAAAAATATTGAAAATATGGAACTTTTTCTCACTATTTTTATGACCCAAAACCAACTGGAGCGGTGTCTTCCGACCCGATCTCATATATGCATAGCGCGTTTGGCCGTATTGTTTCTATAAATTAATTAATTCCATTAGTCCATTGTGTCGCACGCGCCCCGGACGTTCCAAGAGCACGCCGTTGGAATTTCAACTATTATTATTGTTATTATAATCATTGTGGTTGAAAACCGGGGACTTTGGATTAATCACATGTCACACACGGTTCTAAGCCAGCTACTCACCCGAGAACTTGCCAGGAGAATGAAATAACACTTCAACTACATACCAAAAAAATATATATATTTAATATAATATACCATGGTTTTTTTAAAATAAATTATATACTAATATAAAGATCAATGGGTGGAGGGGGATGGGCAATCTTTTTTAATAGCTGATATTTCTGAAATAAAGTATTTCACCAGTCAATATATAAATATAATTAGAATATAAATAAAAATTTGTTCTTATTGATGTTATTGTTCTAAATATCTATTTACATTATAAAATTTATTTATTCTGAATTTTATTTAGAAACGATCCTGTATTCAATTTCATTTTTCTATGTTTTTTTTTAATTTTTCAAATGGCCGTTTATTCTTTAAGATTCATGTATATATCCACATAAAACAAATCTCTGACTTTTGTATATCCTACGAAAGGACAACGCCTATCAAGTCGGTTATATTATTTAGGTATCCTAGAACGGGTCCTAGCAACCTCTATCTTGATTTTCTTGATCGGAGGCGCTACTTTTTATCAAGTAGCTTCTTTATTTTGATCAGTCATGCTAGTTGACTCCGTCCCATAGACCCCAGCTTGAGAAATTCTCTTGGCAGCCAGGCCCGGGACTTAGAAACTTAGAATATATGAACTTGAAAAAAAAATGATAGATATGTGAATATATGAAGGCGCCACAGGCTAGAGGGCAACATCGTTGGTTCACATTCGGATTCAAGTTCATATATTCTAAGTTTGTTAAGTTGATGTTTATGAATGAGATCAATTTTATTTCATAATAAAATTGTTTGAATAATTGTTATTCTTAATTGTTCTAATAAGAAAAGAAAAATTCATTTGTTTCTGTTTGTCTTTCTATTTGCGTGTGTGTGTTTTCTAATAGTTTAGCAAAATTTGTATATTTTAAAATATTTAGATAAAAAAATCCATTCAATGTTTAGTATAAATATTTACGAATAAATAATATATATCCAGAAACTTGGACTAATTTTGATAGTATGTATTAATCTAAGAGTAATTTAATGTTTTATCAAGAAGGCGAAGATACTTTGAAACACTTTAGAGTATGAAAAGAGAATTTATGGAATTGTGAGTAACTTTCCAAGAGTTTCACTTGCGTCCATTTGAGCAATGACAATTTTCACTCTATAGACATAACACGTTAGTAACGCTTTTACTACTAATTTGTTCTTTGTCACTTAAAGACTTAACTTGTATATGTTTCACTCTGTTAAATGGCATTGTCTCACGATAGAATATTGCGGGTGGCGGTTTCCCATCGTCCCCCGGCGGAGGAGTTAGTTCTTCGCCACGCGGTCGAGTTCCATTTAAATCCAACTTGAGACGGAAGCCACAATTGGGAAGAAACAAAACTCCATCCCCCAATTTTACTTGCAATTCATAATATAAATATATATATATACACTTATATATATATTCTATATTATTAAAGAATAGATAAAATATTGTTATTATAGTTGTAAGACATTTTTCATCAATTAAAAATTTTAATATATATTAAAAAAAAATAATATATACATAAATGAATGATTTATTTAAATATAAATAACCCGTCGTTTTCAAATTATTGATTATATATTTATTAACTTTAATGTAATTTTAATGTAATTAAATAATTAATATTAATATTGATAACTAATGAGCATAGAAAGATTAGGAGAATTTATCTATATGTCGTTTCGAGGATATTAAGTTTATCATCATTTTGATGTAAATGTTAATTATAGTCAAATGGTTTGTGAATTTATAAAATAAAATAAAACATATTTTCATCTTTTTAAAAACAACTGTTTAATTTAAAACGATAAAAAAAAATATTGTCTTTTAATATTTGAAAACTAATTAGATATTCAATTACCATTCTTTCTTTATTGAAGAAAAAATATCGACTTCACTTCATTGAATTATACATCGATATATATATATATAATTATATATATAGAGAGAGAGAGAACTATAGATATATATAATTTTTGAATGGAATAATGATCTTTTATAAAAATTTCATATTTATTGTGCTTAAAAATTACTTTCTTGATGAATAGATATAAAATATTGAAAGAATTTCCGTTCAGTTAAAGAGAGGGGTTAGGGGGGTAAAAAGACTTTTTTCTTTTGGCATTTCAATGTGACGGGTTTTCATTGAAAATGCGTTAACGATAATTCGATTTTCATTGATTTCAAATTCTCCATAATTTCTAAGTTTAAATTATTATTAAATTATAGTTGAAAAGAAAATAAAAAAAAATGAGTTTTTTTTATGTTATTTATTAAATAAATGATTTATTGTGTTTAGGTTAAGAGAATAAAATGCAAGAAAAGTAATTCTTATTGACCCATATTTTGTTTTAAAATGGCGATTGAATATTTGATAGCATACGTTTAAAAGTTATTGAATGGCCGGATAAAAGAGGAATGAATTTCAACTACTTTGTATGTTTAAAAGAAAATCAAATCTAAATAATGAATTATTTATTAATAAAAAAAAAAATGTTGCTGAATTCGGATGAAGTCTGAAAAATGATTTTATATTTTAAATGAAAAAAATCTGGAGTGTCTTCACTTGACTATCTCGCAATTTTGAATTGGATTAATTAACATATATAATATTTAAATAAAATTTAATTAATTAAATTATAAATTAAAATTAAAAAAAAAATATTTATTAAACCAGGGCGTGTTTTGTTCTATGTTGATGGCACCACGTCACGTGCTGGCGTGTGATTGCCAACGTGTTAAAAAATTAATTCCGGTACTTTCAGCGATTCAATCAAGCTGAAATTCTATATATAACAATTTTATACAATTTTTAATCATGTGAAAAATTATCAAACATATATCTTTATTTTTACGGTCAGTTTAGTTAATTTTAATTAAGAAAAAACTAATAAATATGATTTTCCCGAGGATAAAACCAATACAAAGTGCATGATTCGTGGTGATATATAAAAAAATCTCCTCATGTGAAATTTGGTGTGAAAATAACCCTTCCCTTCCTATCGTCGATCGCTAATACTACCACTTCCGGTTTCCGGATTTGCACCAAAAGTTGATCAATTCATCCCACTGATGTATTAATTAAATATACCAAATTTCATCAAAATCCGTTCAGCCTGAACGGCTGTACACATCTATAAGGACGGACAGACGGACAGACGGACGGACAGACATCATGGTAAAAATACTTTTTTCTTTTAAGAAAATGCATGATTCGTGGAGTTATGTAAAAATCTCCACATGTGAAATTTGGTGTGAAAACAATACCTCCCTTACTATCGTCGGTCGATAAAAAATCAAGAACTGTGTGAGGATCGTTAGAACTGAATATTTAAAATAACATCCGTAATATAATTATATTAATTAAATAGATTGAGATTAATATACTTGTTTAAATTGTTTTACTGTAAAATGTTGCAAATCGATTTTTTGTTTTTTTTTTTTGTTTTTTTTTTTTTGTTTTGACAATTGAATTATTTTCATATGAATTGTTTATATTAAACTAAAGTATAGTTTCAGATGCTCTGAAAATAAATTCAAAATGGTTTATAAGCTGGCAAATGGAATGGCTACCATATTATACTGAAAGGGATATTGGTTTTCTATCTTAAATCTATAAAGAGAATGAAGTGAATGAAAGTACGCAAATGAAAGTGTCAATGCTAGTCATGGATGTTTTCATCTCAAGCCAACCTCAAATGAAACCTAATGTCCCATGACGAATTGTGGTCGATGGTGTGTTTGGAGGGATAGCTACCGATGTTAAATCTTACTTTACTCGCTGGAAAAACTTTCACTGAGTCCATTCATCCCTTCCTATCTCTCTCTCTCTCTTAACCTATCCCTTGCGTCTCGATCCCATCTATGCAACACGAATAAATAGCTGTCAGATTCTCTGAGTTGATGTAAACTACGAGCTGTGAAGAGTTGAACCGATTTTTTCTTTTTTTTTTTTTTTTTTTGATAGAATATAAGGCTTTAGTACAAGTTCTTTAGAACCCCCTGGAGGCGGCAACTTAGTGAAAAGACTTAAAAAGTTGTTATTATTTAAGAAGTTATCAGAGATAAAATTGAGTCATTCCATTAATTTCATTTTTTTATGATCGTTAATTAGTTATAAACTAAAAAAGTTTTTTTTTTTAAGAATTAGACAGCTTAATGGAATCAAGTCGAGATCATAATCGATCTTGGACTGAAGTTTAAGAGTTATAATCATTAGTAAATAAAAGACATTAAAATAAGAATAGTAGATAATTTTTTACTTTTATTATAATATATATTTAAATGTATCGTAAAAAATAATTTTAGCTACCATTAAATTTTACAATATACTTAAATAAATATCATATAATAATATTATAAAATAAAATCATTATTTTAAAAGAAAATTGATTCGGTGTTATGATTTTTGTACGAATTTGACTATTTATTTTCTTTTTTTTTACTAACACTCTTTTCTTTTCTTTTTTTTCATTTGATTTAATTCACAAAAAAACGAAAGTTTATTTGTAAGTTTTTGCTGCGTAATGTTTAGTTAATAATTTATTCTAATTTATTATTAAGCAGTTTTTAGATAGTAGCATCATTTATTATTAATAATAAGACAAAAAACACAGACGAAGAAAAATAATCTTAATAAGATTTTTTAATTAAAAAAAAATTGTAATTATCCAATTTAAATATTTTGAATATTATTTTAGAATCATTAAATGGTAATTCATATAAATTAAATATACTTAAATATATATAAAAATTAATTTTTTTTAAAAAAATAATATGTGAAACCCAAAGGATAAATATATTTTAATTAAATTGAATAAATAGGTAAATAAAGATGCCAGAAGTTAGTTAGAAACATTAAAAAATTATATTAAAAAGTTGAATAAACCAATCTTAAAATAAATATTATTGATTTCTAATGGTACAGATATATTATGTAATTATATACTTTGTATTTATGAAGATTAATCTAAATATTATTAATTTTTTTTTATACTTTTAAAATGACAACTTTAGATAAGACATAAGATTTTGAAGAAACTTATCAACATTTATATGGAGAGACAACTAAACATATTAACATGGAAAGGAATCAAATTTTGATACGGGACTGAATGACGAGAAACATTCCGTTCAGCTGTGCTCCATCCAAGAATCAAAAAGTAGTAAGAATGACATGTTAATTTTTCTTTTTTTTTTTGAATGTTGTATTTCATTTTTAACTTACTTAGAGATTGTTAAATTTGTGTACTGTTCTGTGGGATTTTTTTAAATTTAATTTAAATAATAAAAAAAATTAATTTTTAATAAAAATTACTTTATTTATTAAAATTACGCCGGTTTAATGATTCACTTATGACTTGTAATGCAGTATAGAAAAGTTAGTCTTTTAATATTTGTTTCTGAAATTTGAATTTAAAGTTCATTCTAGAACTGCTTCAGAAAACAGAATCTACACAAAAATTACACAAAATATACTGTTTGGCAAAACCTGTTAAATACTTAAGTTAAGTTTTGAAGAAAGAATTTCTATCATCAATATCAATTAAATATTTTTAAATTAGAATTCTACAATATGTTCTCTCCTTTTTAATAAACAGATAAGAGGTTAGTAAAAAACACGTTTTTCTGAAGGAGAATCAACAATTATTTCAAGTAAATTAGAACATATATCTGCCACTCAGAAGCCAAAGCGATTAACTCCACATATAAACAAACTGAGAAAATGAAGCCCAAAGTTCACATATTGTTGGAAATTCAGGGTTATTGATTACAAAAATATGTAGCTATATAGCATTGCAATATTAAGATTATCAAGTTCAATATTCACTTCATATGTTGCACATTACATTACATTATATTACTAGCAAAATTTTAAAAATTGAAGTTAATCGGTTTGGCTTCTGAGTGGCACATATAATCATTATAAAAAAGTTTATTATACTCTAGTACCGGGACCCCGAGCCTCGGCTCGGTACTTAAGTTAAAAAAAATGATTCATTATTATTGGATTTGGCTGGTAATATTAATACCTGGGACACCGAGCTCTCGCTCTACCCTTTAAAAAATATTGATACACAATTCTTTAATTATTTATTACAATTATTAAATGTTACACATTTGCATCAATCTGATTAAAATTAATGAACTTGTGCTCCTCAATAATACATAAATATATAATATATAGGTACATATATTTTTTTTCTATAGTGTTTTTTTGAAAAACTGTTTAGCGCCCCAAGTGGTTATAAAACAAACTAAAGACAAAAAAACGTGCTTTGCAGCTTTTCGGAATTAAAAAAGCAAAATTGGCAGTCGTGGGACTGGCCGACAGAAGTGAAAACTTCTGCGTAAGAAATTTTAAAACAGACGAAATTCGCGCTATTTCACGAGAAAGATGAATTTCATATGCATGTATATATATATAACTTATATATTATTTTAAACATATATTTTAAACAAATTTGTAACTTATATTTATATATATATAAATACACAACTTTGTTTAAAATATTGCAATACGAACTGTTTTATAATTCTTATCTCTAACATAAAATATATATTTATTATGTGAAGTTCATTTCGTATAATTTTGATTATATATGTATATATGAAATGAACTTTACATAATAAATATATATTTATATGTTAGAGATAATTTATAAAACAGTTCTAATGACAATTCAAATTTCGCGCTCTGTTATAAGAAATTTGAAAGCAGATGGTTTCATGGTGTTGGTCACGATCACGCGAGTTCTATACTTTTTCCCCATCCCGCAAAAGTGCTCAACGCCGCTAAAGAAGTTTTCACTTCAAAAATTATTTAATATTTGGAAATATATCTGACTTATAGAAAAAATGAATATTAATTAAAGAAAGAAATAGTTTTTAAAATATCCTGAATAATATGTAACAATTTTCAAGATAGAAATTTATTACAATATTACAATTATTAACTGTTGCATCATTGCATCAATCTGATTAAAATGAATGGAACTTCGGGTACTCAATAATAATAAATAAAATAATATTAATAAATATATTGAATAATATTTTATTGAAAAAATATTAAAACTTATAAAACTATCTAAAACTTTATTAATAAAAGAACAATGAATAAATAAATATAGAATAGTAATTTATTAAAAAGTAAACAATAGATAAAAAGAAAAAAAAATAACAAAATCATTATTTTCATTTTTAAATAACGATTCACCCGGCGAGTTTCGAACCGACGAAATCCACTCGTTAAAACATCAGTCCAACCGCTGGACTATATGTATTTAGATAAAAAATTGTCATTTTTTTACTGTCTTAGCAGGCAGTATTAAAAATTTTGACGTTTTCCATATATAATTTTCAATTAAGAAATTAATAATGAAGCTGTATGTTTCAAGAGATATCATCAATAAAACTTAATTTTTCTTTATAAATACTATATCTAGTGTGAATTTGAAAAAAATCGTTAGAGCGGTTTTTGAGAACCAATATATATAGATAAATACATATATACAATTTTAGCTAGCATAATAAGATAAGATACCAGTGATGGCGAACCTTTTTGAGAAGTGCGTCGTATTTTGATCATTATTTTTTTAGATCTAGCTCGTGGGTCACTAAGTATTTAATTGAAAAAGGGATAAAGAAAATCACATACAATATATATTTTGTATAAATATATTTATAAATTATTAATAGGTATATCAGTGTATACCTTTTAGTATTCACGGGCCAATTTTCAATCATAATTTACATCATCGCAAAATTATCTTACCTTTTTTGAGAACCATATTGAAAAAAATTGAAAAAAAAATCAAAAAAAAATCGAAAATGTTCAAAAGTTTGGCCACAAAATCATCTTACTTTTTGACATAAGAAGAATTTATACAAATCAAAGTCTGGGTCAGATAAAAAGTTTGGGTGGGTAAGAGTCTGACCCACGGGTTATAGGTTCGCCATCACTGCTCTAAACTCTAAATAAATAAATAATAAAAAAGAGATTTGATTTATTTTTCTTATATTGTATTTTTTGTATTTATAAGAAAGAGTGGAGTAATTTGTTATATTTTTTACATAACTTATATTTCTTTTTATAATATGCAGTCCTGCTGTAAATTAGGTCAATTCTAAATATAGGCGATACAAACTGTATGTTATTATAATTCATTTTATATGTTATACATACAATGATTCTAACTTCTAATTATCTTCTTCAACACTCCTGTAACTTTTTGATGGCCTTTATGTAAAATCATTTATATTTGAACTCAAAATAAACTTCAATTTCCACAATAAGCGTCTTCATTTTATCCAAATTTCTTTAGGCGTTAATGGTGAATCCATATTTCATCACATATCGACATAAGAAATTCTTTTTATTTTGCTTGAAAAGCTCCAAACAGTGCTATGAATCGTCAACGAATTGTTCTTTCTGGTCCCGTGTGAGTATACACAGCATCTACTTCAAAAGTAACTTGCGCATGGCCAAATTTTAATGTAAAATTTTAAAGGAACTGATATATTTAAGGTGTCAGCCATCTCATGGAATTTTTATCCCCCATCAAAAACACTATTTAATATTCTGTTTTAAAACGACTGTAATCTCATACCTATCAGTTTAGTACTACTGTCAACAATGTTGCTATTTACATATCGAAGAGGAGATTGACGTAATATATATACTATAAATATGTAATGAAAAAAAATTATTTAGTTTGAAAAGACAAGAATTCAATTTTCATTGATTTTAATGTAATTAGTACTTATACTTTTTTTATTAATATTACTATTTCACAAAATGAAGTTTTTAATTCTTTCATATATCACGATGTAAATACCTATTTTCTAAATATAAATATAAATTATATGATTAAAATTTTATGATTCATAATGATTTAAAGATAGTAGTTTTATTATGGAAATAGAAAAATGGATAAGAATCTTAAAAGAATTTATTATCATGATAATTTAAAGAATAAAAGATAAAACAAATATTCTTTTACTTTATTGTCATAAAAGAATATATACTTGTTCTCTTATTAGATAAATTATAAATTGTACCAAAATTTAAGTTTCAATTGTATTTTTTTATTTTCTAACAATTCAAATTATAATAGAATAGAATATTATTATAAAAATAACTAATATAGAAGGACAAAACAATATTGAATAAATATACAATAATATTCATATTATTTTGTTAGCATATTTTACTGAGGTATGTGCGTTAAGCTCCAATGAATAAATAAAATAAAAAAAATTATAACATAATCTTTCATATAAAATTACTATCCATATATATATATGTAAATGCAATGAGTAAATTTAGTATAATTGTTTTGAATGACATATTTATATGTAAATAATCAATTTAATTTAATAAAAGTTTTCGATATCTATGTTTCTTTTACTAATTAATAATCATCATTTGAAAATGAAAAAGATATATTGTTGAAATAACAATTATATAAATAGTACATATATGAATTGAAATATTGATTCGTGACATAATTTTTATACATTTACAAAATATCTCCATATAGAACTGAAATAAGAATGAAATAATTTCAGTAGTTTTTATGTTACATTTTTTGTTAGAATTTGTTACAATAATAATAAGTTGACCTGTGGCCAGGTCCGAACCGACCGACGGTTTGAAATAAATTAATTTCCAGATACAGAAACAATTTCAAATAATTTTAATATATCTATTAATGTAATAAAAAACAGATATGGATATAACATAAATATTTTTAATTTTATTTTATTTATAATATATAGCTGAAGTAGCCGGCGTTACCCGGCGTTAGCCGAGGCTGTGACGTCATGAAGGGCTGGGTGACGTCATATAGTTTTAAATTAAGAAAAACATAATGAAGATGATTTTCCCCGAGGATAAAACCAATACATTCGTGGTGATATGTAAAAAAATCTCCTTATGTGAAATTTGGTGCGAAAATAACCCTTCCCTTCTTATCGTCGATCGCTAATACTACCACTTCCGGTTTCCGGATTTGCACCAAAAGTTGATCAATTCATCCCACTGATGCATTAAGTAAATATACCAAATTTCATCAAAATCGGTTGAGCCGTTCAGGCTGTACACATCTATACGGACGGACGGACAGACGGACGGACAGACATCATGCTAAAAATACTTTTTTCTGTTAAGAAAATGCATGATTCGTGGAGATATGTAAAAATCTCCACATGTGAAATTTGGTGTGAAAACAATACCTCCCTTACTATCGTCGGTCGGTAAAAAAAGAAAGAAAAAACAGAAATTAGCTTTAAAATCCCCTCACTTTTTCAATTCCTTCTTTTAAACACACCCCTTATATATATTTATCTTGTAGAATTTTTCAATCGTTAATAAAATACTTTTTATTCATTCACTCAAGTTCAAATATATTTTTTTAAACTTGTGACTCTTGACGTTATTAACTAATTGATGTTTTTTATATATTTATTTATTAATTAAATTTATTCCATTAATTTTAGTTTTATATGAGAGAAAATAAGAGAAATAGAAATTTGTCATGGAATAGCTTTGTGAGTTGGTAAAAACTTCTTCATACCTTTGGATCGAATCTTGTTGAAATATGATTTTTTTTGTAAATTAATTTATTTCAAATCGTCGGTCGGTTCTGTGCCTGGTCACAGCTCATATTTTTTTATTTGGTTTTTCAATAATTTTTGATACTTTAAATAAATATTTAGCAGTTTTAAGTAAGAATTTATTTTAAAATATTTTTCTTTTTATATATATATATACATATTATTTCTTCTTCTTATTATTAAACTTTTTTCTTTAGAATATCAATTTATTATTATTTTTTTCATTTAAAATTATATTCAAAGAAATTATATTTAATTCGTTGACTGATCCATAAAGTCCAATTGAAATTTATTATTATTTCTAATGAGTGATTCGCACAAAGGCATCGTTTTATGCTATTAATTTCTATGTCATGTTTGTTTTATTAACAATGTAATTGCTATTCATCATTGAAGCTGAACCATGTGCTGAACCTTATGGCTAAAGTTTGGCCAAGCACACGTTATGAAGGGCTCAATTGAATGGATATGGTGACGGGACATCGGGACCACTGGTCCTAGGGGCAAAGTTGTCAGCGATATTGATTAAACATAGCGAGATCGCTTGAGGAATTTCAATGTCCAAACAAAGAGGCGGGGGTGGCTATAGGCCATTCTTACCAAGTCCAGCATCTGTCGACAAGTTCAACTAATAAGACAACAACACAATAAGACTTTAATGACTTTGACTTTTAAACTTCACTTGAAAAGTTTTGAAATGAATTTTTCCAATATAGTTGGGTAATAAGGTTACCGCCTTGACGCTTACTTTTTTTTTTTACTTTCTCCGCTCACAAAACTACTTTAATAAAAGAATTATTATTTAATTAAGAATTTTTATCTCGGAGTGTTTTATTATTATTATTATTATTATTATTTATCATTTAGTTCTCAACAATTTTAGATAATATTCTTACTTTTTATAACTTTAAAAATTAGATGGTTGTAACTTTAAGAAATTTTTATTTTAATTTGTTTCGAAGATAAAAAACAAAACAACAAAAATAATGATCAGTCAAACAGTTTTTAATATTTAATTTTTGTTTATATTACAATATCATTTTATTTTATTTATTTAGAAATATATTTAATATATATTAGGGTGGTTCAAAAAGAGTGTCTGTTTTAAAATTGAAATGGTAGAATCGATGATGTTAAGAGAGGGAGGTGAAATTGATTGATGTGGTCGAAGAGATCATTAGTGAAAGTTAAATTTGAAATTGTAAGACATACCTATATAAGGTATTAAAAATATCAATAAATTGGAAATACTTAATTGAAGTTAATATTTATAATCAAACTAATGAAATAATATTTAAGAATAGGTGGATTAAACTTGCAAAAATTGAAACCTACAATTAATGATATCTCAAAACAAATGTAATTAGATAAATAATAATAATAATAGAGGAAACCAGCCAAAATCGGACCCCCCTTTTGTTTTTAATTTTTTTTAAATATAAAACTACTATATATTCAGGCTTTGTGTTACTAAATATTTGCCTTATATTGTTTTCTACCATATACTGTACAATTTTCGTTTGTTTCGTAAAAATTAGTCGGTTAAAAAATATTTAGTAAAACCTTCCAGTTTTACAAAATAAAAATAACCTGCCTAAATCGGACCCCTCAAGGAAATATTTTTAAACTCGTAAATTAAATTTAAAAAGGGTCTTAAACAATAAAAAACCATATATTCATATTCCCAGGATATGTGTATTAAATTAGAAGCATACAAATTTCGTATTTTATAATAAATCAAACAATTTTGTAGATAGTCTATGTTTGTCTGAAATGACATGATTATGTAGAAATGATTCTATTCACTTACAAATTCACAAATGTAAACGTCCTTATCTGCTCCAGAACAGACTACATGGGTCCACAATGAACACATGGCATACATGACCCATAGCTCTCCTTTATGGTCATTCAAATATTTTTCCTCGAAGACCAATTATATCCGATACCTTGGATTGTACCACAGTAATTCCAGTTTCGTCAACGTTATATATTCTGTAAGGAGTGAATTTACTTTTATCATAAACATTTTCTAAAAGATTGTAAAACTTCTGGGTGTTTCCATGGCAAGACAGTAATGTACTAACTCCTCTTCAAGGGATTTGGTTAAAACAGTAGGTCTACCTCGCTTTATTTGAACCGCTTCTTGAAATGTACTATACTTTATGTCAGACAATCTCATAAGGGTTGTTTTTGGGACGAAAAAAAGCATACTTGCTTCTTCCAACCAATTAATAAGGGGGTCCGATTTAGGCAAGATAAGGGGATCCGAATTAGGCCGGCGTGGTCAAAATGTTTGAATGTCAATAACTTTTAAACAAAAAGCTCAAATCATATGGCTTAAGCAATAAACATACCTACAACCTTACCATTTAAGAATATATAAATATTAAATGAATTACCTTTCAGTTTCGAGGCGAAATGATTAAGAATGCATCACACACAGAGAAAAAACTTTCGAAACTCACTTAACACGTAATGGCTGACAACTAATAGTTCAATAATGCGGGTGACGCGAAAGCTCGACTACAGTGTGGAGGAAGCCTAAACTTCATTTTAAAGACTGCCACTAGAGATTAGGTCAATTCAGCGACAGTACACTAAGGGGTCCGCTTTAGGCAGGGGGTCCGGATTTGGCTGGTTTCCTCTAATAATGAATAGTAATGATTAAATATATTACAAATGACTCGGTGCATAGGGCTGGTTCTAGTGTTTTGAGCATCGCCCCTGGAAAAACAAAATTTGGTTTCCTTTCATACAAGAATATACATATTTATTGCAAATTCAGGTAATTATTCAATCGAGTTATTATGACATGGATTTGGATAAAATTTTACCAGTGGGTTCCTTTTTTTTAATTCCTAATAAACTTTTATTATGCAATTTTTGCATATCCAAATCCAAATCCATGTCATAATAACTAGATTGAATATTACCCAAATTCAAAAAAAAATTGTAAAAAGGCCAAAAATCAAAATTACACAATGTAAAAAATAAATTATTTTTATATCGGCGCCCCTCGAAATATACAGGGGATCCCAAAATTAAAGAGCAGATTTCAATTTCGTATTATAGACAAACTATGAAAGCTAGACACACATTGATAGAGGAAAGTTCAAAGTTTTGAGACAGCAGTGCTGTTGTTTGTTAATAGCAATGTGGCGACTACACCACAGGAAAAGTCATTACGTGTGTTGGAATTCGCGAAATCTCAATCCCTTATTCAAGTGCAACATGCGTTTCGCAGTCGATTCAAAAAACAAGCAGATTTATGATTGGCATACACAATTTGTGGAAGTTGGTTGTGTATGCAAACCTTCCTTTATCCAATGACATGCGCTATGTGTTTCTATCTCTCATAGTTTATCTGTAATACGAAATTGAAATCTGCTCTTTCATTTTGGAACATCCATCGATATCTGCTCTATCATTTTGGGACATCCGTATATAGCTATATAGAATAATATATTTTTATAACAGTTTTTAGTACTACAATAAAAATATATTATTTAGGTATTTATATAAAATTAAATATCAATAAAATTAATTCAAATTATTATGAAATATTTTTTTTATACATTAATATTTTATAAATAATGTTTACAATGATTACTAAAATTGTTAAATCGGAATAAACTGCGACAATTTTACTAAATCACCAACGAATTAATGTCACATAATAATAATCAAAAATGTCAAAAATTTATAATAAACTGTCAAATTAAATTGGTCTTCTGTATAACATATATATATATATATATATATATATATAAATGTGCAATATAAAAATATATTCACCCTTTATAAATATCAGTATGTATATATATATATATATTTAAGTTTTGTTATCTCCTATAATATATATATATATATATATATATATATATATATAGGATTATTAATTTATTTATATTATATAATGACTATTCTTCAATACAATAGTACATCATATTTCAATTTCCGTATTTCCGTTTAATTTTCCATCAAATTTTCTACTTCCAACTACTTACCAAGAATCTTTGAATGTAAACCAAATTCTAAGGCCTGAGCCTGTCATTTATTCATAACAAGAATCTGTTAGGTGAATAGAAAATAGCCAGAGGCTCAGGTTTCTACGCCGTTAAATCATTCTTGAAACTTTGCTTTACAATCCTAATGAACTCTCACAAACTATCCATCCACAATGTTTCTGACAGGCCTCCTTTCTACTATTCTATTATGAAGAGGTTTAATTATAAAAATCATTTATGAATAATATAAAATATATTAATAAAAAAAATGTAAAATGTTCATTAGTTGAAATAGTAATATTTATTTTTGTCTATTCTCAATCTGTTAAACTATAAATAAAATAAAATGTTTCTATTCTCTATTGATTTTATTTATTTACTTGGTTATTTGCTTGGCGCTCTTCACACCTAGACGGGGGCTCCGCCCCCTGTACCCCCCGAGTGATACATTGTATTTGGTTGAAAGTCTGTATGTAAAAGGATTTCATCCATTTTGTTTCAATCAGTATAAGTAGATAAGACATTTATTTGTTTTCTTGTAAAATATATTTTAAATTAATCAGTAAATTAATTACATATTATTATTGTTTATGTTATATTTATCTAACTCTATGTCTCTACAGTTTTCGAAAGTTCTTAGCCGCAGCATCCACATTTCTCTAAGCGTCCCTATCCTCAGCTACAACCAAATCCTACCCTGTCCCATCTCTCCCATGTCCCTTCCTTCATTGTCCACCCACCGTGGTCTTTGGTCTTCCACCGGATGTTTCCCAATCGGTTTCTCCCAATTTCTAGCTTCTCTCATTCCAGCCACATCCCCTTCCCATCTCAGCCTTTTCGATTTTATAACCTTAACTATATCTGGAGATCATGCAATTCCTCGTTATGCCATCTGCGCAATCCCCCTGTGACCTCATCTTCCTCTCTCTCTCTCTCTCTTTCACTTATAAACAATACTAATCTCATAAATACTATAAATCTACTCTCGTCTCCCAGGGTAATCGATCGGGTGACCAATCGTCCCGTTTTTCCAGGATTGTTCCGTTTTTAGGTGCTCTGTCCCTGCGTCCCAAAAAATTTCTTCTAGACAGCCTATTGTCCCGTTTTTTCAATATTTAGGACATTTCGTACTTTTTTTTCAAAATTTTTTCAACTTAGTTCTAAAAAAAAGGTAAACCGTTTGTCCCGGTTTGGTGTTTTCGAAATATAGTCACCCTAATCATAGATAAACATAAAAAATAATTGTTTTATATATTTCAATTTTGATAATCTTTGATAATAGTTTTGATGAGATAAGCCCCTTTACTGCATAATAATTATCAGCTATTATTTTTATCAATTAGTAATTACATATTACATAATATTGAAAAATAGTAATTATGTACATAAGCATAATATTGAAAAGTATGTATGGGAAAAAAGGGCTGTTTTTAGGGTTTTCCCGGCAATTATTCGATTTTTTCTCGCCGTAAAAACCATCCTTGGACTTCAACGACATTTAAAAATAAGTTGACCTGTGGCCAGGTCCGAACCGACCGACGGTTTGAAATAATTTCCAGCTACAGAAACAATTTCAAATAATTTTAATATATCTATTAATGTAATAAAAAACAGATATGGATACATAAATAAAAAATATAAACAGTTTTAATTTTATTTTATTTATAATATATATGCAAGATCAGGCTGTGACGTCATGAATGGCTGGATGACGTCATATAATTTTAAATCAAGAAAAAACTAATAAATATGATTTTTCTCGAGGATAAAACCAATACAAAGTGCATGATTCGTGGTGATATATAAAAAAATCTCCTTTGGTGTGAAAATAACCCTTTCCTTCCTATCGTCGATCGCTAATACTACCACTTCCGGTTTCCGGAATTGCACCAAAAGTTGATCAATTCATCCCACTGATGCATTAAGTAAATATACCAAATTTCATCAAAATCGGTTGAGCCGTTCAGGCTGTACACATCTATACGGACGGACAGACGGACAGACGGACGGACAGACGGACGGACAGACGGACGGACAGACATCATGCTAAAAATACTTTTTTCTGTTTAGAAAATGCATGATTCGTGGAGATATGTAAAAATCTCCACATGTGAAATTTGGTGTCAAAACAATACCTCCCTTACTATCGTCGGTCGGTAAAAAAGAATTGTCAAAATTGGTCCAGGCGTTATTGAGTGATGCGGTTACCAACACATTTTGCGATTCATTTTTACCGACCGACAATAGTAAGGGAAGTATTGTTTTCACACCAAATTTCACATGTGGAGATGTTTACATATCTCCACGAATCATGCATTTTCTTAACAGAAAAAAAGTATTTTTAGCATGATGTCTGTCCGTCCGTCCGTCCGTCTGTCCGTCCGTATAGATGTGTACAGCCTGAACGGCTTAACGGATTTTGATGAAATTAATTTTTTAACATTGCAACTCTCACGCGCCAACCCGTGACGTGGTGCCATCATCAAAGAGCCGAACATGCGCTAGTTTAATAAATATTATTTATTAATTTTAATATATAATTTATAATTTAAATATATTATATGATATTTAATCAAATTTAAATTGCGAGATAGTCGAGTGGAGACACTCCAGCTTTTTTTACCGACCGACGATAGTAAGGGAGGTATTGTTTTCACACCAAATTTCACATGTGGAGATTTTTACATATCTCCACGAATCATGCATTTTCTAAACAGAAAAAAGTATTTTTAGCATGATGTCTGTCCGTCCGTCTGTCCGTCTGTCCGTCCGTCCGTCCGTATAGATGTGTACAGCCTGAACGGCTCAACCGATTTTGATGAAATTTGGTATATTTACTTAATGCATCAGTGGGATGAATTGATCAACTTTTGGTGCAAATCCGTGAACCGGAAGTGGTAGTATTAGCGATTGACGATAGGAAGGGAAGGGTTATTTTCACACCAAATTTCACATGAGGAGATTTTTTTACATATCACCACGAATGTATTGGTTTTATTCTCGGGAAAAATCATCCTTATTATGTTTTTCTTAATTTAAAATTATATGACGTCACCCAGCCCTTCATGACGTCACAGCCTCGGCTAACGCCGGGTAACGCCGGCTACTTCAGCTATATATTATAAATAAAATAAAATTAAAAATATTTATGTTCTATCCATATCTGTTTTTTATTTCATTAATAGATATATTAAAATTATTTGAAATTGTTTCTGTAGCTGGAAATTAATTTACTTCAAACCGTCGGTCGGTTCGGACCTGGCCACAGGTCAACTTATTACTTATAAGAATATATTTTTATTTTCTCGCCAGAGATAGTATTGCGATCACGTTAATTTTGGATGTCGAGATTTTGAGGTTTTTATACGTTTTGAAGGCCCTTGAGTCTTTTTCATTAAGGTTGAGAAAACTGTGTCTGTCTCTCTCTCTCTCTTTCTCTGTGTGTAGACAAGATTAGGCAAAAACGGTAGAATAATGAAATTTGGTAAACGTGCATTATTCAAAAGCTCTATCGGTAGAGGGTCATTACCTAGCAAATTTTATTTTTTTTCCTCTAAACCAGGCCTTCTTAAACTATTGGTCGCGACCTCAAAGGGGGTTGCGTAGCAAAATTCTGGGGTCGCGAGAGATTTTAATGTCAAATATTTAAATGCACGATTTTGTAACATCTAAAATCTAGAAATTATACAAATACACATCTGATTCTAGATGTGTATTTGCTCATTTAGATTTATATGTATGTATATTGTTACCTAATAAATAAATCATCAAAAAATATTTATATATCTTTCTTTTATATTTATACGGGGTTGCCAGGAAACTCGCAATCATAAATGAGGTCGCGAATGAAAAAAGTTTAAGAAGCCCTGCTCTAAACCGACCGTACAATGTTTTTTACATGATTAAAATTTGCATAAAACTGCTATATATAGAATTTCAGCTTGATTGAATCTCTGAAAGTACCGGAATTAATTTTTTAACTCATTGACTGCCAATCACGCGACAGCATGTGAGAGTCAAACATGAGCTGGTTAAATAAATATTATTTATTAATTTTAATTTAATTAATTTAATTGAAATATAATATATGTTATTTAATCCAAAATTTAAATTTTTTTTATATATATTTATGAAAATATTTTGAAATTATTTATTTTCAATCTAATCTTCTGTTCAAAACTAATTATTCAATAATTTTCTTTTATTGTAATTGTTAATATATGATACAATAAAAATGTTTCTCAATCAAATGATCAAAGGATTTTATCACATTTGAGATGATATTCTAATCAGATAAAATTCTTGTGTATCGTGGGATCTACTAGATCAAAATCCTCGCAACCACTTGACCCTTCGTGCTCTAATATTCTCCATAAGGTTGTCTCTTGTACAAAATTCGATTACTCAAACCACTGGTAGCTTAATAGGACTGACGGGTGCCCACCACTAATTCAATTGAAGAGGAGAATTTGCCCCATCAACCTCTTAGCAATTCTGGCAAATATACTACTGCTACTACCTGGATATAGAGAGGGAATTGACTTGATTGGCATCCTCTCTCTCTCTCTCTCTCTATTCAAAGAGGTTAAACAATAGACACTGGCAGAATTCACAATTGAAATGCATAAATAATAACCACTTCTTGATTTAGTAGAATATTTTATAAAAATTATTATCTTAAAATATATTAGATTTTTTTATCCAAGTTAAATTATATTAGTATTGGGTCATTCCACGTCAATTCAACCAGAAAATAGTCATTTTTTCACCCAAAATCTCAGATTTTTATGAAAATTGGTAAATATGTTCTATTTATAAACATGAAAAACACCACCAAATTTTAATTTTTTATCTCACATAGTTTTTGAGTAATGGCAGTTTAAAGATTGGCGTTTTTAAATTTCCGAGCCTCGGATAAGTCCAAATAAAACATGTATTGGAGAAGAAAATAATTTCTCATTCACTTATTTAACCTCCTATCTTGTTGAAATTTTTAAGGCATGTTCTTATAACTATGAGGAATTGTAAAAAAAATGTAACGGACCCCAAAATATTTTTAAAAAAATTATATGTTGGATATTATAAAATTTTAAAATTACAAACAAAGTTTAGCGTAAAATGAAATATCACGACAAGGGAATGAGATAATCAAGAACTTTTTTTTCCCTAAATTATCTACATGAAATGGGCTTTAATTTAATAAAATAAAAGTTTTGTGTATTTGCCTCCTTCTATTTACTAAGACCACTGCAAGTTACAACACATTAATTATGAGCAATATGAGAGTCTCAATGGCTGAATATTGTTAATAATTAGACATTTTAATATTAAATAAAATATTTTTACCTAAAAATGTCCATCGAAGGAAAGTTTAACAGCATTCTTACAAACAAATTTTGAAAACTATGAGGAAGAAGATAGGATCGAATTCAAACAGTGGGTAGCTACAGACAGGACACAGATGATAACTCAAACTTCAACCATTGATGAATTTATTGATGAACTAACAACAAAAATAGAAAAATTGATCCCAAATTCTTATATTGCAAAAAGTTAGTCGAGCTATTTTAAAAGTCTAAAGGATAACTGCGCGCCAAATCAAGCCATTATATCAATCAATTGACTTCAGCGAGAATTTCTCTTTTGTGATTCAAGATGAGGTACAGGGTTATCATTGGATTCTAACAGGGTATCTTGAATCTTATAAACCATACAAACATCATGATTTAAGTCATCGGAAATTATACAATGTGATGAGACTATTTTTTTGTCATCAACACTCATGTTAATTATTACTGGGTGAACAGTGCAGGAGTCTGAGGTCCAATGATAACCCTGTACCTCATCTTGAATCACAAAAGAGAAATTCTCGCTGAAGTCAATTGATTGATATAATGGCTTGATTTGGCGCGCAGTTATCCTTTAGACTTTTAAAATAGCTCGACTGACTTTTTGCAATATAAGAATTTGGGATCAATTTTTCTATTTTTGTTGTTAGTTCATCAATAAATTCATCAATGGTTGAAGTTTGAGTTATCAACTGTGTCTTCTCTGTAGCTACCCACTGTTTGAATTCGATCCTATCTTCTTCCTCATAGTTTTCAAACTTTGGTTGTAAGAATGCTGTTAAACTTTCCTTCGATGGACATTTTTAGGTAAAAATATTTTATTTAATATTAAAATGTCTAATTATTAACAAAATTCAGCCATTGAGACTCTCATATTGCTCATAATTAATGTGTTGTAACTTGCAGTGGTCTTAGTAAATAGAAGGAGGCAAATACACAAAACTTTTATTTTATTAAATTAAAGCCCATTTCATGTAGATAATTTAGGAAAAAAAAGTTCTTGATTATCTCATTCCCTTGTCGTGATATTTCATTTTACGCTAAACTTTGTTTGTAATTTTAAAATTTTATAATATCCAACATATAATTTTTTTAAAAATATTTTGGGGTCCGTTACATTTTTTTTACAATTCCTCATAGTTATAAGAACATGCCTTAAAAATTTCAACAAGATAGGAGGTTAAATAAGTGAATGAGAAATTATTTTCTTCTCCAATACATGTTTTATTTGGACTTATCCGAGGCTCGGAAATTTAAAAACGCCAATCTTTAAACTGCCATTACTCAAAAACTATGTGAGATAAAAAATTAAAATTTGGTGGTGTTTTTCATGTTTATAAATAGAACATATTTACCAATTTTCATAAAAATCTGAGATTTTGGGTGAAACGGCCTGGATGAGTTGACGTGGAATGACCCTATTAATAAAAAACAAAATTAAAAAAAAAATTAGCTGGAGTGTCTCCACTCGACTATCTCGCAATTTGAATTGGATTAATTAACATATATTATATTTAAATTAAATTTAATTAATTATAAATTATAAATTAAAATTAATAAATAATATTTATTAAACCAGTGCATGTTTGGCTCTTTGTTAATGGCACTATGTCACGTGTTGGCGCGTGAGATTTGCAGTGTTAAAAAATTAATTCTGTTAATTTCAGTGAATCAATCAAGCTGAAATTCTAAATATAGCAGTTTTATACAATTATTAATCATGTGGAAAATTATCAAACATATATCTTTATTTTTACGGTCACTTTAGAGGAAAAAAATATCAAAACGTTATAAGTAATGACCCTCTTCCGGTTGAGCTACATTTCTCAAAAGTTGATAGAAAACTACGAATTTTGAATAATGCTCATGTACCAAATTTCATCATTCTAGCTCAAACCGTATTTGCGTAATCTTGGTTACATATATACATACACACACACACACACATATATACACACACACAGACATTTTACTCAACCTTAGTGAAAATGATTCAGGAACCTTCAAAACGTATAAAAACATCAAAATCTCAACATCGAAAATTTTCGTGATCGCAATACTATCTCTTACGAGATAGTAATTAACTAAATTACTTTTTTATTAAAGTAGAAAAAAAAAAGATATTATTTGCCTTTATTATGAAAAAACGATTGTAATATTATGAAGAAAAATAGAAAAAAAGAGATTTATTAGATTTTTGAATTTATAGTACAATTGATAAATTATTCTAAGATAATAAAATATAATAATATATCACAACAAACAATTCTGTATTTATATTATATATATTTAAATGCTATCTTTTAAAAATCTTATCTTAAAAATATTTATATAAATATATAATATTTTAGGTTTCATATAAAGATAATATTAGATACTACTATTATTTTTCAAAAAGAAAAAATTTCTCCAATATAAGTATTTAATAATATTAATAATATTTAATATATTTTATAATTCATTCTTATAAAATTAAAAGACAATATTTATTTAATTTTTCCATTCTTAATTTTTAATAGAAAAGAATAAATTCTTTTAAAAAAAAGTATAATTCTTGATATTTATCTTTAATAAATAACTTATCTCACTCATTTCATTAGCTTCTCTTCCGTTTTTTGGATCTTGGTATTTTCGAAACCGAAAACTGATTAGAGCGATGATGATGGTGGTGCTGGAAGTGTAGGCGAGAATGAGTGAGAGAGAACCAGAAAGAGAGAGAGAGAGAGAGAGTCCACGCACGATTTCACCCTTTTCAATGAAACAACAGTTTTCACTTTGCTAGGGTGGAATTAGCACGCCCGTGTCTGCCTATAGCATCAGTACATCTGCGAGATGACCAATGAAATCCCTCGATGAGTTTTTTACTTTTTTTTTTTTAATTTTATTTACGCTTCGATAAATCGCTTCTAGAGCAGAGGATAAAAGTCTTAAAGCAAAGCTTCAAGGCATGCTATAAGGCAGCACAGTCTATCATACTATTATATATATATATATATATATATATTGCACTAAGACACTATTATTATTTTTAACCTATATTTTTTGGATTTACTCAAAATTGTTTCAAATTTTTCTATTTGATGTTTTTTTTATTAATGAGAGAATTACCTGCAATATAAATCATATAAAATTAAATATAAATTTATATAGCTTCCATGTGTAATATATTCTCATTAAATGTTATATAATTTTCACATAGATATTATCAACCATTGAAATGATTAAAAATAATGAATAGATTTCATTAATTAGTGTCCATTAAATCTGTAATTTATATATATATATATATATATATATATATAAATAAAAATTAAATTTACAGACTATAATGTTAATAATACTATAAATGAATATAAAATATATATTACTTATATGATATGTAAAATAACATAAAAAAGAAATTAAATTAAATACAAAACAATTAAAACTTACCCTAAAAAGCTACCCTTAAAAAATTTAATTATCTGTATATCATATATACATATCTATATATTTAATACGATAGTGTCCGTCTGTACGCAAAAAACTCCAGAGCCTAAACTACAAGGAGTAAGGTAACCAAATTTTTCTGAGGTGAAGGGTACCTCAAATCATGAAAAATAAAAAAGAAATTAGAATCCTAGGTAACTCCTGAGTTGAGCTGCGGGTGTTCCATTTTCCAGAAATATATATAAAGGAAAGTGTTTGTATGAATGTAATTTGTTTACTTTTTTGCTGTCATAGAAACAGATATATATATATATATATATATATATATATAATTAGAACCTCTCTCTCTCCCTCTATTTAAAATTTTAAAAAATGGAGTGTTCTAGCCAAATTAAGAAATTTAAATGCCTTATGCAACATTGATTAGACTGGAAGAGGAGACATGTGATTAGAGTAATTGGGGAAAAATCAACCGCGAAATGTAATTAAATAAAAAAATTCAAGAATTATGATACGGATACGACTTAAATACAAATATCATACAAAATGTAGACTTTAAAAAAGTATAAATATTTAAATACTTAAGATCTCTAATCACGAAGGATAATAATATTCGAGAAGAATTTAAATCGACGTTGTAATTGAGTAACGCCTGTTATTATGCAGTAAAGGGGCAAACGGTATACCTTTTTTTTAAAACTAAATTGAAAAAATGTTGAAAAAAAAATTACGAAATGCCCTAAATATTGAAAAAACAGTAGGGTGTCCCGAAGACATTTTTGGGACAGAGCACCTAAAGACGGGACGTTTGGTCACCCTATCGATGACTCTGGGAGACGAGAGTAGATTTGGAGTATTTGTGAGATTAATATTGTTCGCAGCATTTATAGGCCAAAAGAAGATGAGGTCACAGGGGGATGGCGGAGATGGCATAACGAGAAATAATGTCCAGATATAGTTAAGGTTATAAAATCGAGAAGGCTGGGATGGGAAGGGGACGTGGTTGGAATTGGAGAAACTAGAAATTGGGAGAAACCGATTGGGAAACATCCGGTGGAAGACCAAGGACCAAGGTGGGTGGACAATGAAGGAAGGGACATGGGAGAGATGGGACAGGGTAGGATTTGGTTGTAGCTCAGGATAGGGACGCTTAGAGAAATGTGGATGCTGCGGCTAAGAACTTTCGAAAACTGTAGAGACAAAGAGTTAGATAAATATAACATATACAATAATAATATATAATTAATTTACTGATTAAATTAAAATATATTTTACAAGAAAACAAATACATGTCTTATCTACTTATACTGATTGAAACAAAAGGGATGAAAACCTTTTACATACAGACTTTCAACCAAATACTATGTATCACTCGGGGGTACAGGGGGCGGAGCCCCCGTCTAGGTGTGAAGAGCGCCGAAGGCGCTCGGAGCAGCTAGTATATATATATTTCTTCTAACTCTTAAAATAAAAATACAAACACATTCAGTAAACTATCTTGAAATAAATACTACTTTCATTTCAAATTATTCCTGCAAAACACATAAAAAGATTAAGTACACATTTAAAGATATTCAAAACTCGATATACCTATTATTAAATAGATTTATATTAATATCTATTATGTAATAATAGAAATAAATCTGTAAGTAAAAAAAAATTAATAATAATAATTAAATAAGTGAATATATTTTTTTTTTTATAAATATGTAAGTACTTACTTGTATAAAATTAAAACAAAAATAAAATAAAATCAATATAAATAAATTTAAATATTTAAAAATTACTTAAAAAATATTAAAATATCATTGTTAAATGATGATGGATTGACAGTTGGCATCATTAAACCAGGTTAACGTAATTATTTACGAGGTATTTTTATATTTATGACTGGTCAAAGTTAATGAAAAACTAACTACATCTCTTTCCTATCTTTATTATTTGTTGGTAAATTTGCAGACAAAAAGACAAACTATTTGAATGCAAAATGTATTTAATCTTTGAAATATTAATGAATTTCTAGAATAATGGGTTTATATCAAAAGCCTTTAGGAATCCGTAGACTTTAAGCTTCTACCTTGAGTGAGATACTGTAGATCAGATAAGATAGGTGGATAAATGGAGGCTAGTTAATTGACTACTCATAACAAAGGCTGGATAGACATAAGAGGAAAATGGAACGGTGATAGTAATAAGATTAAAGAGACTTCCAGAGAAGGATTAAAGCCCTAAGGCCGCTTTTGCGATTCTGATCCAAATTAAGATAAACAAATGAAATTTATTAGTGGAAAAAAAGAAAAAAAATGTCGACTGTTGGCTCCCGACCTATAAAATAATTTCATATTTTCCATTTACGTTCGTCCCTATTGAGCTGGTAATAAATGTAATTATAATTTCACATATTCAGCCATAAAGATAAGCAAACTTTGGTCCATCACTGATATCAAACTCGATCCTCAGCAAAGAATATAAAAAAGTTACGAAAAATGGAAAAAAAGAAAAAAAAACATGTTTACACTACAAAAATACTTTCTCTTCAAGTTTTATTAATTGTAATTTGTAATGAGTAGCAAGGGAATAAAATGAGGGTGGGGGTGTTATTGCGTTATATATAGATTGAATTAAAAGTTTTATGTGGTGAATTCCTTCCAATCAATTCCCCGGATGAAGTGACGGACTGAGTTGGCTTGCAAAACACCCTTAATTGCTAATCGCTGTTTGCTTGTTTCGTTCGGGCTAATTAAGAACCCTTTTGGCCCTTTGGTCGTCTCCCCGAGCCCCCAACTAACCTTTGGCTGGCCTCAAAAGGGGAATGCTGCCTGGTTGCAGAACAAGCAATCAAAATTCAACATTGTATATCGGTTTTTGTATAGATTGGAGACTTGGATGGTGGCGATTAAAATTTTTTATAAGTGAAAAGAACAAGAACGAAGAGACGAAAGAGGGAATGTGTATGTTCCTTTTGTAATCCTCCCCCTCAACTCCTGCTTCGTGAATTAATCACTGGACACAACGAAACATCCATTATGGTTTCATTTATTAAGGGGATATGGCCGTATATATAAAACCCAAAGGGTATTAAGAATTTATTTATCTTATAGAGATATAACAGCCAAATGGATAAAAAAAAACATATTTACATAGAGGGTATACATTATGAAGATCTAGATATATGAGTTCCAATGTTTCATTCAATTACAGATTTGGTTCAGTTTTTATTATAACAGGCACTTCAATTTTATCCATCTTTCAGAAAATGTGAAAACTTGTAAATTTCATTGTTAATCATATAAATAATAATTAAACATAGTTGACTGAAAATTTGCAAAATACCATCTATGTAGGGAGCTATGTTTGAAAATAAAAAAATAATTTCTCAAAAAATATATTGTTTTCATTGTCAGTTTGTAAACTTTTTAAACGATACTCATATATAAAACATTTAATAGTTAATGAATATCATAAAATAATAATTTATATATTTTGGATAACATACACATGATTTTGATTATAATTATTGGTGAAGTTTAATGGAAACTGCCTAAAGAAAATTTGAATAGCGAGGAATACAAAATAGGAACAGTTGGAATCAGCAGTTACAACAAATGAGACTCGTAATAATTTCAACTTCTATACCAAATTCTACCTCTCTTCATTTCCCTTCAATATTACTAAACACATTTCTAATATCTCTTCATCTTTTGTATGTAGATATAAGGTAAAATTTGTAATATACAATCTGTCTGTTATTAAGATGTTAACCTCTCAAGTCAGATGTTTCATTCCTATCTATTTTCTCTCTTTATTTTTCATTCATCCCATTTTCTTTAACATTTATATATATATATATATATATATATATATATATATATATTCCTTTCTAATAATATTTAGGTATAAAAAGAAAGAATAAGAGAAAAAAAGATAGAAATGAAGAAAATTATTGAATTGTCATTGGTCTCCCCTTTGAATGACAAGAAAATTACTGTTTTTTATCATTAAAAAAAAAATTTAAAAAAAAACATATTCAAAACTTTCCACCCTGCATATGTTACAAGAGGAGATTTACAAAAAAAATCCGTGACATATGCTGTACATTTTGAATATAATCCAACCCTGTTCCTAACCTTCTCTTCCCCAAACCTCTTAGATAATTTCAATTTAAGCTTCCCATCTCCTTTTGTTTCTAAAGGTCGCTAGGCGTCTCAAGTTGGCTTATAATTACAGATTCATAATTGGTAAGAAACCGTAATTTCGTATAATGAAAAGCTATATAACACTGCTTGCTTGAAGTTTCAAAATGGGTAGGGGAGAGCCATCGACCTTCTCGTTCTCTATTTCACTCGCTTTTCCCATTCTATGACGTTGCTTTCATGTAATTTGACACTCCTCCAAAATGTCCTTAATAGAAGGACATAAGGAAATTAACAACTATCTATTTATATAATGTAAAAATTAAATTTATTTAATTAATTTTAGTTTGGGTTTAAAAAAAAGTGAATAAAAAAATAAATGAAATTTTACTCAATCTATATGAGTCATGATTAAATTTTTAAATATTTAACAAACTTAAGATTAAAATATTTTAAATGTTTTTAAATTTATTAAAAAAAAAATTATAGAATCAGAGGACATTCTTTAATTTACTAGTAAAAATAAAAATCAATAGAAAGAAATAACAAAGAAAACAGAAATATTTAGTTTTATGTTTTGAGACATTGGCCCTCAAACAATAAACAAACACTATAAATAAAATACATTAATTTATTATAATTCTATTAAAATTGAATCATATTTGAGTAAAATATTATATTATTTTATTCTTTTTCTTTTATTCATACATCAAAATAAGAATGAAATTGTCAGTCAAAATAAATAAATTTTGATATTTTTATTTTCAAATAAAAAACACACTCAATTAATAAATATATAATTAATTAGAAAGAAAAAACTTAAATAATTGAATAATATATATATATATATATATGTTTAAGCAAGATTGAATCTCCCTCAAATTTAATACTTTGAAATGTCTAAGGTCAGAGAAGACAAGACGAGTCACGTGACACGAGGTTGAGAAATTTGAATGTTTTTGTGCCGTCTAGTGTTTTCTGGGTCTTTGGATTGTTCTATGGTCGATTCATTCCACGTGGTGAGAATGCCTATTTGTTGCTTGGTCAGCCTGAGTAAGGTTCAATTGTAAGACCTCTCAAATTCGAACAGAAGCCTTTTTTTTGGTTTGTAAAAATTCTCCCTTCTTTAATTCTCGCTGCTCAGGTTGTATTGAAATTGCTATATTAATTAATTTGTTTAATGTTAAATTAAATCTTATTTTATCATTTGAGTTATTTACATATTTGAGGTCCAGTAGAGAAATCTGGTGACCATTGTGCGATCTCGATTATACTTTATTAGTTTAGTCGTTTATTAAGTTGTTTAATTTTAAATTAAGATTATTTGTTTTCATCTCAAACCTAGTTGTATACGGTTTTATATCTTTTTATCTTTTATAATATACATTACTTTTTTTATAAATATATCAGAAAAACGAAATTAAATTTGTTTTATTTATTAATTATTTCTTGATACCTTAAGGAAATTTAAGTGGGTTATATTGATTGTGGTTTGGAGAGCTTCCAGTGTTTTTATTTCTTATTTTATTAAATAAGAATTAGAAGCCACATGTCTGCAAGATTCGGATCACCCAGGGACGATTTATTTATTTCTTATAATTTAAGAATTATTTAAGTCTAACTGGTCTACTGGTAAGTATCATTTGAATTAAAAGGTTTTGCTAATTTACCTTTTTAAGAAACTAAATCAGCTGGCGACCTTGACGAACTGTATTTGAATTATATTAAATATATATAATATACAGGGCCGCGACGTGGGTGCAAAGCGCCCGTGTGCAAATTTTTAAAAAGCGCCCCCTTTATCAATAGAACAATAAAAGCTTACCAGTTAATTGCTATTGGCACTAATTTACACTTTTACGCACAATGCTCTAATTCACAGTTTGAATATTTCTAAATAAATTAATAAATTTAAAAATATAGTTAGAATACATAAAATAAAAAAGAATGGTCAGTTTGGCGCCCCCTACACCAGGCGCCCGTGGGCAGCGCCCACCTTGCACACGTGCACGCCGCGGCCCTGATAATATATATAAAAAAACCCCTTGTTAACGCAAAGAAGGGAATTAATTTATGCACTGAAGCATATTTTCAATTGGGATCTTTTTTGTGTTAACAATATATATATATATATATATATATATATATATTATTGAATATTTTTCAGTAGATTTTTATTTTAGTTCATTTGTTCAAAAATTTGATGAATGAAACAAATTGTTATATTTTCTTAGATAATACATTTCATTTGTTAAGTATTGTAATAATAAAACTAATTGATGGTGATTATTTTAATAGATTTAGTAATGAATTGGACAATGCTATGCTGGCTATAAATGAGCTTTAAATTGGATTGATTTGAGAACACCTGTTGACGATTCTTCTTAATAATATACCTAATCTTGAATAGAAAATCCAATTAGAACGATGTTTGCTCGTTCATTTGTTTACTATCTTTGACATTTCCAGACGTTGATTAAGCACAAGCCCAGTTCTCAAATGGACCATCTCCATTCCCTTCCTCTATGTCAGATGACTTAATTGACATTGGCCTCTCTGACGCATTCTATCGCTGTCGGCTGTATGTTTAATCTCGATTGCCATTTGGCACATATACCTCAACCCTTGACCCAATACCCCTTAAATACATATAGAATTGGGTGCATATGCACATAGAGGGTTAATTGGAATCCCCTTAAACAATCCTCACTCGGGCTAGTTTAGTTTGTATCGCCCACCTGGCGATTATCTTATCACAGTTTGAATCGAGACATATATATGACGATAACACATCCTTTATGGTCAAATCATGTTCGAACATAACAATAAATACACATGAAGGGACCGGTCTATTGGTTATATTCAACTCGAATCTATTCGTCGAGTATATAACTTCATTGCAATTGTGGGATTGTCTTTTGGCTAACCCTAGACCGTAGAATTGGGGGGGGGGGGGAGTGAATTGTAATTGTTTGAAATTCCCTTTATCGATGTGGGATGCAAATTGAATCCAATAGTATCAGAATAATCTTAATAATTGAATTCGGAAAACGTAAATTTTATATGTAACATCAATGCATTCATCCAAAATAATGGAAAAGGAAAGAGATAATGGCCTAAAACACAATATTAATCTAATTTATATATACAATATCAGTTTTAGAGAACTTTTAAACTTAATAATAAATAATATAAAATAATATTTAAGAATTTTTTTTCTTGATTATGTAAAATTGAAAATTGGGAAGAAGAAAAAGAGATTGAAAAAAATGAGATAGATGGATAATATATATTTTGAAGGAGTATACCAGATTAAAATAATTGGTATTAAGAATTTTTGTTTGGGTAATTTATGTAAATTATTGTCTTCGCATTTTATTAAAAAAATAGACACACAATACTTGGTATATATATTCCAACATCTTGTGTGATAGGTTCCTCTTCAACAGAGATTTTTTTGATAGGTCATCATTTAAATTATTAGAATATCTTAAAACAGGGGTTCTCAACCTTTCAGGCTCTGCCCCCCCCCCCTAGAACACTGATGTAAGGTCACGCCCCCCTGTTTCAGAGTATCGCAAAATCATCTGACCATTTTTTTTAGAACTATTTTGAAGAAAATCGGAAATGTTCGGAAAATTTGGCCACAAAATCATCTTTCCCTTTTTTTACAACATAATTTTCAAAAGTTTGCGGGCACTTGAAATGCTCGCGCCCCCCAGGTTGAGAACCACTGTCTTAAAATATTTTAGGCTATAATCACAAGGTTAATTTTGAAATATCAAAATAAAAATTCATTTTATCAAATTATAATATATGTTTATAGATACTTAAATTAGTTTTATCTTTTTTTTCTTCTTTTCAATAATTTGTTCCTTCAACATTGTAGTGTAATGTGTAATCATATTTTTTAAAGAAAAACATATATGCAGCAAAATATATTTAAATAAAATTAATTTATCCAAGCATATACCTACAAATATTATTATTGGTAATTTTTATAATTTAATGTTCCTCTGTATATAGTTTTATATATATATAATTATTTGTCATGATTATATCAACAAATTTATTAATTTACTTTACTCAAGTTAATAAAAATAAAAAAAAGTTATCTGTTTTATATTACATTTGAATGAAAAATTCTTTAAAAAATATGAATCATTCGGTTCTATTATCTTAAATAAGCAAAAATTCAATTAAGATTTTTATCTTTTCGAATGAATTTTAAATTAGTTAGCCTCGGGTAACAAAAATTATATATAAAAGAATGTGGGGAAATTATTAAAAAATTAATCTAAAAAATGCTGATATTATTTAAACACATTTGACTTTCGGAAATATTTTATTACATGTAAAACCATTTTTTTTTAATTCTATGTAGGGAATTTGTTAAGGCATAACCATTGAGCCTGAAACATGAATACAAACTTTTATTATGTTTTTTCTCTTTAATCAACTTGGTAGATTTTCAGAAATTTTTTCAATAAAATGTTTGAATTTATTATTGTAAACAATCTTAAAAAAATATTAAATCTGATATTTTCCAGATGGAAATAAAATAAATTAAAATATAATTATATGAATAAGAAAATTAATATCTAGAAATCTAATAAAAATTAGTTTCATATAATAATTTATAAAATTGAATAAATTTTAATTAATAAATATTCTTCATCCTCAGAGTTTTCAAATCAAGGAGAGAGTTGCCAAAAAAATTTATTTTTTTAATTCAATATACATAGTAAATTGAAAATATTATGACAAAATTACTAAGACTGTTATAGAAAGCTACTGGTCATATTATCTAGTTTCAAAATATTACGAGAGCGGATCAATAAGTCCGTGACTTTTTGAATGAAACACAGGTTTTTTGATAAAAAAATGATTTTATTTTTCAATGTAGTCATCAAAATAGGTATTTGAGTGTGAGATGATTTCATTGATGGAGTCAAATCTCTTTCTGTCGAGCCATTTCTTCAGGTTTGTAAACAAGAAATAGTCACTCGGGCTAAATCCGGAGAATAGGGCGGATGATGAAGCAATTCGTATCCCAATTCATGGACTTTCATGGATATTCATTTTCTTCTCAAATCATGTCGGCAATTAATGGATGTCAAACAAAATCTAAAAGATCCAGCTGGTTCAAATTTCGACAGGAGTCAGTTGATAGGTGCTTGCAGACAGAAGCGGTGTTGATATTTAATTTAAGAGACAGGAAATTAAAAAGTCATGGACTTATTGACCTATCCTCGAACAAATAAAAATAAAACAAATAATGTTTATTATTTAAATAATAGTTTATTGAAATGAAATTAATTAAAGAAAAGATAAATCATACATATAATTTTACGTAACATATTAATTTTGCAGAACCAATTTAGTTTAACTTTCTAATCTATTTAGAAAAATAATTATAGTTTTGTTTATATAATAGGAATAGTCTATGTCAAACGATTTCAAGCCAAGGAAGTAGGTTATAAAAAAAGAGCGAGAGAGGAAAAAAAGACCGTAAGACGTTCACTGATGCAATTTCCGGAGGCCCCGATTCCTTCCAACCCCGTTTTCTACGACCAATATACAACGACATTGCGATTCAAGATATTTCCGTCAGCAACAGCCTGGTGACACAAAATAGTGGGGTGTTGGCGTAACGACACCCCAGTGCTTTTCAAGAAAAGGGTGAAAAAACGAGGACTGAAGGGGGTGGAGTGAAAAATCAAAGGCGCTATATACCTAGAATCAATAACATACGTTAACACATTTATCAGATCATATTTTCATTTTCAAATTTATTTATTGAGAAAAATGTTTCTATAAAAAAATAAAATAAAATATAAAAATAAAAATCAACAAAGAAAATATACTAAATATGTATATTAAAATTTAATAAAAAATAATTTAGGAGTGAATTAAACGTTTGGATAAGAAAAATAATAAAAGAAAAATTTAATATATTAAGATTGAAGAAAAAATGTTCGAAATATTTACAAATATTTATTTATTTAATTATTTTTTTATTTTTCTAAAAAATAGAAAAATGGGTAAAAAATGGAACTAATTCATTTATATATTAAATTATTAAAAGACAAAATATTATTAAAAAGGGCTGTGGTATTAGAATTTAAATATTTTTTTTTTAACTTTTAAATCTTTTTATTTGATTTATTTTTATATTTTATTTCTTTTATAAGAAATACCTCATTTAGATTAATAATTATTAAGATTATTAACGATCCCCTTCTAAATATACAGTAAAACCGACATAAAGGACATCTATTTAACGGACTTCGGATATAAGAGACAAAAAATTATGTCAATGTAAAGAAATTACAATTAAATCGAATTTTGTATTTTTTATTAATATCAAAATACAGTATACAGTATACATATTTTCAAAAAAAGTTGTTTGATTTATTATTTATACCTATTTTCATATAATGGACTTTCGGCTTTAACGGACACCCCGTCCTCCCAATTAGTCCGTTATATCGAGGTTTTACTGGGTATATAATTAAATAATTTTATTTTTTGAGTATATTAATACTTATAATTTATATTTATTTACTTTTTTATATATTTGTTATATATATATATATATATATATATATATATATATGGGAGTTGAAATTGAGGTCAAGGGATGTTGGCGACAAGGGTATTTCAACCTCCTCAAACCACTTCCTCTTGCCTGGTTGTAAAATGTTACCGAGGGTAGCAGCGGAAATTTACCGCGGGTCCCGCTAAACCCTGATCATGCTTGAGACGGGCCTTGTGTGACGACCAGGAGCAAGTCTCCCATCCCCTTCTCCCGACAACCAAGTAGGGGAGGGAATAATATATAAATTGGATTGAGAACTCCCGCAAGGGATTCTATTCGTTTTGGGATTCGCTTGAACTCTTCTGTTTAGATTCGTGATGACTATGATGATGAGAGAGTGTGTGTATTTGCCTATGTATATTTATTGTAAATAAACCATTTTTATAGAAAACCCCAAACAAGAAGTGTTGTTGCTCTATCGAGATAATATGCCCCTAGACAACGATCCCCTTCTAAATCACTACATATATATATATTATAAGGTATGTATAGCATATAGAATAAAGGTATATACCTATAAGTGAATTAATGTAGTTAGCTAAAATTAAGAAGAAAAAAATAAAATAAATAAACTATTTATAAAAATAGAATAATTGAAAGAGAAAATAAGAGTTGTATTTAATTATCTAAGAAAAATGAACAGTTTTCAATAAGTATTACTTTTAAAGAGTCAAACCGAGGGGTGGAAGAGTGGCGTTTAAAACGTTAAGAAGGAAATACGAGAGGAGATGAATTCAAGGGAGGCCCGGGCTGCGTGTTATCATCGCGATCAGTAAAGCCGAAGAGCTTTGAAGCAGTTTTCCATTAACTGATAAACGTCGAGACTTAGAAACATTGCGTGACGTTTGGGCTGGCTGCTTGTTGGGTGAATGTGAATGGGTGGAGGTGGAGGAATGAAAAGGGGGTTGGTGTTGACTCAAGGGGGATGTTTGAGCAGGGATTGGAATCCAGGCTATGCGTTTACCACTCCCAAATGCAATGACATCTACGGCTACAGGCTATTACTACTAGTCATCTAGTTTACGATTCGTATTATTGGGTTTCACTCAAAGTACGTAAATGACTACAAATTAAAGATTTTTTCTTTTTGTTTGTTTATTACTGAATAATTAATTAGATTAAATGATATCATTTTAATGTGATTTGATGATTACTTACTTCAGAATTCAGAATTAATATATAATTACTAAGTAATATCTTTTTAATAAAAATTTAAAAAGAAAACAATTAAACAATTCAGTGTAGGTACCAATAAACTTAAATATCAATGACTATACCCTTCTAATAAAGTCAAATAAAGATACTATCAAAAACACTTTATTATTTTTTTTAATTTAAAAATCTCTAAAACTATTATATAAATTCAATCCATAATATTACAAGAAAATTAAATAAATCAATTTAAATATCAATCAAAAAAATGTTTTTGAAAATATTATTTTTCCAGGTGAAATAAATTATAAAATAGATATATACTAATAAAATAGATAAAAAATAGAGACTAATGCTTTATTAATATTGTAAAATTTCTCAAGTTAATATAATATTATGTAAATTATTAAAATCAAGCATCAGAAATTGATTAGGGAGGATGTTGGTTGATTTTTTAGCTGCTGCAAAAGAAAATAACTTGACCTGTGACCAGACGCAGAACCGACCGACGGTTTGAAGTAAATTAATTTCCAGCTAAGGAAAACAGATATGGATATAACATAAATATTTTTAATTTTATTTTATTTATTATATATAAGTAAAATCTGGCTGTCACGTCATATAATTTTAAATTAAGAAAAAACTAATGAAGATGATTTTCCCGAGAATACAACTAATACAAAGTGCAGGATTTGTGGAGATATATAAAAAAATCTCCTAATGTGAAATTTGGTGAGAAAATAACCCTTACCTTCCTATCGTCGATCGCAAATACTACCACTTCCGGTTTCCAGATTTGCACCAAAAGTTGATCAATTCATCATACTGATGCATTAAGTAAATATACCAAATTTAATCAAAATCCGTTGAGCCGTTCAAGCTATACACATCGATATAGACACACAGCGGACGGACGGACAGATATCATGCTAAAAATACTTTTTTCTGTTAAGAAAATGCATGGTTCATGGAGATATGTAGAAATCTCCACATGTGAAATTTGGTGTGAAAACAATACCTCCCTTACTATCGTCGGTCGGCAAAAAATGGAAATTAAAATATTAAAATATAAAGTACAATTTAAAAACATAAAAAAATATAAAGTTTTTTTTTTAAATTGACTTTCAGTCAAGATGTTTCATTGATGGACTATAAAAGACACAAAAGATTCTCGAGTTAGGCTCTAAAATGATTTAAAATAAGTTGACCTGTGGCCAGGTCCGAACCGACCGACTGTTTGAAATAAATTAATTTCCAGCTACAGAAACAATTTCAAATAATTTTAATATATCTATTAATGTAATAAAAAACAGATATGGATATAACATAAATATTTTTAATTTTATTTTATTTATAATATATATGTAAGACCAGACTGTGACGTCATGAATGGCTGGATGACGTCATATAATTTTAAATCAAGAAAAAACTAATAAATATGATTTTTCTCGAGGATAAAACCAATACAAAGTGCATGATTCGTGGTGATATATAAAAAAATCTCCTTTGGTGTGAAAATAACCCTTTCCTTCCTATCGTCGATCGCTAATACTACCACTTCCGGTATCCGGAATTGCACCAAAAGTTGATCAATTCATCCCACTGATGCATTAAGTAAATATACCAAATTTCATCAAAATCGGTTGAGCCGTTCAGGCTGTACACATCTATACGGACGGACAGACGGACAGACATCATGCTAAAAATACTTTTTTCTGTTTAGAAAATGCATGATTCGTGGAGATATGTAAAAATCTCCACATGTGAAATTTGGTGTGAAAACAATACCTCCCTTACTATCGTCGGTCGGTAAAAAAAGCTGGAGTGTCTCCACTCGACTATCTCGCAATTTAAATTTGATTAAATATCATATAATATATTTAAATTATAAATTATATATTAAAATTAATAAATAATATTTATTAAACTAGCGCATGTTCGGCTCTTTGATGATGGCACCACGTCACGGGTTGGCGCGTGAGAGTTGCAATGTTAAAAAATTAATTCTGGTACTTTCAGCGATTCAATCCAGCTGAAATTCTATATACACTTATCCCCCGATTTACACGGTAGATACGTTCCTGAGAAAAACGTGTAAATCGAAAATTAAAAATTTTCAAGTCAAAACCGTGTAAATCGAAAAGCTTGCAGAGAATGCATAATTTTGCTATTTAACAGGTGTGATTTTTTTCAATATTTTTAGGTGTAGACAGAAATAAAAATAAAATGCATTGACAGGTTAAATTATGTAATATATTACGGAAACACTGTTTTTTTATTTAATTAGAATACATTAAACAGAAGAACAAAAAATAAAACCAAAGGTGTTTTATTATCCTTCATCGCTATCAGAAATTACTCTCATTCTTTTTTTCGGAATCGAAGGTTGGAATTCACTTTCATCACTCAAAGTTATTTGTGCCGATTCGATGTTTGAAGCAGAAATATTTACATTCTGAGAGGTGGTAATAAAATCGGTTATTAACAATTGCTAGATAAAACTTTAATTTTATGCGAAGAAATACAGACACAGTGTGCATGTGCAGCAAGTCAGCACATAAGCTCGGGATTCCCCTTGAGATGTGTACACAGCGCACGTGTTCAAACACAGTAGCATTTAGTAGAGTGGGATAAAAACAAAAAAAAAACTTATTTGGAAAACCGTGTAAAAAAAGTACCGTGTAAATCGGGGATAGGTGTATAGCAGTTTTATACAATTTTTAATCATGTGAAAAATTATCAAACATATATCTTTATTTTTACGGTCACTTTAGAGGAAGGCGAGATAGTAAAAACCTTAATTTGAGCTTTAACTTTGATGTGTAAAAACTTTATATAACATATTTATCAATATTTAATAACATTACACAGATTGAAAAGTAAATTAACTTACAATAGTTAGTGTATTATTATGTGGGTGAACCAAGGGAAATGGAGCCACAAAGCTTCATGCGGTTCTGATCCCTGACCTAGACACTAAGACCTCTTAAGGAGTAGATGAATGGATTCCAATAAAAAATATTGAAAAAATTTATCAAATTTAATTAAAAGTTACCTTATATATTAAGAATGATTATTTTTATAATAAAATAGAAGATCATTTCTATAATTTTTTTATTTGTCCGAGATTTATATTATAATTTGTAATAAAGTTCACAATGTTTTAAAATGGTTTTCTTGCCTGAATGAGATTTTTATCTTAACTGTATTTCAACTTGATTGGAGTGTTCAATTACTACTGGTTAAAAAAAAAGTTGAGCCATTGAAAGAAGGAAAGAAAAAGTTAATATAGTCGCCATATTCATAAAAATAAAAAATATTTATAACAAGAGTTAGCTGAATCTGATGAAAGATTTGTAGAATTCTTTAAGAGGAAATAGTTAAGAAATAGAACATTTTTCATTTCATTCTTCTTTTTTTTTGGCTTCTATCTCTAAGTTTTCAACAAAACAAATCTTTTTCCTTTTCTAATTCAATGTTTAAAAAAAAAAAGAAAAATGATTATTAATCAATGTTCATTTGAACATCGAAAAAGATTTATCATAATGTTTAAGAATAAAAAATAAATTGAATTAAAAATTTGTTACCTTAAGCAACGTTCAATTGAAGGTTGCTATTGTTTACGATAAAAATATATTCAATCTAATCCAATTAATGAATATTTCTTTTTACGAAATAAAATATATTTTTTACTAATTTATTAAGTGAAATAATGTATTAGAATACAATAATTTATAAATATTAAAAAAAATAAATTTTATATTATCTAAATATATTAAAAAAATTAAATTAAAATTTTCATTTAGAATTGATTTGAATGTTTTTTTTTTCATTAACATGTTAAACAAATGTTCTGTATTTTTTGATCTGAATCTAAAATAAAGAACAATTAAAATAATATTTAATTAAACACAAACACACACACACACACATACAAATATCAAAAAATGATAATACACCTAAAAAATATAATACTAAAAAATATAAATTATATGTTATTTTAATGCGGAAAATCCAAAAATTTTTATAATATCAAACATTATATATTCTAGTCTCAGAATATAATAAATAATTTATCAAATATATGAATATATATATATATTAATAATAGAAAAGATATAAATCAAAAATAACAAATATATTAAATATAAATTTAAAAAAAAAATGAATTTTAAAATTAAAATTTGCAAATTTCATGTTAAGTAATAAAACATAGATAATTTAATGATATTTATAGATAAAGATGGCAATACTAGGAAGAGGTTTCTCTTTTGCCAACCCCTGCTTCAACTAGACGTTTGTTTTTCACCCCTAAGATTTATCGCTTGGACTGCAATTTCACCCCTACCCCCCACTCCTCAATTTCTCTCGCAAGGCGTTAATTGAAAAGTTTCGGTGCCTTCGTAACGAGTGCCAAAGCCGAAATGGGCCAGGGAAAGGGGTACGACTCTGCCAGGCATTAGTAGCAATTTGTCGCGAGACAAAAAGTGTGTTTCGCGAAAAAAAAACGCCCAGTTTTCTTCCTATTAGATAAGAGATAGATGGAGTAGGAGGATGGATAAAAAATGGAATGGGGTGATGAAACTTGTATGTCACCCTATTCGAAACCAGTTCTTAGTTTTTTTTTTGTGTGTGTTTTTTTTTACTTTACGTCCAACTCCCTCGGCTGCCTTTGTAAAGGATAAGTTTTTAAATGGAAAAATTATAACTCGGAGTCTTCTTCAAGTCTAAAACAAAATAGGATCGGAAGTATAATTCATTTGAAAGTAATTTGTTTCTTAAAAGTAGAGAAGAAAAAAATTTGACTGATCTTTTTTAAATTATCACTCAAATTGAGAATAGTAGCTCAAGTTAAATTATTATATTTTTTTTATAATTAATGCTATAAACTTAATGTTATAGATAAGAGTTTCTAGAGGTAGAAAAGTTCCTCCCTCTTTTTATTTAGATGTTTATTATTATTATTTAACGTAAAAAGTTTACAGAGTACTGAATTAACAAAAAAGGTTACAAATACATATCACATGATGATTGACAAGTTAGTACATATCAGTTTCATCCAGAGCCCTAGGAATTAATTGTATCGTTGCAATTTGTAAAATGCTCCCAGCAAAAGTTTTTGTTGATGAGCAGGTGAAATGTCACTGATGTTGGGTGAATAAGTGCTTTTTCAAGTTTTTTGTAATTGATTTAAGTGTACCTATTACAACAGTGATCTCTATTACTCGGTTTTGCCATAATCTGTTAGTTTTTGTTAACAAGTCACTTTATTTTAAATTTTATTATTGTTTTTTCCATCAGTGTTTTTGTAACTTTCAAATTTGAGAATTTGGAAAACCAAATGTGTATCATTTGTTTTTGGAAACCTCTTTTCTTTGAATCTGCTTCAAATTAAGATTTAATTATATATTTATATAATATCCCATATCACTCACTGGCTGGCCGTAACGCTCGGTAACCAGTGGGTAAGGTAAGCACATAAATGGTGCAAGTCAGTAGCCGATTCATACGCATAATTTGCGCCCAACGTTTTTAGTTGTACATGATGAAATTTATCCATAAACTTATAGAAATATTATTTTATTCTTTTTAGTTCATGAGAAAAACGTTATTTTATAAATTTTTTTATATTTATATTTTATAATAATGTAAATTTATAATAATTCTAAAAAAGTTTTAGTAGAGGGGAGCACTAGACAGACGAAAAAAATGTTTTTTTATTCTTCTCCTGACAAAATTTTATTTATTTAATTAATATTGATGAATCAATGGGTTAAAATATAAAATAAAAATAGATAAATCAAAAATATTTATTTTTTATAATTATTTTATTATTACCTTTATAATATAGATTAATGAATTTAGAGAATCAAAAATTTGGTTTTCTTAATTTATTAATTTAGTCTAGATTTTTAGTTCATAATGATGAATAATTCGTATCAATCAATCAAGTAACACACTTTCAACAAAACCATTTAAATATAAAATTTTTCTTTTTTTTTATTATTTATTTACAAAGTAAGATCTACATCTGCTGTTTCTAGGGAAGAATAATGGTCAATCGGCTTTAGTCGTTTGTCTTCGTTCATTTACCTCCTTGATGTTTTGGTTGTTTGACAATTTCCGTCCATACTTTACACAGGTGTTTTTAATAACTTGTGTGAAACTAGGAATTTTAAGGTCTTTATTCAGTATTCTAAAGGGTAGGGACCGAGGCGCGTTGGTTATTATGTGTGGTATGTTATTTCTTTTTAAGAATTATATACACAAAAATGGATTATTTATTTTGTTACTTCAATATATTTAATTTAAAATCTGATGAATTAAACTTAAAACAATTTTGTACAAAATTTAAAATGAGGATTTTGCATGAAATGAAAAAATATTTCAAGATATTATAATAACGTTAGAACGAAAAATATGATCTATTTTTATGAACCGCAAGGATTGAAAGTAATAAATAAAGAATTGAAGTTTACCTCTGGAAATCCATTATTATTAATTAATTTATATGAGCGTTTTTTGAGAAAAACTTGTTTAGGGTATGCAGGTGAAGAATGTACTATGAACTACATTGTTCAACACAACAAAAATAAGTTTGAATAATTATTAATTAATTATAAATTTATATTTATTGAAGGAAAATTTAGAAATTGTGTTAATATGAAAAATAATTTTTTGTATATGTTTTACAATTGACAAATAAAATTTGTACTGGTTCCTGTACAGGTTTTAAATCATTATTTACGTAATGGTTTTTATCAATAAAGTCAGTAAAGATGGTATGTTCAATGTAGGTAAAAATGATGTAAAAATAATTTTATTTAAAAAAAAAATTCAAAATTTAATTATAAAAAAACATTATAAGTGTACAATCAATAAAATGAGGAACATGTATACAACAAAATTATTATTTGCCGCCGCTCAGTGAACTAGGTACTACATTTTAAAATGTCAAAAATTTATTATTTCTTTAGACCATTATCTTTTAAATATCTTACAATTTCTAAATGTCCATTCCGAGATGTATACCTTTAAGGAGCCGATCCATATGAATCCTTTTCATTCACATGTGCTCCTTTTTCAAATATATCTTTTATAATTTCTAAATGTCCATTCTCAGATGCCAAAAATTAAGGAGTCCTTCCACCCGAATCCTTTGCATTCACATCCGTTCATTTTTCAATTAAATATTTTATAATTTCTAAATGTGCATTCCGAAATGCCCAAAATAAAAAGATAAAAATAAAAGATTCTTTTGCCTTCACATCCGTTACTTTTTCAATCAAATATTTTGCAATTTCTAAAAGTCCATTCTCAGATGCCAAACTTAAAGGAGTACAACCATTTGATTCCGTTGCATTCACATCCGTCCCTTTTTCAATTAAATATTTTATAATTTCTAAATGTCCATCCTTCTGATTCCGTTGCATTCGATCAAATGTGATGGTTTTGCTCACTGTTTTCTTTGATTACAATGGCGTGGTGTATCATGAGTTCTTACCAACAGGTTGTACTGTTAATAAAGAATACTACAAGGAAGTTATGCAACGTTTACGTGAAGCAATACGGCTCAAACGATCAGAATTGTGGAAAAACAAATCGGATTCTGTATCAAGATAATTTACCAGCTCGCATATCATTGCTTGTTCGAGATATTTTGGCCAAAAACAACACCGTAATCATGCCTCAGCCACCGTATTCAACAGATTTGGCTCCTCCTGACTTTTTCCTATTCCCAAAACTGAAGAGATCAATGAAAAGAAAGCGATTTGTCACAATTAATGACAATGACAAACTGGATATTGATAAATAAATAAATACTTTTCGAAATAATTCAAAATTTACCTTTTCTTTTGAACCAACCTCGTATATATATATACTAGCTGCCCCGAGCGCCTTCGGCGCTCTCCGCACCTAGACGGGGGCTCCGCCCCCTGTACCCCCCCCGAGTAAAAGGTTTTCATCCATTTTGTTTCAATCAGTATATTACATAAAACATTCATTTCTTTTTGTGTTCTTATTTAAAATACATTTTAATTTAATCAGTAAATTAATTATATATATTATTATTGTATATGTTATATCTATCTATCTCTGTGACTCTAAGGAACTCGAAAGTTCTAGGCCGCAGCAACCACATTTCTCCAAGTGTCCCTATCCTGAGCCCTTGTTCCATCTCTCTTACGTCCCTTCCTACACGTCCTTGGTCTTCCAAGCGGACGTTTTCCAATCCAAAATCTTTTTCCTCTCCCATTCTAGCCGCGTCCCCTGCCTATCGCAACTTTTTCGCTTTTATAACCCTAACTATTTCTGAAGATGCATAGAGGTCATGCAATTCCTCGATGTGCAGTCTCCGCCATTCCCCGGTGACCTCATCTTTCTTTGGCCAATAAATGCTGGAAAGAATACTCTGGATCTACTCTCATCTCCCAGGGTCATAGACCTTGCGTCCCACCCATATAATACAACAGGCAAAATAATTGGTTTATATATTTTAATTTTGATTCCTTTTGATAATAATTTTGATGAGATAAGCCTCTTTACTGCATGATAACAGGCGTTTCCCGATTACAACTTCGATTTAAATATATATATTCTTCTCAAATATTATTATCCTTCGTGATTACATTCAATTTTTCTACATATTCAATTTCTACATTTTGTATATAGATTTTGTTACTAAATATTTTTTCTTATCACCATTAATTTCAATCTGAATTAGAAGAAAATTATAAATTACCTCCTCTTCCAGCCCATTTACCTATCCAGGCATCTTAATTTCTTAACACTCCGTTTTTTTAAATTTAAAATAAAAGGAGATAAATAGTTTTAAATTATATTCGAATGGTCTATTATATTCTATATATCAGTATTTTTTTCTGAATTTAATACCAACTTGATTTTCAAAATGTTCCATTCGTTATCCATATGATTGATTACATGTGTTAAAATTTAAAAAAATTCAAATATTCTAATTTTTAAATTTAAATACAATTGAATATTATTTTTTATTAATATCATACCAAAAAAGAGAATTTATTAAAAATTAACAATAAAAAAGAAGCCTATTAATAAAAAAATATAATTGAATACAATAATTTTGATTTAAAACAAATTTTAATTTTAAAAAAATACTCAATATAAAAAAGACATAAATTTAAAACATCTCGTTTATATCATTTGTCTAAAAAACATATTTTAATTAACCAAGAAATCATTTTTGCACTTAAAATATATTTGTAATTAATAATTGAAACAAAACCAAAAATAATAAAATTTTGTCATTTTAATTAAAGTTTTGAAAATATTTTTGTATTGATAAAAGTTTAAAAATAATATATTCAGTTTTTTTAAGCTTTCATTTTCAAATAGAAAAGAAGAAATATTCAATTATATAGAAAGAATAAATAAAAATTAAGTTAAATATGATCTAAATATTTTATTAAATAAATTTAAATGAGAACTTTTAGATTAAATTATTTAATTTAATTGATATTTAAATATTAGAATTTAAAATAAAAAGTGAAATATTATAATAATTTTTAAATTCTGAGCAATATGCAGACAAAAACCTTTTTTTTATATATAGATAGTCGAGCTGGGGATGGCAATATGGGTTTTTCCAAAAAGAGAAAGTTAGCCCCCCCCCCCCCCACGAGGCCCTAGTAGGGATTAATTTAATTATTTATTATATTTCAAAGGAATATTTTAATATCATTTTAAATGAATGAATGAAAATTCAAATTTTATATAGTTTTTTATATATGTTTATTTATGCAGAAAAATTAATTGACATAATTATTAATTTAATAAAATAAAATTTAATAATAAAATTTAATTTAATAAAATATTAAAATAATAAAAATTAATAAATTTTAAAAAAAAATATATAATACTTAAAGAAAAAAATGTGCCTTTGCAAGTTTCGAACTCAGGGTGCAAAGTCATAAGAAGACGCGCTAGCTCGCTCGGCCAGGAACCGCTTTTGTTTGGAGGCTTCTTATAAGGGTATATATAAGATTTCAAATTTTTGCCACCAGCGCCTCTATGAGCTAGTATGGTAACTAAACTATTTTTAATTAATTAGCATTTCCTGGACACACCTTACCAATTAGCGGTTTTCTAAAGGAAGTCTGACATGCCCTGAGACCTACTGAATATACATAAAAAATTTCATAAGAATCGGTCAAGCCGTTTGGGAGGAGTATGATTTCAAAGTTTTGTGACACGAGAATTTTATATATAAGATATTCTTATATATATTTATATAGCTTTATAGGTATATATTTATAGTACTATATATATTATTTCATAGTATATTATATTTTGGTAATAATAATAATAATATTATATCACCTAAACCCTAAACAATATACCTTGTGTATGTGCCTTCATTATTTTCTTGTTATTATAACATCATGGAATTTCTGACAGATATATGCATTCAAAGGAACTTATTATTAGCTTTTATTTTAAATTGGAAATTTGTCTTGATCGTCATAACTATTTTACTTTGCGAAATATGTTTTTATTTACTTTTTTAAAAGATTTTCTATATTTTATTTATTTAAAAGTAATTTGAAATTAGGGGCAGCATGGCTGAGTGGGTAGAGTACTAGATTTCTACACAGGAAGCCTGAGTTCGAATCCCAGCATAGAACTCAAGATTATATATTTATTTAATTTAATTAATTAATTAATTAATATAATTAATAAATATAAATATAAAAATCTAATTCAAATTTAACATCGGCTGCCCCACCGAAGAAGGCAAGGGGAAACCACTTCGGTCAAATTTTCCCATGAACACCCTATGACTCCTGTGGAGTTATTAGGGCCACGACACTTCCGCTAGGAAGTTATCGACAACGAAGAAGAATTTGAAATAAATGACATATAGGTTAAAAAACCGAAAAATATAAATATAAAATATTTTTATAAAATAACGTTTTTCTCATGGACTAAAAAGAATAAAATAATTTTTCTCTAAGCCTGACAAAGTTTATCGATTAATTGCTTCATATTCAACGAAAACCGTTGGGTGCATTTAGTTTCATTTATTTATATGAGACATCAAGTCAAATTTTTGTAATAATACAAATTTTATTAAACACATAAACTGACATTTTTTTTTATTATGCAATGAAATTGATAAATTAAGATTTAAGAAATTAATATTTTATTATTTTTCAATGTAATAAATATACTTATATCTTAGTATGTAACAAATTTTAAAAAAATGATTATTTTCTTAAATTTACATATTATCAATCAAAGTCAAAACAGTTGATTATATCAGAAGAAATAGTGTTACTTGTTAATGAAGTGTTTTAGTGTGGTATGTAAGTATTCATATAAATTATAGAATTATAGCTCTATAAAGGAATTTAATTGTATAGAAATAAAGTAGAAAGCAAATGAAAAACTAAATGCGCCAAACGTTTTTTCGTTGTATATGAAGAAATTCATCCATAAACTTTGTCAGGCTTATAGAAAAATTATTTTATTCTTTTTAGTCCATGAGAAAAACATTATTTTATAAAAAATTTTTTATATTATTTCCCTTTAAATTCATTCTAATAAAAACAAATAAAAAAAGATGAATATAATTTACAAATCACAGAGATTCACTGAAATAAAATGTCGCATAAAAATATCTATGTGAAATATGGGGAGCATCACTTACCTATGTTCTTTTTTTCATTAGATGGTAAATTAAATATGGAAATGCATGATGAAAATAATAAAATAAATAATCAACCTGTTTGATGTTTAATAAAAAATTATTTTCTTTTTCATTTTTTTTAACATCTCTGAAAACATTTAACTTTATTATAATATAAAATAAAAATCATACAATAATTTAATGATTAATACAGATAAAATTTTACACAAACATGTTTATTAAAAATATTTTAAAATGTATGAAATTAAAACCAGTTTAACGATTTTGTATTTATCAATTATATACTAATACCATTAATTTCTTTATTATCATTATCATTCAAAAGATGACAATTCAAATATAAAAAATAAAATAAGAAAAAGTCAATGAAATTAATCTCAGTTATTAAGATTTTAAGAATAAATTGCAACATATATAAATTTAACTTAACTTATATCAAACTGGGAAGCCAATTATTTGTGATTATTTTGATCAATTTAAGATAGGTATGATACTCAACGCTCCTTTAGCCCTTGACCTTTTCTCAAATAAAATATGATTCAGTTAGAATTTTTTTTAAAAAAAAGAATTATTAAGTAAGAAGTTATTCAGTTTTATAAAAAAAAATGAATAAAGATATATTTTCATTTTTAAACGCATAAAAAGCATTTTTCTTAAAAAAAGTATATTGAATTTATAATAATTTTGAACTTTTTTTATATCTATGAAAAATCATATTTTTATTTTCTATTATGAATATAATCAATTTTAGAAAGGGATTATTATTCCTTTCTAAAATTGACTTACAAGTACTGATTTATTTCTATTGAATTCTTGAGTATTTAATAAATCCTAAATATATTATAATAAATTTTTTTTTAATTCGTAGGTAAGAGGAAAAAAACTGCCTTGTTAAAAAAATCTGGTTATTTATTCATTTGAAGACCCTTTTCATATTGAACCATGAATCTTTTGTCAAATGAATGACATTCATATCCTATAGATGAAAAATTCACTCAATGACCGGGGATACCTCTTCGTTGGATATATTGTTATAACATGAAAAAACTCTCGAGGAAAATTTATTCCGTCATGAATCTTTGGAAAATTCAAAGGATCACTCTTGAAAGTTTACTTTCGGTTACTTTTACGCCCTTTTGGTCAATTGAGTGTATGTCAGCATCTTTTAACGAAGTGGGAAGGTCGGGAGGGTGAAAAATCTGACCCTTGCCCAAAACCCTTCAATACCCCCGCTAGGATAATTTGACTTCATCGTCAGATTTGATTTTTGTCCATAACAACGATGTCATCAACCTTTATCCAACCTTTATGTAGTAATTCGTTGATCTAACTTATTTTAGTACTTGCGCTAAAAGAAGCAAAAGGATATCAAGGAAACTTTTTTTTTTATCTTTATTATATCATCTCATTTTTCTAAAAAGAAATATTTAAAATAATTTTTATCAAGATTTATTTACAAAATTTATAATTTATTTTAAAATTAATGAATAATAAACTAATTTTATTTGTTTGGTATAAATATTAATTAATTCAATTATAAATGTTTTTATATAATATATTTACAAATAATTTTATTAATTATTAATGGAATTTTTATTAAAAGACCACATTGTTTGTGTAAAATTATATATTAAATTTATACAAACAAACAAAATATAACCACAAAAGCTTTAATAAATAAATAATTTTATTTATGATAATGATTATGAAAAATGTATTTTCTCAAACCAATAATTTTTTTTATATTTTTTTATACTTCTCAAAGTTCAACCCCTCCTTATCATGTTCCATAAAAATTTAATATTTTTATATATAAAAATGAAAATAAAAATTATGTATTTGAATGAAGATGTAAACATTATCAAAACTATAAATAGCTTTATTGAATTATAATTTTACTGCATTTTTAGAGATTTCTCATTATAATTAAATAAATATATTTTTAACAAAAAATATTAATAATTGAATCTAAAAAATATTTAATTTGAATGTATGTAATCTAAAAAAAATGTTATCTCTTTTATTATTAATTATATTAATTTTAATTATTCATTATGTATTTTCAAATATTATTTTTTAGTTAACTTAAATTTAAAAACGTTCAAAAATATATAAAAACTATAATTACAAGAGTATACAATATGGGAATATGATGGATTCATTTAAACATTAATAATACAAGACTCATTCTAATGAAATGCTATTTATAATTATTTATTTCTATTTTGGTAATTTAAAAGAAAATATATTTATTTATGTTAAATAATTTACTTTATTAAGATAAAATATTGTTTACTTTTTTGGTGGTCTTTCATTTCTGCTTATATTTTCATATTAATTGACCAAAAGTCGAGTCAGTCAGGAGTTTTCCCTCGAAACTCACATTCTCATTAGAATTCTCTGCCGTAGGGGTTTTATTTTCGTTTGCCTCCTCTTAGGAACAAGTTAGGGCTTTAATTACTTTCCCTGACGAGTTCATCCTGAGGCCATATTGCTCTTAGCCGCAGACCCTATTCTCCGTGAAAATCACTTTCGAAAGCCCGAACAAATCCCCTTCCTCACCCGAAGAAAGGTGAAGGAAGTTTTCTTTTTTCTACATTTTCTCTCTCTCTCTCTTACTCTAAAATGTCTACCCTTGATTTATTGAAAATGTTCAGGGGATGTAGGTAACGGATTTTCTTTTACAATGATCATTTCAATGGTTGGAAATAATTATTTTTTTAATTAATGGAAATATAATCCTAAATTTTTTTTTTATATAAAAATATTAACCATAATTCTCTTCTTAAAATAGATATTCTAATTATTTTTTTTTCAATTAAATATTTACTAATTTCTACTAAAATCATTAATGAAAAATTTAAGTATTGTCCTAGGGTCTTTTCTATGAGAAAATCAAACTACTTAGAATTTTTACTTTGCTCAGCTTAAAAATTTGTTTGGATAATAAACATTATATATTTATAATGCAATGTTATATATTTATATATCTAAAAATAGATTACAAATAAAAGATTTAAATAAATTAATGAATCAAATTTATTCTTCAACACATTCCAGGATGAATAAATTCATTTCTTAAAAATTGTATATTTCTTTGTTTTTTAGGTAAATAATATTAATGAGATATGATAATAAATGGTTGAAGAGATGATATTCATTAAATATTAACCAAAAAATGGAAGAATTTGTTTTATTTTTTTTAACTAGTATCTTGAATATATCTCTGTTTATATTATCTTCTTCTTATTATAATTATGAATAGGAAGATTCTACTTTGGTTAGTTTTGGTTTAACTTTTAATCGTCCCATTCCTCGAATAATATTTAATCTCGATCTTATCTTATCCCGGGTGTGGAAACTTAGCTGAAACTCATCCAGACCTGGATTGGATCTCATTAACGCCAAGGCAATGCCAAGTCACGGCAAATCCTATCTTTTTGTCGGTCTCTTGCCCAGCTTCATACAACACCCGTGTATGTAAATGGATACATGGCGCGGGATTAAAAAATGTGCCGTATCGCAACCACCTGCAAAGTTCTCTCCGTTCACCCTCTCACCATGGCACGTGCCGCTCGGGCCCTTCACTCGTGCCTCCCGACAATCTCTCCCCCTGAAACCTCGTCGTGGTTTATATATAGATATATATATACTTATGCAAACGAAGCTACAAAAGCGACGAGTAGATAAAGCAGAACTTCCCCTTCCCATTGGTTTCATCAGGTAGAGCTGGTAGCGATGCGACAAGGTAAATGTCATTAGCTAGGAGAAAAGTTGTTACTACCTATTTTTACTCTCCTAAACAAAACAAAATATTAATTATTAAGAAACTCATTTAAACTTATTAAAAGAGATAGAAAAGAATCAATAACTTGATAATCACATTTTAGAATATATATATTTATCTAAATTTCAATATTTTACATTCTTATTAAACATTCATTTTATTTACATATACCTTAATTTAATTTAATAATATAGAATTATTTTTGTACATATAATACTAAATAATTCTATGATAAAATTATATTTATTTAAATTATTAATTTAATATTTATAATTTAGCATAAATTTTATCTAAACATCTTAAATGAAATAATAGAAAATTTAAGATAATAATATAAATATAAAAATTTTTTATAAAATAACGTTTTCCAATGGACTAAAAAGAATAAAATAATTTTTCTATAAGCCTGACAAAGTTTATGGATGAATTGCTTCATATTCAACGAAAAACGTTGGGCGCATTTAGTTTTATTTATTTATATGAACAATCAAGTCAAATTTTTGTAATAATAAAAATTTTATTAAACACTAACTGACAAATTTTTTTTATCATGCAATAAAATTGATAGTTTAGGAGCTAAGAAATTAATCTTTTATTATTTTTCACTGTAATATACTTATATCAAAGTATTATCAAAATTTAAAAGAATTTTTATTAAATTTACATATTATCAATCAAATCCAAAATGGTTGATTATATTTGAAAAAATGAAGTTAATTGGATATAAATCAAATTAAAACTAAAAGCGCATAACGTTTTTCGTTGAATATGAAGCAATTCATCCATAAACTTTGCCAGGCTTATAGAAAAATTATTTTATTCTTTTTAGTCCATTGGAAAAACGTTATTTTATAAAATTGTTTTATTTTGATATTATTTTATTCTTTTTAGTGCAATTTTAATATGATAAATTTATTTAATATAACAAGAGAAATAGAAAAGATGAAGTTATACGAAAATTTACAAATTGAATAAAACAAAAAAATATATTAATCTTCCGAAATTGATTTTATACACTTATGTTAAGTAAATGTTATTATTGAATAATAATTAGTATATTTTATTTATAAATAAATAATTTTTATTAATATGAGATTTTATAAATGTATATTTATAAATATATATAAATATAAATATATATATACATATATATATATGTATATATATATTGTCTTCATAAAAAAGGTTATTCTATTGTTCCCTCTTCATTGGTGATACAATTGATTAATAAGAATTCATTATTATGCTATAAAATTTTTTTAAATACGTTCAAAATGAAAATCTATCCTGAAATCAATATTTATGTTTCAGAATCCGTTGAAAAAAAATTAATCGGAACAATACAAAAGGAGTTAGTTACTAAAAGTAATTAATCGCTAATTAATTACAATTAATAATAATAATTCAATTATATTTCTTCTATACCTTCCAGGGATCCATTGAAATATCTATAAAAATTTTCAAAAGTCTATCTCAATTAAAATCGATTTCAATTTGTCAAAAGAGCGAACAGACAGACACAGAGACAGAGGCCAAGTTAATTTAAGAAAATGATGTTTGATAAATAAAAAAATATGTAGTTATCTTTAAAAATTATTATTATATTTTTTAAATAATACTTGTGGTAAATTCTCTAGTGTCATTTATTCTTAATATTAATATTAATATAATGGGATTATTATTTAGATAAAAAAATATTTTGAAATTTTAAGAAAAAAAAATGATAAAATAAGATAACTAAAAAAGTTAGTGTTTATTTAATATATTATCTATTTAATTTCTATAGGCTATAGACCAACATTTTATTTATTTTAGAATACTGTGTTTTTAAATTAAATATAACATATCTATTATCGGAAAGATTTTTCTCGTGTTTATTTACTTTTGTTTTAATGTAAAATAAACAGGGATTGAATAATAAATAATAAATAATAATAATAATAATAATAATAATAATAAATTTATAATATAAAACTTTTTTGATTCTCTTTATTAATTAATTAATTAATTATGTAAACATTTTGGAAAATAAGATTAAACCACAAGTTTTTTTAAATATTTATTTATTGATTCTTTTTTAATTACCTTAAATTTTAATATAAAACTTAATTTGAAAGATAATCCATCTAAAAATTCTTTCTGGAACTAATTTAGATTTATAATCAAAATTGTAATCTAATATCAAAATTATTAAATTATAAGAATAAAAAATTTAAAAATAATTATACTAATTTGTTGCTTTGTCTAATATTGTTTGTTAATTTCAGTTTTATAAGAATCGAGGTAGAAAATGAACAAGAGAAAAAAGAGGCAGAAAAGGAATATTGTATTTAATTTTGAATAAAATGAAAAATTAATAACTGGCAAGTGAAGAGACAAAGAATTCTTTGTTCATGCTAATTTGTCAAATGCAACATTTAAAAAATTGGATTTAAAATGGCATTGGGACACAAAACTCAAAAAGTAATTAAAAAACAGCAAGGAAAAATATCCACAAAATAGACAACATTTTGATTCTGATTGTGGTTTGCAACTCTTTTAAAAAATTTGTAATATAATTCACAGCAATTCTACAATTCCCATTGGATATGATAAGATTGTTGATATTCTTCATAAAGATAAGAATATGACTCCCAAATGGTTGAAAATGTTCGTGTAGAAGAAAACAATGAATTTATCCTTACTGAATTAAAGACAAATTTTATCCTATTTAAATATTTATGAATATATATATATATATATATATATATATCTTGTGGACACACTTTTAGTATAAGGACCACAGACATAAAGGACTCTCTCAAAGGACTTTTTCTATTTTCCTCGTATATTTTATCATAATAATTATAATACTAGAAATAATAATTTAGATGAATAAAAAAATGAAACTTATATACTTCAGTACCGGGACCCCGAGCCTCGGCTCGGTACTTAAGTTAAAAAAAATGATTCATTATTATTGGATTTGGCTGGTAATATTAATACCTGGGACACCGAGCTCTCGCTCTACCCTTTAAAAAATATTGATACACAATTCTTTAATTATTTATTACAATTATTAAATGTTACACATTTGCATCAATCTGATTAAAATTAATGAACTTGTGCTCCTCAATAATACATAAATATATAATATATAGGTACATATATTTTTTTTCTATAGTGTTTTTTTGAAAAACTGTTTAGCGCCCCAAGTGGTTATAAAACAAACTAAAGACAAAAAAACGTGCTTTGCAGCTTTTCGGAATTAAAAAAGCAAAATTGGCAGTCGTGGGACTGGCCGACAGAAGTGAAAACTTCTGCGTAAGAAATTTTAAAACAGACGAAATTCGCGCTATTTCACGAGAAAGATGAATTTCATATGCATGTATATATATATAACTTATATATTATTTTAAACATATATTTTAAACAAATTTGTAACTTATATTTATATATATATAAATACACAACTTTGTTTAAAATATTGCAATACGAACTGTTTTATAATTCTTATCTCTAACATAAAATATATATTTATTATGTGAAGTTCATTTCGTATAATTTTGATTATATATGTATATATGAAATGAACTTTACATAATAAATATATATTTATATGTTAGAGATAATTTATAAAACAGTTCTAATGACAATTCAAATTTCGCGCTCTGTTATAAGAAATTTGAAAGCAGATGGTTTCATGGTGTTGGTCACGATCACGCGAGTTCTATACTTTTTCCCCATCCCGCAAAAGTGCTCAACGCCGCTAAAGAAGTTTTCACTTCAAAAATTATTTAATATTTGGAAATATATCTGACTTATAGAAAAAATGAATATTAATTAAAGAAAGAAATAGTTTTTAAAATATCCTGAATAATATGTAACAATTTTCAAGATAGAAATTTATTACAATATTACAATTATTAACTGTTGCATCATTGCATCAATCTGATTAAAATGAATGGAACTTCGGGTACTCAATAATAATAAATAAAATAATATTAATAAATATATTGAATAATATTTTATTGAAAAAATATTAAAACTTATAAAACTATCTAAAACTTTATTAATAAAAGAACAATGAATAAATAAATATAGAATAGTAATTTATTAAAAAGTAAACAATAGATAAAAAGAAAAAAAAATAACAAAATCATTATTTTCATTTTTAAATAACGATTCACCCGGCGAGTTTCGAACCGACGAAATCCACTCGTTAAAACATCAGTCCAACCGCTGGACTATATGTATTTAGATAAAAAATTGTCATTTTTTTACTGTCTTAGCAGGCAGTATTAAAAATTTTGACGTTTTCCATATAATATATAATTTTCAATTAAGAAATTAATAATGAAGCTGTATGTTTCAAGAGATATCATCAATAAAACTTAATTTTTCTTTATAAATACTATATCTAGTGTGAATTTGAAAAAAATCGTTAGAGCGGTTTTTGAGAACCATGATATATAGATAAATACATATATACAATTTTAGCTAGCATAATAAGATAAGATTTAATAACATTTTGTCAAAACTCCAGGTCTAAAACATAAAAGTAGAAATATACCAATATAATAACAATATAAACAAATTATATATAGGATATTTTATTTATTATGAAACATGAAACCATTTAAAATATTAATATTTACAATCACCTGAAATTAATCCTCGTTAGAAGATTTCCCCTGCATGCTCACTACTAATTTATAGGTATTAATATACAATACCATGGTGTAACATATCATTTCTAGTAATTGCTAGTCTTATACTGCATTCGAGGTTTTGTCTTAATTATCATATTCATAGTTCAAAATGCAGATTTAATTTGTTATTATTTATTATTTATCAAATTAAACAAAATCAGCTGTTTTTATCTACAACAGGGATGGGCATTAAGTCGATCGCGATCGACTGGTGGACCGCCGAGTCATTTTAAAGTGATCGCCTTTACTCATTGCCTTTTTTACTTAAACTACTCCTTAGCATATAAAAAATTCCATTACTCGGGGAAGAAATAACCAAAAATATAAACGAATTGTTTTCTATAACTATTGAGGAAGATGAAGTTCTTCAAAATGACATAATTTTAAAAGCACATAATTCAGATCCTACAAATATTTTTTGGAATTTAATGGACGAAGTTAAGTATCCTAATTTAAAAGGTCTCGCATTAAATTTAACATCGTTCTTTGGCTCTACCTACCTATGTGAATCTGCATTTTCTACGATGAATATAATTAAATCAAAATATCGCTCCCGTCTTACAGACAATCACCTCGAATGCAGTACAAGACTGGCAGTTAGTAATTATACACCATTATCACCCATCCCTGATCTACAAATAATATTCATACTTCTGATTTTTTTTATAACGTACCATTTTTTTAATAATGGGTGGAATTTTTTTAATATATTGCAATTCACACAATGAAGAAAAATAAAATCATTTTAAAATGATCCGAACGTCACCGATGGATTGCCTATTCATGGTTTGGAATAATTTATATTTAACAATTTTATTTTATTTAATGTTTTATAAATTTTTTACCTCAATGAAAATGAAGATGTTGTGAAAATTTAATTTTGAAAATAATAATTCAAAATAATTATTTTAAATGTAACCTAGATTTATTTATTATATCAATCGATATTTTTCTAATTTCTTGATTGTAGTTTTATTTATTATTATTTTTTTAAATGAAATATACCATAAATGAAACAATACCTCCCTTACTATCGTCGGTCGGTAAAAATATGTCATCCAACCACATCAATATTTTTAAGAATATCTACATTTTCAATTCTAAGTAAATAAAAAAAAAAATTCTATCTCGGATGATAGTAACTAATTTTCATTTTAACTTTTTATTAAAAAAGTAATCAGAAGTTGATATGAATATGAAAAAATGATTAAATTTTTTATTTGTTATTAAATAAAATAATTTTTTTTTCCATAACAACCTTTGTGGGAACATATTTAAATCAACATAATATCTATTTAATTTTGTATTCTTATATAAAAAAAAATCATAATGCAGAAATGAAATCAAAAAATAAATCTCTACTGATTGAAAAATATACTAACGTACTTAGATGTTTCCATTTTAAAGAAAAAGATATTTTAAATCTACTGAAAGGGAATTTTGATTATTAATATTTAGATGCTTGATTTAAATGTTTAAACTCTTCTAACTCTCCCCACTCTCTTTTAATTTTATATATCACTTGACAAATAATAATATAATATTAATAAATATTAAATGAAATAGGTTGTAATTAATATAATTTATAATATAATTATTTGTATTATTTGAAATTTATCTTTAAATAACAAATATTTTTAGAGATTTTATAATCAATTTAATACAAGTAATTATTATGTGAGTATCTCATCGCTATCGAATTTTACGAGAAAGTACTTATGCGAATCAATTATCATATATAAATATTAATAAAAAATCAATCAATCAATTATATATATAAGATGGTACATATTTTTAAGCTTAAATTTTAAATTTCAATTTATCAATTCGAATAATATTGACCTCTCTTGATCTTGATGTCCTAGGCTGGAGCTAAAGCCAGCCTTGTTTAAATATATATCAGGGATGAACAATGATAAAGACAATGAGGCTGCATTCCGGTTTTTTATATATATTAACAAGAGCCACACAATTTCAAATTTAAATTAATATGGTTACATATTCCATGTAAATCTTGTGTTTTGTAAAGTAGACATACATTTATATACATAAATGGGAATATATTTAAAAAAGTCATAAAAAAATTAAAAGTTTGTACTTTTGAATATCTTTTATGTAGTCAATGTATGATTATAATAAAAATAAAATGTGTTTTTTCCAATATCATCCATTATTCTTTCGTATTAGTTCTTCCATTCATTTCTTAACAATATTTTAAAAATCAATTTGTAATTTTAAATAAATAAAATAATTTAATTTTGTTTTCAACAAAATTTAATATATTCGTTTTATACAATTTCTCTTACAATTAAAATTTCGATTTGTTAAGTTTTTTAAACAAATATTTAACAATAGAAATTTGAATTTCGATTAATCAATAAGACAATATCTTACATTTGGAATGGTGCAAGTTTCAAGATCTATGATCAATTTAAACATTTTATATAATTTAAAATACTGAATAAATACAGTTAATAAGCCTAGTAAATTTTAATTGAATTATAAAAGTAATATCTCACAGACCGTTCCTATATCTACTAACAGATCTGAGCAAATTTCAAACAAAGAAAAGATAAATATATTTAAGGGGTAAATATTGGAAATTTAAAGTAAAAGAAAATTTTAAAATTATTTTCTATATATTTAATGTTGGCTTAAATGTTATTTTTAATATCCAAAGAAAAAAAAATAGAATTCTTATTTTCCATAAGTTTGTAAAATTTATATTAATTTAAGATTTATGTGAAAATAATATTTAAAAATTATTTTAAATAATATTTTAATATTGTAAATTATTCTTATTTTTCTAAATCTTCTTATATTTTAATCGACTTCATAATTAAATCTTATTTTATCGAATCTATAAGTAATTTCAGATATAACATAAGTATATATTTATATACAAAATAAAATAAATAAATAAATAATTTAAATACTATCTGGAACAATTTTAATAAATTTTCAATAAGGTAGGCCTCTTTTTATTTTAATAATAATAATAAAATAAGATAAAATTGTATAATTTACGAAATTATTTGTAATTTATTGCACATTTTTGTTTAATACAATATATTTAAAGTATATAAATCGAATATATTTTCTATTTGTTAAATTATAATTAATAATGCATGGTGGTTAAATAGTAAAGAAATATGATAGAAAATGATTGAGACTAGATTGTTCAGTATATTATATTCGAGATCGTCTTGTTTAGCTTTATTAATTTGTTTTTACAGATGACGTTTCACTGAAAATAAAAATAAACAATTAGAAATTATTTAATTTATTATTTACTATTATTTGTTATTTATATTTGAAAATAAATATAAGTGGATCGAAAAATAAATTACTTAATAGACCGCATACGCCATCTATTGACATTAACAAAAACTTCTTAAAGAATACATGGCAAGAGCAGTTTTTTTTCAACTTTATATACTTTAACATTATCCATAAAACCAAATAATATTTAAATAAAATAAATTAAATAATTATCATTTAAAGTAAATAACTTGAAATGTCAAAATTAGTTCTTTTTCATTGGTAGAACGGACTTTGATGTTTGGACACTATACGCCATTTATTGACATTAGCAAAAACTTTTTAAAGAATACATGGCAAGAGCAATAATTTTTTTTTCAACTTTATGTACTATAAACCGTCATTAAGATAAAATTAGAATAAACAGAAATCTGAAAATTTACTTGATATTTCTTTGTCAATTTAATGAAAAATTAAACTTTTTAATTAATAAATAAATAAATTTAATTATTTGACGAAAAAGTCAATAGATGGCGTATAGTGCCCAAACATCAGTCTGTTCTACCAATGAAAAAGAACAGAGTTGATACAATTATCAATAGATGGCGTATAATGTTCAATATTAATATTCTTAAGTTGTCAAAAAATATCAATAGATGACGTTAAATATTCTTTTTTTTTTCAATTTTTTTTTATTTAAGATTTAATCTTATTATATAATTATAAAAATATTAAATAATATAAATATATTTATTAAAATGATTTATTCAAATAATATCAATTTCTATATATTTTTCTATAAAAACTGAATAAACTCAAGTATTTAATAAATTTATTATTATATTATTATTATTTATTTTCAAAATAATAGATTTTACCCAAATTAAATGTATTAAATAAATTAAATAAATTAAATAATTATGATTCTCTAATAGCAAGGAATTTAGTTTTTTTTAAGTATAAAACAATACAATGAGATTTGTGTTTCAATTGACATTTTGACATTTCAAGATTTTATTTACTTAAAATGATAATTATATAATTTATTTTATTTAAATATTATTTGGTTTTATGGTTAATGTTAATCGTTATAATATGTTGAGGTACATAATATTGGAAATAAATAGAGTTGAAGAATAAAAAAATTTAAATATGTATATATATAAGTATATATATATAATGTTTTGAGATAAAAAATTTATAAATAATTTTTTTCTCAATTGTTTTTAAAAGAATTTTCATTGAAATTATTTAATTACCGTGTTCCTTGGGTTCTTCTTGCAATTTGAATTTGAACAGAACCAGTTCGGATTCGCTTGAAAACTCCAATTGCTTCAGCATGAGACATTCCAACAAGTCTCTCCCCATTCACAGATACAATTTCATCTCCTGATTAACAAAAAATAATAAATAAATATCCTTACATATAATCACAAAATATGAACAATCTCTTATATAAAAAATTTAACTAAAACTTAAATTAAAATTTAACTTAAACATAAATCCCTTACAATTTTAAATTAAATTGTAAAATTTTTTCTACAAATTATTAATATAAAATAAATTTAATTATTATCTAAAAATTATAAAATATCTAGGCATAGTTTAATTTAATAGTAGGAAACTTAATTTGATAATAATAATTCTGATTACATTTTAGAAATTAAAAAATATGATTAAGTATTAATTTTGTGAGATAATATTAATATTTATTGAATTAATACAATTATATAATTAGATTAATAAAAAGTAAAAGAAAACTTCTCACCAGCTAAAAGTGCCCCTGTCTCGGCTGCTTGACCTGCAGGAAAGATTGTCTTGACAAAAATTGGAATACTTCCTCTAGGAGAGTCCCTTCCACCAACAATACTAAAACCCAGTGATTTGTGTCCGGGACCTTTTTCAAAATTCGCCTCATGATAAGTTGTTTGAATGATGAGTGGAGTTTGGGGCGTTTGAGGTTGAGATGCAGGCGGAGTTCTTCGGGGGGAGGTCATGGGGCTTGGAAAGAGTCCTGTGGGTGGAAGATGGTGTGGATCCCTCGAAAGGGATGAGTTCATGTGAAGATTCAATGGGGACGGAGGTACAACGGGTCGGGCTATCACCAAATCAATATCGATACCGGATGAATCTAAAACCGTTTGTGCAGTTAAAACGGGATTTGAAAGAGCTCCTTCAATAACACTACGCAATGGGCGGCCATTTATTGTTATAATCTCATCTCCAGGTTGGACTTCAGGTCTAAAAACAAATGAATTAAAATTAATCAAGAGAAAAAGATAGCAAAACATGAATAATAAAGAAACTTATTTAAAAATTTTAATTAAAATTAAAGAAAAATAGATATTAAATATTTTTCAAGATAAAGTTTACAATATAAACAAAAAAAACCTTGTTGTTTCATGAACAATGATTCTTCCTTCAGTATCTGAAGTAAGAGTAATTCCTAAGGAAGAATTTGCTGATTCTTTACTCAATCGAGTTACTCTTAAATGACCTCGTCTTGGGGAAGGACTACGTCGAGTATCATGCTCTGGGATTGAATTGCATCCCGTAGAAAGTTGAGATGTCAAAAATAAATGTCTAATAATAAAGAAAAAAAAAACAAATAAAAATTCTATACAAAAACCAAAAAAACAGAAAACAACTATAAAAATAATTTAAATTATAAATTTTAAATAATATAAATACTTAATTATTAAAAAGAAATGATTAATATTCATATTTTAAAATATGAACTTATTTCTAAAATTATGATAAATATATATATATATATATATATATATATATATAAAGTTAAAACATATGAAAATAAAATATATAATCTTGTTGTTTTAAGAGATATGAATTTTCTTTCACTTTTTGAAAAGAGTAAGATGAATCCCTGATTGGTTCAGCCAAATAATTAATCACAATTTTTTTTTTTTTCTAATTTATTAATATTATATATTTAATTCATTTTTATCATTAATTAATGAATACCTTTTAGTAACAATTGCAGATTCTTGTTGCAGTTGTGGATCATCCAGATTGACTTCAGGCCCACAGGGCAATAAAGTTGGCAAATAGCGTCCGCTAAACGAATTTCTTTCCCAACTCGGCGTCGCTGATCGGGATCTAAATCATTTTTCAGGTTTAATTTAATAATAGAAATATGAATAATATATAATGAATATTTTGAAATATTTTCATTGTAATTCATAATAGACATTGGATTTAGCAATAAATATTTTTATATTTTTAATATTATTTTTAATGAGCTAAATGGATAAAAGCAAATATTTATACTTACGTTTTTTTGACTATGCAAGCTCCAGGCTCGCTAAGAAATTGTTTTTTATTTATTAAAAAAAGTAAATAAAAGGGGTTTATTAGTTATTTCAATAAATTCAATTTAATATAACATTTTAAAATTAAAAAAAACTTTCTAATTTACTTTATTAATTAATGGTTACTAAATTTTGTTAATGATTATATTTAAATCATTTTTTTTTATTTTATTTATAAAATAAATATAGCTAGGTTTAATTAAAGGATGGAATTAGTTGCCTTCTAGGTACTGTTGGTGGTGATCCTGAACTATCACTGCCTCCTTCTCCAGCTATCAAAATTCCGCTGTCTGCATCTTGATCGGAATTTCCATTACAATTCGTACTCGTAAGTATGATTGCACTATTTCTTCGAGGTTGGGTGTTAAGCACGGTCACTTGTGCACTATCCGAATCATATCCAGACTCATGAGAGCTAGCAAGAGGAGCAGGAGGTGCACAATAACTTGCACGGAAACCCAATCGGAGTTCTTGTTGATTTTTTCGCCTATAATTAATTATAATATTTTTAAATTTAAAATTTAAAATTATTAATACATATAAATTTATAAATAAACATATACATTTTGGAGAGATCTAAAAAGATTTATAAATAATTAAGATATTTTATATTCGTATAAATTAAATTTTTATTAAAACTGATGACAATTTTTAATGATTGATTGAAGAAGTTATTAATAAGAAATTTGAATCAATAATCAAAATTTTCAATTAATTTTTTATCAATAAAAACAATATTTGTTTTAGTTTTAACTCATTCACCTGCCCAATGTACTGGTACCATCAAGGAAGGCTGCAGTAGCCACAGCAGCTGCAGCTGTAGCAGCGGCCGAGTCGAGGGAGACACATTCGGCACTATTGGCTCGCAAGCGAGTAGCAGCGGTAACTGCCACAGCAGCTTGGAATCCTCTGGGTCCTACAGGGCCGAGATGATGATGGCCAAGACCTTCTTCAGGCAGAACACTTAAACGAGATCGAAGAAAAGCGTATGGAAATTGGGCTTTACGACTTTGAGGTCCCGTTGGACAATTTGATCCATTAATTGGCAATCCAACATCGGAAGCTGATCTTCCAGCATTAGCTCGAGCAAGACCAGCTAAATTGTCACAGCTCACCTGAAAAGAGATGTATATTCAATCAATATTCAATTTTTTTATATTTAATTAATTCTAGTAAATTTAAGCTATTTCAATATATTAAACTAAAAATGTAATCATTAACATTCTCTATTAACAGTTTTGTTAGTTTTAATTAATTTAAATTTGTAACGGACAAAGTATTTATATTCTTAGTTATTTTTTTTTATTATACATTTTATTTTGTTTATCTATTTTTTAGTTTATTTTGTTTTTCTATTCCCTTTTTTTATTAACAAAGTTATTTCGTCGCATTATTCTTAAAATGTAATATATATATAGATATTATATTTCACATAAGGGGAGGATCCATCCCTCCAAGTTGTTATATTTTTGGCAATTGAGAATGGACAGTGGAACTAGTGATATCATCCTGATATGACCTGTATTTATCACGTCCCGTGATATAATTATTTTGTATATAATCATTTTTATCACACCCTGTGATACAGTCGAACAAGTGATATCATCCTGATATAACCTATACTTATCACGTCCCGTGATATAATTATTTGTGTATAATCCTTATCATCACCCCCTGTGATAATTATTTCTGCTAATTCCAGTGACAATAGTGAATTACATTTTCTTATTTTTTTCTATTTAAAATTTGTATATTTAATCTGTTAATTTTTATCTATTTAATTAAAGTAAATTAATGTGAACATTATTATTGTGTTTTCCCTTTTCCCTTAATTTTTCAACACTCTTTTATACTTTGGGATATCCAAAGTTGGCGCCCATCATTAACTTAACATAATTAACAATTCACGGTCATCGTGGGTCATTACAAGTGCCTCATACTTAGATCCCCTTATAAATTGGCACCCAACGTAAGAGGATCGTCTACAAAGTGACCCCAACTTGAAACGGTCCTCCTTACAAAGTGGCAGCCCAACGTTTGGCTCGATTAGTTCCTTACAAAGTGGCAGCCCAACCTGAGGCCCGATTAGTACACCACGGCTCCTGAGAAAAGTACATTATTCATCTTTGGTGAGCAGTATCATCACTCTTTCATCTCAACGGACTTATAGTACAATTTAATATTTAATTAATAAAATAAAAATTTAAAACTTTTACTTTTATACTTTAAATTTAAATAAATCTCTCATATCTCATTGTCTATTATAATAATATATTTAACACTTGTTAATTATTTTTTTTATTTTTAATTTTCACATTTATCTAACAAATAGAATATTTATCTATTTAACTCTAATTCAATAAAAATAGTTTGAATATATTAATATTATTATTAGTTATAATTAATTAATTTATATGTTTAATTTGTAAAATTTTTTTTGATTTTAAATTTTATTCTACTACATTATATTTAAATTAATGAATTAATAAAAGTGATAAAATATCACTATATTTTCAAATATTTAAATACTTTTTACATATTTTAAATTATATTACAATTATCTTATTTTATAATTAAACATTGTATAATTCAATTGTACGCGACTAAATAACTTTTAATTTTGATTAATTAATTTTTTTCTTCTCTTTGGTTAACATTAAATTTAATTATCCTATAAAAAATGTCATTTTTCGGCAAAGGGAAAAAGGAGGATCTTATCCTTTTAGCACAGGAATTAGGAATAGTTATGAATTTAGATTCTCGTAGGATCGATATAAAAAATGATATCACATCATTGCCTGATTATGATGAAGACCTTACACGGGAATTACTTATGACCATCATAGAGGATAGGAAGGAAAAAGAAGAAAAAGAAAAAAAAGAAAGAGAGAGAGACCGAGAAGAAAGAGAAAAGGACAAGGAAAGACAATTTGAACTAGAGAAACTACGAATTCAAACCGTAGTGAAACAGGTAGAATCACCAACCCCACTTCAACCGAAAGTAGATATATTGAAATTCTTACCTCTATTTAAAATTAACGATGACGATATTAATACGTATCTGCGTCTTTTCGAAAGACAAATGAATTTTCTTGGCATATCTGAGGATGCATGGGTCACTTATCTTATTTCGGTCTTACCCACAGATATTACTACTCTAATAATTAGAGAACCAAATGAAGTCGCCCAAGACTATCAACATATTAAGAAGCTCCTACTTCACCGATTTAAATTAACTACGGATAAAATAAGAAAACTTTTCTCCACTTCCAAGAAGACATCGGAAAACACTTGGAAAGATTTTTACTTCAATCTACGCGGTTATCTAGAAGCCTGGCTATCCGATCTAAAAATTGAAAATTTTGATCAACTTAAAAATTTGATCCTAGCTGATCAAATGAAAAGAAAGTGTTCATCCGAATGCAAAGATCACTTCCTCGACTCTTGGGAAACATTGGTAGATCCCCTCGATCTCGCAGAAAAATTCGACTCCTATGATAACTTAAGGGCCCCATTTTCAAAAACAATTACTTCAAATAAATCTATCGAACCCCCTAAATCGAAATATTATGATCGGAAACCCTTTAGAAACTCACAACCTCGTGAAAAACAAAAAGAAGAGACTGACTCTTCAACACTTCGTTGCTACGGCTGCGGAACTCCAGGAGTCACCAAACCTAGGTGTCTAACTTGCAATCCGAAGCAGGAAATTACCAACGCACAAGCCTTACAGTGTGACGTTACTACAGATAGAGATACTAAACTCGCTCTAATAGAAGCCTCCATCTATGAAGCTTCTGGTTCTATTTGTGTTGACAGCGGGGCCACTCGCTCTATTGGCGGTCAGCGTCTTCTCAGCTATTTAAGACAACGAGGAGAACATTTTAAAGTAGATAATCTTTCCTTAACTCTAGCTGACGGGAAAAAGCGTATACATTCCGTGTTATTAGCTACAGTTCCTGTAAAAATCAAAAATAAAATAATACATATAGAAATGATATTCCTACCCAATGTTAGTGGAAATAGATCACTATTAGGTCTTGACTTCCTCAGAAAAGCAGGTTTAGTATTAGATATGCGAAACAATCGCTGGTATTTTCATAATTATCCTAAGAGAAAATACAAATTTATTCGAGAAAATCTCTGCACCACTGAAGAAAATAATACTGTTGTTGAAAACACTATTCAGCTAACTGAGGAACAGAACATAAAACTTGCCCATTTATTAAAAGAACATGAAACTGTCTTTCAACCAGGGGGAGAGCCAACCCCTTACGCTGGACATGATATAAACACAGGCGGTTGTTTGAATGCGCTGCAAAGGGCCGTCGATTCCATGGACGGTACCAAAGTCAGCAAAGAAGATCCTGCTGTCCGATATAGACAGCTGGTGGGGTCTCCGAGAGCCCATCGGGGCCCACCAGGAGTTATGGAGCCACCACAAACTCAAAAACATTTATTTACTCAAGGACTTGTTCCCCCTCATACATCAACATTGCGTCTAAGCCACGACACGCGTTCTACTCCAGTAGTTCCTCTACGTAAGCGAGGAAGGCCAAAAATTGTCCGTTCCTAGGGCTGATCCCTCAATCAAAAGACCTCGGAATCAGAGGGGGAGGATGTAACGGACAAAGTATTTATATTCTTAGTTATTTTTTTTTATTATACATTTTATTTTGTTTATCTATTTTTTAGTTTATTTTGTTTTTCTATTCCCTTTTTTTATTAACAAAGTTATTTCGTCGCATTATTCTTAAAATGTAATATATATATAGATATTATATTTCACATAAGGGGAGGATCCATCCCTCCAAGTTGTTATATTTTTGGCAATTGAGAATGGACAGTGGAACTAGTGATATCATCCTGATATGACCTGTATTTATCACGTCCCGTGATATAATTATTTTGTATATAATCATTTTTATCACACCCTGTGATACAGTCGAACAAGTGATATCATCCTGATATAACCTATACTTATCACGTCCCGTGATATAATTATTTGTGTATAATCCTTATCATCACCCCCTGTGATAATTATTTCTGCTAATTCCAGTGACAATAGTGAATTACATTTTCTTATTTTTTTCTATTTAAAATTTGTATATTTAATCTGTTAATTTTTATCTATTTAATTAAAGTAAATTAATGTGAACATTATTATTGTGTTTTCCCTTTTCCCTTAATTTTTCAACACTCTTTTATACTTTGGGATATCCAAAGTTGGCGCCCATCATTAACTTAACATAATTAACAATTCACGGTCATCGTGGGTCATTACAAGTGCCTCATACTTAGATCCCCTTATAAATTGGCACCCAACGTAAGAGGATCGTCTACAAAGTGACCCCAACTTGAAACGGTCCTCCTTACAAAGTGGCAGCCCAACGTTTGGCTCGATTAGTCATCTTTACAAATTATATAAATATTAATGTTTTAAAATTAAAATTCATTTATTTTTATTATTCATTTAGATTCAAAATTAAATTAAATTTTGAATTCAAATTTGAAAAAATATATTATTGATCTTTTATTTATCTTTTCTTCATTTATAAGATCCATAATTGAATGAATTACAAAATCATTAACATTCCAATAAATATGATCATTAATATTATGTTCATATTTTTATTTGTATCTATCAACCTTTAACCATATATGAACATGATCCATTCCAAATCAACTCCCATATTTAGCAATGAAATAGAAAGGGATTAATTATTCTTATTCATATAAAAAAATAAATAATATATTTAAATAACAAGCAATTGATCTAAATAAATTCCATTTAGAATTATAGAAATTTATTGTTGTTAATATCCCAACAATTATATTTATGGAATATTCATGTAATGGAATGGCTTTGTTTTACTTTATAAAACAAAAATAATACAATTTTTGTATAAAATAATAATTTACATTAATATGAGAAACCAGATAATATCAATTAAATCAAGCATAATAGTCAAATTTTGAATTGTACTTTCTAAATGATTTAATTGCATATTCAGCAATTAAATTAAAATAACAAAAGCTTTCAGTAGGCGAGAAAGAAAAGTGTACCAAATATTTAAATTTAAATAAACCTTATTTCTATTTTTTAATTTAGTTTTAGTTTTCAAAATAAAATTAAATATTTCAATCTATCAACAAATATTTTAAATCAGAGTGTATATATATTTGATTACAGTTTTGCTTGGAGGAAGCCCGGAAGCAGGTGCCGAAGGAGCAAGAAGGTCCAGTCCATCGGTGGGATCTTCGCCTCGCATATAGGTACCATTTACAGCCGAGGCTAATTGAGAAGTACTTGAACTTTTATAAAGTGGCTTGCCAACACCAAAACTTGTAGCTAAGTTAGTTGCTGCCACAGCATTACTGATAGATGATTGTCCTGCAGGAGCAGTTCCACGACGTCCAAAAAGGTTTCTAAAAATAGACAATTAGAAAAATTGATTATTCTTGAATATAATACTTAAATAATATAAATAAATAATAAATTTTTAAATAATATTACTCAAGAAAATTTTGCAAATATAATGATATGATTAATTTATTATTAAATAAGATCAAAACAAAATTAATTTAGATTTTTCAAAAATATTAAATGTATATTCATCTTCAATCTGATTCCTATTAAAAACGCATAATATGTTTTTGAATTAAAAACATAAAAATCATAATAAATATATTTTCATTATAGAAGAAATTAAAACAGGATTATTAATTTAATTTTTATGAATCCACTTTTAAAAAGATAAACGTATGATGTTTTTAAGGTAAAAACAAATCAAATATTTCGAATATATAATGTGAATAATAATAAAAAAAAAATACAAAAAGGCAATTGCTAAAATAAAAATAAAAAATAAAAGTTAATATATGTCAAAAGTTTAAAATATTTATCAATGTTAAGTGAAAAAGATTATCCTTTAAATGGATTTGGTAGCCGAATTTGGGAAGTGTTCACTAACCGGTCTATTTCTCATTAAGCTGATATATATTTATAATAAAATCATTAAATAGAATGTTTTACGAGCTTTATCTTAAAAATGAAATCCTTTAAATATTATATAAAAATGCCTGAGAAATGACTTTAAAGATAAATTTATTGACTTAAGGATCAATTTAAAAATAGTTATTGGAGATTCAATTTCCAGTTTGACAAAGTTTATAAATCATATTTAAATCAAATTTAGATGAAGATCATATTCAATACATTTTTAGAGAAAAAAAAGAATCTTTTTTACTATTTTGATAATAAGAGAATTGAATAAATTGATTCAAATATACATTTCCCAATAAAATATACTAATTTTTTATTAACTTAATATATACTAAACTTATATTATAAACTTATATTATTTTAATAACAATTTTTAAATATAATTAACTTTTTAACATAAATATAATTAAATAAGGAAATCTTTTGAAATTATTTGATATTTTCTTCTTGATTATTTTTGATTACCTAATTGGACTGGTCCCCTCTACAGGGCCAGCTCCTGAATCACTAGCACTTCGTCCTAATCTCCACGCAGATCGTCTTCTGGATGCAGTGAGCCCGATGGTTGCGTCCATTGAAGCCGTGGAAATGGCATCAAGAGATTCCCTTGAGCCGGCGACCGAAGTCCCACCACTTCCTGTTCCACTGGGTGATACTCCACTAGTTCCATGTCGTAGTGCTTCAAGTTTCCTCCCCATTCGACGTCCCCAAGTGGAGAGTACTAAACAGAGAAGTTGGGATTAAGATTTTCATCAATTGTAAACAAGAAATGATAAGAAAAATAAAAACCATAATTATATAAAGAAAAATATTAAAATCGTTATTCTTCTTAAAATTGAATTCTACTTTACTTTCTTTTTAATCCTTTTAATGAATTTGATATTTATAAATACTTTTAAAGACATTTTAAAAGCCACTGACGTTTTGAAATCAAATGACAATGAAGAAGTAAATGAACTACCAACATTACTAACTAATAATATTAGATAAGTTTAAATGTATATACAGTGAACTACTACAAATTACAATAATATTTAAAAAATATTAATTTGAATTATTTATTAATAATGTAACTATCTTCTATTATTGGCACAAAAATTTATAGTTGGCTTTTGTGATTTCAACAAATACGATTTCTGAATTAATGGATAGTTAAATTATTTTATCATTTACTAACAATTAATAATAACAAATAATTAATATAAATTCATAATGATTTTTTTTCTTTATTTATTTGAGTTTATTGGGAACACAAGCTTTAATTAAAATCAAATTGTAATATTAATTTGATTTATATTATAATATTATTAATTTTTATATATTGAATAATCTTTATTTATTGATTATTCTTAAATATACCCTGTTTCATTTCCCTCGGCTGAGTGACCGTTCTTTCTTCGAGGACAAGTGCTGGTAAAGCCTTGACGGTGTGGTAGACAGCGGCTGCAGCAGCTGAGGCAGGTCCTGGGGGTGCAGGCGATGGGGGTGGTGTGGCTGTATCCTCTAAAAATCCTCCCCCCGCCCGAGGCGGAGGGTCCGAATGCCTACGCGAACGAAAGAGACGCATCAGCCGACAGGCATGCCACTGCGTTAAACCTGGAATAAAAAGAACAAAACCAAATTAATTATTTTTTATAAATTAATTAAATTAAAATTAAATTAAAATATCTTTCTTTCTAAAAATATTTCAACATTAATATGGTATTTATAAACTTGAATATAAAAATGGTATTATTAATTTTTGTTGTTCTCTTTAATAATTTAAATATTCATTAGATTTTTTTGAATATACAATATATCTATATATAAACGAAAATATATGTGTACGTATAGATAAAAAACAACAATTCATTGTTCTAAATATAGGATTTATATATTACAGTGAATATAGAAATCCTTTGCTCTACCAATCCATATTTGTTCATTTCATCCAAATTCAATCCATATTTAACACAGAATGGTGCTCCTTTTGTTGTTAGAATTTGGTGGTGTGTCTTTTGACGCCTTCACTTTCTCCATAAATGCAGAGGACCTTTTGTTCTGGGGCAGTTATCCATAGAGAGCTAGCTCTCCTTGTTACAGCTCAGTGCACCTGGGTACTAATTGCCCAGTATTAAGCACATTTCAATAGAAAGATATCAATAGCAACATCTTATGTGTGTTGAGAAACCATCTGTACCTTCTTACTAATATGTTTAAAAAATAAATCTATTTTAAATAATAGTTTTCAAAATCTAAATTCTTGTTAAAATTCGTAAAAGAAAAAAAAGATACTTTCCTTTATTTAAACCTTCTTTTCACTTTACTTTATTAAAGAGAGAAATGGCTGTTTTAAAATGTTGAAATTCGAAATCATAATAATTTATTTATTTTTTTAATTTTCAGGTTATAAATTATTAACATTCATCATTTAAAATTATGCGTAAATTTTAAATTTATTTGTATACCAGTAAACTTATTTTCATCTTAAATTATGTTTATTGATAAAATCAATTTATATATAGGCTATGTATAAAATTTGCAAAAAAAAAAATATTTTATATATTGTTATTGAGTTAGAAATATCCAAATTTGACATAAGATATAAATAATGATTTTATAATATCCATTTTATTAAACAGTTAAACATCTATATTTAAAACAAAACTGTTTAAATGATATAATTTCAGGAATCAATAGATTAATTTAATTCTAATATATTATGTTTAAATTTGAAATATATATTATTTATTTCTAATTTTCAGTTTATATTATTGACAGTTATATAAAATAAAATAAATGTATAAATCTATTATACATAATAAATAAATTATCGTGTGATATGATGATATTTGTTAAAATTAATTTATTATGATAAATCATTAGAAGAAATAATTTCATATACATATTAGCATACATATATTAATAAATAAAGATCATTACATTGAGGAAATACTCGATAAACCAAATGTTAAAACAAAGCTTATTGTTTCCTTAAATGAAAAAGTAAACAGGAAAAGGGAGTCGGTGCGTCGTAAACTTGCTCTCCCAATTTGCAGTTGCATTGGTACCCGACACAAGTTTGTAGGATACGTCCAAGGTCCCTTACATGTTCTATCACCCAGTGTAAGCAAGGGATTCTCTCCCATTAATTAATTGCACAAATGAATAAGTGCTTTGTGAAAAAGTTAATATATACATTTTTATTAAAGTCAAATCTTTTTAATTGTTGCTAGGAATAATTTCAGGTATATATATTCCAGATTAAAAAAATAAAATATAAACTTATATATGGGTATATTTAATATACCTGTAAAATCCTTGACAATCAGTTTAACAATATATTATAAAAAAAAATTTACAAATTTGAATATTGAAAAATTGCCTACTTAATAAAAAATAAATACATGAGATGATATGGATGATATAAAAATGTAATGTAATATAAATGATACTGATAAATTAATAAAATTGCTATATTAATTAATATTTAAGTATAGCATTTAAATAATTTATAAAAATGGTAAATTTCAATGAATCAAATCTATATTTTTTTTTCTTAATAATATTATTTATATTTTATGTCTCATTGTGAGTAAATTTTGGAATTTTTTTTTATTTTACAAATAAATAAAAAAATAAATTGTGGGTAGCAATAGAATCAGGTGAACTCTATATATATAATCACTCTCTCTCTCTATACTATATATATGTATATATATATTGGCGTAAAACTGAAATAATTGAATTATAAGAAAATTAAAATTATATTTAAAGCAAATAAATCATATAAATTCCAATATCCAAATTTTCGAATTTTAATATTATAGTATTAACAAATACTTGTTAACTGTTTCGTGTATATATATTATTAATAAATAATACAACCAATAAATATATTTCTTAATGAAATAGGTGATATATTTATTATTCCTTTACAAATTGAAATTTTGTTAAAAAAACTATTTCTTTCTAATATCCAAATAAAAAAATACAATTATTATAATTGATTAACAGCTATTAATTTTAAAAATTAATTCGTGAACAATAAATAAAATAAACAGGCTGCATATTAAAAGAATAGATAGGTAATAAAATTAATGAATTAGTTGTCTGTTTGTCACCGTCCTTGAACGAACGAATGCATTCCAATCTTTAAACCTCACCTTGGCACGAGTGATGGCAACAGCTCTTTTAAATTCACGGAATCTCTCCCCGTATGCCAGAAAACAGGTGATCAAGCATCCGTCAATCATATCCTACAATAATTCAGATCCTCATGAGTGGTAGGCTTGATCTTCGAAATTGAAAAGAAAAAAAAATAAGGAATCTTAGTTGATATGGAATACTAATTTTACAAGGATAAGGTATTCTTATCAACATTATTATAATATTAAATGTTTATGTATGTACGTTAACTAATCTAATTTTTCAATATAATGTTAGAGAATTTTTTCTTATTTTTCCAAAAAAAAATTAGATTTTATTTTCATTCTAATCAAACAGTAAATAAAATAAAATATCCTATATGTAAATTTTTATTTAAATAATCAATATTTAAATATATATAATATCTATATTTTTATTATATGCATACTTATTACTGAAACTAGAAATCTATTCATTAGATTTCTAGTAACATGAAATTCAAACAAAATTGAATCCATTAAATTAGTTGCCAGAATTGATTGTTATTTTTACTTATATTTTATCAAGTTAAAGTTTTTTTCTAATTATTAATTAAGAGAAACAATTTTTTTTTCAAAACTCCCCTACCGTTAAAAAATGAAGAGAAGTCAGTCTTTGATCTGAAAAATGTATAAAAAAAACACAGCTATTCATCTAATTTGGCAATAAAACATTTTAATGGTTTCATCCGAATATACCTACTATTTGAACTCACTTGTTAATTTTTTAAAGGCCTATAACCTTGTAAATATATTGTATATTATATATCTATAAATATTTTTATAGTCAGCAAGTTCATTAAGATTTCTTCCTAATTATAATCTTTTGAAAAAGTTTCAGTTTAATCAAAATTATCTATACTTTAGACTAATGTATTCAAATGAAGTGATTTCAACATGTCAACCCTTTCAAATGAATAAAAATGAATATAAAAATATGGAAAGTAAATGAAATTAAAAAAAAATTACATTTGATAACATGAAGATAAATTAATTAAAATATCTCGATATAAAACATCTGCTTTAAAACGTTGCTCTGTGAATCAAGCATTTGTCTGTCTTATTATCCTAAACTTGATCTTAACTTTTTCTAGACAAGCATCCTCTCTTTGATGCCAGTGATCGTAGTTTACTCTTCATTCAAATATTTCAAAAATTTAAATAAAGAAATTAAAAACAATCTATCTATCTATATATATATATAATATACATACTTACTATATATATATATAGTATACCTATATTTGGTTTTTTCTCCTTGTTTGCCAGTATTTATTTATTAAATAATTATAAAAATGTTCAAATTATGAATTAGTTCAATGGTATCCGTCTTTTCAATATGACCGACAACATATAACATTTCAACATTTTTAATTTCTTCTCCTTGCAATATCCTTTTAAAAAATATTATAATTTCACTCTCTTTTTTTCATATTTTCATATTTAGTATGATAATTACTGAACTCAATATCGAACATAAAATTTTGTATATGTATTTAAATGTTGTATTTAAATATATTAATTACGGAATTGTTTCATAGAATAAATAATCTAATTACAACACAACACAAGGAAACAGGAATAATTAGATGAGTAGAAAAAACAAACAAATTATTACTATCCTCTTTTGTATAATAATTTGAATATTTCTATTTGAAGGACATTTTGTATGGATTAATATTTCATTTATTTATTATTTAATATGAATTCAGATGTCTTCAAGGATATATCTAGGAATATGTGTTTTCTGCATGATTTGTTATTTAATTGCATTCTCATTATTATCAATTTGAATTTCGTGAGAAGGGATTGTATTTGAAAAATTTCTGAAAATCTATTTAAGACGGATATAAGTTATTTAAAAGAAAATTATAACTGATTTATTATTAGCATATAATGACATATAAATGCTATACTAATGAAGAAAATTAATATTTTTTCCTTCACAATTTTAATGAAAACGAATTTCTAATTGAAAAAGATTGCAATATTAAAATATAGGTACTTATTAAATTGTACATTCCCAACATATGACTTATCTATTTGTCCATCCGAGCTTATTTATTTATTTTTTCTTTTATTTGTATTTTTTTTAAACATAAATTAAAATAAAATGAAATATTAACAAAAAAAAGTAACCAAAAAACAATAAAATTGACGTTTATCTTTTTCTTTTTGTTAATATTACTTTTTTTTTTTTATTCTAGACAACTTTCTTCCGTAAACACATAACATATAATTAAAGTATTTAAAGTTGGTTGTCATTAGTATTAATATTATTATGGTTCTTCTCTTTCTTTTTTTAACTATGGTTATAAGGAAATCTAATTATTTAAAGATATCGTGTTCATTATATAATTCTTATTTTCTTTCCTCTCTCTCTCTTTCTCTCTTTCATTATATATAAATTGTCATAAAGGATATTGGAGAGGGTTGAAATTGATTGAAAGTAAATAGGAATAGCTAAAGAAATATTTTTTAAAGAAAAGGTTAAGCTAAGATAGCTGTATTGATATTAAATTGAATTGATTATTAGTTTTTTTTTATCTAATAATCCTTATATTTAAAGTTAAAATATTCTAGTAAGTGTTCCAATTTCTTAAGGGACTGAATTTATATTCCAATTGCTTTATATAGATTAACATAAATTTTCTTTCATCAAAAATATCAATTGTTAAGAATTTTTTTTTTATTTTAAAGTAAAATTGTTTTTTGAGATTGCTAAATTGAGAAATTATTAATCGTTTAATTAAGCTATATTTTTCTATATAAAAGATAATCCTTAAACCATTATTTACATAGGATATGGAGCATAATCGAATGTTCCTTTAATTGAAATGTATTGTAGAATTATCCCATGCATTTTGACTCATTGCAAAATCGTTGTTCACTATTCAAAGGTATAGAAACAGGAGAAATATTAAATAAGATATTAGTGATAAAAGATGAATAATGATTAAAATTTCCGCTTTTCTTTACAATATACTATATACTGATATATTTTTAACAAAACCCATGGTTTTCTCCTCATAGTTTTTCTTTTTTAAGTTCCCTTTTGAATAAAATTTAAAATTTACTTGAAAATTATATATATTATTATACTTATTATTCCTTGTATTTAAAAAAAAAGATTATGTTTTAATTAAGGGTTTTTCACAATAATTTTTACTCAAATAAAAGATATATTTAAAAAAAACATGATACTTTTACATAAGTTAATGTAAAAATATAAAAATAAATATTAATTATATTTTATTAATTATTACTACTTTGGAAACATACAAGATAAGAAATATATAATAGTATAACCTTTAATTTTATTTCAATTTTCCATCTGTACCCTAATTCCTTCTATTGCTCACTGACCTTTTGCCATCACTACCTCTCCCCCTTATATTAGTATACTATTCTTAAATTCAAAGATCAAGAGGTCTTCTCGAATGCTTTTGCTACTTTCAAGAGGTCAACATAAAATTTCCATTTCCATTGAAAGGTCCATTCTTACATTTGACCGTTGTCCTCTTTCGTACCATTTACTCAATCCTATTCCTGACTGCTTAATAACTTTAAAATTATGGATTATTATTGTATCAAAATCACAATATACTTGTAAAATAATAATTATATTATTTTAATATTCCTAAGTTGGTATCACAATGTATTATTATTATGAATTATTTATAAATAATTAATATTATTAATTGGTATTAATAAATAATATTAATTATATAACTTAACATTTCTAAGTTTGTATTACAATAATTAGACGGAATTGTTGTGTGTTAAGGTTAGGTAAATTAGATTTTATAAATTGGAAAACCATTAGTTATACTCTTAAGTTATTTAGTTATTAACAAGATAAGAATTGACTATAAAAACCAATTTGTTTTTAGGTTTTTTATTATTTAAAATTTTTCTAATGTAATAAAATGTTTTTAGCAAACAAATCTGTCTATAGTCCATTTGATTAAATCTACCATCTTATATATTATTATATTATTTCTAATACAGTCATTTAATTATGAAAATGATTAAATATATCAGATTTTAAAATTATAATAAAATATCAATTTATGATTTAATAAAAATATCAACTTAATAAATAAAGTAAATTAATATGATCTTAACATTAAAAATTGAATAATAATTTTGTTTACAATCTATAAAAGATTTTTTTTTTAAGTTTCTAATATTATATTGTATTCATATTTTTTATTTCATTATTTTACAATACAAAAGCCTTAGCACACTTATTTAGGGACAATGCTATTTGGTTTCCAAAAATAGATGCAATTTATAGAATTCCTCTCTCTCTCGTTGATTATTAGATATAAGATGAGGATATTTTAAAAATATTGTAAATATTTTACGAATGGTTTATGTACTTTTACTTATTAACCACCCTCTATTCTCTATTACTTTCAGATACTCTTCTAATGACAAGTTGAGAAAACTTCAACAATAAATTCAATCATAATAGAATACAAGTCAACCGGTTAGTTTTTCAATGTCAAGTTTCTAAAGTCTTAGCCACCTGTCGATGTGAACCAAATATATTTATCTCGTGGAAAAATATATTACCTATGAAATGGAATAAATCTCTACAAAGTATTATTTATTTTTATTTAGTGTTTAGATTGATTTTCATGCATATATATATATAGTCTCGATTCATAATTCATTTTTATTAATATATATACATATGTACCTATGAAGGCATTTTAAAAGGAAAATGAACATTTATATGTCGTGATAGGTTAAACAATCTTATTTTAGAAGTGCTAAATCAATATACTCCTGGATAAAATTAATGGACCATATCGGATTTTTACAATATTTCAAGAATAGAAAGAATAAAAATTATTATTTTTAACCACACACACACACAGGGGCCACCTGGCTCTTATTACGAATAAAAAAAACAAGTATAATCAAAATGAAATAATTTTATTGGATAAGAAAATCTAAAAAAACTTAAATATTAAGAAAATTTCGTTACATTTCAAAAAAAGAACATTGAATAAAATGCAAAAAATCAAATTTATTTTTTTTTAGTTATGTTATATTTTTATTCTATCATCTTGTGTTAACTCCCCTGGCCTTGATGAGTTTGCCTTATACCTTTTTGCAGGTCCATTCTGCAAATTCCTACTTGGGCTAGATAATTATTTGTGCCTCTAGCCCTGTATGGTCTCGCACAGATACGAGGGCAGGCCAATAAGTATGTGAATCTCCTGTCTCTCAAGTGAAATGGCAACACTGCTCCTGTTAGAAGGCAACTATCAGCTGACTCCTGTCGAAATTTGAACCAACTGGATCTTTTCGTTTTTGTTTGACATCCATTAATAACAGAATACCTCATGATTTAAGAAGTAAATGGAAAAAAGTGAATTTCGTGTGCTCATTAAGAATTATTTTTTGCGAAAAAAAAAACATCACTGAAACCAAGTTTTTGTACCGTATCGTAACTGTGGATGAAATGTGGATCCACGACAACACACTAGAGACCAAACAGCAATTAAAACAGTGGGTTTCTCTGGGTGAATCGGCACCAAAGATGTCCTCAATAAATTTTATTATTTGGAAGGGACAAAAAAAATGGAGAAACGTTGGACGAAGTGTATAGAGCTTAAAGGAAACTAGGTTGAAAAATAAAATAATGTTTTATCCAAAAACCTGTATTTCATTCAAAAGGTCACTGACTTATTGACCAGCCTTCGTATTATACTCGTAATGATGTAGAATTGATGTTTTTTAATTTAGTAAATAAATAATTAAATTCAATGTTGCAAATTGATAGATTATATTTTTTGTAAGTTTATTTTGTTAATAATTTCATTATTTTTATATTTGTATTTTATAAAATAATAAAAAGTAAAGTTGAAAATCTCACGTGGAGCGTTAATTTTGTCCAGGAGTGTATTAAATATTGTTAGACGAAGTTAAAGAGAAAGAGAGCAAATAAAGAGAACATAAATATTTTGTATGTATAAATAATAATTATATGTTAAATAGAAAGTAAATGGTTTTCAGACTTATAATTTGAAGGTGAGATAAAAATCTAACGATATGTTGCGTATGATTTTTAACAAACATTGATTAAATGTTAATTTAATTTTTTAATATTTTTAAATTACTTAATTAAATAATGATAATGTTAAAAGTCACCCGTTTATTTTGATAAATAGTAATTTTAACTTTTATAATTTTATAAACAAATTAATATGTATAAAGTTAATTAAATTTCATTAGTGCACTCTTTTTTTGATAATACACATTGAATTGATAAAAAATTGAACGTATAGTATTTATTGGTATTTTATTAATCTTTTTATCCAATTTTAAATTATATATTTATAAATATATATAATTTATAAAACAAATATTAAAAACCTCACGTCCGCGGATAATGTAATTGAAATAGGATTGCTTGATGAATGTGACATTGTCCAAGCGTTCATAAATTACACTTAAACTGTTTCTTAAAATTATCATTGATGACCTGAGTGCAGTGTAGGAGGTGAGTTATTGGAAGAGTAGTCAAGGGTTGTTAAGAAGGGATAGAGAGACATCTTCTGGATGGAAGGAAGAGTGTAAAATTATTCTTACTATTAACAATAAACAGCTAAGAGGTCGACCAATTAAAAATTACAATTGCTAAACAAATATAAAATCGGATAATTTATGTCATTAAAATAAATAACTTTAATTAATAATTAATTTATAAGTTATGATTTCTCATTATATTATATTACATTATAATTATATTAATTTCTTTCATCATTAAATGTTTTTATTATAATTTAATATTTTATTTAAATCTGAATGAGTTCAAATTTACCTCCTCCCTAACCAACCTTCACTGAATTTACCCTACTATTTTCTATTAATAATAAACAGAGTGCTACCAATTAATTTAAAAATCAATTTTATTAATTTTAAATCCACTTTTTTTTTAATAACCTAACGCTTACTAATCCTTCAATATACGACAATTTATTAAGAAAAAATTATTTTATAATTTATTATAAAAATTATTATTTAATTATTAATAATATTAAACAAACTTCTTATATATTGATTTAATCACACGAGGGAAGAATATTAGATAGGTACATCTTTAATGTTAAAAATTGAACTATTAATCCTAAGAAAAATTACAAATTTTAAAATAAAAATAGTATACCTCAATTTATAATATACTTTTATAGTGTATAACAATTTTTTTTATTTTGATCAATTTAATATATAATAATTTTTTTTTCTTTCATTCTAGTTTCTACTAAGAATTATGAAACATAATTTTCAAATTGTCATTGTATGAAGAAATACAATGTATTTCATGTATAATTGAATTAATCCTAGAAGATAAGAAAGCCATTCTTTGTCGAGATAAATAAATAATTCAATTAACGAATAGTTTTTCTTAAAAAATTAATAAATAAAATTGTAGTAGAAAGATTAGCCGAGAATATAGTTTTCTTCTCAGAAATATACACATTCAATAATGATGTAAAAATTTCTTATTTGTTGCAACATCACACCTACTCGTATGTCATAATTTTAATTATCACATCCTTGATTTATACTTATGTACTTATATACTCAGACATAAATAAATATTAAAATTTAGTTTCTTTTATTATATATATCTTTATAAATAAATCATATTCATTTCAAATTAAAATATATTTAATTTTAATTTTAATTTAATATGATGCAGAAAAAATTATATGAGCATTTGAAAAATATTTCAATTAATATTTTTCTTTCATTTCTCTCTTTTTCTCTCTCTCTCTCTCTCTCTCTATATATATATATATATATATATATATATATGTTCTTTATTAAAAAAGATATATAAATTGAAGGGTTTTTTTAATGAGAAAGGAAGAGAGCAATCTTTTTATAAATGTATTTTATTTTATTTATTTGAAGTTTCTATTTGAATTAAAATAATTATTTCCTACATTTGAATATCAAGATGAATAAAAATTTACCAAGAGCAATATATCTTGGTGATAAATGTCTTTTTCATATTAGCAAAAGATTTAAACCACCAACTATAGAGAAATACAACTTCTAAATGGGTCATCCGATTATATTTAAAAAAAAAGAATATTATTAATATTTTTCTTTTTAAATACTTGAATAATTTTAACACACAATAGATGATGTTAAAAATTATAATTTATATATGAGAATAAAGATTTAAAGTAAAATATTTCATAATCCATCAAAATACTAATAAGAATAATTTGTTTTGTTTTTTCGGTGCGTGCAATAAATTATTAAATAAATCATTATTATATTCCCTAGAGACTTCTAAACAATATTATTCATTAAAACTAAATTATTATCATTTGCTAATTATTTAATAGAGCAATATTAATAAATTGTTTATGACAAATTGAAGACTCCGGATCTCGTTAAATCAGTTTAGTTTAACAAGCAATCTAACCACCTGGGAATTGTCTTTTTGTTTTTTGATCAGCTACATCAGTTAAATAATGTAGTCAGTTTTGCTCAGCAATAAAACATATATATGCAGTGCCCGCTCCAGGGCCGGCCCATTTGACCGGGGCGGCAAATCTAAAGGGCGGCATTTTGGGTGCATTAACATAAAATATTGATAATCAGTTAATCAAAGTATATATTTGTTGATTTTTTGGTAATTGTTCAGTTTAAAAGGTTAAAAGTTTAAGTCTAATAAAAGTAAAAATATTATACTTTTTTTTTGGAAGGTTCTGGTAAAATTCTCCAAAATAATTATTGTAAATATCTTCTTAAATTTTTGCTCAGACTAAAAACAAATTTTGTATAAAAGGGGCGGCAAAAATGTTAGAGCAGGCGCTGATATATGGCATATATATATATATATATATATATATATATATATACTAAAATAAAAATAATTTATTAGAGAAGGGGTGTCACACCTACATATTCTATTTTATAGGTTTATGAAAAGATTAACTCAATTAAAAAAAATTAATTAAAAGTGTTGAAATTGATATAATTTTGCAATAAGTCTTTGATTAAGTGTTTCATCTATCAGACTAGCATCCTTTGATTGTTGCTTTCTAGTCGTTAATTGGTTTTTATCTATTATAAAATAATGGCCCCTCGTAGTCAAATAATACTTATTGAAATTGAAAACGAAAAAAACAACATTCGTTCGCCTGTCCACTTTCACTTGCTCCAACGGATCATATCTTTCGTTTGTCGATAACTCGTCAACCTTGACTAACCATCACAAACGAAACAACCGCCTCTGCAACGGGACTCGATGCCTGTGATTTTGCCCCCGCGTGTTGACACCAGACAAGATAGGCCAGGGCGACACCAAACATATACAACACAGGAATTACTTACAAGGTGTAAACGAGAACCAAAACTAGCGTGTTGGAATATTAATTGAAGTGAAACACTCTCTGAATTGATTTATAACTTACACAGATCAAATGTTAACTTTTTTTTTTGTTTTTTATTTTTTTTTTTGTTTGTTTTTGTTCTTCATAAATCTCATGGTTGGAATTATTCCAAAATGCGGTTAAAAAATCAAATGAATTGAAAGATTAATCAATTAAAATAAAATTCAAATGTAATGATAGTAGTTGTATAATATACTTACTATATGTATATGTATAATCTCTACAATATATTTATAAATTGTAATTTTCGAAACTGTTATTAGAAAAAAAGCTTTGCAAAGCAAAAATAATTGTTAATCTGAATTCATACAATCATTAAAACGAATTAAAAACTTATTCAGATTATAAAAATGTAATAAATAAATTATTTGATAAAATTCCCACTGCCTTTTAAATGATTTCTAATCACTAGATGAGTTTAAAATTATAAATCAGTTAAAATTCAAAAAATAAACTCTAATTCATTAAATTATCATCCAGAACGAGCTTAATCCAATCGAATAAAGTCTATGGCCTATGGAGAAGCTGGTGGCCTATATTATATTTCCCCAGGCGATTACACAACCTCATTGTGTCATATAAATTTCAAGAATAGATCTATATACCAAATTATTTAGTAAATATTATTAAAATAATAATAAATAAATGATTAATACTTTCCGTTAAATAAAATAAAAAAAATTTATTAAGTTCTAATATTTATTGAATATTTGTTAAATCCCTATTTATACTAGATAGGTAGGAGTAATTATAATAAATAATCAAATTTGATTTATTTTAAGGAAATATTTTAAATGTTCTATAAAGAAAACTTAGTTTTTAGAAGTTGAGATTTGAAAAAAAAGTATATTCTTACATATTATAGTTATGATATATAATGGAATATAAATTAGTGATTTATTCATATTTTAATTATTCTTAATGAAAAAAACACGTTATTTTAAATATAACAGATTTACACTTCGTTTTAAAGAAAAAAATATATCAACAAATAAATAACTTAACCAAAAAGTCAATATTTGTTTTTAAACATTTTTCTTCTAAATTTCTCCAATTAATACTCTTAAAATAGTTTGTTGTTCAAACATTTAAGGTAATGAATAACGAGCGTTAACTAGCTTTAAATTCTTTTTTAGAAAGTAAAGTATATATGTATAAAAGGTGGATTGACCATCAAATTATTGTTGAACATTAACAAGGTGTCAAGATCAACATAGATAAAAAAAATAATCAAGGTTTTAATATATTTAAGAATTACATGGTTATAACTTACATTATATTTTAATTAATCTAAAAAATAAATAATAATAATATTTTTCACTTTCTAATTATTTTTGTTCATAATTTACTTATTGACTACTGTTTTGGAATTAAAATATTAATTTATGAACACCTCGGCTTTATATGTTAATATAGTCCATTATACAGTCTATTGTAATGAGTTTTAATACTTTATATAAATACTAATATAATATAATACAAATACTAATATAATATAAATGTAAACACTCATTAGATAATACCATTTCTTGATAAATAACCAGATATTATGGTACTAAAGTTTTCCAAAAAATGATGTTATACTTTTAAATATTTTTAATAACAGCTTAAAAAATGTTTAATAAATATTTTGAAAAATCATAGAATATATTATTTGTTTACATAAAAATAACAATTCTAATTAACATTACGAGGATAGTTGAAGCACATCCAGATTCAAAACATCGTTTTGTCGCTTTATGATTTAATCTCATATTCAAAAGAATGACTTAAGTATATAATACATAATACTATAATATATATTTTTAAATAAATAAAATAAATTGTTATATTTTTAGAAAATATTAAATAATTTTTTAATTAATCCAACATTATTATTTCTAATAAATGAACCTTAATATATAATATTATTTTTAAATTTTATTAAATTTTTAGTTGTAAACTTTTGGTAATTTTTATTTTACTATTTACAATCTGAGATTAACAATAATTTAAATACAATCAACGAAATGGTGACTAAATGACCTAGAAAACTAATAAATCACATTATATAGTTAAATGTTCGTTAAGATAAACTTATAGTATCTGAAAAAAGTAAAGTAATTAGTAGTTTAAAATGGATCTTAGCAGGAAAATCGTATTTTAATACTAGTTTTAATGCATTGATAATGAATGTATAACATAAATTTGTTTATCATTCCTAATTACTATTTGATAACTAAGGTTTAATTAATAATAATTCTTTGCATTGATAAATTTCAAGTTTTTCAAACACACATCTTTGATTCATTCTTTGAACTTGTTTGTTTTTGACAATTTCTTTAATAAATAAATACATTCAAGGCGCTGAAAATCCTTTTCAACAATAATTAATTAAAAAAAAGCTTAATTATTCTTTTTAATATTTTTCTAAAAATAATAACCTTAATCAATCTTTTTATTTAATATCTAAGAAACTTTTTCTTTTTTTTATCCTTTATTAAGATGATGAATTTTTCTCTCATTTTTTTCATTCTTCAAATATCACAAGTTTGGGACATTTTATTAATTATTCAAATTCTTTATCAGTTCAAAATATCTGGGTTAATTGGTTTAAAATTAAAAGTACAAAGAAAAGGTGAATATTGTTTTTTTCAACCTAATTTGTTTAAATTTATTTTTGATTGGATCTACCTATATATTTTCATAATTATCTTGTAATATAAAATATAAACCAATATGCTATAAATGGAATAAAATCATTAAAATAATTAGAGTTATGAAATTTTATCGAAAGAATGTTATTTAGAATTTTACTATCTAAAAAAACGATGAAATAATTTCCCTTGAGAGAATTCTATTAGGATGTACTTTCATAATAAAAAAATAAAAGATGAAAATAAGTATATTTAATAATAATTTAGTTAAATTTGGTAAGGATTTAAGTTAATTTTTACAAATAAATACCAACTAAACTTTTAAAAATACACTATAATTCTATTTTATTTATCATATGCATTTTCATTAATATCTTACTCATTTGCATTAAAAGTTTGATAAATAAACTAGAATCATGTCTAGTATTAATTATTAGGATATGTATAATGTACTAGTATATAACATTCTTAAATAGGATAGAATTGTCATTTTATATATATTTTGTATTTATATAATTATTTATTTTATCATCATTGAAAATGTAATCTATATATTTAATACGATAGTGTCCGTCTGTACGCAAAAAACTCCAGAGCCTAAACTATAAGGAGTAAGGTAACCAAATTTTTCTGAGGTGAAGGGTACCTCAAATGAGATGAAAAATAAAAAAGAAATTAGAATCTTAGGTAACTCCTGAGCTGAGCTGCGGGTGTTCCATTTTCCAGAAATACATATAAAGGAGAGTGTTTGTATGTATGTAATTTGTTTACTTTTTTGTGCTGTCATAGAAACAGATATATATATAATTAGAACCTTTTTCTCTCCTTCTATTTAAAATTTTAAAAAATGGAGTGTTCTAGCCAAATTAAGAAATTTAAATTCCTTATGCAACATTGATAGGTAAATGAATTGGACTGGAAGAGGAGACATGTGATTAGAGAAATTGGGGAAGAATCAACAGAAATGTAATTAAACAAAAAAATTCAAGAATTATGATACCGATACGACTTACATACAATTAACATACAAAATGTAGAATTTGAAAAAGTATAAATATTTAAATACTCAAGATCTCTAATCACGAAGGATAATAATATTCGAGAAGAATTTAAATCGACGTTGTAATTGAGTAACGCCTGTTATTATGCAGTAAAGGGGCTTATCTCATCAAAGAGGATCAAAATTAAAATATATAAAACAATTATTTTTCATGTTGATCGATGACTAGGGTGATCATATTTCGAAAACACCAAACCGGGACAAACGGTATACCTTTTTTTTAGAACTAAATTGAAAAAATTTTGAAAAAAAAATTACGAAATGTTCTAAATATTGAAAAAACGGGACAGTAGGGTGTCCTGAAGACATTTTTGGGACAGAGCACCTAAAGACGGGACGTTTGGTCACCATATCGATGACTCTGGGAGACGAGAGTAGATTTGGAGTATTTGTGAGATTAATATTGTTCGCAGCATTTATAGGCCAAAAGAAGATGAGGTCACAGGGGGATGGCGGAGATGGCATAACGAGAAATAATGTCCAGATATAGTTAAGGTTATAAAATCAAGAAGGCTGGGATGGGAAGGGGACGTGGTTGGAATTGGAGAATCTAGAAATTGGGAGATACCGATTGGGAAACATCCGGTGGAAGACCAAGGACCAAGGTGGGTGGACAATGAAGGAAGGGACATGGGAGAGATGGGACAAGGGTAGGATTTGGTTGTAGCTCAGGGGATAGGGACGCTTAGAGAAATGTGGATGCTGAGGCTAAGAACTTTCGAAAACTGTAGAGACACAGAGTTAGATAAATACAATAATAATATATAATTAATTTACTGATTAAATTAAAATATATTTTACAAGAAAACAAATACATGTCTTATCTACTTATACTGATTGAAACAAAATGGATGAAAACCTTTTACATACAGACTTTCAACCAAATACTATGTATCACACGGGGGTACAGGGGGCGGAGCCCCCGTCTAGGTGTGAAGAGCGCCGAAGGCGCTCGGAGCAGCTAGTTTGTTTTAAATCTTATCGTTTTATTTAAATTATGATCATTGAAATATTATTTCATACATTCCAAGGATGACTAAATAAAAATATGTATGTGGATAATTAAAAAAATAAATTTTAAAAAATTCATAAAGCAAAAAATAAATCCAATTTAAAAATTTAAATTTCTAAAAATGAAATCTATTATTTTATTGAATAAAAAAGTAAATATTATTTATTTATTTCCTTTTAAATAAAATTTACATATATATTTTTGATTAAATAATAATTTATATCATTTTATTTTTCATATAAAAAAATATTTGTAAGAATTTTATTTTTATATGACTGGCCTCTAGCATTAACTCTCCCTACTAATCAACTATTTACTTAGTATAGAAATAAAATAAATTCTATAAATAAATGGTGGAAATTACTGAAAGTATCTAGCAATAAAGAAAGGATAGATCTAATAAATTTAAAATATCAACATGTATAAAAAACAAGTTTTTAACTAAGTATTAGTATAAGTATATGTTTTTAATTATTTGCTCATTTAATATCGATTATATATTCATCATCAATACTTAATAGAATAATTACATGTCTATTGATTTTTTTTATATATATTATGTATTATATTATATATTAAAAGTAAAATATTTGTTTTTTCTTAAATTAATAATTATAAATGATCAATTTTTGATTATCATAAATTAATAATAAATTAATTCATAAATGTTCAGTGGGGACATGAGGTCTAATTAGTTGATAAAATAATAATATTATAATTCACTGATTATAAAGTTTCCCTGATTTATATATATAAAATATAACAACATATAAATACACTTATTATTTTATATTGTTCCTTCATTCATATATATAATATTATGAATTAAATTAATAAATTAATCTTTATTTTCATATTTACAGATTGATTCGAAATTAATAGCTCAAATAAATGATAAAAAAATAAAATTAATAAATATACTCAAGGAGATCTAAAAAGAAAAGTTAACAATTTAAATTCAATGTCAATTAAAAATGACAGATAATTTATTAACTATCCAAGAGATAGATATTAAAGTATTTAAATAAATACTATTATTTAAAAAATAAATATTGTAATCAGTTTAAAATTAAGGTTTCTTGGAAACTAGGCAGCACGAACCAAAATGTTGAGTAGCTTGTTGTCTGTAGCCACTTGTCATAGAACTTCTTGACTGTCTGTGTATTCAGTAGCTTCTCATAAGTTATCACTAGTTGAATTGGCTTCGGCAACCTGGCTATGCAAATGCCCTTAGCCAGCTGTCTAAACCACTCAGTAACGTACGTATACATTTCTAATTGTATAGCAAATATAGATAATAATATTCTTTATTATTATTTATGTGTTATTTAAATTATGTAAAATAATTTGATAAATAATAGAAAAATTGTTATTAAATGTTCCAATAATAATATAAGACATTGAAAAGAAACTTTTTAATGAGATTATCTAAAATTGTTAATTCTATTTATGAATTATGTACTAATACTTAATATTTAGCTAGATTTAAGAAGAATATTTTTTTGTATTTTTTTTATTTAATTATAAAATATATAATAAAATGAACTTATGTGGCAGCTTAGTATATTGTAATTTTTATAAAAAAAAATCTTTAAAATGCTATGCTCATTAAATACATGAAGCAATTATAGTACGAATGAAATATTTCACAAATATATACATAATTTTCTATGCTATAATAAATGAATATTATTTATGTTCAAACCATTATAAGGTAATTTTAATTTCTATTAACTTCATGAAAGCTCACAATAATGATAATTCATCATTTTTCGCTATTGATGGATTTACCTTCGGAAGGATTGAATAAAGAGTTATTTAAATTCTTTAAAAAACTTGGAATTTTTACTTTCACTTAATATAAAATCTGTATGCATAAAATTAATAAGTATTAAGAGACATTCCAAAGATGTCAAGAAAAAATTATCAGCATTTAATATATAGAGTTTCTGATTAAATATTATTAATTTAATTCATAAAAATAAAAAATAATAATATTAATAATATTCTAATTTTAATAACATTTAAATATTTACAATAAATTCAGGAATAATTTTTTTTTATTAAAAATAAGATAATTATTTAAACATTATATTTCTAATTAAAATGAAAAATGTTTCTTTCTATTTCATATTGCTTCGAGCGTGTTGTACCCAAACAGATAGACCTACAAGGTGAAATAGTCGGCATTCAGGACAGAACAGGTGTTGCCTCTTACATCATGTAAAGCCCACACTGCCGGCCAAGATTACACATTGAAATTTATTGAACTGGACACAAAATTTAAACGCTGGTCAAGTTATTTAACTATGTAGAAAGAAAGTATTTGAATTTAATCACACACCACATTAAGATTCTAATCAAATCATGATTTTTCTTGTTCTATTTTATTATAATATAATCCATTTTCATTTGCTTATTATATAAACAGTGTTTATCTATATAATTTATAATATTTATTTTTTTCAAAATTAGAAACAAATTATTAAAAAAAATATAATTTATTATTATTATAATCAAGAAAATATTTGAATTGAAAGTATATTTTTGTCTAAGTATTATTATATTATTATTATATATAATAGTTTTTTTAAGTTCTTTTTATAAATCTATTACTATAATACTATTTAATTAATAACTATTAAATTTTTCGAAAATATATTTATTTTTCATTCTAATTTCATTTTATATTTAATTTAAAAAAATGTATAGGATAAAGTGATGTTATAGCAAACTCACCAAAACCAAAAATATTTATAGAGTATGTACATATATTAAAATTGAATGACTGTTTATTATGATTTAAGCACCGAAATACTAATCGAATAATATATTTTAACGGAAAATAAGTGACTTTTTTTTTTTACAGATATCCAATCTAGAAGCCGACCTTGATCCTTTGGATGAACAGTTGTGTTATTATATCTCTCTCGTTTTAATACAGTATATAAGTTCCATCACTCACCTTTTAGATACAGTAATAAATCTTACGTTTAATGTTAATTGTTAACAAAATTGAATTCCATTTCTCTCCTCACTCCTTCATAAAATAGCACAATTTCATTTTCATTTTCCAATCAACTATATTTTAAGATTTTTATTTAAATATTTGTAATTAATGATTTTTTAAAATGAAAAAAGGGGTCTTAAGTGAAAGCAGACATTTTATTTAATTTGTTTTTTTTTTGGTGTTCCCATTTTTTTTTAACTTAAATACTGGTGAAATAAATTAATAAATATCATCAAGACCAGCATTTTAGTATAAATTGATAAATTTATCGATTTATAACGCCACTGAAGAATACATTTTTTTGTACGTTTTTGTTTTTGTTTTTATGTTGAAAGTATTTGTGAATATTTGTTTTCGCATTCCCTATGCCGAATATGGTTCTCCTCAATAGAAGGCCCAACTTTCCTATTGAATACATAATAACATTATGTATCAGCTTGTTGATCCATTCACCTTTGGGTGCTGCTGGACACTTCCTTAACTAGAAATTCCAACAAATTGTTTGTTATTGAAACATTCTTTTTATATAATATTATATCCATTTTTGTTGTCTTTTTTAAATATTTTTTTATCAATTCTTCACCTTATTAGGATGTTTAATTAAAACAAAAAGATAATATTTTATTTCCTTATTTTCAGAAATTTGTAAATCTTTAAAATTAAAATAAATTTATATTTTTCAAGAAAAGGATAAAAATTTATTAAATAAATCAAGTTACAAATATATTTGTCAATAATATGGCTAGAGTGGTATTGAACTGTCAATAATGAATTAAGATTTATGCATAGAGTTTGTTAACTCCAAATTCAGATTATTTGATTACTTTTGAAATAATATTAAAACATTATTTAACAACTCCATGTAACTTTCATTATATGGAGAAATATTTTTTTGAAAATACTAAGTTATTGTTTATAATTAGACATTTTCTCTTTTTTATAATTTTTATTGTAATTTTATTAATGAAATCTATATAAAGAATAATAGTAAGAATTAAAATCAATCACCACCTCTCTATTATTATTTATGCTTAGTAGAAGAATATTCTTTGTTACTTTCATGAAATTTTCTTTTATTCAATTTAATTAGAAGAAATGAATTATTGATTAATGGAAATTATAATTAAAATAACAATCAAATTCAAAATAAATTAATGGTAGGAAATAAATTAACTTATAAAAATGTAAGTAATTACAATAAAAACTATTATTGAATAAAAATGATTTTACAATGATTTTAAATAATTAATAATATTCACCCTAATATTTTATTAATTTTTATTAATAATTTTAATTTTCTTGGTAATAAATAAAAATGTATTGGTGTTTATTGATTTATTTCCAATCAAAATTGTTTTATATTAAGTCTATATTTAAGTTTATATTGCAAAGAGCAAATTAGATTCAAATAGAAAGGAGTTCCTTGTTCAACTTTTGAAGCCCTTAAAGGTAATTAAAGTCGATCACGCGATGAAGAGTGATTCCCTTCACTGGTGGCATCCGATGATTCCCAATACCTCATACCATTGCATGCCCCTCTAATATTTTCTTCCTGCTGCTTCGGCTACCACCTGGCGCCTCCTTTGACGGATCACTTCCGTCGAGTTCCTGACTTCGTGCTCTGCTCTTTCTCAAGGTCTGGTACCTTCAAATGGCCAAGGTTGAAAAGCCGCTTTTCGATCCATTCCAATAGCTACTACAAGTTGTAGTTTTTTGCAGAAACACCGATTAAAAGACATAGCCGTATCAATTCCTAGGTATAGACTAGAACCATCAATCCATTCTTTGATTTATATCTTTCCTCTTTACTAAATCAACAAATTTAGATTTAAAAGACCAATTAATATTTTCAAAATAGTTTTATTTTGGAGTATATTTTTTAATTATATATTAGATGCTTTAACTATTAGTAGTATTATTAGGATTTAAAATTTCAAAAATAGTTTTAGTGTTATTATATAATAAATAAAATTTTCAATTGTTTAATTACTTATTTCTTAATAATAACTTTTTTTCAGAGATATTTATGAATACTAGAATTCTTGTGACTACACTAGAGCCTAATCAAAAATTCAAATAAAAATGAAAATTTAATTTCATAAGCATTTAATTCTAATGGTTTATTTTGGAAATTAAATCGAAATAAATAAATACATATGATTTGTTGTGGCTCTGGAAAAAATAGATTCAAGGTATTTAAAAATAGAATTTTTCATGAAAAAACAATAATATAAAATTTTCGAAAATGTATAATGAAGAGATAGATAGACAATGTAATTTCAACTATGATATCTTATTATTTATTTAGTTTTTAAAGGATTTTAAAGATTTTTAAGTTCACATTACTGGAGATAATTATCCTCAAAACTCCCTACATTGTATTTAAGATTACTGCAATTTATCCAGAGCTTTCAAAATGTAATTTTTAAATGAAAATACAATATATTGTTTTTCTCATCTATTAAAATTAAAAAAAAATTAAGATATATTCATATTATACAAATATAGTATTAAAGTGACCATTTTTTGAAAACACCAAGTCAGGACATTTTACCTTTGTTTTTTAGAACCAAATTGAAAGAAATTTCGGAAATGTTCAAAAGCTTAGTCCAGAAACGTTTGACCTTTTTTTAGAGACAAATTGAAAAAATTTTCAAAAAAAGTACGAAATGCCCTAAATATTTAAAAAAACGGGACAGATTAGGACAGTTAGAAAGATACTTACAAAAGGAGAATAAAACTGGATTGGAATAGGAATGAAATGTTGTTGCTGCAACCAAGAATTTTGGAGTTTAACAGTGCCAAAGAGATATATAAATACATAGATATAATACATAAGAATTGTTTTACAGAAAGAATAAAATTATTGAATAAAAGAGAGTAGTATTATTTATGGTACTTAATTTTCAATATTGATCACTTGTCTGTTTTGATAAGCTATGGAAATTATTACAAGATTATTATCAATTGAATTACTAAAGAATCTATCATCTATTTATGGCATTATTAAATATTATTAAATATTCAATTTAAAAACTAGTAGTCTAAATGAATTCTAAAAAAAGATGTTTTTTCTTTTGAAATACCTGCCTTTTAATAATTCAACATCCATTATGCATTATTATTTGTTTTTGTAGATGTTTTATATTATGATTGCATCAAACCTAACAGCCCGTTTCTTGCTGATTCCGCATAAATTTATAAAAATCGAAAGTTCTATTCTCAAATGTGTTGTTATGTAAAAATAAAATAATAAAACTTCTTTTAATCTTAATATATAGTATATATGTACATATAATATAGATATATATGATAGTACTTATTTTCTCTCAAATAATATCAAATGAATACTATTTATGTAATATTTATTTACTATTTCTGTTGCATTCCACATTAATTTAAAAATATTCATAAAAACAAACTTGAGCGTTTTGTTAATATTGAGAATGTTTTATTGCTCTGAGAGAGAGGTGGATTGATTATCAGGAAAAATTGATACAGATTTCATAATATAATATAATTATAACTAAATTTTATATAATGCGATAATATAAATATGACTTCATTCAAAATTACTTTCAATATTATTTTATTTTTCTAATTTATATTTCAAAATTGAAAATTTGAAATACAAAAATTCTATACTAGACACCCTAAAAAAGTGAAATGGAATAGATATTAACATGGCAGAATGAGAGCATTATTATACTTTAAACTCATTGCTATAAAATATATTATTTTCAAACTAGTCAAATAAATTATAGAAACATCCAGATGACTGCGGACGACCTAACCATAGATAGAGATCAGATATTTCAGAGTAATGCTGAATAGAAAGTTGAGTTTTTAAGGAGTCATTTTAGTAAGCAGACAAGAGAGCAGCGGTGGACATACATTTTTGAAAGCCTTTTCTCTATTAAGCGCAAGGTCTTCTTATTAGCACAATAAGAGGAACGGAAGACGTTAAGCTGTATCGTGCTAAAGTGTAGGCTATCACCTTGAGATATCAGAGGTACAGAGCCAGGGTGGAGATCGTTCAGCAGAGGATATGTAGTGCACATAGAACAGGGTCGATTCCTGTACCCAATCGATGCTTGCACATAAAAGGACAAAATACATCAGTCATTTGGCGATCTCTACAAACTTTTTAGCAAAGAAACAATCAGCGAAAGTCATTGAGGGAGTGGTTTGCGTGTTTCAAATCAGGTGATACCAGCTAGAAAGATAAACCATGAAGAGGTCGGCCATCGGATTTCGACAATTAGGCTCTTCATACAGCTGTGGAAGAAGTCGAGAGCCTAAGAACAGGAATGATGGCCGAAGACTTCAATATTATTCGAATCACTGTCGTTTGTCATCTCAAAAAGCTTGGAAAAGTTGCTGGATGGGTCCCCCACGAGCTCTCCTACAACAATAAAGTCAAACGCATTCAAATTTTCACCAAGTTACTGCAGTGAATCGAACAAACACCATTTTTGAAGAATTTTATCACTGTGGATGAGTCATGGCTTCTCGTCAAAAACGTCAAAAGAAAGAAGGATGAAAAAGGCGCCGATATAAAAAAGCCGGATAATTATGCATCAATCAAGTATTAATATTTTTAACATTATCATTAATCCATTAAATACACTTCATTAATATTAAGAACAAATGATAAATTTATATTATTCTCTGGTATTAATTTCAAGTATGGAGCAATTAAGAAAAATTTTAATTATTTATCATACAATTAAATGGTTTATTTATTTAAATACTCATTGATGAATTAATGAGATATGTATATACCTAAAAAATATAATCTCTAAATTAATTAATAAAATATACTTATAAAAATGAATCATTGAAAATTCTCTCAATTTATTTTTATTTAATGATTTTATTTAAAATTCTCTTCTTTATGTTTTGTTATGGATTATCAAGACAAAACAAGGACTTAGATTAATCAAAACAAGCCATTTCTCTGATTATAACCAATGTTCACCCGAATTAATATTTTATTTTTGTTTGTTTGTTAAAAACAAAACAAAAATTTATTAACTGTTTTCCAACCTGGTCAAAAGTCATGGGGTTTATCTATAAATTGAAAAGTATGATCATCTAGGGGCAAATTACACCTATTTCTATTTTAATACATACAATTTCTTAGATAAGATTAAAACATACTCTTGAGAAAATATTTCTATTTGAAGCAAAAATAAAAACACACATTCTTCTGGCTAAGTAGGCAATAAAAGTTATGAAACTACTTATAAGGTAAGTTCAAAGTTTAGAATAAATAGTAAGATAATGTAATGCGTGTTAATTTTTTTTTAATTTCAATTTTATTATTTGCGATGTAAACTGGTCGATTAAATGAATCAAACAATTTATCTTAATCTAAAGTATTTTAATTATATTTTGAGGAAAGTTTTTTTTTATGCTCTGTTATAAAATTTTGCTCAAAATATCACTTCCTTAGGAAAATAAGTTGACCTGTGGCCAGGTCCGAACCGACCGACTGTTTGAAATAAATTAATTTCCAGCTACAGAAACAATTTCAAATAATTTTAATATATCTATTAATGTAATAAAAAACAGATATGGATACATAAATAATAAATATAAACATTTTTAATTTTATTTTATTTATAATATATATGCAAGACCAGGCTGTGACGTCATGAATGGCTGGATGACGTCATATAATTTTAAATCAAGAAAAAACTAATAAATATGATTTTTCTCGAGGATAAAACCAATACAAAGTGCATGATTCGTGGTGATATATAAAAAATCTCCTTTGGTGTGAAAATAACACTTTCCTTCCTATCGTCGATCGCTAATACTACCACTTCCGGTTTCCGGAATTGCACCAAAAGTTGATCAATTCATCCCACTGATGCATTAAGTAAATATACCAAATTTCATCAAAATCGGTTGAGCCGTTCAGGCTGTACACATCTATACGGACGGACAGACGGACAGACATCATGCTAAAAATACTTTTTTCTGTTTAGAAAATGCATGATTCGTGGAGATATTTAAAAATCTCCACATGTGAAATTTGGTGTGAAAACAATACCTCCCTTACTATCGTCGGTCGGTAAAAATTAATTCATTATTGAATTTAAAGGCACAAATTTGATCATTATTCATTTATATTACATTTGATTTACTTAAATATCAAATTATATATTATTAAATTGTAAAATTTTTGTTTTATTTTTATTTTGTGAATATAATGCTCATAAGATAATGATTTTATTCTCCAACTCAAAATGGATCAATTTTGTGTTAAAATTAGTTTTAAGTTCTCACTGGTAGTTAGTTCAAATAGTTGGATTAAGATTTTGGAAAATAAATCATGTTATCAAAATTTAAAACAAAAAATTTAGATGATTAAAACTTAACATTTAATATGATTAGGATTTAGGATTTGAGAACAATTTTTTTAATATATATTCTTCATTTAAATGTATAGTTTTATAGTTGTTTTTATTCATTTATCAAACGAATAGTCACAAAACCTTTTTTAAAGTTTTTCTTTCATTGATATAACCCTATTGCCTAGATTCACTCTAACCCTCTTCTGCCTTCTATGTCCCATAGAATAATTTATAAATAGAAATAGAACTCTGTCATCCGACTTTCAGGAATAAATTCAAAATTAGCTACTATAACATAACTATTAATGATTGAATGATCAATGATCAGAGAAAAATATTTCTTTAAGTGGGTAACATTATATTAACTTGTGATGAAATTACAATAATTTATTTAAATATTTTTTAGATAAAAAAATATATACAATTATAATTACAGTGGTGCCTCACACAACGAACTTAATTCGTTCCAGGAGCAAGTTCGTTATGCGAAAAGTTCGTTATGTGAAACGCAAGGGGATGCAATACAACGGCAGCGATCGTGGAAGCTCGAACGAGTTCGTTGCGTGAAACGAAGTTCGTTGTATGAATAATGAAATTTAGTTCATTATGGTTCGTTGTGTGCAGCGTTCGCTGTGCGAGGCGTTCGTTATGCGAGGCATCACTGTATTTAGTGAAAAATTAATTCACAAAAATATTTATTTCTTTTTTAAACCAAAGATTGTTTTTTACAAAGAACGAAATTTTGAAATAAACAGCTACTCTATTGCAATTTTTCTAAATAAAATAACTTAAAAGATTGTGATTACAACTACCTAAAACCTGTTTCAAAATACATTACTTTAACATATATCATAAAAATTATGAAATGCTTTATTCATCTTCATCATAACATAATTATAAAGTTGATAAAAAATAGTCCCTGAAAAAGAAGAAGATAAATATCTATATAAATAAAAGAAATTGATGATTTCTTTTACTAATATTTAATTATTAGTATATGTATCTGTAAATTTTTATATTGAATTCTAATAATATATTGAATATAGAAAAAGTTAATATATGTGATTTTCTAAGTCTCTGTATTGTTTTTACCGACCGACGATAGTAAGGGAGGTATTGTTTTCACACCAAATTTCACATGTGGAGATTTTTACATATCTCCACGAATCATGCATTTTCTAAACAGAAAAAAGTATTTTTAGCATGATGTCTGTCCGTCCGTCTGTCCGTCCGTATAGATGTGTACAGCCTGAACGGCTCAACCGATTTTTATGAAATTTGGTATATTTACTTAATGCATCAGTGGGATGAATTGATCAACTTTTGGTGTATATCCGGAATCCGGAAGTGGTAGTATTAGCGATCGACGACAGGAAGGGAAGGGTTATTTTCACACCAAATTTCACATGAGGAGATTTTTTTATATATCACCACGAATCATACACTTTGTATTGGTTTTATCCTCGGGAAAATCATATTTATTAGTTTTTTTTTGATTTAAAATTATATGACGTCAGCCAGCCATTCATGACGTCACAGCCTGGTCTTACATATATATTATAAATAAAATAAAATTAAAAATATTTATGTTATATTCATATCTGTTTTTTATTACATTAATAGATATATTAAAATTATTTGAAATTGTTTCTGTAGCTGAAAATTAATTTACTTCAAACCGTCGGTCGGTTCCGACCTGGCCACAGGTCAACTTATTATATTAAATTATTATTACCTTTAAGAAATTAATAATAAAATCCAAAATTATGATCAATAAATATTTGATAATTATGTGATAATTCATATGAAGAATAAGTAAATATGTTTCAATCTCACTTTCCATCACAATTAAGATATTAATGAACTGGTTCGGTAAGCAGCTACTACAAATCTAATGAATTATTAATTTAATTTACTCACCAAATCTTTTCTCTTATTCTATAATAGAATGAATGCGCTTGAATGTCAGCATAATTGTTTTGTTGGCTTCTCGACAAAGGGGTTAACGGCCGGCTTTCCAAAAGAAAAGGAAATACATTACTTAGAAGTCCTGGGTTCGTATCCAAACCGTAGTCAGATGCGATCAATAAACAAGGGGATGTGTTATGGTCCAACAAGAAGGGCAACAAGGGCCAACGAACTTGTTTCCTTGCCAAAAAAATCAGTTAAATGGACCAATGTTATGGAATTACTTAGTTCCATATTTCAACTATCTACACCTTTCACTAGGATACATAAATATCTACAAAACAGCCTGGAGTGTATAATTTGAGTTCACTACTCTTACAGGATAATAAACAATATATATATATATATATATATATATATGGCATATTTTAAAATAAAAAATATTGCTTATTTTGAGTTAAATAATACCTTTACTACAAATAGAAATTCATTAAACTTAAAGAAAATAAAATTTTTCATATAAATGATTTTATTAATCAATAATCATCTGAATTAAATCATAAATCAATTTCATTCAAATGTCAAATACAGAGTGTATAAATTAGCTGTGATCGATTATACTAACATGAGTATTAGCCTTTCGAAATCGGAAAGCTTTGTGTTCTAAACTCCATAAGATAGAGAAGGACTGTGATAAATTGCATATCTATATTTTAATGCCATAGAGCAGTGGTTCTTAAACTGTGGTCCGCGGACCCCTGGGGGTCCGCGAAGCCTTTACTGGGGGTCCGCGGTCCTCGGAAAAAAATCATCGTAAAAATATATACATATATAAATATTTAAAGTTCATTGTTTAACTATATCCTCCTAGAGAATTACGGCTATAATTTAATACTATTAATAATACTATTTTATTTTATTAAATTGATAATTATGTCAATTAATTTTTTGTGAATAAATAAACATATATAAAAAACTATATATAAAATTTGAATTTTCATCCATTCATTCATTTAAAATCATTTTTCGATTGTTCCTTTAAAATAACCCCTCTTAGGGGCTCGGAAGGGGAGGCATATAAGGGAATTTTCTTTCACTTTGTTATTGGGGAAAACCAGGGGAGGGGACAGTCTTACCCGGAAAAACCCAAATTGTCAGCGTCCACTCTGGGGTTTTAAACAGTTTTAAAGCAAATGTTAATTATAAGTTCATTTCTCAACGAGTTGTATCTTTAAATTATTTTTATTAATGTTAATTATAAGTTCATTTCTCAACGAGTTGTATCTTTAAATTATTTTTATTAATTTAATTAATTATAATTAAATTATAGCTAATAATAGTTTATTATAGCTAATAATTTTTTTTAATTTTTAGTGTAATTTGCATGATCATTATTTTATAAAAACACTAAACACATTTTGCAATTTCCCAGAAAGCCTGTTTTTGAGAGTAAGTATAAGTTTGTTTTATGAATAAAAAATATTTATTTTAATAATATTTTAGAATCAAATTACGAAATTAATAATATTTTAGAATCAAATTACGAAATTAATAATATTTTAGAATCAAATTACGAAATATATTTATTATATAAATTAATATTCATTTAAAATGATATTAAATCATTTATTTAAAATGATTTAAAACATTTATTAAAATGATTTAAAACATTCATTTAAAATGATATTAAAACATTCATTTAAAATCATATTAAAACATAGCTAGTAAATAATAATTCGTTATATTTATATTATATTTATATCATATTTATATTATTGTAGTTCAATGTTAATAAATTACTCCATAAAATGGATCGTTGGCTACAAACTGGTTCAACACAGAAACGGAAAGAATCAGATGATGAGGCATCAACAGCAAACTCTACCAAGAAACGAAAATATTCGGATGATTATTTATCATTTGGATTTACTTATATTTGCAACAATGATGTGGAAAGACCAGTCTGCGTTCTATGTCAGGAAAGTTTATCCAATGAAAGTATGAAACCTGCTAATCTCAGACGTCATTTACAAACAAAGCACAGCGAGCATGTTAGTAAGTCTATCGAATTTTTTAAAATGAAAAAAGAAGAACTTAATTCAAGTCAGAAATTGATGGTAAAGACGGGATCTGGTGGTATGAGTAAGAAAGCAGTAATGGCATCATATGAAGTAGCTCTACTTATTGCTAAAGCAGGAAAGCCGCATAATATAGCAGAGCAATTAATTCTTCCTGCTACAAAAGTAATTACAAATATAATGTTAGGAACTAAAGCAGCAAACGATATAAATTTGATTTCATTATCAAATGATACGGTTAAGAATAGGATTGAAGACATGTCATGTAATATAAAAGAAGAATTAATATCGAGAGTGCGCAAAAGTCACTATTACTCATTACAATTGGATGAAAGTACTGATGTCACTAATAATGCCAATTTGTTAGCTTTCATTAGATATGAGTTTGAAAATCAAATACAAGAAGATGTATTGTTTTGTGATTCACTACCTTCACGAACGACAGCTAATGACATATTTAACAGTTTGAATAATTTTATAACCGAAAATGAAATAGAGTGGCCAAAATGTGTTGGAATTTGCACTGATGGTGCTCGTGCAATGTCAGGTACAAGAACTGGATTGATTGCTCTTATTAAAAATGTTGCGCCTCAGGTTGTTTGGAATCATTGCTGCATTCACAGAGAATCATTAGCAGCCAAAAATATGTCACCAGATTTGAAAAGAACATTAGACGAAGTAGTTAAAATTGTCAATTTCATTAAGGCTCGTCCACTTAATTCCAGAGTTTTTAAAATTTTGTGTGAGGAAATGGGTAGTCAACATACACATTTATTATTACATACAGATGTACGTTGGTTGTCCCGCGGGAAAGTACTCATTCGCCTTTTTGAGCTTCGAGATGAAATACGATTGTTTTTAATAGATGCGCATTTTGAACTGACCGAATGTTTCAATGATTTTATCTGGTTAGCTAAGGTGGCTTACTTGACTGATATTTTTACAAAATTGAACGAACTTAATTTGAGCCTGCAAGGTACTGTTGTAAATATATTTAAAGTTGAAGATAAAATAGAAGCAATGATTAAAAAAATCGACTTGTGGTCGAAACGCATCCAGAACGGTGTATATGAGTCTTTTCCAACTCTCAATGATTTCATAGAAAGCTCCAGTGAAAAATTGCTTAATCAAACGCGTCAATTATTTGTTGAACATTTAATTACTTTGAAAAGCAACTTCAGGAAGTATTTTTCTACTCCTGATCCTTGCAATAACTGGATCAGAGATCCATTTAATATGGAAATTACAAATGCTAAACATTTATCTGCACCTGAACAAGATATTCTCGTGGAATTATCATGTGATACAACTTATAAACTAAAATTTAACAAAACTGAATTGAGCAACTTTTGGTTACTTCTCAGGTCAGATTATCCTGCGCTTGCAAATAAAGCACTTCAACACTTGATTCCATTCTGCACAACATATTTATGCCAAAAAGCTTTTTCGGTACTATTTTATATTAAGTCTAAATATAGAAACAAATTAAATGTAGAGCCGGATCTTAGATTAAAAGTTTCCAATATTAAGCCAGATATTGAGATTCTTGTTTCAAGAAAACAACTGCATACATCTCATTAAATATGTAAGTTATATTTAATGAGATAGATGCAGTTATTTTTTAAAATATTTCTTATTTAATATTTTCTGAAAAAAATTATAAAATATTTATATGAATTTAATGTAAGTACCCATTATAATTTGTGAGATTTGTTGCTATGACAATGTTTGTATTTTCTTTCTTCAATATTATAATTTCTAATAAAATGTGTTCTACAAAATGCAAAAAAATCGTTATTCACCAATCACTGTTAGAAATATTCATCATATATCCTTGTCCTTATGAGATCGTAAGCCAGAAATTAATTAATAAAATGACGTAAAGTACCTAAAGTTGTGATGGGGGTCCGTCAAAAAAAATTTTTTCAAGTGGGGGTCCGTGGAGTACATAAGTTTAAGAACCTATGCCATAGAGATTATAAATGGTAATTTAAATTTTCAAATAGTAGCAAACTACATTAATAATAATAATTAAAATATTAAAAATTACTCATCTAGTCATATAATTTAAATATATATTATTTAAATATATATTTCCTTATTAAATTGTTTTAATTTATTAAAAGATTTTTTAAAAATAACTAATATTTGGGTATTTTTTTATTTCTTCTCTCCCGGTTTTTTTCCAGGTTTGCTACTTTTACTTAGATCGGAATGCAAAGATGGCAGACGAATACACTGATCGTGTGTCTTGTTCATATGTCATCGGTCTAATAAATGTCCATTTTCCGAGCTATTTTTATGGTCAAATTGAAATGAAATAAAGGTTAAAACTATTTACCCAACACTGTTGTCTAGGCAAATGCTATTTTTCTAGTCAATTTGATATGAAATAATAATTGAAGCTATTTGACAAGGCAAATTGCTTTTGCCTAGGCAAATGATATTTTCCTAAAATTGCCATTTGCCTTCGACATATATATATATATATATATATTTGGGTATTGAAAAATTTAAACAACTCACAAAATAATTGAATATTTATATCCTATATAAGTATATGTTATTATTTTTAAAGATTTATTCTTAAATATATATATTTCTACGTAAAAAAACCGTCAGAACTCATCTAAGAGTATCTATTCATCAAAATATTAATTTTATTTTTAATATTTTCCTTATTTATTTATTCTTTTTTTTAGTGAATATTATTTTTATTAAACTTATATATATAAACAGTTTTTTTTTTTGTTGGTAATCATTCTTTTTCCAGAGGATTTCAAGAATGATAATTATTTAAAATATTTAGTTCAAATACTTTAATTTATTAATTATTTTAGTTTTTTGTTTTTCTTGAAATAATTGTTTACATGTCATTATATGTATATGTTAAGTATGTATTTAAAATCGCGAGGGTACATGTCGCAAATTATAGGCGGTACTTTGGACAAAAGATGAAATACCTTTGTAAAGATTTCTAAGAAAAAAAAAAGTATCACAAGTATGCTAAAAGAACATAATTATAAAATTTATTAGAATCATGAAAATGGTATTCTATAGCAGGCTTTTATCTTTGACTTCTGTTTTCTCTTGTTAAGTCTCCATTTGATCCTCAGTTAATTGCCGCCGGACACCCTCCGGGAAGTTAACTAGATTCGAATCTCAATAAATAGCAATTAAACTCTAATAGGAAGTCAATGAAGACATCTAAAAAACAATTTTATTCTGGAGACTTAAAAATCAAAACTAAATAAGCTCTAGAAATATTGAACTTAAGATTGTTTGCTGTTATTTTATAACTACATAATATTATTTTACCAATAAATATTATAATCTGATTTTGATATTCCAAAAGAAATTTTTAATTTGATATTCCAAAAGAAAGAAAGAAAAAAAATGATTCATTCAATTATAAATATTATCTTTTGAACCTGAGAAGTCTTCAAAAAAAAATATTAGATAGAAATATTTATATTAGATTGATCAACTTTAAATAAATTTAATTTAAATGTGAAACTATTTTATTTTTTTCATATACGTGTATAAGAAAAATAATTTCTCGTAGAATTTTTAAAAGAATTAATATATTTACTAAAAAATCTACAGTTGATTAAAATTTCAAGGTTGAAATTTTTAACATTTTAGTGATGTTATTTGAAAAGTATAACAAAAAATTGTACTAAGTTAAATACAATAACAGTTTAATTGTTTTGGGTTTTATAAATTATACTGTTATAATCTTTTATGAAGAAACCGATGACTAAACTGCACAATTGTCTTAATTTGTTATTGAAGAGATTTATCCCGTTTTTGTCGCTTCCCTTCCCTTCCCTTTAATGAGCAAGTGACTGTTCTCACTCTAAACGTTATATTTGCTCAATGGTTATTTGGATTTGGTTTCTATTTGATGAAACGATTTGGAAATTATACACAAATAGGGGATGCTATCACCATTTACATCTCTAATTCTCTTTAATCTTTTAATAATAAAATTATATATAAGGACCAATATCTTTTTGAATGTGTCTTCATATATGAATTGAAGATATGGGATTTGAATATTTTAAATTTATGAATATGAAAGTTATAGTTGAATATTAGTAATAATAATAAGAATTAAATTAAATTAATTTATTTAATGGTTTTAATATATATACATGTTTATACGTATACTATATACTATAGTTTTAGATTTGTTATCTCTATTGTTGTTATTTCTATAAATATCAAGTTTACTAAAAATTTCATTTTTTTTCCTAAATATTTAAAGATGAGAAGCTTTCCTCTTACCACACACAGGTAATTAATTTTCTATTCTAACAAAAAGATCATATTTTTGATAAAATAATTTCTTCATTTTTTAGGTAAAGGATAATTTTGTATGTGATTTGCAATTAGTAGATATGAAAATAAATGAAGGTAATATATGAATGAGAACAGAAAGCTAAATTGGATGTCTACAAGGATTGTTTGTTTGTTTTTATTGTTTTTTTTTATTTTTAGGAGGATCACAGATTAGAGTATTATAATCAGACAAATTAGGAAAAAGCATACATGATGTCGATAATATGAACTATAAGTTTAATTAATTCTTTAATTAATTTTTTATAAATATGAAAATAAAAAGGCTCGGTTCCAGAATCCTCATTTTTTTTATAAAATAATAGTTTATTAAATTATTTAACAATAAGAATATTAAAATAATACCTATTTTTATAAATTAAATAAAAAATTATTTTAATCTATATTTTACAATAAAAAAAGTAAGTAAGTAACTATATATAAATATTGTTTAAAATATAATAATGGTGAGGGCAGGAAGTGGAATATTCAAATCTTCACATTATTATTATAACCTAGAAAATATAAATGAGATTTTAAATATGTATTTCCTTTTTTTCCTGTAAATATATAATATGGGGAAATAAATAAAAAAATTCACTATTAATTGATTAAAACAAACTCAATGAAATGGATTGATAACAAAAATGGGATGAGTTGAGAATACCAGATAAAAGATGGGCCATCTAACGTTTGGAATTTCAAAAGGGGATACTTTTTAGTGCATTTTGATTACGATTGTTTGTACTCGAAGTGTGCAAAATAGTAATCGATATAGTTACATTATCTATGCGAAAAAAACAAAAATTCATTTAGCAAGCACAGTAACGTTCACTATTGTCTGAAATACCGGCTCTCTGTTCATTTCCAAATAAAAATGGTCCAATGATACCGCCAGATCAAACAGTGAGTTGTGAATACATAGGATGTTCAAAAAGTATATAGGGGATTCTCTGATCCCTAAATGAATCAATTTAGCATATTGACATTCCTTCATTAAAAAAAAGAAAATATTCTGAAAAATTGGTTTAGGCGGCTGGGATACTGTCATTGAATGATGTGTTTCATTTTTAAATGAAAATATTCAATTTTTCTTCTAATAAAAACATAATTTTGAAAAAAAAAAAAAAATTATAGCCTATTCTAATTCCAAAAATTAGATGACTCTGTCCTTTATTTATTTAACAATAATACACAAAAGTGAAAAAAGACATTTCAGTGAAATCAATTATAAATATAATCTGTACCAAAATTGTACTTAGAATGTTCTATTATATTAAAATTTTCATATAATTATAGAAAAATTCTTAATTATTTATATATACTAATTGGAGTGATTTCTAAATGTGTCCCATTTCACATGAGCTCATTTACAAAAATCTCTTTTTAAATACCCTATACTTTTATTTGATGAGTATTCACATTTTCACTAATAATGAAACAATAATTAAAAAATAAGAAACTAATGAGATTTCAAGAAATGCTGTTAGGCGTGATAAAATATTATTTTTAAAATAATCATATTTAACAAATTGAATTATATATTTATGCAAGAAATATTTCTATTTGTAAAATTGTCATATTAATTCTATTTATATAGGTATATACATATGTCTTACAAATTATTATATTTTATCTAACTATTCTCTAATTCAGTGATTCTCAACCTATCAAGTGCACGCAAACTTTTGTAAATTTTCGATGCATTGAATCATTTTCAATTTTTCAAGTGTGCCCATTATTTAAAAAAAATTGATTAAGTCAGTGAATGTAAAGAGGCTTTCAAACAACATTTCCGACTTTCAATATGGTTCTAAAAAAAAGGTAAACTGTTTTCATTTTATTGTATGCGGGGGATGAAAATTATGATGGAAAATTTAGCCGTTAAATCTAAAAGGTTGAGAAACAACAACTGCTCTAATTCATTTATATATTTCATTCATGCACATTCTTTTTTTTGTTCTTTACAAATATAATTCATTGACTCTCACTCATTTTTAAAAAAAATGTCATTTTAATTTTTACTTTAATAATAATCCAAATGTTTATATTGTTATTAAAAAAAAACTGAAAGCTCCATCATTGTTAGTTTTTTAAAAAAAATATAAAAATTTTCATTATGTTTGTGTTGTGAATTTCGATTAATATAATTGATATTTGCCATCGTATATCCACCAGACTTAAAAAATAAATCAAATTGGAAAAAAATATCACATAATTCTTTGTTATTTTTTAAAAACCAAAATAAATATAAAAAAGTCTGTTACTAATCAAAAAACAATTCAAGTGAATAATTAAATTCATTATATAAACAAACAGATATGGATAGAACATAAATATTTTTAATTTTATTTTATTTATAATATATAGCTGAAGTAGCCGGCGTTGCCCGTGATCATATAACTTCTAATCATGTGACGTCATGAAGGGCTGGGTGACGTCACATAATTTTAAATTAAGAAAAACATAATGAAGATGATTTTTCACGAGGACAAAACCAATACATTCGTGGTGATATGTAAAAAAACTCCTCATGTGAAATTTGGTGTGAAAATAACCCTTCCCTTCCTATCGTCGATTGCTAATACTACCACTTCCGGTTTCCGGATTTGCACCAAAAGTTGATCAATTCATACCACTGATGCATTAAGTAAATATACCAAATTTCATCAAAATCGGTTGAGCCGTTCAGGCTGTACACATCTATACGGACAGACGGACGGACGGACAGACATCATGCTAAAAATACTTTTTTCTGTTAAGAAAATGCATGATTCGTGGAGATATGTAAAAATCTCCACATGTGAAATTTGGTGTGAAAACAATACCTCCCTTACTATCGTCGGTCGGTAAAAAAGATCAAATTAATTGTATGTATTTATATTTATTAATTAAATAAATGGCAAGTGGCCAACACTCTTTGTGGTTATTATTCGCAAAAGTGTTATCTAAATTTTTGGTAAATTGATGATGCTGATGATGATGACTTAAATACGATAAGTAAACAAAATAGTTTATCAAATATTTATTGTTGTCTTTGTTTGGCGTTCAATCAAAGTATCTTTATATGTTGAAACTAAAATATTTAGGGTATCATTTCTTCCTGATGCTAACAGATATAGATTGATTAATCTTTTACAAATTCGGTTTGCATGCGATTTATCATTTATCATCACCACAAACATTAGATCTATATCTTTCTGCTTCCGAAAGCATGATATATAACAATCCTCAAAACAAACATTATCTTGATAGCATAAAACATGAAAGAAACAATTTCCCACAAATAAGATTTTCAATTATGATATAGTATGTTAGACATTTTCGGAAATTATACAAATTATATTAAAAAGTAAATATCTGAATTGGTTTTATGATTAATCAATGATATATGTTATTTGGTGTCCAATAAAGTAGAATAATGATGATTACATAAAAATCTAAGTTTGATATAAGTATAATGAAACTTTAAGAATTTTTATAAATTATTTAATTTAGTTTCTAAAAATATATCAATATTTAAAATTGTTTATGAATTAGAATCATTTTATAAATTTAAATTTTCTCAAGATATGTTGTTATGTAATGCTTGTTTAATCATCATATTTGATTCATATATAAAATCAAATTATCATGTTAATTTATCAAAGATATATTTATTAATATTTATATTATTATTATGCTTATTTATTTATGTATTTATTTTGATAATAAGAAAATATATTCATTAATTAATTTTCCTGTTAATTTTTTAAAGACATACTCATAAACAATTCAAACCGTTGTTTAAATAGTTGATGAATTTGTCGGAATTATTTAAGACAAGTTTATAATATGAAAGTCCAAAAATTTTAAATATAATGATACTGATCCATATTTATTAAATAAATAAAAAAAAATTAAAAAATGAATATTTCTACAATATTTTTTAAATATTCATTTAGTTATAGCATAGATGGCAATACTTTAAAATAAAAATTTGGAAGCTAGCGCCAATAACGGTGACAATTAATATCACACTATATAATAAAATATGAAAAATTTTATTAATTCTAGTTAATGAAAAAATAATCATCGAATAATTATTCTACATATTATCTCTACATTAAATCAAAGTATTAACATGTATTAATTCTTTAATTGTGTGATAGATAAAAAATTGTAATCACTTTTAATGTTTTCTAGTGTTTGAATTTAATCCAGTCACGATTAACGAGAAATTATTGTAAGTTGCATTTCTTCTAATTATTATACATTATGACTATTTTTAATATTATGATAATCCATAATATGATATTTAAAGGAACTTATCGCGTCAAAATTATTATCAAAGGGGATAAAAATTAAAATATATAAAACAATTATTTTACCGATTGTATTATATGGGTGTGAGGCATGGTCTATGACAGGTGGTCATGTAGGTAACGAGAGTAGATTTAAAATATTTGAGAATAAAAGAAAGATGAGGTCACCGGGGAATGGCGGAGACTGCATAACGAGGAATTGCATGACCTCTATGCATCTCCAGATATAGTTAGAATTATAAAATCGAGAAGGCTGCGGTGGGCAGGAAACGTTGCTGGAATGGGAGAGGAAAGAATGGCGAAAAATATATTGGGGGGGGGGGGATCCGAGTGGGAACGCCCAGAGAGAGATGGGAGAGGATAGGGATTGGAGGGTTGTGGATCAGAATAGGGATACTTGGAGAAATGTGGTTGCAGCGATCAAGAACTTTCGAGTTGCGTAGAGCCACAGAGATAGATAGATAAAAAAATAAATAAATAATCTCCACTAAAAATATTGAAATATGATATATTTTGCACTTTAAATTAATTAATTTAAATTAATTAATAGTTAGTAGTAATAATTAATAGTTAGCAAATGATAACGAATAAATAAAAATTAAAATGAATATTAGATTTATTTTCAGATTAATTGCTAAGTATTTAATTTTAATTTTAAAATTTGCCTATCTCTTGCACCAAGAAATAAATATAACCTTAATTTATACAATATATATAATTAAAATTAAATTAAATATAATCTATTTTAAAAATATTAAATTCTCTACACTTGAGAATTTACCTGTTTAAGCATTGCATAAGCAAGGAGGAGTTTGAGCTGTTTGTATAAATATTTCAAACTATATTTAATACTTCTTTTCTTCATGTCTTGGTTGATACGTTGTAGTAGTCTCACTTTTTTGTACATTCCTATATTTATTTAATGCTTTTTTTTAAGGTGTCAACTATCTTGCGTTCGTTCAGTAGTTCTTTGTATAGTTTCTCGTAAGTATATATTGTTTTCCTATATTATTATTCGCCACAACTATAGATGGTAATTTTTTCCACTTTTCTGTCTAAAAATTTCAACTATCTCTTACCTAAATATTGAAAGGAATAACCTTCGTACTTTAAAGTGATCTTCAATAGTAACGTTATATATTTATATATAAGGTATTTATTATAATTATATATTAAATATATTAAAATGACTTAAGACTTTTTATTCTAAAGGAATTTGTTGGTTTATTTATTATTGTTTTCCAAATTTATTTAAAAAAATTTCTAGTTCTTAAACTAATTGTGATTGAATTAGTTCAGTGTAGACATAGCTAAAAAAAATTATTTTTTTATATTTATATATTCATAAAATATAGGATGATTTATTTATGTTAGCTGACTGGCGCCATTTCACCACTTCGCTTAGGCGCCAGCCAGCAACCCTAACATGTCGTTGTCAATGAACAAAATCTCATTTCGAATTCTCTCTCTTCATCTTGAAAGAGAAAATCACATCTCATTTTAATGTGAACTTTCCGTAAATTTATCAAACAAAATGTTCTATTCTTTTATCAATGTCACAGAACAATAAACTTGAACTATAGATTTTTTCACATAAAAAATTTTTTTTCTTAAATAAAAGAGATAAAATCATTGTAAATATGCTAATATATATAAATATATTAATACTAATGTATTTATTATAACCTTACCTATTACGTATATTCATAAAATAAATTCAGCACAGAATGTTCTTTACCTGAAACAAACATAAAATTACTATTTTTTATTCAATTGACAGCAATGTTTAAAAATATTGAAATATACATATATTCCTCGTATAACGTCGTAGATGCGTTCTATCACTTGAGTCGTAATATAATGTATTGAAATAATGTGATAACAAAAGTTTCATTAAACAAGATAGTTATTGATTTGTTCGAAAAGAACATGAAACTACATAATATATAGATATGATAACAAAGTTTAAAATTAAATTCAAATTTTTTAAAATAATTTTTTTTTTGTTTATAGGCTACGATAAAGTAAAGTTGGAATCCTTGGTAAATACTGTTAAGAATTTCAGCTTGAATATTGGTAAGTCATTTGTCTTGGATATACAAGGGTAGTCTGAAAAGTTTCCAACCTGGCCAAGAAAAACGATGTTTTTCAATTTTTTTTTGCTATATTTTTCAACATAATCTCCATCAACACTGATACATTTCTCATAACGGTGTTCTAATTAATTTAATTAATTAATAAATTATCTAATTGATTAATTAAATTTTATTTAATTTAATTTAAGTCTCATCAACAGTTATGAATCGACTCAAAAATGCGTTTGGATTACGCCTACAGCGCCAAATTGTCGTTAGAAATTGTTTTTCGAAGCAATTTTTGGTCTAACGTTAGGAAATGCGGCACCCACGTTGCACACAGCTTTCCATATTCAAATGGTTTTGCAAAATATTTCGCACACGTTCAGCTGACATCGTACAGGTCTCAATTATCTTGAATTTTGAAAAATAAAACAGGTCAGGTCGGAAACTTTTCAGACCACCCTCGTATGTGCGACAATTAATATTAAGAGGGGGAATGGAATTTTGGAGTAAGTGAAAAGTATTATACTGAAGCAAGATGAGATGTATAAATACCTTGGACTTCGACAGAATATGAAACTGGATCATAAACACCTAAAAGAGAGATGTTAGAAAATGTCTTTTTGGTGAAACAATTAAACAGATTATGGCTGGTTGCTCAACCTTATCGGAAAATGTCTACTTAGGAAGGTATAATCAAGTTGGCTAAATTGATCCACCAACAACTTAGATTGAGGTATGATCTTTAAAATTTGACAACTCAGTCTTATTATAAATTCCAATCAGTGCCCGTATTGGAATCTGACACCCATAGAGGCCCATAGTGACCGATAAGTGACTACAATCGGCCCGAAATTCTTCTAATAGATCGGTATTTAAAAAAATCAGACAATATAATATAATTACTGTTCATTTCATTCACAATATAAAAAATATGTAGTTGAAAAAAGAAACAAATATGAGGAATTAGTATTTTAGTTATGTTTTAAATTAAATAGACATTATATGATCAGATAGTACTTATCTTTAATATACCTTTATTAATTATTAGATATAGCGATAGATAAAAAAAAAACTTTTTTTTAGTAAATACTACAAAGAAATCAGTGTTGCATAATCAACAGGCGAGCTTTTATTCACTGTGAATGATTTAATATTTATAGTCTCTCATTTTATAAATATTTATTAAAAAAAAATATATAATCTTGTTTTTCTCTATGATTGAAAACAAAAGTGAATAAACAAAAAGGATTTTTTTTAATTATGTTGAAAAAAAGATTCGGAAATTAAATTGAATATATAAACAGCCTTTAATTAAGAAGGAAATGGGTGAGAGTAAAAAAAAAATAATAAATGAGCTGGATCTTGATATAAGCCTGTTTTTGAATCGCTCATTCATTGCAGGTGAATTTGTAATCTTGTTTTTCTATTTAATTTTGTTGCCTCCTCCCCGTTTCACTCTCATCAGGTGACCCACACATGAAAATTAAAAATGCAATTGATTTAAAAGGAATTCTCCATTGATAAGTAGGTCAACGTTTTCGCCTACTCGCTTACAAGTATCATAAATATCTATTTTAATAGAAAAATATTCTCACTCTCATTACCCTCAACTTATCATTGAAATCAATTTATTTTATAACGGTTTATGTAATCTATGTTTAAATAATCTTTTTTGCAATTTTTAATAGAAATATATCATTAATGAAAAAAAGCAGATTTTTTAATTATCCACAATTTCTATAAATATGTATATATATATATATATACATTTGGTCAAAATTGTCTCTAATTCGAATCCATGAAAATTATAGAAGAGGTATCAAACCTCCCATATTCAATCATTTTATATAATACAAATCAATTAAAAGCTAGTTATAATATCAATAATAATATTAATAACATAAAAAAAAAATAAAACACTGATAGTTAAATCAACTATTTCCTACGAATGATTAATTATACTAATATTATTACTAAAATGTATCTTAATCTATTTTCTTTCTGTGGTCCTAGTGAACTCGAAAGTTCTTAGTCGCAAAAATTTTCTTAAATTAATATAAATAATCATCAAAGTTCTAAAAAGGATAAACAATTAGTTTTTTTGAATATATTTTTTTATATTTTTTATTCATAACTTTTTTTATATCTCTTACTAAAAGCTAAAATCGTATTTCAAGTAATAAAATAATATTATGAATGGATTTGAATATAAGTTGATTGACGAGAGGCACCATCATAATTGGATCTAATATCCAGTGGTTACGCGAGAGCATCCATCTCATTGATGCATTTCCGTTCAATCTTCGACTGTGAGAAAGAAGTGACCGACCTATCGGAAGTCACAAATGATAATCAAAAAAGAACACAAAAAAAAATCTCAAACAAACAAGCTCAATCAACTCAATAACATGTAGCATTTTCTAATAAATGTTAAAATAAAAACTTTAGAATTTAATTTACATGTCTGTAATAATCATGTATTTTAAAAAAAAACATATATTCTTCCTAATAATAATAATAATAATATGTCAATATATATATACCTATATATATGTATATATATATATATATATATTTAGTATTAAGAATCATATTTTATTCCATTCAAAGAACATTAATCGTCTATTGATTGTCCAAATGATGAATCTATATATATTTTAAATACTGAAAATATTAGTATATATTTAGTAGATAAATATATAATTTAAATGGTTTTTATTAAATTTATAATTTAAAAATGGGAATTTTCTATGATGAGAGAATATACTCCCCTCTTTTAATAAATTGTTTTTTTTTTTTAAATATTGGCCTCAGGAATTTAAGCTCATTTTTCCTAGTTCATAATAAATCTTTTTATCATGTATTACATCATTACATTTTACAACCTGTATATATATATATTATGAATTTTTTATTAAGAGTTGCTCAGTGTATGAACTCTCGTACTCACTTTCATCGTTTTACCAATGAGCTATGCTCTTAATTTTTTTTTTCTTTTAGATCAATAATATAATATTTTTAATCCAAATTTTATTTTGACAGTTGACCCAGAGTCTTTAGAATTTAAATAATAACATTTTCTAATTGATTTTTCAATGTATAGTATGCTGCCATTGACGTCAATGAGTTATTTTGAATTAATGTCAATGTTATTTTATTCATTGATCGCTTTATCTTTCATTTATTTAATATATTATATATATTTCTGAAATAAAAAAAATAAATGTGTTTTTAAAACTGATTATTAATAAGAAAGTTAGAATTTCTTTTCTTTTCAATCAAATTTATAATTTTGAAAATTGAAATTAAATAAAGGGAGATAATTCATTATCTAATCGAATAATTGACCCAAGACTATCAATTATTTTATTTAATTATTTTAAATATATATATTTAATCATAAAATATTCTCATGCTAAAATCAATAAAAATATTTTTATTAATTAGATTTCTGTAGAAAAATTACTTACTTAAATTAATTAGTTTCAAATATTAATTAATTCGTGTAATTATCATTTAAAAGTGGGTGTTTTTGGAGTTTGAGATAATTAATAGAATGAATATATATATATATATATATATTCATTACCAAATACAAAATTATGATATAAACTAATTATCGTATAATTAAGATAGTCCAATTTCAATTTTCAATTCAATTCAATGCCAAAATTAACTGCTTTTTATCGACCCGGTTAGAATTTACCACCTGGTTTATATTATGTAGGTATATTTTAACGTAAAGGCCTATTATCGCGGTCTAATTATTTAATCACCACTCAGACATGAGCAAAGCGTTTCAGGGATCAATCAATTTTTAAAATCACTAGAAGTGATAATAAATAGACTACATGCATATAATAAAAATATAAATATAAACAACGATATGAAAAATAATTATTAACCCAGAACTTACTTTTATATTAATTTCAAAATAAATTCTCGAGTCCCAAATTTACTATGAACTTGTAAGTAAATAAGGAAATGAAACCTAAAAATATATATGAGCCACTCAGAAGCCAAAGCGATTAACTCCACACATAAACAAAGTGAGAAAATTAAGCCAAAAGTTCACAGTTTGTATTAAATTCAGGGTTATTGATTACAGAAAAATATATATTGCATTGCAATATATTCACTTCAAATGTTGCAGATTTCATTACATTACATTACTAGCAATATTTTAAAAATTGGAGTTAATCGGTTTGGTTTTTGAGTGGCTCATATATGTGTGTAGGCAGTTTCAAGGGGATCGGTGGTCATGTCTATTATTTTATTATTTTCTTTAGAAGCAAGACTTCTTCTTTCGGCTTTCAAATAATAGCTTGTGAATTTTATAAAAACAATTTATTTATAACAAATACAAAACTTTTTCATTTTTAGGTTCGTGTAGATTTTAGATCGTTCTTATGAGACCGTTCAAAGTAACTTTGATTGTCGCCCAGGCAAATAGCTATTGCTGGTTGATGGTCAAAACGGTCTTTTAATAACGCCGTGTGAGAAGTGGTAATTAGGGGTGAAACGATACCACGGAGGTATAGAGATGGTCTGTGTTCGATACTTTTGCTAGAATCTGTATCGGTCGTAAAGTATCGATACCAATTCGATATCTATTGAAAAATATCGATACTTACTCATATCGATCGATTTTTTCTTAGAATTTAAGGTAAATAATAACAGCAAAAAGTACTGATATTCTATTTATTGAAATAGACAATAAACATATATATATTGAACAAATAAATACAATTATGATCGAATAGATTAAGCTAAGAAAAAATTAATTTTTTGGTTTTTGGTCCCTTAAAATAAGTTTTTCTAAATGTTTTTTGTAATCGCAAATATTTCAAAAATATGAAATTTCATTTATTTGAGTTTGATTAGTTTCAAATATGTATATCTATCTATCTCAGTGACTCTACAGAACTCGAAAGTTCTTGGCAACAGCAACCACACCATTCCAAGTATTCCTATTCTGAGCCACAAACTTCCAGTCCCTATCCTCTCCCATCTCTCTCACATCCTTTCCCACATTATCCACCAACCGTATGCAATCTTCGCCATTCCCCGGTGACCTCATCTTTCTTTGGCCCATAAATGCTTCGCAGAATCCTATTCTCAAATACTCTAAATCTACTCTCGTCACCTAAGGTCATAGACCATGCCTCACACCCATATAATACAACGGGTAGAATAATTGTTTTATATATTTTAACTTTTATCCCCTTTGATAATAATTTTGATGCGATAAGCCCCTTTGCTGCATGATAACAGACGTTTCCCGATTGTAACCTCGCTTTAAAGACATCTCGAATATTATTATCTTTCGTTATCACAGAACCTAAGTATTTAAATTTTTCTACATTTTCAAATTCTATATCTTGTATATTAAGATTAATTATATTAAGAAGTGATTTCTATTCTCCAAAAAAAATTTAAATTTCGAAACATCAACCACACTATAGAGAGGTTAGACTGTTTTCAATCTGTTTCAAATATGTATATCATTTTCTAATTTCAAATATTGTTTACAAATTGGAAATGACAGTTCCATAGGAAAGAGAAGAAAAATAAAAGATAGATAAAATCTCATATTGCTAACCAACAATAAAAATTAAATGTTACTGTTCTTCTGAACGAACTTCAGCTTGCGTCGTACGCAGCATGGTTACAGAATCATAAAGTAAAATACAGCGATACAAACTATTCTACTTTTTTCTAGTACAATTTAGTTGAAAATAAAATATAAATATTCTTCCTCCAAAATAATTATCACGGACGTGTACTGAGTATCGATACAAGTATTTTTGACAGAAACTTACTTGGTACTAGATTCCAAAGAATCGGTTCCAAAAGTACTTGGTATCGAAAGAAAAGTATCAAATAAGTACTTGTATTTACTCGTATCGTTTCATCCCTTGTGGTGACACGCCATAAACAATGAGAATCCAGCATTAGTTATTTAACATAATTAATATTCTAACATAATCTGCGTGTGAATTCTTATTCATTTCGCTATTTGTCACCAATCCTTATCCACGAATGACGTCATTAATAAACCAAATAACAGGGCTAATATTTTTTTCAAAAAATCGAGAAATTAAAATCCCATAGGTATATGTTAAGTTATCAAGCTAAAGTTAAATTTACTAAACACAAAAATTAGCTTGTTTTTTTTGAGGGTAAAATATACTCGTATATGTAAATATATTCCAAATAATTATATTGAGAATAGCAAATCTTCATTTTAAAATTAAATTTCATTTTAATGTCTAAACAAAATTACAAAATTATTAGTCTATAAATAAGTATTTAACAATATCAATAGCGTAATTGGAGCAGATGGGACAAGCATGCGAACAATCATATACTTAGTCGTTTATTTAAAAAAAAAATTTCAGAAATTTCATTAACTAAATTTGAATCTTTCTTTTTTTTATTATTATAATATAAATACCTATACTCATTCTACTCTTTAAAAAATGTTTTATTTATAAAGCAATATCTTAATAGAGTATAATACAAAAAAATATGTTTTTATAATAAAAATAAATATGATTGTAAGAATGAATTTCAATAAGAACTAGTAAGATAATTTTTTTTTTTTGAACAATTAACTTACTTTTAACTTGTATTTATATTAATTTATAATTCATTCAAACGCGGGGTACAATTATTTCAATTGCTTTTACGTTTAACTAACGATTGAGAACACTTGTTGCTTGATACTCGGTCTAGTTAATCTGTATAAGTCGTCTTTATGTTGGTATAAACAGAAAGAAACAGAATAACTTCAAACGGGGTTGGAGAGGCGAACAAGGGGTATGAAGAGAGAGGAAGAGAGAGAGAGAGAGCGGAGGATATAGTGGTTTTCATTGAGTCCTTTTACGACAGTTTGGATGTTATCTGATGCTCTTGTTCATTCTCCGATTACTTCTATCTTTTAACTTTATACAACACCAAGTGCAAGCCCTTTCTTAATAATATTTATACTGTACATTTGGTAAACGAGGGAACAGAAAGGAGTGAATAAATTATCCATTTTTACTATCTCGCCAGAGATAGTATTGCGATCATGAAAATTTTTGATATCGAGATTTTGATGTTTTTATAAGTTTTGAAGGTCCCTGAGCCATTTTCACTAAGGCTGAAAAAATCTGTGTGTGTGTATATGTGTATGTGTGTATGTAGACAAGATTATCCAAAAACGGTTTGAGCTAGAATAATGAAATTTGGGTACACGGGCATTATTCAAATATTGTTGATTTCTATCAACTTTTGAGATATCTAGCTCATCCAGAAGTGAATCTCATCACCTACCATGTTTTTATTTTTTTACCGACCAACGATAGTAAGGGAGGTATTGTTTTCACACCAAATTTCGCATGTGGAGATTTTTACATATCTCCACGAATCATGCATTTTCTGGCCACAGGTCAACTTATTTCCTCTAAATTGATCGTAAAAATAAAGATATATGTTTGATAGTTTTTCACATGATTAAAAATTGTATAAAACTGCTATATATAGAATTTCAGCTTGATTGAATCGCTGAAAGTACCGGAATTAATTTTTTAACACGTTGACTGCAAATCACGCCATAGCACGTAACGTGGTGGCATCAACAAAGAGCCAAACACGCGCTGGTTTAATAAATTCTATTTATTAATTTTAATTTATAATTAATTAAATTTAATTTAAATATAATATATGTTAATTAATCCAATTCAAATTTGTGAGATACTCCAGACTTTTTTAAAGAAATATAAATCGTACCTTTCTCATCATTCTCATCATTTTAATTTAGAGAATTTATTTGAATAAATATGTAAATGTAGGTATGAGAGAGTGGAGAGGGAAGTAAGGCGTTAAATTAAATATCAAAATGATATTATACAATACATTTTGATTTTATACGAAATATTATTCTTTCTTTTAGATTATCTTTAAAATATTATTTAATTAATAAATTAATAACAAGGTTTGTCACCATTAGAATTAACTTGAAAATTATTTAAATGGATTATAAATATAATAGAAATTATTATTAAATTTAATGAAAATGTAAATATTGTAATTTTTAAGTACAAGTAATAATAGGTATAATATTTTTTTTATTAAATGATAAATTAAAGAGAAATACCAATCACAAAAGTAAAGACAAGAGCGAATACAACTCATCTAACATTTAAGAAAAAAAAATATAAATAAAAAATTACTTTCGTAGAGAATGACAGAAAAATAAAAAAATAAAAAATAAAATAGAAATGATTTAATGGTCTTTTCGGACGTATTCTATCTTCTTATTTTTTTGTTGTCCATGGACCCGAATGACGAGAGGATATGATCATCAACGTCATGAGAATAAAAACAAAAAATAAATAAATAAATCCATGAGTCATATGAAGAAATGAAAGAAAGCAATTGAAATTGTGCCGTTCTTTATATATCGCTATATATTTATACGGAAACATCTTGTTATTAATAATAGAAAAGAATCAAAAGTGTATTCATATTTATTATTATTATTTTTTTTTTGTTTATCTGGTACATTTTTATCTAAAGCTCTCTTTATTGTTAGTTATCAATTATTTCCTCAACTTTGTCTACACAGAATCCGTGTGGTTTTTATCTACATATAGTTATATATATGCTATTAGTGTGAAATGTTTTAAAATTTGTGTTGCATACTAAAAAAATAGTCTAAATTGCTGATGATGATATATAAAAAACTTCGGAAATATTCCAGGAGAGATTGGGTTTTAAATTACTTAATTTATTTTTTTATCTTAAATAAATAATCTAATATTATTGGTTATTCAAAATCAACTAGTTTTCAAAAAAAAAAAAAAAAAAAAATTTATCAACCTTCTCTCTCTCATGTTCAAATACTTCTATTCTCTTTGAAAATAAATCTTTAAAGTTGTTAATGAAAGAATATACATACATACTTGGGTATTATTTAGGTTGAAAAACTACCCTACTACTAATAATACTAAGACTACTAAGATATAAGTTAAATAAAATTTTAAATTTATTAAAAAATAAAAAATAACATTTTTTTCAATAAATTATTAATTATTTAAATATTAAAAATTATTTAAAATAATAGTTATATGTTAATTTATTTTTTTTAAAGCATTTTCTTCAAATCCAACTTAAGATTTCAATATTTTCTTTGAAGATTAAATAACATCAAATAAGTATGTATTTATGCAGTTTATTATAAGATATGTTTCATATATGTTATATACCTCTGTGTATATATTATTTAAATATATTTAAAGCCTTAATCCGTATCGTGTTTTTTTCTTATAGAATTAAATTGAATATTTTTTATTTTTTTCCCATATATATATATATATATATATATTATCGGTATATTATATATATATATATATATATATATTATACCGATGATATGGATGTTTTTTTCTTTTTTTGAACCCCGCCCGATGACCAGAGATATGCTAATCGTTTTGGCACAAAGTGACCATTGTCTCAATCTATTCTGGTGCAAATGCATGCTTATTATGTACGCGTGCATACATATTGCATTCCTGTTTGACTTGGTGAAGGATGGTACAGTTAATTCAAGTTCATTCCCCCTCCTACTTCTGCGCAACTGTCACTCTCAGAATGCGATACTCTTTTTTTCGTTCTCTACTTTTTCTACTAATAATCAGCAATTATTTAGAAAAAAAAAAAGAAAAAAAAAAATAATAAATTAGAAATTATGTAAAAATTCGTATAATTCTGTAAAAATCTAATAAGTTAGATTATTTGTTAATTTTGTTATTCAGTTAAAATCAATAATAATGATTGATAATGAATGTTAATGAATTGTGCTGATATATTTCTGTTTAATTCTAGAAAACGATCTTTAAAGGATAATTTATTTTTAAACTTAATCTTGTTTTTTATCAGGAATGGTGAGATTCGGGCATTGAATCAATATGGTCAACTCAGGTTGAAGACCAATAAATTAAGTTCAAATTAAAAATTTAAAAATAAAAATTTTAAAATATCATATGCAACACATATGTATTTAATTTCACGTGTGTAAAAAAAGGATTATAACATTTTGGTATATTTAATTATTTTTAATTTTAAATCTGGTAAAAGAAAATGTTATTTGAAATGGATTAATAGGAAATTAAATTAAAATTATAGTATGTATATTTTTATTTTTTTTATCTTATTAAAAATGGATGAGGTATTAAATGGGCTTATTAATAACAAAGTACACATACTAACTTATTTATAAACTTTTTAATTGAAAGTATAATTACATAATTACATTTTATTCTTATATTATATCAAAATTGTATTATTATCTATAAATTTCCTATCTATTATACCTAATATTTCCATATTTCGTATTGGGCGCATATAAAATAATATTTATTGAAATGATTAAAACAAACGCCTCTTTGATTTCATAAAGAAATGTTTCCATCTGAATAAACTTGCGGTGGATGAATCGATAAGCCAATTAAATTCAGTTCATGATCAATGCTCTGGCGCCGCATTGATTAAATCAATCACAGACAATTGATAACATCAACAAAACCTGACGACCTGGTGTCTCACTCATATAACATTAGAATAGGCTGTGGTTTCATTTTCAAATTTGTTTTTACATATGACACTAAAATATTCATACTTTATGTTATTACTATTATAAATTATCATATTAAAAGGAAAATAGACATTATTTTTTCTTTAAAAGTTTTTTTTTTCAAAATATTTCATTATGGTAAAAAATTGAATATGAATAATTATTTAAGTAGAAAAAAAAGCTAAAATTAATTTGTTAATTGCTAGCTCCTGCGTACTAATATATATATATATATATATATATATATATATATATATATACCTAAATTAAATTCCATACTGGTTAACGTATTTTAAATAATTATTCTATTCTAATTCAATAACAATTTATTCGAATAATTCTTAAAACACAGTTAATAATTAATTATTTTTTAGCAATAAAACACTAAAAATTATTTTTTGCATACTTATAGATCAATTAAATTTATTTAATATAATATAATAATCTATTCTGTTCTATTGCTTTAGAAAAAGAAAGTTATTTATTATATAAATTTCTAAATATCAAAGAAATACATATAATTAAATAGTATTATTATAAATAGAAAATTTAACCTTTATATTTATGTTTAAACTTGATTTGTAAATTTCTCTTTTTAATTTTTATTGAAAAATGAATTAAATCAATTATTTATTAAAATTTATATATAATCATATATATATGAAATACCAATTTAATAATAATCATTTCTAGAAAAATTTATATGGATTCAAAATCAATTAATCAATTTCGAAAAAATATTAAAATTCATATATAAGAACATATGTTAAATTGATGATTGACAAAATATATTGATAATTGTTCGGTATGTATTGATTACACCGAAAAAATAGAGGACCATTATAATTATACGGAACAATATCGATTTGACATTTTTTCTACCAAGTTGGAAAAAAAAAACAATTTTTCTTCGTGCATCACTAGACTAAGTACCACCACACCCTTCTTATAAAGTTATTGTCAATTTTCTTCTCTGTCCTATTGAAATTCAATAATTGGGCGTTGTAATATCTTCAAACATTTAAATGAACGAGAAATAAACAAAAAATATATTTTTTTATTATGTAAAATAAAATTAACACACAAAAAGTCTTAACATACCAAATGTAGAATTCGAAAATGTAGAAAAATTTAAATACTTAGGTTCTGTAATCACGAAGGATAATAATATTTGAGAAGAATTTAAATCGAGTTTGCAATTGGGTAAAGCCTGTTATCAGGCAGTAAAAGGGGCTTATTTGGTCCAAATTATTATCAAAGAAGATAAAAATTAATATATATAAAACAATTATTTTGCCGGTTGTATTAAATGGGTGTGAGGCATGGTCTATGACCTTAGGAGATAAGAGTAGATTTAAAGTATTTGAGAATAGGATTCTTTGCAGCATTTATGGGCCAATGAAAGAGTGAATGAAAGTCACCGGGGAATGGCGGAGACTGTATAACGAGGAATTGCATGACCTCTATGCATCTCCAGACATAGTTATGCTTATAAAATCGAGAAGGTTACAATTGGCTAGAATGGGAGAGGAAAGAATGGCGAAAAATATATTGGTGTGGAGATCGAGTGGGAAACGTCCGCTTGGAAGACCAAGGACGCGGTGGGTGGATAATTTAGGAAGGGACGTGAGAGAGATGGAAGAGGATAAGGATCGGAGGGTTGTGGCTCAGGACAGGGACACTTGGAGAAGTGTGGTTGCTGCGGCCAAGAACTTTCGAGTTCCGTAGAGCCATAGAGATAGATAGATAAAATAAAACTAAAATTAATTAAAATCAAATAATGTTTATTTATTTTAAGAGTTCATTTCATTTAGGGAAAGAAGCTAGAATTTTTTCACGTTACTTATTTATAGTTATATTTAGGTAAATAAGAAAATAGTTTTATATATTATTATTTACAAGTAGTAGAGGTGAATGATAAAAGGCCCGCATCAGATGTCAAGTAGGATAGGAAAGGTATATTTAATTATGTTCCCGCTTGCCCTCCATTTCTTGATTACTGTGTCTGATATTTTCTTCATTCTCAATCAGAGTTTTTTTTCTAACATTGTAAGGAAGGAATTAATTAAATTTAATGTACTGTTCCATTTATCTGGAGCCCTTAAATGTTGCACGTTCAAAATGAAATCAATTAAATTTAAAGCTCTCTTAGGAATAAGACTAATCATTTTTTTTTAATTTAATTAAATTGCTTTGTTCTCCCACCAACTCCCAGATTCTATCAAATAAAACATAGATATTATTAAAAAAATAAATAAATAAAAACAAATTCCAAATTAACTGTTTTTTTTTAACTTTGTGGTCAAAATGTCAACTAGTTGTCTATATCAACTTAAATCGTCATCAAAATGACCATAAAAATGTGGAAAAAATGATAAAGAAAAAAAATATCGAATATAAATTATGATTGAAATATGAGATATAATTAAGAATTTCAGAAACTGGTGTATTAAATTGTAGTTAAAAAGAGAGTAATAATTAACTATAACAAGGGTTCTTTCTCTTGGATAATGCATTTATTATATAATGACCCTTTGATGAGCCATCAAGTCTATGTTATTTTAAAAATAAAAAGAATAAAATGTATATTATCAAAATATTGAATTTAAATGATTTAATGTTTTTATTGAAACATAATTAATATATATTAATTTATTGAATATATAATTAAAAACTACATTTCGTACATTTATAATTTAATTTAAATAAATAATAAAAATTATGTTTATATTTCATATTTTGGATAAAAAAATTAAGAAGAAATAGTTATATCTTTTCCGAATAGTAAATGAGATTATATTGATATTATTATAAAAAAATTTTGGTTAAACCAAAAAAGAGAAAGGTGATGCAACCAGGGAAAATAACTTGAATATAAGTATATCAAATAAAAATTAAATTGCTAACATATTCTACCCACAAACATCTTGTATGGATAACAACTTAGATAGATAACAACTACTGGTTCTGAAGAAAATGGCATTTGAAACGTCGACTAACAATTTTAGCAAAATGAAATGAATTATTTTTATATGATTTATTAAAATTAAAAATTCTATAATAAAAAAATATAATTATATTAACTTTTTGTATTTTATAAGAGGACTCGTTATACGGATCATAGAACGCCTTTACCACATTTAGAAGGCAAAGCAATAAAATAATCGAACTATCTATCTATTACTAACATGTTTGTAAATCATTTTGATAAAATTTATTTAAATCCAAACTGTATTTATTTAAAAATATTAAAAAATTAAGTCTCAATCATTTTTCCTGTGATGGTTATTTATTTAATTAATAGATTTCATCTCTACAATAATTATTATAAAGTTAATTTTGCTTTTCATTACGTATATTATGTATATTATAATATTTTCTTGTTTTTAATAATATAAAATTTATTAGTTAATATATGGGAGATTTTATTATTATTTTTTTTATAAAATACATGAAACGAATTTCCTATTCTTCAGATTCTGCCTTTTTTTTCTACCTGTAAGATTTTATGATTTATACTATTCTACAAGCAACAATAAATCTTGATAACATCACTAGAATCAGAAGAAAATAATGATATTTACTGAAATTCCAACCATTAATTCATCATAACGATCACAATGGATGGATTTTAACCAATCAATACTGGAATTTACTTCTCAATAAATTTCCAATTTATATTTGGATGATATATAATAATTGATGAGCAATTTAATCAACGAAATAAGAATAAATAAAATGATAATATTAATCATTATCTTAATTCTTTTTTTGTGTTGCTATTAATAGGATAAGAATTATACAAAGTTTATTGACATGCAAATAAATGTAGTAGTTATTTATATAAACGCCGAAGTAGTGAATGAATGAAAAGGAACAAATGAATCATGTCTCTCTTCTATTAGATGGTTAAAAAAAAAAGTTACATAAACATGTTTTTGCATATGTAGATGTATTTATAAAGGTCACTCACACGAATTCACCATCACTTAATATCTCCTCTCTACTAACAATAGGCAAGATCTTTTTTTATAAGTGAGACTTAATCAAGTGCATCCGATCAGGAAGCCTCGATTGCAAACAACGTCAACAAAAAAAAGACCGAACCCAAAAGCAATTCTTATGATTGTCATAAGAATAGATGGATGGCTGTTTTATAATATAAATTTGTATATATACCTATATATATATATATATAATAAGATTGTTTGTTAAGGTGAAAATAGATCCAATATTTGTTTGGATAGCATTTCTAATTTGTATGAGATAAATATCAAAAATTTATATTTATATTATATATAAAGTTCATTTTATTATATCAGAAAATAACGTGATTGTTAAATGAAAATGTTTACAAATCCGTGCAGGTGTAAATGATACACGGGTGGCCTTGAAAATAATTGAATAATAATCTTAATTAAGTTTAAATGCAAAAAAATCGCCAGGAACCTTTCAAGTTATATATAAATGACAACCTTTTTTTGTCTTCATTTCTACAAAGTCTCCAAGTAAATTCAAGCACTTATCTTGTAAATAATATAGTCAATCTAACATAGGATTTAAAGCTCCTCTTACTTGGTATATCGCTGATATGTGAACGATTATTGATGTATTAATTTGTCGAAATTGATGAACCATTTTATATATAAGATTAATTTAATTATTATTTAATATATTTATAATTTTATAAATAATAATGAAAAAAATAGTTTTAATTTATTATTTAAAATTGATCATAGTTAATTTATATTTTATTGTTTTTACTATCTCGCCAGAGATAGTATTGCCATCACGAACATTTTCGATGTCGAGATTTTCATGTTTTTACCGACCGACGATAGTAAGGGAGGTATTGTTTTCACACCAAATTTCACATGTGGAGATTTTTACATATCTCCACGAATCATGCATTTTCTTAACAGAAAAAAGTATTTTTAGCATGATGTCTGTTCGTCCGTCTGTCCGTCTGTCCGTCCGTATAGATGTGTACAGCCTGAACGGCTTAACGGATTTTGATGAAATTTGGTATATTTACTTAATGCATCAGTGGGATGAATTGATCAACTTTTGGTGCAAATCCGGAACCGGAAGTGGTAGTATTAGCGATCGACGATAAGAAGGGAAGGGTTATTTTCGCACCAAATTTCACATAAGGAGATTTTTTTACATATCACCACGAATGTATTGGTTTTATCCTCAGGAAAAATCATCTTCATTATGTTTTTCTTAATTTAAAATTATATGACGTCACCCAGCCCTTCATGACGTCACAGCCTCGGGTAACGCCGGCAACGCCGGCTACTTCAGCTATATATTATAAATAAAATAAAATTAAAAATATTTATGTTATATCCATATCTGTTTTTTATTACATTAATAGATATATTAAAATTATTTGAAATTGTTTCTGTAGCTGGAAATTAATTTATTTCAAACCGTCGGTCGGTTCGGACCTGGCCACAGGTCAACTTATTATACATTTGGAAGGTCCCTGAATCATTTTCACTAAGGTTGAGAAAAATGTCTCTCTCTCTCTCTGTGTGGGTGTGTGTAGACAAAATTACACAAAAACAGTTTAAGCTAGAATAATGAAATTTGGTACATGGGCATTATTCAAAATTCGTAGTTTTCTATCATCTTTCGGAAGAGGGTCATTACTTATCACGTTTTCATTTTTTTTCCTCTAATCTGACCGTAAAAATAAAGATATATGTTTGATAGTTTTTCACATGATTAAAAATTGTTTAAACCTGCTATATATAGAATTTCAGCTTTATTGAATCGCTGAAAGTACCGGAATTAATTTTTTAACACGTTGACTGCAAATCACGCCACAGCACGTGACGTGGTGCCATCAATAAAGAGCCAAACACGCGCTGGTTTAATAAATATTATTTATTAATTTTAATTTATAATTAATTAAATTTAATTTAAATATAATATATGTTAATTAATCCAATTCAAATTACGAGATAGTCGAGTGGAGACACTCCAGATTTAACAATTTAAAATTTTTACATATAAGAGACATAAAGAGATATGGCTTGTTAGTATATTAATTGAATATTATATCAACCAAAATGTTTAAATAATAAAATAGTTTGGAGATAAAAAAAACATTTGATACATACCAGACGGACTAAACTTTAAATGAATCAAAACTTTCCAACCAAATCCTAAGTTAGGATAAATATTTATTAATAAATTAATATAATAGAAATGAACTCATATCTATCTCTAAAAGACTTAAAATCATTGAGATAAAAGAATAAAGTCTAACTGAGTGATATTCATTTTAAAACCTTCTAAGAAACAAACCTAATCTGAACGAAATTATTGCGTCCCTGTTTTACTTATTATATATTTAACAAATGCACTTTGATTCAATCTCATTTGGCTTCGGGTCGTTTTATACTAAGTAAGTTGAGTGACAGTGCATTTTTCTAAGATACCACCCGGCTAACAACCTATTCGGAAATAATAAAGGGCATCTTGATAAAAAAAAAATAATAAAAATAAGATACCTACCGTGCTTTGAAGCGAGAACTAAGATGGGAAATGAAAATGAAAGTGAGCTTTCGAAGAAGTATGAAAATACAAATTAATTTTAAAAAATGACGATCTTGATTACTTCCCTCTTTGTAGAAGAAACCAATGTAGCCAATTCATACGAAAACGGGAAAAAGAGAATGAATGACATTCGTACTGTGGAATGACAAGGGATGACTTGAACACCGATGGGGACAATGAAACTGAGGGCGTATTTCAAAAGGGAAACAAGTGGTGGTGACCAGAGACGCATGCACTAGATCAGTGGTTCTTAAACTGTGGTCCGCGGACCCCTGGGGGTCCGCGAAGCCTTTACTGGGGGTCCGCGGTCCTCGGAAAAAAATCATCGTAAAAATATATACATATATAAATATTTAAAGTTCATTGTTTAACTATATCCTCCTAGAGAATTACGGCTATAATTTAATACTATTAATAATACTATTTTATTTTATTAAATTGATAATTATGTCAATTAATTTTTTGTGAATAAATAAACATATATAAAAAACTATATATAAAATTTGAATTTTCATCCATTCATTCATTTAAAATCATTTTTCGATTGTTCCTTTAAAATAACCCCTCTTAGGGGCTCGGAAGGGGAGGCATATAAGGGAATTTTCTTTCACTTTGTTATTGGGGAAAACCAGGGGAGGGGACAGTCTTACCCGGAAAAACCCAAATTGTCAGCGTCCACTCTGGGGTTTTAAACAGTTTTAAAGCAAATGTTAATTATAAGTTCATTTCTCAACGAGTTGTATCTTTAAATTATTTTTATTAATGTTAATTATAAGTTCATTTCTCAACGAGTTGTATCTTTAAATTATTTTTATTAATTTAATTAATTATAATTAAATTATAGCTAATAATAGTTTATTATAGCTAATAATTTTTTTTAATTTTTAGTGTAATTTGCATGATCATTATTTTATAAAAACACTAAACACATTTTGCAATTTCCCAGAAAGGCTGTTTTTGAGAGTAAGTATAAGTTAGTTTTATGAATAAAAAATATTTATTTTAATAATATTTTAAAATCAAATTACGAAATTAATAATATTTTAGAATCAAATTACGAAATTAATAATATTTTAGAATCAAATTACGAAATATATTTATTATATAAATTAATATTCATTTAAAATGATATTAAATCATTTATTTAAAATGATTTAAAACATTTATTAAAATGATTTAAAACATTCATTTAAAATGATATTAAAACATTCATTTAAAATCATATTAAAACATAGCTAGTAAATAATAATTCGTTATATTTATATTATATTTATATTATATTTATATTATTGTAGTTCAATGTTAATAAATTACTCCATAAAATGGATCGTTGGCTACAAACTGGTTCAACACAGAAACGGAAAGAATCAGATGATGAGGCATCAACAGCAAACTCTACCAAGAAACGCAAAACTAGAAAATATTCGGATGATTATTTATCATTTGGATTTACTTATATTTGCAACAATGATGTGGAAAGACCAGTCTGCGTTCTATGTCAGGAAAGTTTATCCAATGAAAGTATGAAACCTGCTAATCTCAGACGTCATTTACAAACAAAGCACAGCGAGCATGTTAGTAAGTCTATCGAATTTTTTAAAATGAAAAAAGAAGAACTTAATTCAAGTCAGAAATTGATGGTAAAGACGGGATCTGGTGGTATGAGTAAGAAAGCAGTAATGGCATCATATGAAGTAGCTCTACTTATTGCTAAAGCAGGAAAGCCGCATAATATAGCAGAGCAATTAATTCTTCCTGCTACAAAAGTAATTACAAATATAATGTTAGGAACTAAAGCAGCAAACGATATAAATTTGATTTCATTATCAAATGATACGGTTAAGAATAGGATTGAAGACATGTCATGTAATATAAAAGAAGAATTAATATCGAGAGTGCGCAAAAGTCACTATTACTCATTACAATTGGATGAAAGTACTGATGTCACTAATAATGCCAATTTGTTAGCTTTCATTAGATATGAGTTTGAAAATCAAATACAAGAAGATGTATTGTTTTGTGATTCACTACCTTCACGAACGACAGCAGTTAACAGTTTGAATAATTTTATAACCGAAAATGAAATAGAGTGGCCAAAATGTGTTGGAATTTGCACTGATGGTGCTCGTGCAATGTCAGGTACAAGAACTGGATTGATTGCTCTTATTAAAAATGTTGCGCCTCAGGTTGTTTGGAATCATTGCTGCATTCACAGAGAATCATTAGCAGCCAAAAATATGTCACCAGATTTGAAAAGAACATTAGACGAAGTAGTTAAAATTGTCAATTTCATTAAGGCTCGTCCACTTAATTCCAGAGTTTTTAAAATTTTGTGTGAGGAAATGGGTAGTCAACATACACATTTATTATTACATACAGATGTACGTTGGTTGTCCCGCGGGAAAGTACTCATTCGCCTTTTTGAGCTTCGAGATGAAATACGATTGTTTTTAATAGATGCGCATTTTGAACTGACCGAATGTTTCAATGATTTTATCTGGTTAGCTAAGGTGGCTTACTTGACTGATATTTTTACAAAATTGAACGAACTTAATTTGAGCCTGCAAGGTACTGTTGTAAATATATTTAAAGTTGAAGATAAAATAGAAGCAATGATTAAAAAAATCGACTTGTGGTCGAAACGCATCCAGAACGGTGTATATGAGTCTTTTCCAACTCTCAATGATTTCATAGAAAGCTCCAGTGAAAAATTGCTTAATCAAACGCGTCAATTATTTGTTGAACATTTAATTACTTTGAAAAGCAACTTCAGGAAGTATTTTTCTACTCCTGATCCTTGCAATAACTGGATCAGAGATCCATTTAATATGGAAATTACAAATGCTAAACATTTATCTGCACCTGAACAAGATATTCTCGTGGAATTATCATGTGATACAACTTATAAACTAAAATTTAACAAAACTGAATTGAGCAACTTTTGGTTACTTCTCAGGTCAGATTATCCTGCGCTTGCAAATAAAGCACTTCAACACTTGATTCCATTCTGCACAACATATTTATGCGAACAAGCTTTTTCGGTACTATTTTATATTAAGTCTAAATATAGAAACAAATTAAATGTAGAGCCGGATCTTAGATTAAAAGTTTCCAATATTAAGCCAGATATTGAGATTCTTGTTTCAAGAAAACAACTGCATACATCTCATTAAATATGTAAGTTATATTTAATGAGATAGATGCAGTTATTTTTTAAAATATTTCTTATTTAATATTTTCTGAAAAAAATTATAAAATATTTATATGAATTTAATGTAAGTACCCATTATAATTTGTGAGATTTGTTGCTATGACAATGTTTGTATTTTCTTTCTTCAATATTATAATTTCTAATAAAATGTGTTCTACAATATGCAAAAAAATCGTTATTCACCAATCACTGTTAGAAATATTCATCATATATCCTTGTCCTTATGAGATCGTAAGCCAGAAATTAATTAATAAAATGACGTAAAGTACCTAAAGTTGTGATGGGGGTCCGTCAAAAAAAATTTTTTCAAGTGGGGGTCCGTGGAGTACATAAGTTTAAGAACCTATGCACTAGATAGATGCATGGTTTGTTCCATTCCAATGTCAGTGACTCATTCGACTCACCGCAAAATTGTCAGAGGCGACACTTGAGAATGTTGAAAAAAAAAATTAATTAAAGATTTAAGAAATAACAATAATAATAATAATAATAATAATTATAATAATAATAATAAAATAGAATAAAATAAAATTATGATAATTAATAAATCCATGATGATAGAGATTAAATATTCAATTTGTAAAAATAATTAAATATGATTTTTATTTATTTTCTTGATAAAAATTATTTTTAATCTATTGATTTATTATATAAGTAAATGAAAAAAAAACTTAATCAATATTAATTAATGAGTTGAGTTTTTTCAAAGTATATTAATAAATAATGTTAAAATTAACTTCTAATATATTTTATTTATAGATATATTATATAATTAAATATTTTTTTACAAACTGTACAACTATCCACATTTTACATCTATTAATTAAAATTTTATTAAATGTTTATTTTTTCTAAAATAAGTCATTGCTTAAGTATATAGATAAAAATATTTATATATTTTAATGACGTTTATCAATCTTTTTTTTTCAATATATATATATATATATATATATATATTTATTTAATAAACAAACAAGCTCATCTATTAAAGTTCACAAGTGACATTTAAATATACAATTTGTTGTTTGTATAAAATATAAATCAATGCATCAATAATTTATGCAAACATATATAATCTCACTTGATTAGTTAAATCTACATATATTGGCTATTTATTAAGGATTAAATTCAAATTACAAATGACCTCTTGTACACCTTTATATATCGAACGATATTATTATTATTATTATATTAATTTAAAAATTTTAAGAAATTGTATTATTTATATTTTTGTCAGACTGATAATAATTAATAAATTTATGTAAAATTGAGATATTATTTGGAATGTTAGCAGAATGATAATTTCTTAAGAAGAGATACACAATTACATGTGTAGTTATAAATGGGTGGAGTTGATAAATTGTTAAGGGTTAAATTATACAGAATAATCATCAAATGACTGGTGAGTGGGTAGAGCTAAAATGGAATCAATAACTTAAAAATTAGCATTTATTTGGCTTCATAATAAAGATATCCAATTAAATATATTTTAAAACATAAATATTAAATCAAATAAAAATTAATCATTATATAGATATCACTTTGCTCTTATTCTTATTAATTTTAAATTAAAATATGGTATGTATAAAATAATAAAAATGTAAATAAAATAATTTTGGAGGAAATTTATTAATAAAATAAGATCATATATTATTAAATTGCAAGAGTATACCTAGAATATAATGAAATGGCTTTCTTCCTATTATATAACCCGTAAAATTAAACAAAAAATTGAAATTTCGACATTGCTAGACATTTAAGTCCAAGTTATTTTGTGTTTATAAAAAAAAAATTAAATCATTAAATAAACACTTTTTAAACTTTAGATTAATTATTATTCTAATTAACTTAAAATCAAAAAAATTCAATACATTTACTTTGAATTATTTTAATTTTAATTTTATTTACTTTTTGGTTGACTATATACTTATTATTAATAGGGATTGTTAGAAATCTGTCATCTTTTCATAAATTATCTGTTCTTAAAATTTATTCAAAGGCTTACATAATTTAAATTTGATAGATATTTAGAAATTTTACATAAAGAGCATATATAAAAAAAAAATTGAAACAAAAAAAAAGAAGATATGTATTTAATTTATTTTTTCTCATATTCCTATATATATGTATATTATATTTAATTTTACCTGAATATTTTAAATAAATTTAAAAAACGGCCTATGAATGTATAGTATTTAAAAAAAATCAAATATATATATATATATATATATAAAGGATTTCATAAATTTATATAGACATTCTTCAAGAAGTGTTTTTTTTATCTTCCCTTCTTTGGGCGTTGACACTTTCGAATTTATAGGCCTATTATATCGAAACATGTATAGTACTAAAACATTCGGTACAAGAATTTGCATGATTTCCTTATTACTAATAAAATGGATAAAAGTTTATATTTTATTTTTGCTATTTTCAATTTTAAAAAGTTAATATAAAGAAAAAAATTTAATAACAGCCCAAGCATTGATTCATAATGCATATTAATCTTTCAGCCATTAAATTTTTAAATTAATACTTATACTTATTTATTGCTCACAATGGAAAATTTATTTTTCTTGAGTTGAATAATAATATTTGAATAATATATTTTATATACCATTTGTTAATTCATTTTTGGAGGTTGGAGGAAGGGGAAACACTGGTCTACCCATTACTAACTAATCGGTGAATATTAATTATTCATGTCAATCTAAATTAAACATCTGTAAATTTCAATGAAATATAAAAATTAGAAAAACAGCATTAAATGTAAGGGAACTAACATTTACGAAGACACCGAACTTGTATAAAGCTTCCCTTTCCAGACTAGAATTTTTTTTATCAATTTATAAATATAATAATCACTTAATGATTTTTAATCATGAAAAAAAATATTATAGGCTTTTAAAAATTAACTCAAAATGTTTTTTTACTAGATAAATATAAATAAATATTAATGATTCAATATATAATTCGAGATCCATTGACACACTTACGGTTATTCAATTAACTCAGGTATTTTATCTTGTTTTATTCCTTCATATATTATATCCTACCTTTATGTATAAAGATACCATCTTAACGTTTTATAAAGATGACTCAAAAACTCAATTTAATTTTTCAAACAATTTCAATTGACTAGTCGGGGTATTTTTTTTTTTGTTATTCTCTTTTTCATTTCTCTCATTCTATCTTACACGTTCTCATCTAATGAAAGGAAATAAACCCTCTTTCTAACGAGAGAGTTTGGCTACTTAGACTTTTATCCTAATGGCTAACTCCATTTCCACTTTCGAAGAAAAGAGTTATAACTTTAATTACGATATATAGCTTTAGTTTTCATTTATTTGTTAGTTCTTTATAGATAAAACTTTTCTATTGTATCACAATTAATTATCAATATAAAATTTCTTCACCTAAAAACAATTTTCTATAATTTGTTAATAATAATAGTACATTTGATAATTACTATATTATATTTAAAAATATATGGATAATTTCAAATACTTATACATTTATTAAAATTATTGACTTTAAAATTGTAATTATCAAAAATGTATTCATATAAATAATTTTTATATTTAAAAAAAAAAAAAACTTTTTAACGCCCCTTTTTCATAATTATGCCACTTAAATACCCATTCATTTCAAGTGAGTTGATTTTTTTTTTTTTAATAATAAAAAATATACATTCGAATAATTTGTCAAGTGCAATTGTTTAAATGTATATGTCTATCAAATAATTTTTATTTATTTGAGAGATGAGAGAGACAGAATTAATGGACTCCATATTTTTATTATTATTTTTTTAATTTCTATTTTATACTAGGAATTATACTTAGAAAGTAATTTAATTGTATTAAATCAATCATTGTAACAAAACATAACAATGGATTTGAGGCGGCTAGGATTTGATTTTAGTATATGAATAATTATAAATTATTAAGAACAACACACATTTTATATTAAATGTTGACTGTGTAATTTTAACACTGATTAGTTCGCTAGATGATTTATATAACGGTTATTGATAATTCATTGTATACATATGATAGATAATATTAAACTGATAGAAGAACTTTAATTTTATAGATATATTAAAATATGCATAAAATTTAAATTGTATATAATGCAATAGTAAAGAATTTTAAAGATGTTGTTTGTAAATCAATTAGATAAATATATGAATAAGTAACTTTATGAACTTAACTTGAAATGAAAACTTAAATTACTAGAAATGACACATTATAAGAAAAAAAAACTAATTATATTAGTGATTAAAAAATGATATTAAAATGTAATTTATTGGGTATCAATTACTTTTGTGTTAAGAAAATGTATTAATACAATTTTTTTATAATTCAATTTCAATTTAATTTTTATTGAAATTTATGAAGAATTCAAAATAAATTATTAATTGATAACATTTCATTTTTAGTTTTGTTCACATTAAAAATTGTATATATATATATATAATTGAATAAATACAAATTTATAATTTAAATTTATTAAAATAAATAATTAATTGTTAATCAGTGGTAATAGAAAATAAAAATAAAAATGTTAATAGAATTGAGAAAAATTCTTTTTTTCAAAGAAATATTTTTATTACATATAAGTTGTTTGAGAAGTTTAGTTGTCATAACGTTATTAGTAGTATTTTTTTATTTATTTTAAGACATCCTATAAGGTGTTGACTAACAATGTTAACCAACATTCTCGTGGTCGCGGATTCAAGTCCCGAGCCTTGCAAAGGAACTTTTTCCAGCTGGGGTCAGAGTCTCCGAGATCAAAATTAGGAAGCTACTTGATAAAAAGTAGCGCCTCCAATCAAGATAATCAAGGTAAAGGTTGATAGGACCCGTTTTACTGATCATAGGACACCGAATTAATATAACAAACTTGATAGGCGCTGTCATTCCGTAGGATTTACAAAATTCAAAAGTTTTTTTTTATTTTATTTCATGTGAATATGAATTGCATTATTAATTTAATTTTCAGCCTATATATATATATATATATATATATATATTATTAATATTTTTTCTCTAAATCAATAGTTAATGCTTTTATGGTCTTTCTTTTTAAAATTCATAATCTTATTATAAATATTTAATCTCGTTTGTTCGTTAAAACATTATAATGATAAGGATATCCAAAAGTGCATTAAGAAAGGACCGAATGGGGCTGGTTGACAAAAAAAATCGAGAATAAACAGATGATAGCAGGGCAGTGTTTATCCTGGAAAAATGGGTGTTTTAAGACAGCACTATCTCTGTATGTTGGCTGTGACGGGGCAGCAGTCGGAGACTGTAAGATGTGATTCACAAAAAAAAAGTCTTCACAAGTGTTTTGCTTATCGCGTTCTCGCTCATCCTCTCCAGACGTTCCAGCTTCGCGCTCCAGCGCTTTGACCTTAATGCCATCGTACTAGGAAAATGCTTAGTTTTTTAATAAATACCATCGGAATTTTGTTTAAATTTTTCTAATATTATTTTCTATTAATATAAATACATTAATATGCGTTCATTATTTACAAAAACAACCTAAATTCTTCTTATTTTTAAAACCTTTTGTTTAATTTAAATTTTTTTAATAATAGTACTAAACATTAGTACCTTTTTTTACTTATTTTATAAAATCAAAAACATAATAATAGTAATAATAATAAATAATAATAATAACCTCCAATAAAAATAAAAATTTTAAGATTTTTTTTTTTTAAATTTTTACTTTTATTATTTGACAAAGTTGATTCATAATTTACTTGATTTGATTTTCAGACAATGTTTTTTTTTTTGATTTTATTCTTCCCAATTGGAATATGTCTATTTTCATGTTTTCAGATTATGTACAGATAATTTAAATTTGAAAATTAATTAATTTTAATATCGACTTATATATTTGATTTAAATTAACTTGCATTTAACTTTAGCAAAAAATAGTGAAAATCACAATTAATTATAATAGTCGTGTATTTTGCATCTAGTTAAGAAAAGTTTATTGGCGACAACATCCCACAGGGTCCATTGAGATAAACAATGTTGACATGATAAGGAGGAGTTTCTAATGTCTTGGGACACTTATTCAGATGCACTCTGATTATTAAGGATATTAAAGGAAAACAAATAAAATCCATTGGGTGCTTATTTTATATCTTTTTTCATCGTCTACCAAGAACATTGATACGGCAAGGTTTAATGTTGCATAATGTTTCTAAGAAATATATAAAACTTGAATTAGATATGTAAACTTCATCCATGCTTGTGTTATGGGTGTCTAGCTGATATGTCTGAAAACTTCGATAATAAAGTGGAAGTTCATCTTGGTTTTGTGTACTCTGTATTTTAATAGCTGAAAAAATTTAGAAACATTTACGGTGAAATTAGTCATATACAAATGATATGGCTCTGATATCATTCACATTTTGCAGGATATCTCTCGAAACAAATAAATTTTGCATTATCAAAACCAATGATGTCCATCACGACAAATATAATAGAACTTGATTTAAGGGGTGAATCTATGAAGTTAAGGAGAGTAAATTTAAATTTGAATAACATTCGGAGATAGAGACCGTAATGAACATATACGAAGTAATTTTGTGATAGTTTTTATCACTAAGAAACTAGAAGAATTGGACCTGTTATCCGAAGACCAGAAGATCATGTCATAGGAATGTGTCTGTCCATGGTTACATACAAATGAAGAACAGGCGGAATGATAAATGTACACAGAAACAAGAAAGTGTTTGGTTTATCTGTTGTCGCTTACTAGCGAACTAAGTGGCGCCTCAGGAATATTAAATTGTAATTTATATCCACTCACGAAGAATGAGTTTTTCTAGGTAAACATAAAACATTTGGATGATTGCATTTAAAATTGGATTGACTACAAGAATTATTAAATAATCAAGGAAATACTTAAAGTAAACAAATGATTTACATACATTTCATTCGTCTAATCTAATTTCTTCATGGTGATTTTATAGTCTAAATTGGAGAAGTACCAATATACCATAAAAACACGTGTGAAAATTAAAAATAATAATAATTAATTAACACAGCTCATTGGTATTTAGATTTTACTTAGTTTTATCAAGTATTAAACATATATATTTTTGAAAGTCAAAGAAAGTCAACGAAACATTTATTATACATAAGAAAATTAATATTTGAAATACTCTATAATCATTATTATTATATAATTGATATAAACAAGCCTTTTAATTTAATTTAAATTCAAACCAAAATCATGTAAATAAATAAACAAACAAACAAATAACTTTCTTTTCTCAATGACCTTTACAGTTTAAGACGGATTCTCATTCTTAAATTATAAATGAATGAATAGTTTCTATTTAAAAAATAAAAGAAAACAACAACTAATTAAATTTTACTTATTAAAATACAATTTCACGCAATTGAGGACTGGAACAAACAAAAAAAAGAAAGAGAAGGTTACAATTGCAAAAAATAAAAAATTGAAATACAATATATAAAATTTAAAAAAGATAAGGGCATATAAAATTAGGGTCCTTGGAAAAAGAAGAAAATAAAGCCTAATTTATTTTCTTATTAAATGTGAAATGTGACAAAGTATAGATAGAATTAAATATAATAAATGTATATGTTTTTTTAATAGATAAGAATTTACCTTTAGTTGTAGTTACCAAACCAAAAATATTCTAGAAATACAATTTGTTTTAAGAACTAATTAATATACAAAATATAACACTAACCTTGATTTACTATAGATTATTAATTGATTGTAGAAATTAGATGTTATCTGAAACAAAAAATTAAATTATTTAATTAAAATATCTAAAATAATTATTATATTTATTTTTATATTAGTAATTTTATTTAAAAAAATAAAAGAAATTATTTAATGTTAAGATTATCTAGAATCCAATATCTACAACTATAAAGAATAACACTAAGATGAAATTAGTTTAGATCTCATGTGATTTTATTTGGTTTTCATCGTTTCAAAAATTAATCAATTGTTTACTATCCAATAGAATTGGTTCATAATTGGTACCTTCCTAGGCATGCAGTACAAAATTTAATTTTTACAACATTCAAAAATTTGAAAAATTAAAGTAAAGTAAACTTGAAAATTTGATAGTTTAGATCAGTGGTCTTCACACTTTCTGGAGTCGCGGAACCCTATACGGTAATATATTTTTCAACGGAACCCTATAGAATTAATATTAATATTAAATTAATATTTTTAAAAAAATCGTTATATTCGAGCTATTCGGTAAAAAATTACATATGTGTGGTTATGTATATAAAGAAAACGGCTTGGTTCCTCGGAACCCAGTTTGAAGACCACTGGTTTAGAAAGATCATTTTGCTCCATTTTTGCGTCTTCACTAAAATTAATTAATTTATCCTATTAAGTCAATAAAAATAATATTATTTATATAATAAATTAAATTTATATATTTAAATATATGAACAGAATATATAATACCATAGTTATAATCGAGAAATTTACAATGTAATTCAGTAGTTTATATTTACATATTTTAATACTACTTATTTAGTAATTTAAAAAATAATCTACTATTCCAATATTTATTATATTGAGAAGAATGTTGCCACCTGAATATCTCATTAATTTGTTTCCTAAGTTTCATTTTTGGAATTCGCTAACATCTTTAAAAAAAAAATTAAATATTTATTAATACTAACATTTTTTTTATAGAAACTAAAATATTTATATTATGATTTATAATATAGATAATTTCTTTATGAAAAAAATAAAATAAAAAATAAAAATTGTCGTGTCTATTTTTAATACTGTCAAGAATTTCAGGTATCATTCAATTGAACGAAATTTGTTGTTTGAGAAGAAATGAAAAGAAATGAAAAATAAAAAAATACTCATCGAAGGTCATTAAAGTCTTTTTAAAATGAATGCTCTGATTGGATTGTGCCTTATAGAGATACAATTAATTGTTCAATCCTTTCTAATCGTTGTTGGTAGAAAAATTCCAATGTTTTTTTTTCCTCTCATTCTCTATTGCATCTTTTAATTTTTCGTCTCTTTTTCACTGTCATTCCGAATAATGAAAGAGATGCGACATTTATTTAAGAGTCCCGATTCAATTCATTTAATTAATTGAGTCACTTATCACATTTTCAAGCGTTCTTACCTGTTTTTTTTTTCTTCATTTTTATTTTTGTCTTGAGAAAATTTTAGGGAATTAAATATTTTCGCATTGATTAATAAATTGATTTTAATATATGACAAATTATACAAATAAATAAATAATTTTATTTTATCTATAATATACCGGAATGAAACCAATAAAATCTTTAATAATTTTTAATTAAAGAGAATTAGATTTAAATAAAAGTAGATTTTTGGAATATATACGAATTACACATTAAAAAACTAAAAAAAAAAATGTGTTAATTAAACATTATACTTATTAAATTTTTATATTTTCATGTTTTAATATAAGTTTACATAACTATATATTAAAATATAAAATATTTCAACCAATGCCTAACGGCTAAATCTATTAATTTCATTAATATAATTTTTGTCATAAACATAAATAAATTTAATTTAGCAAAACATTAAATCAAGCATACTTATTGTTAAATCATTCGTGTCCTAATATTTCTTTCTTCCTCTACATTTTGTTGATTTTAACTCTATACTACTGGATACTCTCAACACTTAAATCTAAAATAAACCATTTCTATAACCAAAGTCCTGTTATTGCATAAATATCGATCCTGACTATGTTGAATGCATAAAAATTAGTCATGGATGAATAAATTCACTTTTATTTGTAGTGTTCAACTGATATTTTTACATCTTCTCAAGGATTTAGATATTTCTTAATGTACACTACTGTCAACAATATATTTATAGATTTGTAATAAATGCATTAAAGTATACAAATGTTTAAGCGAATATAAAAAGAATTATACAATTTATATAAATATATGACTTTTAAGTGTCATTTTTTATTAGTAATATAAACTTTTAAATAATAGGGGACAGATGATAATAATTTATTTAGAACTTATATTAGTAGAAACATAAATAATAATATATTTGAAATATTTTAATTCGTATCTATAAAAGATATAATAAATACATTATTTTCAATAAACGAGATAATTTAAAAATGGATGTACTATTTATTTAAATAAATTAAAATACCTACATTTTTTTTAAATTTGCATATTAAAATTAAAATAAGAACCCCTTCTCCCTTATGGATCAGGTGGAGGAAAAATATATTATTTAAATTCTGTTTTTGTTAATAAATTATTAAATTATTTTCAGATTACTGAATAAAGAGGCTGTCCAGGGACTATTGATCCCAGCACTCTACCAACAGCAGCAACAGCAGTAGCAATAACAACTTCAACAACAAACGATTTGATGAGAGCTATATGACTTTTCCCGATTCAAGGTATTTATATATATTTTATAAAATTTAATATATATATATATATATTAGTAACTCAGTGTGTGTTTAATAATTTAAATTTTAAAATTGAAAATATAGTAATCATGTGTTAGTAGGGAAGCATAAACAAAAGCTTATAAGGGGCGTCCTGACAAATTATATTTTTCTTCCTTATTAATTAATATTATCTAATATTTTATCTAGAGTAGAATTATTATTAAGTCAAATCTTAATATAATAAAGTATTTTAGTATTGATACTTGGAATTAATAGCTTTTATTCTATTATATTAAAATCAATATTTATATTATATTTATGAATAAATATATTAATAAAATTTATAATTTAATAAATTAAATTTATTAATAAATAATTATTGGATTATAAACTACATCAGGGGTGTCAAACTCATAAGTACACTTGGGCCAAACAAACAAGGTTTAACTTTAGGCGGGCTTTTTAGCTTTTTTTGGATGTATACACAATTGGCTATTTATACATACCGTATGTATAAGAGATTAGCTATTTGTAGTTAAGTTTAACGTACTAGTACTAACTAACCGAAAAGTTTATAATAATATTATATTACATTTTATTTTAATTTGAAATCTATTAAGTCAATGTTTACTATTATTTTTATTAATTTATCAACTATTCTATTATACTAATAAATATTATTCATAGAAGAGTTCTCAAAGCGATTTTTATTAATAAACTCATATTTGTATATTCACTTGAATAAGGAAGCAATGAGAAATGAATGAATTGAAATGTTGAATAGTGATACATTTTATATTAATTTTAATTTCTATTAAATCAATGTTTCTATTATTTTTATTAATTTATTAATTATTTACTAATAAATATTATTCATATAAGAGTTTTAAAGAGACTTTTATTACTAAACCTTTAATTGTATATTCAGTTGAATAATGAAGCAGAGAGAAATAAATGAATTGAAATATTGAATAGTGATACATTTTATTTTTATTTTAATTTCTATTAAATCAATGTTTACAATTATTTTTATTAATTATATCAATATTATTTATATTCTTATTAAACAAATTGTCATTGGATACCAATTGGATACCAATTGTAAAAAAAACTGTAGTTTAAAATATGTATGCATTAATAGCTAATTTCTTATACATACTGTTTGTATAAATATCCAATTGCGTATACATACTGTATGTATATATAGCCAATTGAGTATACATACACTATGTATAAATAGCCAATTGCGTATACATACTGTATGAATAAATAGCCAATTCCTTTTTTTTTAGAGACAAATTGATATTTTTTTAAAAAAAAGTCGATGTGGCCACAAAAATAATTGTCACTAAAAGTAAGTATTTTGAATTAATTAATACATATTTTATAAAATTATTAATACAATAATATTAAATTTTAATAATAATTAAGAATATCCAATTTCTATTGACGTTTAATTATAAATGGGTTAATTTACAACATGGAAATTACAAATTGAGCAAATACTTTGAAATTTAACTTCACAGTTCTGGGATCAAATAAATTCAATTTCCATGTTGATTAACACGACTTGAAACTTGATCTCTGAGAATTTATCAGAGGCACTTTCTAGTTCTCTTCGTTATACCTTTTCGGAACCCTACTCATAAATTTCACCTGAATTCAATTTTGATGAGATTTTTTTTTATCTTATTTGTTTTCCAAAGCAAATACACAATTTATAAACCGGATGATTTATAGACAAAAGTCTCCCATCTGACAGGAATTGATTTTTTTTCTAAGTTAAAGTCATACACCGGAAGCAGATGTTTTAGATTCATTAATAATAATAATAATAATAATAATAATAATAATAATAATAGAAATCGCTCATTCATTAGCAGTAACCAAGCATCTTTTTGATCATGATTTTGCATTCTATATATTTGTGCCAGATTTTTTTTCTATTTCCTTTTTATTAATAATTATCCGAGTTTTAGATAAAATTTCAACATCTGCAATCCACATGGGCTTGATTTTTTTTATTAAATATTAGTTTTAATAAAGAAGTATAAAATGACTTGAATGAAAATAAAAAAAAAAATTCTTATAGGGAATTAATAAATTTTAATGTTTTATTTTTATAAATTTTAAATATGAATAAATCAAAAAATTCTATATTATTTTTATTAAATAACTTAACAACCGTTTTTTAATTCTAATGGAAAGTTTACCAAGAAAAAATAAAAAAAAAATTATATATATATATATATTCCTTTTGTTACCTTCTTTAAAATTTTCTTATATCAGGTTAAAATAATAAATATTTTAATAGAGCAACATGTTTTGTTTTCATGCATTTCCTTGTGATTGTCATGATAGGATAAAAGACAATAGAATTCGAGTTATCCAGACACAAATGATGGAGGTCATCTATCAAATGGAGTATAAATAATTTAATCTGACAACAATTTACAATATCATCATTTTCATAACAAAATAAATCGTCTACACTCTTCATAAATGTTTATAATATAATATTTATTCAAAAAATATTAAAAACTATATAAATAATATTAGTACCTATATATAATATATTAATTAAATTATTATTATATCCAATATCTGTTTTAGTTATCTACACCTTTTTTACTATCTCGCCAGAGATAATATTGCGATCACGAAAAGTTTAAAAATTATAAATTCTAATTAATATTTAATATAAAAGATAATTATCTTATGGATGGATAATTAATATAAATTTTGACCAGGGTTCTTTTTATGTCCCCTTTAGAAACACAATTTAAATAAATATTTCAGGTAATTAATCTAGCTATTTGTTTTTTGTTTTTAATGGATCAAAAGATATTTTGAGAAATTAATTTTACTTTTGAAATACAGTATTATACCAATGATTCTCGATGAAAAAGGAAATTTTTTGGGGCATACCTGCATCCGTTTCATATATTTTCTTATAGATTCATCCTATTATTTATTTAGGATAAATATATATCCATCAAGAATAGGAAATCATTTTCTAAACGATTATTGCAAGTTGTAGCTATATATTTAAATTTTAATTTCACTGGGTCAAGTTCAGAATAGAAAGGCTAACATATGGTGCATCTAAAGTTAATGTAACACAATACTCTTGGAACATTCTGTGAAAAATAATATTCACATTTGCGAAGTACTTCTTTTTATAAAAATATTTTTTTATATTTTATATCTTAGTAGAATAGTCGCCTTTTAGATAATTTTTTTAATTTTTATTTATAATCATTACTTGAAAATATAAATAATATTGAATTAATTATATACTAGCTGCTCCGAGCGCCTTTGGCGCTCTTCACACCTAGACGGGGGCTCCGCCCCCTGTACCCCCGAGTGATACATAGTATTTGGTTGAAAGTCTGTATGTAAAAGGTTTTCATCCATTTTGTTTCAATCAGTATAAGTAGATAAGACATGTATTTGTTTTCTTGTAAAATATATTTTAATTTAATCAGTAAATTAATTATATATTATTATTGTATTTATCTAACTCTGTGTCTCTACAGTTTTCGAAAGTTCTTAGCCGCAGCATCCACATTTCTCTAAGCGTCCCTATTCTGAGCTACAACCAAATCCTACCCTGTCCCATGTCCCTTCCTTCATTGTCCACCCACCTTGGTCCTTGGTCTTCCACCGGATGTTTCCCAATCAGTTTCTCCAATTCCAACCACGTCCCCTTCCCATCCCAGCCTTCTTGATTTTATAACCTTAACTATATCTGGACATTATTTCTCGTTATGCCATCTCCGCCATCCCCCTGTGACCTCATCTTCTTTTGGCCTATAAATGCTGCAAACAATATTAATCTCACAAATATTCCAAATCTACTCTCGTCTCCCAGAGTCATCGATAGGGTGACCAAACGTCCAGTCTTTAGGTGCTCTGTCCCAAAAATGTCTTTGTGATTCAATATTTAGGACATTTCGTAATTTTTTTTTCAAAATTTTTTCAATTTAGTTCTAAAAAAAAGGTATACCGTTTGTCCCGGTTTGGTGTTTTCGAAATATGGTCACCCTAGTCATCGATCAACGTGAAAAATAATTGTTTTATATATTTTAATTTTGATCCTCTTTTATGAGATAAGCCCCTTTACTGCATAATAACAGGCCTTACTCAATTACAACGTCGATTTAAATTCTTCTCGAATATTATTATCCTTCGTGATTAGAGATCTTAAGTATTTAAATATTTATATTTTTTCAAATTCTACATTTTGTATGTTAATTGTATGTAAGTCGTATACGTATCATAATTCTTGAATTTTTTTGTTTAATTACATTTCGGTTGATTTTTCCCCAATTTCTCTAATCATATGTTTCCTCTTCCAGTTCAATTCATTTACCTATCAATGTTGCATAAGGAATTTAAATTTCTTAATTTGGCTAGAACACTCCATTTTTTAAAATTTTAAATAGAGGAAGAGATAGAGGTTCTAATTATATATATATATCTGTTTCTATGACAGCAAAAAAGTAAACAAATTACATACATACAAACGCTCTCCTTTATATATATTTCTGGAAAATGGAACACCCGCAGCTCAGCTCAGGAGTTACCTAAGATTCTAATTTCTTTTTTATTTTTCATCATTTGAGGTACCCTTCACCTCAGAAAAATTTGGTTACCTTACTCCTTGTAGTTTAGGCTCTGGAGTTTTTTGCGTACAGACGGACACTATCGTATTAAATATATAGATTTGTTTATTGATCAAAAATAAAATAAGGGTATTAGATAAGAGAAAGAATCTCATTGCTACAGTCAAAATGTATCGAGTTCCATATAAAAAATAAATTTAAGTTTCAATCAATTTAATATTTTATTAAAGTTTACTTTCAAATTTATTAATTTTAATAATTATTCTTGATTAAACACGTCGATAATAAAATCAAATCAAATAACATTTTTTACATAACTTAATCTCTTTAACTTTATTCCTTTTACTATTATTGATTACTTCATTTATTCTAGTTGCTGTAAAAAAAACGAAGGTTGAAAAGAAAATTAATAAATATATTAATAAATTAAAAGAATTAATCAAAATTTATGACTTGATAAGTAAAAATGATAGATGATTTTATATTATATATTTATATTATAAAATTGTTAATAGTTTAATTTAATTTATTCATTAAGATTTCTGGTTATATATATAATTATATTATTTTTAATATCATTATAACACTTTTAATAATAATTAACAGATCTCGTAGTATAATTGGAAGTCAGGTAGCTGAAAGTGGATAGTATTTTTCTTTGATGTCAGGTTTTGAGGTTATTGCCAAGGTAGCATGATGCCATTCACTTTAGGTCATTAGAAACACGAAATATATATATATATATATAGATATACCGTGGATGTAGAAAGTATTTGTACATTGGACATTTTTTTAACATAAATAAAATATAATATTTGGTAAAAAAACAAATTAATATTTGTTCATGTTTTAATAAATTCTTCTTTGTTTAAATATTATTAAAAGAAAATTTATTTTAAGGGAGAATTAAATTATTTTTATAATATACATATTAATATATTTGTACTTTCGACACCTACTACATATATATATATCTGTTATCTACGCTTCGATTTAGGGAAACTTGAAAAATGTTAAAAATCTAATTATATAGATTAACGATTGAAAATAAAATTGTTCATGTTTATTAATTGGTTTCAACGTCATTAGTTAAAATCGAAACAAACGTGCACTTTATATTCTTAAATTAGGGAAAATATTTATTGAAATTATATTAATGTTATTTTTTTTTTGTCATGAAAATTAATTGCCCAATTGATATTCTAGTAAATATCAATTATCAATTATTAATTATCAAAAAAATTTAATTGCTGATAGATTTGAATGCCCTTTTTCATGGGTTCCGGATACAAAAAGCAATATTATATATTTTTCCCTTATAGATGAGTAGAACTCACTGTAATTAAAAGATAAAACCTGTTCTTAACTAACGATTTATAAGTTGGCCTTTCATCTACCTTATCGTAAGACTGGTAGTCCTTTTATCATGTCAATGATCAATGATTCTATAATAAAATAAAAAATATCATCGAGAAGGAATATTATTTAATATACAATCGTGCAAGAGACAATACTATTTGGTATTCTATTAGATATTAGATTTAATATTTCAATAGCGAATGGTTTAAGTGTAAACAATGTACTCTAAGAATAGTAATCAAAGTAACCAAGTGACGATTTGTAAATAAATTGTTTTAAAAGATTTAATATTGGAATGTGAATACCAAGCATTATTGTAAATAGAATTTTGATGGTTCTAAATATTTTATTATTATTAATATTATTATTAGGTGTATGTATTAAATTTATTAAATATGTAAATTAACATTAAATGAAAAAATGAATTTTAAATGAAATTTGAATTGAGTTCACATACTTTCAGTTAAATGAAAATGAATTTTTACGAGTGGAAAAATACACACAGAGATCATATTTTTTAACCACTCTCGATTCCTACATATATTAAAATATAAAGCCAAGACAATAAAAATGATCTTGCATTAAAGAAATAAAAATAAAATAAAATTTAAATTGTAAATTTTTAAATGAGAATCGTTTGTTTTTATTTTTTTTTTATTTTCTATAAGAAGAAAGTTATTTTTTGATATTTAATTTATTTATATATAAATACTCTCATTAGAATAAAAAAACATATTTATTTATTATATATAAATATACACAATATTAGTAAAAAAATAAATTATCCATAAAAATATTTTTATTATTCATCAATATATTATTTATTACAATATTAAAATATAGGATGAAATAATTTTTAAGATATAAAATATTAATTAATATATATAAATTATTTGAAAATTGGGCTCAAATTGTATTTAAAAACTAATCACAAAGTATATTAGTAATTTTATTTTATTATTTATTTAATAAATTATATTATATACTTGTACTACTTAAGCTTAAATTTTATTAAGGTAATAATTATGTAATGCAATTGAAGTTGAATCAATCATCGTATATAGATGTTAATTAATATCTCTTTATATATAAATTAATTATTAGAGATTTTTTTTCATGTGATAAATTAAGAGAAAATCCGCATTTCTATTGATCTCGTTTAAAAAAGTAAACCAATTGGCTGCAATCGGGTCGCATCTTTTCATTAAAATCTTCAAGATGTAACTCTTAAAAAAAAACATTTGTTAGTTCCTTATTACAGGAGAAAAACAGGGATGGTCACCTTTTTATATGTTCTCTTTTGAAATGCCGTATATAGAGTTAGTCGGGTCAATCGGTCGGAACTCGCTCTCGTATATTCTATGCTGACCAGTCAGCCACAACCCCCTCAACTTTTTTTATATATAAAAATATCATCTTTATTCTCGGCTCGAATGTCACCCCTTATGCCTGGCAAACTCCTCATACCATTTATTTATTTAACACGTTGCCAACATTTTCTCATTCAAAACATGAAACTAAAATTAATTTCATTGTATAGAAATGATTATAATTTTTAAATTCCCTGAGACTTTTAATCAATCTTCAAATTTATTTAATAATAATGAAAATAAAAAATAATTTTATATTAATATATTCATTTATCCTTTTAAAAAGAAATTGTATTAAAAATATTAATTAAAATATGAATAATGTTGAATTTAAAAAAAATATTTAAGAAAAAATAATTGTATTTATTATATGTAGATTTTGGTGTTTTAAGACGAATACCTGTGTAGTATGATTAAAATTTAAATAAAGGCAGGTGTGTATTTGAAGAATTTCCATAAATTACCATTAAATAAATTCTGAATAATATATTTTTGGAGTAATGAATGAAAAATTTTCATTGAATACTATTAATGATGTTTTAAATTTAAAAAAAAAAACGACAAATATTTCATAATTTTAATCATATAATGATTATGATTTTCGATCATTAATTTTATAACTCTATTAGAGGTGAATTATTTTTCTTGATTTAAGTAGTTTAAATTTTTTTGTTTTTTTTTATTCGTTAATAATTTTTACGGTATTTGATTGATTTTTAATGTTGTAAATTATAAATTGTTTCTTAGGTGATAAAAGGTGTTATAATAATATGTATTTAATCTTTAGAGAATGTGTTTGTATAGTTCCCTCTCGATATATTTGTGAGTGAGAGAGAGAAAGGGAACGGAGTATCAAGGTCACATCAATTTGAAGGTCTCCTTAAAGATTCTTGAATGAGTAATCAAAACACTTTTAGTGCCGCCTAATAATAATACACCTCTCGTTCAAGTAGCAATTTGTTAGCAATTGAATAGTAACTGGCTCCCACTATTATGCATCGCTGTATATGAGAGGGGGGGGGGGGGGGAATTTGAGGTGCCTGGTGAAGGGTCCAACACCGGACGCACGATTCGATATATTCATTCGTTAAATGACAGAGACACAGACTGTTTCGTGAAGGCACGCGTAAAAAATACCTCTCTTCTTGGGGGTACGGGTTGGGGAGGAGGCGAGGAGAGTCACTGGACTCATATATCACCCTTTATTTTGAATATAAACAAGACTGAATGAAAATATAATATCCGATTTCTAGGACACTAACACTATCTAACATTTCATATGAACCCTAAACATGCAGAAAAAAAAAATTAAAAAATTAAATTTAAGAATTGAAATAAGTATGAAAAAATTCAATGAAACTAATTATTTTCACTTAGAATATCCAGATATTTAATTTGTACAAGTAATTAATGATTTTTCACCTTCATAATAAATACTTAGTATTTCTATAATATAGCTAACTTATTAGTATAATATAATAGTAACTGGTTAACTGAGCCTCTGCTCGGTATTTTAAAAAAATTATTCCTTATAAACTATTATATTTAAGATTAAGATTATTATTTAAAATAAATAAACGACAAAATATATGAAACAATTTCAAATAATTTAAAAGAACATAAATTAAAAAAAAAGTCATAAAACATTCAGCCCTTAAACATACGCATTAATGCACCGAAAGACAGAAAAGTATGGCCTATGGATATAACATAATATATAATTCGTAATTTGATTATAAAATATTTTTAAAAAACTTAAATATTTTTAATTTTACAATATATATATTATATATATTGTGCCATTTTTTTTATTATAAAAATTCCTTTAAATTAAGAAAAAATTAACAATGATGATTTTTCCCGAGGCTGAAACCAATACAGATCGATTTATTTTATAAAAATTATCTATGGTGTGAATTTCAAAAAAAATCCTTAGAGCGGTTTAATATCTCAAAAATACAAATATATATATATATACGAGGGGTGTTCAAAGTATTCTCGGTAACGGGGTAATTTAGCAGTGACGAAGGGATTTAAATTATTTCAGTTGGTAACGACACTCCCTGAGAACATAACCTCAAAATTTCATTTATTTCTCATTAGTACTAATCTAATTATCGTTGGTGTAAGAAGACCAGAATGACTGATGCGACAATGTTGAGAAAAATGCTTTGAAGAAATAAAGCATACACCTTACAGCCCAGACCTTGCCCCCAGTGATTACTTCTTGTTCCCCAACCTAAAAAAAAGATCTTCGTGAAAAACGTTTTTCTGACGATGAAAAGCTGAAGGTGGCAATTAACGCACATTTTGAGGACAAGGAGGAAAAATATTTTTTAGAGGGAATTCAAAAGTTACTTTCCCGAGCAAACAAGTGTATTGAGGTTATGGGGGACTACATTGAAAAATAAATTTTAGTTAGAAGTTTCTGCATTTTCCTTCATACCTATACCGAGAATACTTTGAACACCCCTCGTATATATACAATTTTTGTTAGAATAATAAGATAAGGTAATTCTTTTAAATATATGTATAGTATTTCTTAATGATATATCTTATTGTTAATAAAAATATTTAAGGTTTTAAATTTTATAATTTAATAGATTAAAATATTAATTCGATTATGTATCTTTTGGATACTCGAGAGATTAATTTTTGTTTTCCTTTGAAATAATATCAATAACTATCAAGATATACATTAATATTAATTTATTAAATATTTTATTTAAAAGACGAAGTCATTTTAATTTAAATATTTATAATATTGAGAATAAAATAAAATAATAATAATAATAATAATAATTCCAAAGTAATATTACTTCCAACTTTATGATTCTTAGAAAAATTTTCACCTTGAATGGAATTTGAAAACTTTTACTGATGCATAATAAATATCTGCAAACTTTTCCTTGTTTGAAAATCTATCATTTCTACCTGAGTTACCCGACATTCTTTTAATCTTTATTTCCTCCCCCCCAACCGGTTTGCAAAACGAAAATCCTATAAAGGGGTCGTCACCTGCCCATCAACTCCGGACATTCCAAAAAGATCTTTCAGTGAAATTTGCATGAATATCAAAGGGAGGAAGAGTAATCGCTATTTTTCATATCAATTTTCCTTATACCCAACAAGTTCAGCTAATAATTCTAGTATGTGTATGAAAGTGATTAATTTTCGTATTTGTAATGACATAGAAGTATAATCCAGAGAAATTGATTAAATGAATGAAATATAAAGATAAAAAGTTTCCTCTAATCACCGGAAATATATACGACAACGGAAGATTGTCTAAATTTTTAATCTATCTCTTCCTTAAAAACAAAACGTATTAGCAGAATGATAGAGAGGTTTGCGTTGAAAGAGAAACAAATACCCGAAAAAAAGAAAAGGATCAAATATGAATCAATGTGCACTAAAGTATATTTAAATAATTAGTAAATATTAAATGGAATTTTTAAGTTCAATCACCTCTTCGACCCCCTGAAACTCTTTCTTACAATTTTTTTTTTTTTTTTATTTTCCTTCTTGGGATATGAATAATTTCACACATTTGTTGGTCTCGATGATGATACATTTCGATGAAAAGTCAAACATAGAGGCGCCTTCCGGGACTCGTCATTTCTGGTCATCTACTACCTCATCTCATTCTTGGCATTTCATGACAAACAACTAAAGAATTAAGTCTTTTTTTTAAGAATTATTTCTTCATCTAGGCTAATCCGTCATTTGAGAAAGCTGGTTTTTAAATCTAAAAGTTATATGATCAACGAATAGAATTAATTATATTGTTTTATACTCAAAATTGAAACAAAAATTGTTTTAAATTAAAAAATAAATAAATAAAAATATAACTAATCATATTATTAAATGATTTTTGAGTATCCCTTTGTGCAGGAATGTTATCAAAAAATATAAAAACAAAAAGATTATCCAAACTGAAATTTCTTATTTAAGATATTTATAATATATGTTGGTTACAGTCATTTTTTTTTTAAATCAACCATCTGTGGAAGTGCTCACTTCACTTTACACGAGCGAATTTACGCTTTATTTGCAGTTCTCTCAAAAATGGCTATAAAAATTTTAATATTACTTGTTGAATATCAAATGAAATTTTAATTTTAATATCAAGAAGATTTTATTCACTTTGAAATATTCTAAAAGATATTAATTGTTGTATTTTCAAAATGGCTTCCTCTAAATTACTTTTAGGTTGTGTATTATAGATTTCGCAAGGTTTAGAGTACATTAATAGAAGATTATAAAAAATAAATAAATTATGAACGAATATTGTGTACATTTTTTTAAATTAATAATTAAACTAAGGTTATTATATAGTTTAATTTTTTGGAAAGTATTCACCCCTTGTTAAGTGTGTTATAAAAATATTTAAAATTTTTAATTGGTCATTTTTATTTTTTTTTAATCATATTTGATTCTATTTTAGTGTTATAGTAGGTTGTTCCTTTTGTTAAATATATTTTATTCCTACTTATCATTTCAAAATTAATTGAAATATAAAGTTGTATCATTTCCTAAGAGTAAATTTAATAATACTCAACAGAGTTAAATAAGATTTTTTATAATCTTTTTTTCTCCCTTTCTTTATAATGAATTGAAGGCACCACAGGGTGAGAGGCGACAGCGTTGGCTCACATTCCCGTGGTCCCGAGTTTGAGTCCCGGACAAGAGAATTTCTCTATGTATGGGCTTCCGGGATAAAAATTGGGAAGCTACTTGATAAAAAGTAGCGCTTCCGATCAAGAAAATCAAGGTAAAGGTTGATAGAACCCGTTCTACTGATCATAGGACACCTAATTAATATAACCAACTTGAAAGGCATTCTCCTTGAGTAGGATGTACAAAAGTCAGAGGTTTTTTATCTTGATGAATTTGTGAAATTTCACATAAACTAATTTTCAAAATATTAATGCTTGCCTAACTTGTAGGACTAGTAGTAAATTTGATCGATGCTCTTAGACCTTCTACCCATCAGACATTTTTATTTTTTATTATTATTTTTTTAATATCATAACTCTGTCAACAAGAATAACTATTTACCTTTTTTCTTTTTCAAATATATATATATATATATAGTGAAGTAAAGGAAATATTTTATTGGAAGTAGTAATTTTAAAATTCATTAGTTTATTGTTTTGCCGTTTTGTATAATGATAAATCAAAATAAGCCAAGCGGATCCTAATTGGAATTTTCTTTTAAAAAATGTACCTGATAAAAAGATAAGAGAGAATATTTTACTTCTTTTTCTCTTTTATAGTGTTTTGCTTTGCAGGAATATCAACTGATCCGTGACGAAAGATATCATCCAAATCAATAGATGATGATTACAGGCAGATCTAATATGTCATTGACATTTCGTTCTTATGTTAGACTGATTCTATTCTTTTTTTTTACAAGAGTCTTGAAAAGAAAATGAAAAAAAGTCGGAAATCAAATAAACAATTTATGTATAGAATAAGAATATCGATTGATAGAGAGTTTCTCTTGTTTAAAAAACAAATTCAAAGTCAAAAAAGCGAAAATAAAATAAAAATCTGAAAAAAATCAATCAAATAAACCAAATGTATTATTTTATTCTTCTTTATTGTTCATTAAGAAATATATGAAATTAAATAATGATCTTGTGAATTTACGAATGTAGGTTTTTGATAAAAAAAATAAATAATTTATGCTTAAAATTTTACACAATGTTTTGTAAAGGACAAAGAATAAATACTTAAATTTTCAAAGTGTATTAGAATTTCAAATTATCAAATTATAAAGTTGAAACTTTTATTATTCTATATTATTTTATGTTACTTATATGTAAATGTAAATATATAAATAAGAAAGTTTACAAATTTAATTTTCTATAAATTAATAAACACAGCAAGTAATCCATTCTTAAATTTATGAATGGTATTAAAAGAATATATTATTAGATAAATTTTGAAAAGTTAGTATTATAATTTATAGTACCGGGACCCCGAGCCTCGGCTCGGTACTTAAGTTAAAAAAAATGATTCATTATTATTGGGTTTGGCTGGTAATATTAATACCTGGGACACCGAGCTGTCGCTCGACCCTTTAAAAAATATTAATCTACAATTAATTATTTATTACAATTATTAAATGTTGCATCATTGCATCAATCTGATTAAAATGAATTGAACTGGGGTCCTCAATAATACAAACAAACAATTTTAGCTAGCATAATAAGATTAATCCAAGTAATATCGTCTATTTCTATTCGACACTATTTTCAGTTATGAAATGAACAGTCAGTAGAGAGTAAAAAAATTGTAATTGAAGACCGTTGTTTTTAAAAATAATTAAATTATTTTATAGATTATAAAATAAAAATTATTGTATTAACATTAAAAATATTGAAATAAAAAAATAATAGTTTGTTTTAATAAACTAAAATATTATAAACATTTTTAATGTGAATTTCTCAGGGAGGTAGGGAGCCCAATTCATTTAACCATCCATGTTGTATAAGGAATCTTAATTTCTTAACACTCCGTTTTTTCAAATTTAAAATAGAGGGAGAGAAAGAGTTTCAATTATATTCGAATAGTCTATATATTCTATATATGAGTATTTTTTTTTCTGAATTTAATACCAAGTTGATTTTCAAAATTTTCTATTCTTTATGCATATGATTGATTACATGTGTTAAAATTTAAACAAATTCAAATATTCTAATTTATAAATTTATATAAAATTTAATATTATTTTTTCGAGACTAATGGCAAATACCGGTGGCCCTAGTCAGAGCAAGAGAAGACTCCTTTTGGTAGCGGCCCAGTCGATGATGTTATATGGATCGGAGATTTGGGCTTTACAACTATATTTTAAGTGAAAAAATGATTTCTTGGTTATATAAAAATTAAAATATGATTCTTTATATCTTTATTATACAGAAAAGTAGGCGTGTTAATATAAAATATATACCTGGGACACCGAACTATCACTCGACCCTTTAACCAATTTATACAATTTATTTTTATATACTTTAAAAATTTTACAATTTTTTAATTATTTATTATAATTGTTAAATGGGATTTCTAAAAATGACCCATTCAAAATTTGTTTCCTAAAATGTTTCAAATTAATTAAAATAAATTGTATAAATGTTCATTTATAAAATCTATATATCTGTGAGTTTGTTTTTCGATTTTTTAAATTTTGATTTTGGATTCGATTAGAGCTTAAAATGTGTAAATGTAAAGTGGTCTTGGTTTTTTTAAAATTCGTTTGGGAACATGGTCAAATCGGCAGTCAAAGTTGAAAATTCCCCATATATTATAACTACTGTAATTAGTATTATTATAATGTAAAATTATAAAGAAAAAATGTTTAGACATTATTATAGACATTTTCATTCTGTAAATTAAATAATTTTATTTCATTTAAATAAATATCTATTTTTAAATATTTTTTTCTCTCTACATTATTTATCTAATTCTCACAATATATTAAGATCATACCGGGACCCCGAGCCTCGGCTCTGTAATTAAGTTAAAAAAAAAAATTCATTATTATTGATAAATATATATCGTAATTTATAATTATAAAATATTATTAAAATATATATTTTTAATTTTATTTCGAAATTAAATAAAAAATTTTAAAATATTTTAAATATAAAAAAAATATTAATACAATATTCTTTAAAAAAAGGCGGGAGTCAAATTTCAATATAAATGTCATTTGTGATGTCATCAATATATAAATTAATAATAAATAATATTAATAAATATTAAATTTAATAAAAGAACAATGAATAAATAAATATAAAATAGTAATTTATTAAAATGTAAACAATAGATAAAAAGAAAAAAAATAACAAATTCATTATTTTCATTTTCATTTTTAAATAACGATTCACCCGGCGAGTTTCGAACCGACGAAATCCACTCGTATAAAACATCTCTCTAGCCACTGTACTATATATGTTTAGATAAAAAATTGTCATTTTTTTACTGTCTTAGCAGGCAGATTTGATGTTTTTTATTTTATTTTTTTTTTTTTGAGAGAGATTAATAAATATCTATATATATTTTATTAAAAATAAATATTTTTAATTTTATTTCGAAATTAAATAATAAATTTTAAAATATTTTAAATAAAAAAAAATATTAATACAAATAAAAATGGAGGCCAATTTTGACGTTTTCCATATATAATTTTCAATTAAGAAATTAATAATGAAGCTGAATGTTTCAAGAGATATCATCAATAAAACTTAATTTTTCTTTATAAATACTATATCTAGTGTAAATTTGAAAAAAATCGTTAGAGCGGTTTTTGAGAACCAATATATATAGATAGATAGATATATACAATTTTAGCTAGCATAATAAGATAAGATTATAATTTTATAAAATATTAATATAAATGCCTGAAAAGTGATTGGCTATCGGTTAAGCCCACTTTAAGCAATGGATAGTATATAATTTTTACCATCGTTATAACAGAAAATGAATAATATAAAAATACAGGGTTATTTATTAATATAAAGAAAATGATTCACAAATATAAATAAAATTATTCAATAAAATAAATAAAATTATTCAATAAAATAAATAAAATTATTCAGGAGCCTGCATAACGAGGAATTGCATGACCTCCATGTATCTCTAGACATAGTTAGGGTTATAAAATCGAGAAGGCTGCTATCGGGTGGGCACGTGGCTAGAATGGGAGAGGAAAGAATATATTGGTGGGGAGACCGATTCGAATACCATCAACTCGATGGGTGGACAATATAGGAAGAGACGTGAGAGAGATGGGTCAGGGTAGGAGCCAGATGGTTGAGACTCAGGACAGGTCCACTTGGAGTATGCGGCCAAGAACTTTAGAACTCCATAAAACCACTAGACTTAAACTAACTATCTATATTATCTGATAATATTGTAATTATATTATTTTATAGCTTTATAGTGAATACACAACTATTACGAATGTTTTTTGTGCTAATTATATTAATTCAATGTAAAATTTAAAAAAGAAAATCGTCTCTGTTTTATTTAGATCCAAATGAATATCAAATGTCCCTTTACTAAAGTTTTTATCTTCATTACAATAAGCCATTGTCTTTCGAATGAAAGATAATTTTGGTGAAGAAGCTTACTTCCTCTTCTTTGTTTACATTTGAAGAGAGGTGAATTGAACGAAATAATAGTGAGTCCGCGCTTGTTCCAAGGACCAGATAAGCATTCACGATTTTTGTCCTGTTTTTTTTTTGCTTTATTATTCAATTATGAATGATCAGAGACCTCCTACAAATAGATAACTAATGTTTTCAACACCCGATGTATAATATTTTAGATTTTAAAAATCGAAATTTTCTTTTTTATAATATCAAAAAATATAAATGTTTGTTTCTGAAAAAAGAATTTAAAAAATTAAATGAAGATATTTATTTACTTATTCAAATTTTTGTCTAAAAATATCTATCAAAATTTAGCTAAATACTTAATTATACCTTTTGTAAATAAAACTTTATTTAAATTTAAATTGGTACTATTTAAATCCTAATAAATATTTCATCTTTGTATTTTTTTTTTATATTTATTTTATTTTAAGTTGTTAACAAGATAATTTCATTTCATAATCAGGAAGGATGAACGGGTGCTGAAGGGACAAATGCTATGGGTGGAGGTGGAGGGGGTTGCGGCTAAAGCCGCCTACACGTGTCGTATATTACTAAAGGGCTCGATTCAAGCAGTTATTGACCTAGAAGCGGAATTGGGAGTGAGGAGAAGTCGGGAAGAGAGATTAGTGCAGGTTATCCGCGACACCCTCCATGGCCAATTGCCACTCAATCACTTTAATAGAAATGTGAACTCATGTTTAAGACTTTTGTCTAAATGACTAGTCATTGGTGTGTAAAAAACAGACAACTTCCAGCTGCTTGCTCACTTTTTTCCAAATTAAGAGTTTTTTTCTGTATTTCTAGTATTTCTTCCTCCATCTGCTTCTTTTTCTTTTTCTTGCATTAATTTAGTTAAACATTTTATTCATTGTGTTCATATTAAGACCAATTCATAAAAAAAATCGAATTGGCAGTCGTGGGACTGGCCGACAGAAGTGAAAACTTGTGCGTAAGAAATTTGAAAGCAGACGGAATGCGCACCAGCTTCACGATAAAAATGAAATTTATATACGTATATATATATATATAAAATTCATAATTATTTTTTTCAGCAAACTGATTATTATTACAAAAATATTAAAAATACGATGTGTATGAATATACATATATATGTCTGTCTGTCTGTCTGTCTGTGTGTGTCTGTCAAATACTCAAAAACTACCCGTCCGATTGCGATGAAACTTTCAGGGATTGCTGTGGGCGTCCCAGGGAAGGTTTTAGTGTAGTTAAATCCAAAATTAATTTATCCAAAATTAATTTAAATAGTAATATTTTGGTAAAAGTCTATTTATGGTTACCATGGTTACATTGAAAAATTTACAATAAATAAATAAAAATAATTGGAAATCTTTTCAAATTATTATTTTGATAAATTTTATTAATATTTTAAATTTTTTTTAAACTGCCAAAAATAACATACCCATAATAATAGTTGTAATAAAAATAAAAATATAAATCACAATGTAAGTAAAATATTGAATCGTTTTATTTATATTGTTTCAATTATTGTTTGAATATTTATTAAATTTATATATAGATTAATTTACATGTTTAAATGTATATTTAATAAATTTATTTATTGATTCTTAATATTAATAATTCCAATTACTTTCTTGAAAATTTTTTTTATTTAAAAGCATATTCAGCATATCTCGCAAATTTGAATTGGATTAAATAACATATATTAATTTAAATTAAATTAAATTAATTCAATTATAAATTAAAATTAATAAATAATATTTATTAAACCAGCGAAAGTTTGGCTCTCTTTTGATGGCACCACGTCACGTGTTGGCGCGTGAGATTTCCAGTGTTAAAAAATTAATTCTGGTACTTTCAGCAATTCAATTTTCGATGTTGAGATTTTGATGTTTTTGATGTTATAAATAATATTTATTAAATTATAATTTAATTAATTTAATTTAATTTAAATTAATAAATATTATTTAATCAAATTCAAATTTGCGAGATAGTCGAGTGGATAGTGGAGTGTTTGGCTCTTTGTTGATGGCACCACGTCACGTGTTGGCGCGTGAGATTTCCAGTGTAAAAAAATTAATTCTGGTACTTTCAGCGATTCTATCAGGCTGAAATTCTATATATAGCAGTTTTATACAATTATTAATCATGTGAAAAATTATCAAACATATATCTTTATTTTTACGGTCACACACACACACACACACATATTTAAAAATTAATTTATTAAAATATATATTATATAATATATTATATATAGTATATAATTTAATATATATATATATATATATATTCTGAAATTAATTTTAAATTATATAAATATATTAGAAATTAATTTAATATAATTTAACACATAATAATATATTAAAATATTTTATTTTATATATACATAATTTAGTAATACTGATTATTATTGTAAATATAAATAATAATATTTAATATGGCAAATATGTAAAATTTCGTAAAGAATGTATCAGAAGTTTAGTGTCTAACATTCTGGCGTATTGCGCATGCGTATATCGGTCGGTCAGTCGGGTCGGTGTTCAGTCGGGTCGGTGTCGTTTTGGAATCTCACGCGAAATCTATATTTTTTCCCCATCCGCAAAAGTGCTCAACGCCGCTAAAGAAGTTTTCACTTCAAAAAATTATTTGAAATAGAAAGATTTTCATTGAAAAATTAAAATCTCATAAATCTAAAAATATATTGAAAGAAAAAAGTAAGACCTTATTCGATTTTTCTTTTTATTTATTCTATTTACAGATTTTCTTGACATTTTTTATTTATTTATTTGATTGTAGATGGGTTCAGGTGTTTGTATCGATTTTATAGGAAACAATTTCATTCATACGTTTATCGAAATTGAGAAAATAATGCCACTTTCAACAACTATCAAGTAAAAAAAAAAGAAAAAAAAAATTATTTTTATTAAAAATTATCAATTATCAATATAAAAAATGTAAAATGTTATTTATTTAAAGGAATGTGGAAGAAAAAATGAATATTTTATAATTAAAAGAAAAAATTATTCTTAAATATCTATTGTAAAATATATATAATTCACCATAATATAAAATTTTAAGACATATAGGTAAATAAAATATATTTATAATCCTTTTACTAAAACTAAAATTTTAATATTTGTGGATTCAATGTATTTCATAATGAGGGAACTAATAATTTCCACTTGCTGAATTGATAATTTAAAACAAGGGTGAGCAACCTTTTTAACCCACGGGCCAATTTCAATTTTAAAATTTTGGGGCGGGCCGCACTTACTAATAATATATATACTAATAAACATTATAATATAAAAATACAAAATTAAAAAAAGTAAATATTTCATATATAAATTTTAATGCGACAAGAAAAGAACAAAAATGCAAAATTTAAAAAAGTAAATATTTTATATAATTATAAGTGAATATTATAAGTGTACATAAATGTTAATGCAAAATAAAAGAACAGAAAAACTAATTTACTTGAAAACTTTAATGAGAAATTTGGCAATGTTTTTTTGATATAAGCTGATCAATATCAGCCGGTATTGATGAAGAGGCTACACGTATGCAGCTTTCTAATCGAGCATCACTCAGTCTTGAACGGTATTTTTTATTAATTTCATGGTTGAAAATAATTGTTCGCATACATACGTACTTCCGAAAAGAGACATCATTTGATAATTATTAAGAGAATTTTTATTAAAAGACCACGTTATTTGTATAAAATTATTTATTAAATTAAAATAATTGTACAACGTTTCATTAAATGAAATATAATTAATCTAATGTGTATTTGTGTATATATCTTGATTATGGAAATAATTTACTATCTTCATTTTAGAGACATAATTCACTATCATACTTCTGGATTGTAAACGCTTGCTTTGACAATTGCTGCTGACTTCATGTTGAGATTAAGAATTGGCGGTAAAAATTGGAGCCAAAAATTGGCGCCAATATCACTGTCTATATAAGAGGTGACGTGTCCCAACATGCATCAGTCCGATTGAATCGGAACAAGTGTACGGTTACTTGAAAACGACTGCAGAATAAGCAGTTGAAACGTTGTACAATTATTTTAATTTAATAAATAATTTTATACAAATAATGTGGTCTTTTAATAAAAATTCTCTTAATAATTATCAAAATAACCACAAAAGCTTTAATAAATACAGACATCATTTGCTTTGCATTTTTCGTCAAAAGCGGAAATTTCTCAGGGCTCACAAAAGATTTATAAAAATTATCGATGTTTACTGAGAAAAATACATTTTTTAAATCCGTATTATTCTGAATGATAATCACTTCCATTTGAAAGTTTTCAGGAACTGTATCCACATCGATATATTAAATGGTGAAGAAAACATTTTCATGGAAACCGCTATCTTCTCAGCTTTGAACATTTGGAATCGTAATTGAAATTCGTTGATTAAAATGTCTATATATTGTACGTATTTTTGAGAAGTAGTAACGTTTTCTTTTTCTAAATATGGAAAGTGAGACACATTATTCTGCAAAAGAAGCTGTTTCCACAATTTTAATTTGCGCTCAAAGCCTTGAATTTTATCATACAAATTGTGAATAAACTGTCCTTTGCCTTGAAGTTCGACATTAAGATCACCGAGATGCTGAGTTATGTCGATAAGAAACGCAAAATCGCACATCCATTCTTTATCACCAAAATGAGGAAAGGCATATTCCTTCATATCCAAGAACAATTGAATTTCACTTTTTAAGGCGTATACTCTTTTTAGCATTGCACCTCTACTAAGCCAACGTACTTCGGTATTGAAAACCACGTCGCCATATTCAGTTTCTAAATTGTTCAGGAATTCTTTAAATTCACGGTGATTTAACCCGCGCGACTTTATAAAATTGATTAATTTAATTATTGGTACTGTGACATTTGGAAAATTCAATCTTTTCGCACACAAACTTTCCTGGTGAATTATACTGTGGTTAATGAATATTTCTCTTCCTGTGGCCTTCTTAATGTCTTGAAATAGCCTTCCCGATACTCCTACATACATGCTTGACATTGCTGGTGCTCCATCTGTTGATATACCAATAATCTTCTCTAATAAAATAGAAAATTTTTCCAACACCGACTTTAGTTCATCATACAGGTCTTTGCCGGTTGTAGTCCATTGCATTGGAACCAGTGAACACAATTCTTCAGTAATATTAAATTTAGTGTCAATACCACGTAAAAATATAGCAAGTTGTGCTGTATCGCTAGTGTCGCAGCTCTATTCAAGTGCCAAAGAACAGTATTCGAATTTTTCACGAAGCGTTGTAGCTATGTTCTCGGACAAGTCGTCGATTCTCCTTGCAATGGTGAATCTTGATAAACTAATGTTTGAAATAATATTTATTTTATCAGGAAATGCTATTTCTGCAACAACAGTCAGACATTCTTTTATCATATCTCCATCCGCAAAGGGTTTCATTTTTTTGCCAGTATTTGACTGACAACAAAACTAGCCTTTACTACCGTATTTGATAAAATATCTTGATTTTTAAAAATAGTCTGTTGGTTTCTCAAGTTTTTTTCCTCTTGATTAACCTTATCTATGCGGAGTTGTCCGGTTAAGTTTTTATATTTATCTTCATGTTTTGTATCGTAATGTCTTTTTATGTTATATTATTTTAATGAAGACACAGTCTCTGAGCATAATAAGCATACAGCTTTATCTTTAACGTCTTTAAGAAAATAATAAAATTTCCACTTTTATTGGAAAATCCTGTGTTCATCCGCAATTTTCCGTATTTTTGTTTGCTTTTTCGACATGCTATTAAGGATTAAAAATTATTTTATTATTAATTAATTTAATGAAAAAAATCTAATATGATATTACCTTTTTGATAATAATATTGCACTCACGTCTTTCAAGAAACCCAAAAATTAGTCAGTTAACAGCTCACAAGTCTGATACTGAGTCACAGAGCATCCATACACAGAGCTATACACTCAATGCTATTTTTTTCGTTACTAGTGCTGGCAGTGCTGGCAGGCAGGGTGGGCATGTGTGAGCGTTTTTTCCGACCGACGAGGAAGGCATTTTTAAATTTTTTTTGAATGAATATTTGGAATTTAAAAATTATTTATTGAGATATAAAATTAGCATTACAGAAATCAAATATGCTTTTTTCAAAAATGTTAGTTTTATATCCAAATAAATAATTTTTAAATTAACATTATAATTAATTTATTGGAGGCAGGGTAGCCGAGAGCGTAGGATACCAACTTTCCACGCAAGAAGTCGGAGTTCGATTCCAACTAAGAACAAAAATTTTCAATTTAATTTAACATCAGCTGCCTCCGGCAAGCCCCACCATGGATGTCACCTTGTCGTGTTGGGGGGCTTCGACTTAACTAAGAACATCCACGTCTCGGAGATGAGACTAGCAATCTACTCAAGAGACGCAAATCACAATTGCTCAAAGAACCACACACAGCCTCGAAAATTGGAATGATTAACACATTGACGACACGGCAACGAACCTATTACGGCAAATGGGTTAAGATTCGCCGTAAAAATGGAACGAACACGTAGGAAGAGCCAACGCGGAAGGGCTCTTGAGAATATAGCCCGGGATGGAAGGCCAGCAACACAAGAGACCAAGCCACCGAAAAAATGGGCTGACTGCTGGGCGTACTCCTCCCAAAAAAGACCTGAGGATAGTGAAGAAGAACAGGCCTTAGGCCTATAATAGAAGAAGAAGAAGAGGAATTAATTTATTGATGGGAGAAAAATTAATAAATAACAAATTATTATTATTAATAAAAAATAAAAAATATATTAAAAATATTTATTAACATTATAATAAATAACAAATTATTATTGTTTATAAATAATCGAGACGAATAATAAAATTTTATTTTAGAAATGCTCGGCGGGCCGCAGAAAAATATTTAAAGGGCCGCATGCGGCCCGCGGGTTGCTCATCCCTGATTTAAAAGTTCTGTACCTGAACATAATCATAAATTTACAATTGAGCAATTTTCAAATATATAAATTACGAAAAATACATATTTAAATAAAAAAACAAAAAACAAAATAGAATTTTCTAAAAAGTGAAAAATTATCTTTTTTTTTATTTAATTTTTGTATTTTATTATACCTATTCAAAAAAATAAATAAATAAATAAAAATTGTTTGTTGTTTGGATCAAAGAGGGTTTGAATAGATTTAATGTCACGGAGCTTGAAAGGTCGTTATGAGGGTGGAGTTGGAAACGATTTTAGTGGGGTGAAATCTAATCATCCCCGGTGCTTTTAAGAGAAGCAGGTGAGAAGTGAATTAGGCAGGTCCTTTTGTTGTCCTCCCACAGGAATTTCTAAACTCCCTTCTTATCCAAGACCAAGAGCTTTAATAAACCCTAAACTCTACTTAGATGTCTCCCTTAAGATTTAACTCAGAAAAATCCTTTCAAGATTTCCACCCCCTCTCCCCCTTGACAACATCAAATGACTGTTTTTTTTCATAAAATAAATCTAAAATAACCTTATTATGAGAATTAATTTTGTTGATTTTTAAATAAACACACAGGTATAAAAATAAAAAAACTTTAAAATAAAAAAAAATCGTATCAGTAAAATTAATTAAATTTGAGCAAGCATATTAATAATATAGATATAATTTTATAATCTTAAACCAAATAAACGTGGTGAGGTTCGATCCGTCGAATTCAAATTCTATCTAATATGTTTATTAGCTAGAAAAATTCAATAATACAGAGTTTATAAAATAAATCCTTAAATACATCAGTATTTTAATAGATTCATAAGAGTAAAAAACATACTTAATATAATGTATATTCACAGTTATAAATTATATATTCGTATTATTTTTTTTTTTATTTAATTTATTCTAAATATAATATTTACATTATATAAAAAAACTATTTACAAAATACTTGTTTATTCATTTCTATCAAGAATTAACAAAGAAATGTAACTATTTTTACTATCTCGTAAGAGATAGTATTGCGATCACGAAAATTTTCGATGTCGAGATTTTGATGTTTTTATACGTTTTGAAGGTTCCTGAATCATTTTCACTAAGGTTGAGAAAAATGTCTGTGTGTGTGTGTGTGTGTATGTATGTATGTATGTAACCAAGATTACGCAAAAACGGTTTGAGCTAGAATGATGAAATTTGGTACATGAGCATTATTCAAAATTCGTAGTTTTCTATCAACTTTTGAGAAAAGTAGCTAAACCGGAAAAGGGTCATTACTTACAACATTTTGATTTTTTTTCCTCTAAAGTGACCGTAAAAATAAAGATATGTTTGATAATTTTTCACATGATTAATAATTGTATAAAACTGCTATATATAGAATCTCAGCTTGATTGATTCGCTGAAATTACCAGAATTAATTTTGCAATTAACACTGCAATTCTCACGCGCCAACATGTGACGTGGTGCCATCAACAAAAAGCCAAACATGCGCTGGTTTAATATTTATTATTTATAATTTATAATTAATTAAATTTAATTTAAATATAATATATTATGTTATTTAATCCAATTCAAATTGCGAGATAGTCGAGTGGAGACACTCCAGCTAATTTTTTATAGAAGGAAACCTAAAAACACCATAAGTATAAAAAAGATTAATTTACAAAAGTCAAAAAAAACGTAATGATGATTAAGGATGAATGGATTTACAGGACTAGGATGAAATAATGGATGATTGAGAGGATACAGATATATACAAAGTGTATATAATAATTTTATTTTAATTAGAAAAAACTTTAATCTAAATTTCAATCCAACATATTACTTACTATAACCATTAGGCTACCATCGTCCTCTTATATCTAAATTATAATATAATATCATGTGAAAATTATTGACTTAAGAAATAAATTATAATAATTTAAGCATAATGAAATTACATTTCAATTTAGTATATTATTATCATAAATATTAATCATTAGTTTAATTATATATATTTCTTTGAATTTAATCAAAATTTTAGCTTTTTTTAAAAAAAATAAAATTCAAATTTTATTCGAACTTAATTAATTATTTTCTTATGTTAATATACAGTAGCAAGAAGAAAATAAAACGAAAATTGTTATTAATATTATTATTATTAATTAATGATTTCAAGGAAAACTCCTCCTCACAACATTAGTATATATATATATATAATAAACATATATAAATAGGATATATAATTATAGTAATTAAGATGAGAAGTATTAATAAAGTGAGTGAGTGGTTGGATGTTTTGTAATGAGAGGTGACTATCAAAGGGAGAGTAAAACTTGCCAAGCAAGAAGTTATGTGGGATGTAATATAAATAAATAAATAATAAATGTAAACTAATTGAAAATTTTCAATAATAAAAACCTTTTGATAAAAGCTGTTGAATGAAAATTAGCCGATTCAATTAACCATGTTAATTGAACATAAACAAGTACTTATTATTCTGGATTCGAGTCCATCTTTGGTCGTAACGAGATGCCAATTTCAATTAACTAATCATAATCATCCGTTCCACAATAATCATTTTTTTTCTCTAACTCATTTTTTGCAATCTATCTTAAATGATTACTTGCACATTTTTTTTTGTTCTAATATAAAATTTGATAATAATCAATTTATTTTTATATTTAATTTTTACTTTTGTTTTTATAAATTATCTTAAAGAAAATATGAAATTATTGCAAATGAATTCTTTATTTATAATCTTTTTTACATTCTGACAGAAATAGGAATTTATTAATTATCATTTATGGGTTACGAGGACTACTATTTATGTAATGAGAATTGGAAAAAATAAACAAGTGAATTTGATGAAAAATATTTTTATTGCTTTTCAAAATAATCGCATTTATGATTTATTCATTTTTGCATTCGATAGAATCATCCTTCAAAGCATTTTTTACAGTCACAAGATGGAAGTTCTAAAACATGCGTTCTGAAGACCTCAACCTTCTTCGGGTGATGAGAATTGTTGTCAACGCAGTTTATTTTTAATTACTGGGGTTATGAAGAAATCATTCGGTGCCAAGTCGGGGTTGTAAGGCGGATGACCCATCAATTCAATCTTGTTGTGTTCAAATAATCGTTCATTGTGTGTGAGCTCGCATTATCATGATGCAAAATGATTCGTCGTTTTGGGTTTGTTTTTATCAATTTAATAAAAACTTCAGGCAAACAAAGGGTTGTATACCACTCTAAATTAACATCTAATATATGTATATAATTTCTAATAGTGAGAGATAAAATTTTCAACTTACTGTAAACAACACAAATTGTGGTCAAAGTCAAGACGTTATGAGTTGTTTAACCTAAAAAAAATGTCATCTTTTACAATGGCAATTTCATATTTTACCTATCAATACATAAATAGTAGTATTATCATCATTATATTGATTCTATATATATGAAGTTATTTTTTTATTTTTTTTATCCTGACTGTGAATCACTAAATGTGGTTTAAATCTCTAATGTGTGGTTTACTTCTTATATGAGTTCGTGGGGAGTAATCTTTTTGTAGTCTAGAGGTTTCTTCGTAAACAATAAACTTTGTCTTCGTTTTTATATATGATTTATTTTTAAAATATTTCAAGAAGATTAATAATAAATAATTTAACAATTATATTATTTTTAATTTATTATTCAAAGGCCCTTTTCACATATATCAACATAAAGCGTTAATTAATTCCTACATATTATATAAGTATATATATATATATTCTTCGAAAACTCTAAGAGATATATATAAAGTAATGTTAATACTATTTCTATATCAGAGGAATAATTTAATTAATGACAAAAAATGTTTTCCCCATCGATTCTCAAAATATGAGGAACTCAACTTTTTTAAAATTTTTTTTCAATCAATAGTGATTTTTTCAGATTTAAAACTATTTAACATGCTCCTAACTTTATTTAACCACTTTTAAATACAAATTAAAATTGAAAATATTTTTACAAAGCTTGTTATGAAGTTACAAATGATTTTATTTACAAACAAATTAGAATTGATTTTGCTTATTCTTTAATTTAATGAGGAGAATTCAAATGTTAATTTAATGGGAAGAATGAATTAACTAGGAATCAGAATTATTATACAATCAAGCAAATATTCTTCAAGCAATTTCAAATACTGGTAATTTTTTAAATTGATTAAAAGATAAATTATTTGTTTCTACATGTTAATTTTTGCACAATTAAATAAAAATAATGTCTATTTATTTTTGTATTTTTAATAAAAAAAGAATTATTAATTAAAAGAATTTACAGGGACTTAAAAAAGAGTCTAAGTAGTAACGCCTTTGTCAACAGCTTAATATATAAATCAAAATTAAAGAAATTAGTTTTAATTCTAATTTGATTTTAAACGATTGACAGTTTTATTTTTTATGGTACTAAAAATTAATATATATATAGAGCTTCAAAGTTTAACTTTGACTAAAGTTTATCCAACATAAGTTTAAATTAATTGATAGGTTCTGTTATAAATTCATTAATTAACTCTAATTAAATAAGTTCTTTAATATACCATTAACAAATTAACAAATAAATAAATGAAAATTAATAGTTTAAAAAGTAAAACATTTAAATTGGGACATCTTAATTGTGTTTTTATTATTAAAATAGTGGGTGTTAATTATGTTGGCCTTGTTTATTTATATATATTATACGTTGTACATGTAGGTATCTATTTATTAACAGTAGATAAGTCTCGTTTCGCTAAATAATTAAAAGATTTCTTATTTTATTTGGAATGGTTAGGATAATAATTGCATTTGTTTTATAAAACATTAAATAATTTTAATCTTTGAATTTTTTGACGTTTGCAAGATTTTTGTTAAAAAATTGCTAAATTTTATCAAATGGAGTTTCATATCTTTCCTATTAATTACATACATAATATTTTGAAATTAAATTTGAGAGTTCTAAAAAATTAGATTGTATATATAAGTAATTAATATTATAATTTTTCTATTTTTTTTTAATTATTATTTTAATGATACGACATACCTATATCTATTAACTATAACATGAAAATGAAATTTCCTTAATTAAAAGAAGACGAGTATAAAGTTAAAAAAAAATATTTTAATGTAATTAATTATTATTTCTTTTCTTATTATATAATTTTACCTAGATAACATCATATAATATATGATGACAAGCATGGTTGAATATTTTTAAAATTAAAATATTACTTGAAATAATTGATATTTTATTGAAGTAGTTGTTCATTTATTTAGAAAGTGGGCGAACTGAAAATAAAATAATTAGTAAAAAATAAAAATAAATAGAATATATATGTTACATGTATATTAGTTTATTTTTTTAAAGCCCGCTAATTTTTAGGAAGGGACAACGTGCAATACCAAGGTTGATCAATAGTTCAAAAAACTTGTGTTGTAGTTAGTTATCCAAATTGCAAAACCATTGTACTATATATTAAAATATGTTCGAAATTGCCTAGCCTAATTATATAATTTATTAATTATGATTTTCTATATTTTTGGCATGGATAAATTATGAAATAATTTATTTCATAAAATAATCATATTAAATTCTAATAAATTTATTATATTAATCAAATTTATATTTAAAAAAAAACTAATATATTTGTAAATAATCTAATGAAAACTTTTAATTGTCAGAAGTAAATTGAGTGTAGATAAGAAATAGGGGGTAAATTATAAACACAAATTATATTTTTAAATTGAAACATATTAAATTATCTTAAAAATTACATAGTTAAAATCAAAAGAAGACAAAAGATTTGATTAATTCATATTTATTTTTTATCTTAGATATTATCATTTTCATTTTATAAATATCCTCATAATATTTATTAATTTAATATTTTATCATTCTACATATATTATGTAAATTTCTTCCCTTGTAATATATCTTAAAATTGTGTTTTATTTATATGATTATTACGTGATTAAAATTATCAAAATTATTTTTAGATAGATTGTATTATATTTTTTTTAATATTTGATTTGATTATGATAGAAAATAAAATAAATATTTACATTTAAAATTTATTTGACATTTTATATTTAAAATAAAAATTTTAAAAAAGGCAAAAATAATTATTAATTAGTAATATATATGGAAGGGTAGGATTGGAGGGTTGTGGCTCAGAATAGGGATAACACACTTGGAGAAGTGTGGTTGCTGCGGCTAAGAACTTTGTAGTTCCATAGAGCCACAGAGATAGATAGAATCTATATGGTTATTGATTCTATCGACTTACTTAATACGTACTTTAATTACAAGATCTCTGCCTTTGATAGAAGAATAGTTCATTACCGACCGACGATAGTAAGGGAGGTATTGTTTTCACACCAAATTTCACATGTGGAGATTTTTACATATCTCCACGAATCATGCATTTTCTAAACAGAAAAAAGTATTTTTAGCATGATGTCTGTCCGTCCGTCTGTCCGTCTTGATTTAAAATTATGACGTCATCCAGCCATTCATGACGTCACAGCCTGGTCTTAAATATATATTATAAATAAAATAAAATTAAAAATGTTTATATTTATTATTTATGTATCCATATCTGTTTTTTATTACATTAATAGATATATTAAAATTATTTGAAATTGTTTCTGTAGCTGGAAATTAATTTATTTCAAACCGTCGGTCGGTTCGGACGTGGCCACAGGTCAACTTATTTTTTATTATTTTCCAAATAATCATTTAACATTTGACACATTCGAACAATTAATAAAATGTCGAACGATAATTATTTTATTTATTTACAATACGTAAAGCTGATTTTAGGGAAATTAGAAACAAAGAAAAAAAGTTAGTAATTAGAAGCAAAATTGTTTGATGAAATGAATAGCCAACCAATTCCGAGTCACGTGTTCAAAAATAGCCAAAAAGAGAACAATTACACTGAAAAGATCCCTGTTTGGTAAGATGCCTCTTGCTTGTTGGTATGGAACAAACTGTTTTTGTCATTTAATAAATAGTAATCCTCTGCATTTTAAAATGTCATTTTCACGATATGGTGACGAAAATAATGATTCTATTAATGAAATTATTAAAAAAAAAATACACCGAAAAATACTTTATCAAATAAGAAATACATTTGGAAATTATTTATGGACTTTTGCAACACCATAAATTATAAATTAGATTGACTTATTGGATAAACTCATAGGTAATTTATTAGTTATTTTTTAGTTTATTTACAAATTTTTAATCGCAAAAAAATTTCTCACCGAATGTCCCTCGAGCATTGATAAATACTTATAATTTTATAACAATTACCTCAAGCATGTTGCTTACATGAAAAAGCCCTCCGCCTTTGGCGTCGAGCGGTTTCCAAGCAACATGCTTTCGGATTGTTATAAAATTATTTAAAATTATCAATGCCCTTGGGACATTACAGTTGAAAAGAAGAATGAAAATAATACTTCAGGCATATACGAGGATTATTCAATAAGTAAAGAGACAAATGGCTATAGCTCAAAAATGATTTATTTGATTCTTACAAAATTGAGGCTATTTTCAACATAATCATCCCCACAGTTATTCACTTGTCCCATCTTTCTTTCAGCTTTCTAAATCCCTCGGCGAAGAATTCTTTCGATTTACTCTGAAGCCACTTTTGCACCGCTTCCATAACTTCCTCATTGTTAGTAAATCTTTTTCGTCTTTGAATGGTAGAATCAGGTAAAAATCAGATGGGGCGAGGTCTGTACTGGACTGTAGGCAGGATGAGGTAAGATCTCCCAACCCAATTTTTGAAGCATATCACGGGTCAGCTTAGGAAGCTGCAAGAAAGATGGGACAAGGGCATAGCTGAGGGAGGGGGGGGGGGTTGTGTTGAAAAATTGTCTGATTTTTGTAAGAATTAAATAAACTATTTTTGATCTATAGCAATTTGTCTCTTTTCTCATTTAATGATCCTCGTATCTGTATAAGGGCAGCGACATTAGTGAAATTTTTTATATAAATATTTACCCATGATAAAAATGGACTTAAATAAATGATTCAGATTGTTGTAATTATAAAAAAAACATAAGACTAAAACAATTACGATATTGATTCTTACAGTTAGTTGAATTGATAAATAATTGAATCTCAGTTATAGTAGTACTTAAGTATAATGAGTGGTAGTTAGTTGTTCAATGTAAACGGAGTATTTTTTTCTTTGACATAATCTATTAGAAAATAAAATCTTAATTGAAATAATAACTACAATACCATACTTTATTTTTTATTTATTTGTTTTTTAACGTTAGTCCACCCCGTGGTGATTCGTTCTTTGTAATGCGTTTTCTTACTCATATTTCGATTGATATTTTATTTTTATACGTGACAAACACACTGGGACAGCATTTTTTTATATCCTGTGTTCGACATGGATGTGATTTTACTAACTTAAGAAAGAGATAGGAAGGAAGGAGAGAGAGAGAGAGGTTTGAAAGGCTCCGCTTGAAGGAGGGACTCGGTGAAGAGGCCTTATTCTTGAAATACGGGAGTAGGGAACGAGATCTTTAGTCTCGCTTGCGTGCATCCGGCCAGCACAAGTGTACCAGGTTAAAATTAACGCAAAATTTCACTTTATATTATACATCTTCATAAATCACCATAAAAAAGGTCAAATTTTATTTAAAAAAAAAATTATAATAAATAAATAAACTTAATTCTCGCTAGAGATAGTATTGCGATCACGAAAATTTTCGATGTCGACATTTTGATGTTTTTATACGTTTTGAAGGTTTCTGAGTCATTTTCACTAAGGTTGAGAAAAATGTCTGCCTGTCTGTGTGTGTGTCTGTCTCTTTGTATATATATATTGGGTTGGCAACTAAGTCATTGCCGATTTCAAATAAGAAAGCAAATTCAGAATTTTTGTTTAAAAATATAACTTTATTCAATTAGATATATTGCCCGTTCTTGTCGATGACCTTTTTCCATCGTTCTGGCAGCTTAAAAATTACCCGTTCGTAAAATGTCTGGTCTTTGCTATTAAAAAACTGAATTAGGTATAATCTGACATTATCCGCGTTGTTAAAAATTTTACCATTTAAAGAGTTGTGCATGGAACAAAACAAATGGTAATCCGAAGGTGCAAGGTCAGGGCTATATGGTGGGAGTGACAAAACATCCCAACCCAGTTCCAATAATTTTTGCCGAGTAACCAAAGATGTGTGGGGCCTTGCGAACTCATAATGGAAAACAACACCCGCCGGATTTGATAATACCGGCCGCTTTTCTTCAATAGCATCCTTCAGTTTGTCGAGTTGTTCAACATACACATTTGAATTTATCGTTTGGTTCTGTGGCATGAGTTCAAAATACAAAATTCCTTTGTAATCCCACCAGACTGACAGCATAATCTTTTTTTGGTGAATCTCTGCTTTTGATGATGTTTGGGCTGGTTGATCTTGCTTCACCCACGATCTCTTGCGAGTAACATTGTTATAGACTATCCACTTTTCGTCGCCAGTAACTAGGTTCTTCAGAAATGGATCATTTTGATCTATCGACAAAAACGGCAATGACTTAGTTCCCAACCTAATATATATATGTGTGTGTGGACAAGATTACGCAAAAACGGTTTGAGCTAGAATAATAAAATTTGGCATACGGACATTATTCAAAATTTGTAGTTTTCTATCAACTTTTGAGAAATGTAGCTCAACCGGAAGAGGGTCATTACTTAGCACGTTTTCATTATTTTTTCTCTAAACTGACCTTAAAAATAAAAATATTTATTTGATAGTTTTTCACATGATTAAAAATTGTATAAAACTGCTATATATAAAATTTCAGCTTGATTGAATTGCTGAAAGTACCGGAATTAATTTTTTAACACTGAAAATCACGCGCCAACACGTGACGTGGTGCCATCAATAAAGCCAAACACGCGCTGGTTTAATAAATTTTAATTATTGATTTTAATTTATAATTTAATTAAATTTAATTTATATATATATATATATATATATATATATATATATAAATATAATATATGTTATTTAATCCAATTCAAATTGCGAGATAATCGAGTGGAGACACTCCAGCTTATTTAAAATTAGGATCAAGACTAATCGTTAAGCCTATTATCATTGTTATGATTTTTATTATTTATTTATCTATTAACAATTATGATCACAACAATTTTACTTATTAATTAAAATATTTAATTCTATTTTTCAAATATAGTTGGTATATAAAAAAAAACATTTCCTAGTATTTAACTGTGATAAATTTTAAATCTCTTGGGAAGTACGTATCAAAAAAAAAAATTAACCAACATTTTCAAAATAAAATAACTTCCTACTATTAGTTCAAATTGAATGAATAGTTGTTTAATATTGTCATTTTGTATAAGGAGTTTTATATTTATTTTCAATATAAAATGGAAAATAATTTTTAAATAAATCCATGTTTTTTAAGTTTATAAGAAGCTTATATGTTTTATGTTTCTCTAAAAATAATTTTTTTCTCTCTTCCTACCAAGGGAAAAACCCTATCAAATTCGAGTTGGTAAATTAAGAACATGAAAGAGAGTAAGTGTATATTTAATATTTTATATAAAAAACAAAAATATTTTTAAATGACAATTGATACGGATTGAATAATCATTGAATTACATATATATTTTAAGTGATAAATTCATTATGAAGTAATATATTAATTAATTAATTTTTTTTAATTATTAATATGTAGGTTAGTAACAGGGAATTCATTCTTTAGTTGAATAAATATAAAAGACCTTTTATACTCATATTTTAGAACTTTTGTCAAGAATTTTTTTTTTTTAAGTAAATATCCTAAAGTATTTTATTAAATACAACACACACAATTTCAATAATTTTCTTTTATATTATTTAAAAATAAATTGAATATATAGTAAATTATCAATAAAAGTAACAAAAAAATTGTTAATTATATCTATTTTTATATAGAAAAAATGTTACTATGAGTTAATTATTTTTTTTATTTAAATTAAGCGAAATATATTTATTAGTAATTTCACTTGATTTTAAAAATGAATAGCAATATTATTTATTACTTTCATTGATCTCGTATATGTAGATATTATGAAATATACATATTGCATTCAGTCAAAAATTCGAAATTTTAACGGAAATTGTACTCAGTTTAAGGTTCCTTAAAAAAATTGTAACAATATTGCATAAGATATGTACATAAAATTGCATGCATAGAATCTCTCAAAATGGCCTCTGTATGTGATCAGCCTAACTCAAAACAAAAAAAAAAGAAAATGCTCAAAACTGATATTCTACACTGAAACTTTTTCGCTAAAATCTCATTATTAGAAGAACAGTTTTTTTCAATTTTTTCAAAAACATCTCTAATGATTTTGATTAAACTCGCTTTATAAATGTCAAATAAAATTATTATCTTTAATCTTAAGAAGATTTTATCCAATTTGAAATATCCATTAAAAGACATAATTGGCAAAGTTTTCCTCTATACTACCTTAATTTATTTTTTATTTTATTTTTTTATTTTACATAAATAAAGTCCACACATTTTTAAATATTAGTAGAAGATGGATAAAATATGATCCATAAAGATTATTAATGCCAGAAAAAAATTACAATCAAAATTGCAACAAAAGTGTAGAAATAGTAGGGTGTGAAGTCAAAGCTCTGTGATTAATCTGCACCACCTGTTTTTGTTTTTTAGAAAAATTAAAAAAAAATAATAATCATAATAAGAAGTTTCTTAGTCATATATTTCCTGTGGATCCTTATTAATTTTTCCTTTTGCTATAAAGAGGGAATAACACTCGATGGTTATCAAAAATTGTACTTGTAATTAATTGTATATAAATAAAATAAAGAAAGTATAATTAAAATTAAATTTTGTCAAATGAACATTTCACAAAATTCTGTATGTGAATTACAATGATTATTCATTAAAATTTTAATAAATAGATGAAAAAAATAATAATTAAAATAAATAAATAATAATGTCAAAATTTATGATTCATATTTCCTTCCAACGTACCTCTTGACTTTTTTTAGATTCCTCAATCTCATTTATCAAATTAAAGCATTTTTTCATCTTCAATAAACAGAAAACAAGATTTTTACAATTTCTTCATCAATCCTAAAATATTATATATATATATATATCTTGCATTTTTAATTAATAATAGTAAATTCAAGAGAATAAAACTGACTAGTTGATTTCATTATATATCTTCTAATTGGAAAAGATACTCTTCAAAACGAAAATTTAACATTCTGGAATTTTGTTCTTCTTTTTTTATATTAATTAACTTTCATATATATATATATATATATATATATATATATATTATTTTTTTTCATTTAGAAAATTCTAGGGAATTGAGAATAAACCGGCAATGATGTCGTCCTCTTTTCAAGGTTATGGTAGCTGTCTGTGTAATCACTTATTTTTTTCAAAATAGTTCATTTGTGAAATTATAGGATGAATGATAATTAGGGTGGATGCCATCTTCTCCTCCAATCCCCCCTTCCTCCTCCTTCTATGGATATTCTAATATTTATTTTGTAATATCCATTTATTTCTCCTACGGTTGTATTTTGATTAGACTTAATAGAATTATAAGGATTATATGAAAAGGATATAAAAGGTGATTGAACTTAAATGTTCATTAGTACAAGTAATAAAAATGCTTAATGAAAAAAACAATTTTTTTTTAATCTGACATATGTTTTTTTTAATCTGACTAATTCAAGTAATGCATTTTTTTTCAGTACAATCAGTCGTCTTTCAAGCAAGCACAATGCAGGCAATTTTCACTAAAATTTATTAAAAATTCTCTTCTACATAAAAAAGTGAGATGATTTTCTTAAGGTTAAAAGATTAGTGTACCACAATCCAATTCCTTTTTGATCTTTTAATTGTTTTCCGCCAGTATATATAGTATAAATAAATTTTATATATTTATATTATTTAATTACTATTTTTACTCACTCTTTTATTCTAATAATATAAATATTAAATTTAAACTATATACAAAAAATATATAATTTTTTAAAGTCATTTTTACTAATCTTTTTTCAATATATATTACTTTTTAATTCTGAGAAAACTAATGAAGGATATTAATATTGTGGTAGGTGTCTCTCATTTAAAGATGAATTGTAAAGTTCCCTTTAATAGAAGAGAATTTTAGAATTAAACTACAAAGCACTTTCAACCTCAAAATAAAATCATAGCATTAACTTGTTCAAACTTATTGAGGTATAAAAATATAAAAGAAATTAAACATTAAAATATAATAAACGATATTAAGCATTTGAATGCAAGTCCATTCAATGTGCATTTAGCTATTCATTGATAATAAAACTAAGAATAAATCGAAATAAATTACATTCAATCTTGTCTCTTCAATTTAAATTGGAAGGTCACTTGGAGCAAATTGGTTCATGCATTGAGACCCCTCCATTCCATGTCGGTCACATTGATAAGATAAGGACACACATGTCAAAGTCTTAGGAGGTCGTTAACGATTTTGTTAAAATGTAGATTATACGTAAATATTGCAATAAGAACAATTAATTGCATTATTATTTTTATTTAATAAATAATCTTAGTTTGTTTTTCTTCTTTTTTCAAAAGTAAAGTGAATGGTTAATTTATGCAACACCCTTAAAGAAAAATAAATAAATACTATTCTATTAGTTATGATCAAAATAACTAGATAATAATTTCTTAAAACTTATACTTCAATTTATTTTGTATAAAAGAATATACTCAAATTTTACTATTTATAGTAATTAAGAAGATTATCTGAATTTTTTTTATCAATAATATTAATATTTATTTAGCAATCATTCGAGTAACATACATTATTATTAGTTATTTAATTAATAATATTCAAGGATATTAAACATAATGTAACAGTGATTTTTGATGTTTTCCATAGATAGTATAGATAACTTTTGCTCTCTTTCCATGTGAATTTTATTTATTAATTTATTTGATCGGTCAAATTTGATAGCAACGTTTTTAATATTATTTCCAATAAATATTATTAGAAAAGAAATAAAAAAACATTCTTAAAAATGAAACAAGGAAAGAAAAAAATTAAGTTTTTCATATTGAGATAGTATAATTTATTTATTTAATAAATTATTTCAAGAATGACAATTTTTTGTAAGATTTTTAAAATATGAAATATGCAATTCGTTTAGAAAATGACAAAAAAAAAATTGTAATACGTACTAAAGGTAATTAATTTATTAAAAAAGAAATTATTATAGAAAGAGAAAAATATCTCTTCAAAACAAAAAAAAAAACAAAAAATCCTGGCGGCAAATGTAAATAAACAAAAGTAAATTATGTTTGTTTATACCTTCATAAAAGAAATATACAATAAAGAGATAAATGACAAAAAATTTAACCTGGCAACAAATTTTCAACCCCAATGATCATGTCGATGAACGAAAAACAACCAATGAACCTTGACAAAGATCAATACAAGTAGAAATAATTAAGTGAATATCAACATAAAATATACCTCTATACTTATATTATAATATCCATATAATACATATATGTATTATGTATAGAAAACTTTATACAAAATTTAAAAGTTTTGCCATTATCACTTTTATTAATTTATTTTAAGTTGTTTGAAGGAAATTATGGAAATAAAGATTTTCTGGAGTAAAATTATATTAATAATTATATATATATATATATATATATATGGTAATCAAAGATTTTAATAAAACAAATAAAAATTGATTGAATTGAAAATGGGAGTTTCGATTTCCTTTAAGTTTTTTGTTTATTAATTAATTAAGAAGATTAAATAATAATTATTGTAAAATAAAAAGGTTAAAAGAGTGAGTTATATTAAAAGATGAGTAACGGCCACCGATACAATATGACATTTGGAAATATATAAATGATTCATAAAAATAATAAGAATAATAATAATTGTAATAAAATTAAAATACTCCTCTTTGGGGATACTTGTTTGATACATAATATTTGACACTAACTTACGAAAATTAGAACTCAAATCTGGAAAAATAGAATTATTCATAAATTTCAAAAAATTATTTCTTTGAAGATTTTATATAAAAGTATTTTTAAATGTTTAAATCAGGGGGTAAACTATGACCATTCGATGGACACATTGCAAAAAAAAATATGCTGGGTCGCACATAAATATCATTTTACCTTTATTGTAGAACCATGCCGAAAAAATTTTAATGTTTTCATAATTTGCGTTTGGGCCGCACTTTAGACAAGCCTGGTTTAAATCAATTTATGAATATTCAACAAATTATTATTAGATAAAGTCTTAATTAGATTTCTAAACTAATCTATAGTATATAAGTATATTTATTTATATGTATATATATCGTATATAAATAAATAAGATCTTTATATATGTAAATTTTGTTCATGAATAAAAGAAAAATTGAGGAATTTCCTTTTGCAAACATTTATGATAATTTTTTTTTAAAAACCATGATTTCAATATAAATATGCAAAAGTGGATTTCATTTAAATGAAGGAATAAATGTGACTAGAAGACGATAAAAAAAATTCAAAAAAAAACCACAATTGTTGTCTGGTAAAATGTTACAAGAGAAGTTTTATAATTAATGAAAATATTATCTTTATGAGGAAAAATGTAGAATATAAAAGTACTTTTTTATATTTTTGTATTTATATTTATATACTATTAAACTTTTTTTTTTTATTTATCATGTTAATATTTTCTTGAACTTGAATTTAAGTCACTATTTATTTTTGTTTGTGACAATGTACTGAATCACTGAATTGACAATATTTTCTACATAATCATTTAAATATTTTTTAATTTTAAATTTTATCTTACTTCTTCCTTTCAGAAAAAAATAGATCTTAAGCTAATTATATATATATATATATATATATATATATATATATATATATATATATATATATAGGTATAAAGAAGGTTTAACTCGGAAATAATTTAAGTAAAAACAAAGAGTTTTCTTATCAATTAAAGTTCTAACCCAATAAAATAAAATTTGTACTATAATAATTGCTAATATATGCATATATTTTTGAAAAATTTACATTTATTAATTGAGCCTTTCATTTTTTTTTAATTTAATTATTTATAATATTAATAATAATTTGTAATTAATCAAAATAATATTAATTAATTAAAGAGATTATTATTAAAATATTAAGATTTATTTATTATACTGCATTAAGAAAAAAATAATTCTATAAAATAATATAGAATTGTTTATATAATGTAGTATAATATTTACTATTTTTAATACTAAATGTAAATACACGAGGATATTTAATCCTCATCATAACCTTCTAATATTTACTAGTTTAGTTGATTGACCTCGTAATCCCCTCCACATCTAATATACCTGTTTTTAGACATTTCCCAAGGCCAACGAAGGTAAAAAAAAATAATATTTAAAAAAAAAAGCTTAATTCATATTTACATAGGAAACCCTTCATATGCAAATTCATGTTGGGATTCTATCTACCTAAAGCGAATTGAGTTGGGGATTGTATTGAAAAACAAGCGAAGAATGAAACCAGAAAGTAAATGAAAAAAATAATAATAAGAGACTCTTATCACAAATAATCTAAATGTAAAGATAATTTGAGAAGTGAAATTGTAACACATACATAATAAAAAACATAATAATAATAAAATGATAAAGTTAACGAAAATTTATTTATTTATTTAATAAAATGCAAATATTTGGAGGAATATTTTTATCCATGGAATGAATCAGTCTTTTCTTTTTATATTATTTATTATTTTTTTTTCTAACATAATAAATCTTTTGTTTATTTTATAATTATATTCATATAATTTTCTACTTTCACTTACATATTTTTTTCAAAACTCGTACACACACTTTATTTTTACTTTTATCAAAAATTGAATAATATAATTATTTTTAATTGAAAAAAAAAACAGTTTTCCAAAATAATACTTCCCTATTTTGTAAATTTGAATAATATATGGTTATTTAATATTAGTGATTTTTATTGGGTTAATGAATATAATAATATAAAATTTCAGAATTAATAAAATCTATAATTATATATACAAATAAAAAAAATAATTATATTATCTCAGATTATTATTTTAAATTACGATGGGTGTTCAAAGTATTCTCGGTATAGGTATGAAGGAAAATGCAGAAACTTCTAACTAAAATTTATTTTTCAATGTAGTCCCCCATAACCTCAATACACTTGTTTGCTCGGGAAAGTAACTTTTGAATTCCCTCTAAAAAATGTGCGTTAATTGCCACCTTCAGCTTTTCATCGTCAGAAAAACGTTTTTCACGAAGATCTTTTTTTTTTTAGGTTGGGGAACAAGAAGTAATCACTAGTAATCACTGGGGGCAAGGTCTGGGCTGTAAGGTGTATGCTTTATTTCTTCAAAGCATTTTTCTCAACATTGTCGCATCAGTCATTCTGGTCTTCTTACACCAACGATAATTAGATTAGTACTAATGAGAAATAAATGAAATTTTGAGGTTATGTTCTCAGGGAGTGTCATTACCAACTGAAATAATTTAAATCCCTTCGTCACTGCTAAATTACCCCGTTACCGAGAATACTTTGAACACCCCTCGTAATTATTAATAAATCTAGTCAAAATTATTTTATCTGACCATCGATTATTTATGTTTTTATTATATTTTATTATTTATTAACAAATTCAATTTTCATTATCTAGATCTAAAACTTTCAAGTTCATAGTTATACCATCAAGTTAGACTAGGGTTGCCAACTGCTCATTTTTGGGAAAGAGAGTCCTTTTTAACACCTTATTATGGTTCTAAAAAAAACCTAATTTTTTAGGGGTGTCCTTTTTTGGAACATTATAGAGTTGGCAACCCTAAGTTAGACCTACTTCTGATCCCACCACTTATTTCATTCTCATCCATATTTTAATAAATGGAAATATACCTATATTCAATTTTTCCTTTGATTGTATGAATATCGAAGTATAATTTGATCAAGTACTAATTGAACAAGTTATTCTTTAAAGATTTTCCGCAATTAAGAGAAAGAAAATTTTAATAAAACCTGACAGATATTAATTAATAATATCCATTCATTATCTTCAATTATATTCGTATTAAATAATCCTTATAAATATTGTTTAATGAATTGTGAATATAAAAAAAATAATATTTAATCATTTTGTTTTTTAAATCCTACTTTAACCATATTACAGAGCAATAATCTCTAAAAGATTTTTGTTATTTAATTATATTAATCCTTTGTTTATTTGACGATTAAAAAAAAAATCTAAAAAGAAAATTATCGAATTGTTTATCTATATTAACAAACAAATAAAATTGTATATTTCAGATTGAATTTTTAGAAAAAAAAACAAAACATTTTTATTTGTTTTCATTAAAATACATATTATATAGAAAATATTTACTTTGAATATTTTTGAAAAAAATAAATACAAAGAAAATTAAAAATAGGTAATTTCAATTAAATTATTGTTTCAAATACAAAAAGATTAAATATTTAACTTTTTTTTAATCTTTACATTACCTATTTATTTTTTAAAATATTGAAACTTATTTTTTGAATTTCTAAACATTTCGAAAATTTAATTGTATTTTTTAATGCAAATCATTTGGATAATATTTCATTTTAGAAATATAGAAATTCAAATAAGCTAATAAATTATTTTTAAACTAATCATATAATATTTTAATATTTTCATTAATTATAGTTATTTTTTGGGGATTTTTGTACATTTTAAGTTATCTATAGTTTCTGATTGTTAAATCCAAAATCATCTTAAAAAGCTATTTTCACTTCAAGTCAAATAAGGGATTTTTTTTATATCTTAGTGAATCACTGAAAATGAAAGAAGACATTTAATAAAGTTTTCAATATGCCGGATAATATAGAGTCTATAACAAAAAAAAAGTTTGTGTACGTGGTTAGCTTCCAAATTCAAAAAGATTTTTCTTTTCACTTCACTTCCACATCTACCATTGATATTCATGTATGAACAACGAAGGGAAAGTATAGAAATAAAATAGATTTTTCACCGGAAATTTTCAATTTTAAAGAAATCTTTAATTGAAAAATTAATATAAAACAAGACAATTGTTTTTTTTTGTAAATTTCCTTATAAAATAATTTCTCTAATATACCTATAGGTATACCTATATTAATAATAGAACATTACTAAAATTAACATTAATAATAATAATAATAATATGTATAACTTGATGTATTACTTCATAGTAACTTAATTTAATTTTTTTTTAATTTGTTTTCTGTTTGTTGTTTTTTTGAATATTTTTAAATTATTTATAATTTAATTTAATTTTAAATTATTTAAAAATTTGTAGAAAAATATTAAAAACAGATCTTTTTCTTATTTTCTATATTCATAATGTGTTAAAATTCTGTTTCATTTTTAAATGTTGTCTAAAACAAAATTAATTCTTTATTAAAAACATTTTTGTTTTTTGTTTTTTGTTTTTCAAGTGAATCTATTTTTAAAAAAGTTTATTAAAATAGTATTAAATTCTAATTAATTGGAATCCTTTTTTTGTCTAAAGTTTAATTATTTAAAATATATAAATTTATCAAATGAATAAGGACGTGAGAGAGATGGGAGAGGGTAGGGATTGGAGGGTTGTGGCTCATAATAGGGATACTTGGAGTAGTGTGTTTGCTGAGGCCAAGAACTTTCGAGTTCCGTTGAGCCATAGAGATAGATAGATAAATAGATATCAAATGAATAAAGAGGGATAACAACATTTTACTATTAATTCAAAATTTAAAAAAATATTTATTATTTTTAAAAACAAGAATAAGCGATAAATGTTAGATCCATCACAAATTTTCAGTGATCACTTACTTACACTTTCTTTGATGGAAAAAAAACTTCTATATTTTATAATTTTTTTGATTTAAAAAAATTTAAACGAAATTATCCTATTTACTGATTATTTTAATTTGAATAAAAGATGATAATAATATTAATAATAATAGTATTTTATTGATTTTAATTAATAAAAATAAACCTTTCTGTCATACAAATCACATTTTCATCTACCCTTTTATTATTTATTTATGAATATGAAAATTATTAATAAGTATGTATGATCTAGATAGATTTCTGTGTGATTGAGATGATCAATTGGAGGTTCATTTTGATGAACGATCAAATGTCAAAAATGTACTCACGTGTGACCGGAGATCACTCGTCTCGCTTCCCTCGATGTCGAATAATTATGGGTTTTTTTTTTTCTTTTTTTGTTCACTCTCGGCTAAAACGAAACACTGTTCCCACGATCACTAATGTCACCCGAACACTTGAATGTTCATTAACCAAACAACCACTTGTCCACTCTTTTTTTTTTATATATATTTTTATTATTACTATTTTTTTTATTCCTTATAATTTCATTTGTGATTTCATTCCTCTAACATTGTGGAGGTCAAGATGTTACTCCGGCGCCGTTTCAGGCCAGAATGAATGCGGGCGCGATTGCGGCGCCTCTCGGGCCCCTCGTGTCCCTCGTGTCCCCTCATGTGAATCCCCTCCACGACACCCGTCGCGGTCTCTTCAGGCACCTGCGCTACACGTGCAGACTACATTTAATCGCCAATCCAAACGTGATACCATAATAAACATTTTAACATACCCCTGAAAATTTATCGCAATGCTCCACCACAAATCTCATTTCCATATTTCTAAACGGACATTCAAGATCAAATTAAAGATCTGTGCTTTCTCAAATTGGTTACATATATATTTACATTCTATTACAGTTTATTTATTAAAGATTTATATAACATCAATTTTATTTTGATATTTTATTCAAATTTCTATTTGATTTATTTTATAAACTAGATAATGAAATAGGATTTCAAGCAATTACCATCCATTTTCAGGAGCAAATAAAATAGTTTATCAAATTTGTTTATCTACTTAACACATTCTTGTATTTTAATTGATTTTATTATAAAGATACAAACATTTTAATTAGAAAATGTATAATAAGAAAATTAATTGAGTTTTGTTATTGATTTTTTTTAAAGAAATATTTACCAAAATTAAAAGAAAATCTCTTTTAATATGATCCTTTTATCTATTAACTAATTGGCAACAGTGAACTTTAAAGTTTTTGGACGCCACAACGACTTTGACTTCTGACTGATGCTACCCATCTCCATCCAATTCTTACTCTTTTCAAATTCCTTAGATAAAAGTTTACAATATAATATTTATTCCTGGATTAATATTTCGTAAAATGTAATAAGAAAGACAAAAATTCTACTTTCTCAAATTTATTAAAAAAATATTTCTTATTAATAATGGCCTTATATAATAATATCTTTAAAATGTATATTTTTGTATTATTTAGTCCAATTAGATGACAGATGGGCTTTGGATTTTTTAAAAAATAAGAAAACAAGTATAAAACAACATTTTTATAATTATCTCTCTTTCTGAAAATAAATTTAATTTTCTTGAAAGACAATCATATTATAGTAGGTATATAGTTAAGAAAATGGAATACATATTATTAAAATTATCGCGATAGTATTGAATAGAAATAAGCGTAAAACTTTTATTCAAATTAGTAAATAAATATAAAAGATGCGCAAAAATAAATAAATAATATGATAATTATTAAAATATAGATTCGTTTAGACAAGTTTTTTTATAAATAAAATATTTGATAAAATAAAATTACACCATCTGTTTGTTGTTTTCAAATGAATAAATATTCTAAGTTAACAAATATTGTATTCCCCTGTTAGATAGGCTTTTACATTTCTCTTCTTTATTTATATCAGTCACTTTCTGAGTTTGCCGTTGAATATTTAACATAACAAAAATAAAATATTTAAAATTTACACTAGCAAAATTTTTAAATTTAAATTTTATTTTTCTTAATTTTAAATAATACTGTAAATATGAATTATTCTTTTTGTTGGTTTATAAATCATTTATTAATATCAGCTATATTTTAATAATATATTGTTAACTATATTCAAATTATAAGGACAATTACATAATTCTAGAGAATTAATCCCATGAGTTCTATAACTCTCAACTATATGTAAAACACTGGAGATTTATAAATTCCTTACTTCACAAACCCCCATTGTGAATTCTCAATTCTCATATTCTTTATGATAGAGGGTATGTATGGTTCCATCCCTTTTCTCCTTTTCTCTAATTTTATCATTTCACCATCGTTATATTTTCATTATTATCTTTAAGATATAAGAGTGCTCTATTAAAAACCCTTTTATAATTATGTATAAATATGAAGACAGATCAATAAGTGACTTTTGGAATTTCCTGTCTCTTAAATGAAATGGAAACATTGCTCCTGTTGGTAGGACTATCAGCTGATTACTGTCGAAATTTAAACCAGCTGGTTGACGTTCCTTCGTGATTTGAGAATAAATTGGAAAAAAGTGAATTTCCTTGAAAATCCATGAATTGGGATACGAATTGTTCCATCATCCGACCTTTTCTCCGGATTTAGCCTCGAGTGACTATTTCTTGTTTCCAAACCTGAAGAAATGGCTCGGAAATTTGACTCCCCAACGATGAAATCATCTCACAAACTAATACCTATTTTGAAATCCCCGACAAATCTTATTTTTTGGAAGGGATAAAAAAATTGGATAAACGTTGAACTGAAAGGAGACTACATTGAAAAATAAAATAATTTTTTATCCAAGTTTCATTCAAAAAGTCACGGACTTATTGACCTTCCCTCGTGTTTTAACATAGATGCTCATAGGAGCTGTAAAATTTAGGTAAGTTTTGGATTACATGCGAATACGAAAAGGCGGTCTTACCACATTAATATAATATTAGTAGAGATATCGCTAATTTATCTTCAGATTCTGTGTTTCTAAACCATGAATATTATTTGATTCCTAGTTTTATTGAAATTCAATAGAAATAAAATCCAAGTTTGATCCTGAAACAATTCTTTCTCTGTTTCAGGTTGAATTTCGAAAGCTGAGGTGCTCACAACCATCCTATTCGGCCTCGTTTCAAATTGAAGAAAGGTAGACAACAAAGTATCACTGCTGTAGAGATGTAGTTCTTATGATAAAATACGTCAGCCAATACCGGTGTAATAGGTTCTGATTCGAATCATTGTCTGCCATATCTGATAACCGTGTTAAGTGCCAACCGGCCCCAAATTACAGATTCACGATAATCATCTTGATTGGTCGGAAAAGAAGACGGGGTGGAGAAGGTGATGGATGATGGATGGATATATGGATAACTGATAGAGCCTGGCTACTACTAACACCCATTTTTTTACTATTATTAAATTATAAAAATTAATTTCATACTGCCATTTAATTAGTAATTAAACATTATTCTGTTTAGTTGTTTTTTTTTATTTTATTTTTTATTAAAATGTTGATTTATATTGAATCACTCTTATTTAGAATTCATTTTCAAAATTAAAATAAAATAATCTATTCAGCAGATTGATTTTTTCAAATATTCAAAATTCTTTTGTCATTGAAAAACGGTTTATTTGTCCTTTCCTTCTCCCTGCTTCTCTATCTATGACTCTTAATTAACTCGTGAATGTTGATTTGATTTTTTAAGATTTTTTTTTTTAAATTTTCTAATACTCTCTTATTTCCCCTTCTTTAAAGCAACGTTTCGGTATATTTACAGTGGGCGGGATTCTTTTGTTATCGGATTCAGATTTCATCTCAAAGGCCTTTGCCCCTTTTTCCCCTCCCTCATTCGGCCCTACCACCATCGCCCTTTCTACTAGATCTCGATTTAATTTATCTTCTTCTTCCTCTTTTTCTCATAAGGGCTCTTTTCAATTCAATGAGGCCTATTGATCATCGTGGAGGCAAGCAAGAACATTTAGTGGCACGGGAGGATTGGGAAAGGATGAAGTTTGGAAGGGGGAGGGACGTTTAAAATAAATTGCCAATCACAATAAAGTCTACCGATTATTTTTTTTTTTTAAAAAACAAAAATTGTATTCAATTTTAAAGAAAAATTAATGTTTACACTGGATTGCCTGAACGAAGAGGGTTCTATTTTTTTAATTATAAATTTATAATGATACACATATGAATTAGACTTATATTAATTAATTACAATCCACTCTTCATGTCACTTTCTGTTGGAAAGTGCCCAAGAAGCTGACTTCTCTCTTCTCGGTAGACCACTTCGATTTAGATTATACCGAAATATACCTAATATATCTAATAGAAAAATTGAATATAGAAAACCATTTTTATTTGTAAAATCAATAATTGGTTGGGAGTATATTCAAATATTCAAAATATTACTGACTAGTGTATCAATACTTCTTATAAGAAGTATCCACTTGAAGTTATGTGCCGCAATACGAAAAAAATGCTTGGAAGTTTGGAAAAAGGCTTTGCATAGATATTTAGCTTTATCAGAGAAATATACTTAAGATGACAACATAAATAATAACAAATAAATTTTTTTTGATAAAAATAAAGTCCATTTACTATTTGATCACTCCTCGAATTGTTACAAGAAAATTACTAAGTAAAAAAGATAATCCTTTTCAAAAATGATTATCCAATTTCGAAATTTATTCATAGTAACTCGAAGCAAAAAAAATACAATACACTCTTGAAAAAATAATCTACATTAGTAATTAATTTAGTATTAATTTGGTTTAGAATCTAGTGAAATTTATTTTTATTTATTATATTTAAAAAGAACTTGGAATTCTTTTATCATCTTCTTATTATTATTATAATATTTTCTTTTTTTAAAAAAAAAGAATATTATCTTAGAAAATATTAATTTTTAATCTTTTAATATATTTATTTTTTAATTTCTCTTTTTTTCATTAAATAGAGATCGCAATAGTCGTCTCTAATTTATTTGCCAGGTTATTTTTATAAATTTTCTCTCGCATTTTAAATTTTCTTTAATGATCCCCACATAGTTTCACAACTCGATTCGATGCATTTTTATCCATTTTAATTGAATTAAATCACCTTCATTAAATACATGACTATTTCTTTTATTATATTAGGAGAGCTTTTATTTTTAATCTTTTTAAGTTCTTGTTTTTTTTTCTGTTTTTAATTTTCTTAAAATTCTTTGCATTTATATATATATATATATATATATATATATATTTATATAAATATATATTTCAGATCATTTATTTATTTCATAAAATATGACATTTTTAGAATTGAAAACAAGTCTATAAATAATTTTAATAAATTGGATATATCTATTATACAAATTTAATTAATCAAACTTATATATAATTCACAATAATTAGTTAATCGTTACTAAATATTTTATTTTATTTTTATTTTATTTTTTTTAAACATTTTTTGTTAAATTATTGATAATTTCATAGCTTCAATATTTCTATTTTAAATTATAAAAGAAACAATTTTAACGTCGAAATACAGAGACCATTGGTGTGTAATAGAGAAGTAATGATTCATTATTTTTTTCAGCTACTTTTATTTATTACTTATTATTTTTTATATTTTTTAATGCAGAACATAAGATTTGTTAATTTTATTTTTTGAATATTGTGAGGTTTGATTCTAATTCTTAAAGTAGACTTAAATTATACTTGATTAATTTTTATAATTAAGTATAATATCAGATATACGTATGTAAGAAAATAAAATACTATTTTTTCTATAATATAAAAGACCGAAAGTTTTTGAGTAATAAAAATAATAATAATTAATTGTTATATACATATATAGTATATATGTAGGATTTTTTGCATGTGTCTGGTCTACCTTGAATTAGAGTGGGGGAAGGGGTGGATGCCCGTAAAAGAGAAAGTTCCAAAATGATTATAAAAAAAGGCAAATTTACAAGAAGAGGGATCTTTATGATTTTAATTTTAGCCTTTTTTCTATTTCGCCAGATTTTGAAGGTCCTTGAGTAATTTTCACTAAGGTTGAGCAAAATGTATGTATATATGTGTGTGTGTGTGTGTAATAAAGTAGTTTCCTATCAACCTTTGAGAAATGAAGCTCTTTCGGAAGAGGGTTATTACCTACCACGTTTTGATTTTTTTTCCTCTAAACTGACCGTAAAAATAAAGATATAAGTATGTTTAATAGTTTTTCACATGATTAAAAATTGTATAAAACTATATATAGAATTTTAGCTTGATTGAATTGATGAAACTACCGGAATTAATTTTTTAAATTTTTTAACACGTTATCACGTGACGTGGTGCCATCAACAAAGTGCCAAGCACGCGCTGATTTAATAAATATTATTTATTGATATTTTAATTTATAATTTAATTAATTAAATTTAATTTAATTATAAGATATGTTAATTAATCCAATTCAAAATTGCAAGATAGTCGAGTGGAGACACTCCAGATTTTTTAGAGATTGTCATAGTGATCAATTAGTATATATTGTGTTTTCAATCATATATTACTTAAACTATTTTTTTTAAAAACAAACTGAACAATTTTTTTTTATTTTTAATAAATAAAATCTACATATATATATATACTAGCTGCTCCGAGCGCCTTCCAGGCGCTCTTCACACCTAGACGGGGGCTCCGCCCCCTGTACCCCCGAATGATACATGGTATTTGGTTGAAAGTCTGTATGTAAAAGGTTTTCATCCATTTTGTTTCAATCAGTATAAGTAGATAAGATATATATTTGTTTTCTTGGAAAATATATTTTAATTTAAGCAACAACAAATTTTCCTAGTATAATAAGTAAAATTTATTGACTATTTCATATTATTATTTATATATTTACTAATATATTTGTGGCTCTTTGCATTTATTTAAGTAGATTTTAATTAATTAAATAATTAATATTCTAAGTTTATGAACATTATTTTTTTTTATAAATTATATTAATTAAAATTTATTTTCTTATTTCTGTTTGTTCTTTATTTTACATATATATGTACAAAACACAAAACAATAACACAGACAGACACACAGACATTGCCTTTTATATATATAGATAGATTAAAACCTTCCCTGGGATGCCCACAACAATCCCTGAAAGTTTCACCGTAATCGGACGGGTAGTTTTTGAGTATTTGACAGACACACACACACACACAGACATTGCCTTTTATATATATAGATGGTTACAATTATATACTAATATTTATATGTATATATATATATATATCTTTTGATCAATTTGTGAATAAACAGAAATCGATTCTCTACAACATTTTTAAAAATTTTTAAAACAAATTAACGTTAACTCTTTAAAGTCAAGATGATAATATTTAACATGAAAATACCATAATCTTTTAAAAAAATGTAGGAATTTATCTGGTATTAACGAAAACAAAGGAATTGTCTATTTGTTTATATGGATACTTTTTATTTGACCAAGTGGCAGGTGTGTCCCTGACCACAAATACCCCGAGGGCATCAAGGTCAAGCCCCTACATCATTGTCTCACTTTACAATAAATATATATATATATAAATTAGCTTTAGGTTTAGGTGAAAAAATAAAATTGCTCTTTTTATAATTCTTACTCCCTTTCTAATAAATATATATTTATATACATATTAATTTATATAGAATATTTTTTTTTTTATAATATCGATATTTATCTACATTTGACGATAAAGATAATTTTATAAAATAAAATATTGAATTTGTTGAAAATAGTATAAATAAATTAAGTATTTTATATACAGTATATTTTCTTTTGCCAAGAATAGAGTTTTTTTAAATGTAATCATTTTATCAATCTAGAATAAATATTATTAAACAATTATTTATATCAATTCATTGGTTTTTTTTTCAAATGGAATGTTATTTTAATTTATTAACACAAGTATTTGCATATACTTGTTAGTATTTAAGTTTGTCAATTCACTCACAACTTTGATATTATATCGTATGAGATTCTCTTAAATCTTTTTTGCTTATCTTTTCCTTTATTTCTTTTTTCTAAACTAGAAAAAAAAATATTTATGCACGGTCAGTAGAAGGATTTAGATGTCGCTTGGATAAATAATAAACGAGAAAATAAACTCTTCCTATCTCGATGTTGCTTCTTCTATTTAAGATGACAAGGGTAGCAACATGCACATTGTGACATATCCACATGTTTTTGACTTTTCTATCTTCTTCTTCCCTCCCCCTCCCGCTCCTCACTCCCTCGAGCCAGTGGTATTTCTATTTGGCGATTGTAATGAGAGGAAACCCGGGTTAGGAATACGAAACGGTTAGTGGAAAAGGAGAGGAAGAAGCTTGCAGTGGTGGAACGCAAGCAAGTCAGTTCGTTGCTCGCGAATACGCAGACGTGCTTGTCTCTTAACCAAATAGCTCTTTGGTATATATGTCTGTAGTAGAGTCTAATAGATTGGTACGTGACATGAAAATCCGATTATGAATTACTTTGATTGTAACTTAAATTGCCATGTCTAACTAAATGAAAATTCCCTTAATATTAGTTTCTATACTAATAAATAATCCAATTGATATTTCTTTATGAAAATTAATATATACAATAGGCCTTTAACAGCCATCACTTTTTTTTATCTCTGATATTTTTAATTTACTTATTATTTTTTTATATTTAAATAAAAGTAATAATAATTAAAAATATTTGTTAAAAATAATAAATTATGAAATTGAAAGAGCTAAATGCTAAACTGTTAACCCCCATTTAAAACAAAACAAATAACAAGTAATATAAAAAAGATTTAAAATCAAGTCCTACTTAAAACTTATAAAACTCTATTAAAATTATTTGAAACTAAAATGAAAAATTCTAAGGCTAACTCCAGTCATTGCAAGGCACATTCTCATAGTATTTACTCCATCGGCCGCATCCCCAGGTGGCGGATAGGGGAATGCCCCCAGAAATGGGAGGTAGGAGTGAAATAAAATAGCTCCCGCAGACCAAAAAACACTTATTAAATCCTGTAAGCGTCAGACACGAAGTGGGCTGTTTTCTGGCCAGCGTCTGAGCTATAGTAGCCGGCTATATGGCGAAACATGATGGATGACAGCAGGTCCATTATCTACCTAAGACATGAGAAGATTGACTTTGAAGTGGCGAAGGATAGAAAAATAGAAAGCGCAGCTGGAACAGCGTAAATGATTTTCATACTTCGATGCAGAAAGATTTAAGAGAGTCAAAAGCCATATCACCTCAAAGCAAATGTCCATATACAAAGAAATCAGTCGGATACAATTAAGAAAGTCCATTCCCAACATTCAAATTAATTCTATAGGGTTGAAGAAAATGAACTAATAACAAATCTTAAATCTAATAGACAAAAGAAAAAAATTCAAAACATCATGTATTACAAAGTATAAAGATTTGAACAAAGTACAGTAAAAGTCCTATAATCCGGCACGTTCGGGACCAGCTCGGTGCCGGACTACCGGAAATTCCGGATTATCGGGCGGTAATTATAAGAACAATTAGATTAATAATTATACTAAAAATATAGTATGCAAATACATACCACAAAGTTTATTTTACATTTCATATAATGTATGTACACGTACTGTAAAAAATATTACACTTTGATTTATAAAAGTCACGAATGTCTTTTTGTTTTCTTGACTTTTGGCGTTTAGTATAAAATTTATTTCTAATGATATGGTAATCAATAATTTCTGAAGCACTGTAGCTAGTCACAGTCGGCTTTTAACAGGCCTTGAATAAAAGACCTTCTAGAAAAGCATTTAAAATTTTGAATAACCCCTTGGTCCATGGGTTGAATCCAAGATTTTATGTTAAGTGGGAGCAGAGTAGCAACAATATTCCCAGAAACTAACTCATCTACTGCAGGTGGGCTTTGCAATTGTCCAAAAGAAGGATGGCTTTAGTTTCTTCTGGTAGACCAAGGCTTTTGAAGGATTCCTTGACCTCAGGCACAAAGTGGTGAAAAACACAGTCTTTAAAGAGGACGCAGTCACCCACGCATTTGATTGAGCATCGTATTGGACAGGCAAATGTGCATTCTTAAAAGCCCTGGGTTTTGAAAATTTACCTATCACAAAAGGGGAATAGCTCTCGAGCGTTTTTATTTGCTTTAAAGACACACTTTTGGAGAAAACCAAAATTTTTACAATTTTCCGGAGCGATGCCGGACTATCGGGCATTCCGGACTGTTGGATGCCGGACTAATGGACTTTTACTGTAATACAGAAAAAAATCAGAGAAGCTAAAGAACAATATCTAAATAGTAAATGTGAAGAAATAATAAAAGAATTAGAAGTCAAATTCAACATCTTTAATTTTCTTAAAAAAATCAAGGAATTTGCTATTGATTGTAACTACAAAAAACTATCATGAATAGCCAAAATAATGACAAAATCTTAGTAGTTAAAAGTCATAGAATGATATATCTATAATCTGTTTTGAGACGCCAGATCATCTCACCCTCATCCCGTCTAAATACCTAGATGATACCTATCTAAATGGGACAAAGAAGAGGAGATAATCCATGCTATCAAGATACGGAAAAATAAAAGAGCCTGATAAAATACACACAAAACTACTAAAAATAATTGCCAACCTATATTCAGGTATTTTAAATTTAAGAGAGGTGTTAGGCAACGATGCATATTATCATTCCTTTTGTTCAACCTGTACTCAGAGGTCATATTAAGAAAGGCATTTGGAACGAGGGGGGAATTATGATAAATGGAAGACTAATAAATAACATATGATATGCGGACAACAAAATTATCAAGCAACCAAGCAGAAGTACAACAGATACTCAATAAAGTAGTTTAATAAAATTAAGATTATGGTCTGAGTATTAATACATCTAAAACAAAAGTAATGATATTCGCGAAAATGCCAAAATTGGTCGTTTGGGGTACCAGAATTTGTGGTTGAAGGACCTGCGAATGTGGTGAGGTTCTCGTTAATTGACATCTTTCGAGTTACAATTTCAAAGACATTCCTTGTCATCTCGATTGCTCAAAAAAGAAACAAAAATTAAAAAAGTTATTAGAACTTAAAGAGCATTAATAAAAAGTATTTTTTTTAATGATTGAAAATTTGGACAAAAGAACTACTTATAGTCTATAGGGAGGGTGTGAACTAATAGTAGGAATTGAAAAACAACTGGTGCATTCACCTACGTTTTACACTTTTATTTTGAAATTTTCTTCTTATATGAATTATAATAGTCGTTCATATTTTATATTTACGCAAAATATCATCTAATTGATTTACTAAAAATTATAATTATGCTGTATTACATTACTTTTACTTACCATCCTACAATTGATATTTATTTATTATTTAGAATTTTGTCCAGATTTTAATAATTAAATTTTTCGAAATTTTATCGTGATATTTTTTAATTATCACGATATAAAAATTTTTGTCATTTTAAACGAAAATAATTACGATACTTTAGCGCAGAGGTCGGTGAACCGGGGTAAATTACCCCTTTTGTGAGTAAAAAGTATATATTTTTAATTTGCTATTTTTTAAACCTGTTAGTATTTTTACAAATTATTTTCTTTTCAATTGTTTTCTTTTCAAAATTATCATGGGGGGCTATAATAGGAAAGATGCTTAATAGAGGCGATTTCGTTGTTTTTTTTTGCTCTTCACCATGGGGTAATATCAACTGACACCAAAATATTTTGGGGTAATGATTAAAAAAGTTCCCCGACCCCTGCTTTAGCGGGACTCATTTTAGAATATCTAAAAAAGTTTATTTTTTCAGTTCTAAAAAATAAAAGATTTTTTAATTTATTCTTTCATAAAAAAAATTAATATTAAGAAAGAAGATCCTAAGTATGTTTATTTATTCATTTCGTATAGATTATTTTTAAATTTAAAAATTAAGTTGATCAGCTTAAAGGTTTTCTAAACATTTATGTTTTTTTTTTTTATTTTATTCCCATTTCTGCTTGATTCTACTTTTTAATCCCACTCTACTTAATTGAATTGGATTCAATTACAAAGATGGATGATGGAAATTCATCTTAAAATATTCTATACGTTGACATTTTTGTTTGAATCATCATGTTCTAAAAATTATATATCTTTAGTAATTTATGCATAAATATATTTTAATGATGATGATAATTTGACATGACATTTGACATACATATTTATTAGGATTAGAAAAGGGAGTGGATTTGGTAAATTTTGAAAAAATATATTATTCGTCTATGATATCTTGTCACTGTCGATGACCTAGTGGAGGACAACTTAGTTTTATTAATATTTATAGACTCCCAATCCATTCAAGTTTTTCTTATTAGAAGGAATAAAAAATTTAGACAGAAATGATGCAGAAAAAAGTTAACGACACTATACTTCCGTTAACTATTTATATTGCTGTTATAACTCTTTAATAAAAAAAAATTTAAAAACAACTCTTTATTGAAAAGTTCACTAAAATGTAAAAAATAACAGAAGGTCATGAGTTCTTTCAAAGATAATTGATAAAAAATTTAATACCAAAGTTTGGTGGACGGTGATAATAGTTGAAAATAATTTTAATATTCTTAGGTATAAAGTGTGTGCCATCAAATTCAACAGAGGATGAAATGTGAGATGTTTTTCACAAGAGATTTAATTTATTTATTAAATTTTAAATAAAAAAATCAATGATAATAGAAAAATAAAATTATAAAAATGTTTTAATCCATGTGATTTATGACAAATAGATTTAAAATTTATGATTTTAATTTACATATTAAGAAAAATTATGATACTAAAATTAATTTGTAAATCCTAAAAATCGGGAGTGTCCTCCCCTAGACTTGCCCGCATATAAATAGGTAATTAGGTTACTATTATTATGTTTTAACAACAATAAAAATAAACAAACTAATTAATTTAAATTATAAAGTAAAATGGTTTAACACTATTATATATATTTATAATTTACACCTAACGCTACTTGTATAGGTAAAATGTCACTTCCGGTAGTCAGATCATGATGAAATTTGGTATCTGAATTTTTTTTTATATTTTTAAATCTATATACAAAATATGAAGCAATTATCTCGAAGCGAACTGGTACTTTACTGGAAAGGTAAAAGCAACCAGTGTAGGTAAAGTACCACTTCCGGTTAACCGATTTTGACGAAATTTTGATGGAAATCTACAAACTGTGAATAATATCGGTGTACCAAATTTCAAAGTCCTAGCTTGATTAGTTTCTAAGTAAATTTGCTCACAGACAAACATTACATACATACATCCATCTATACATACACACACACGGACATAAAGAAACCAAAATTATTTCATAAGTTTTAAGCATTAATTTCATAAGTTTTAAGCATTAATTATCTCTCCAGTTTTATCTAACTTTATTTTTTACATATTAGACATATGAATATTTAAAAACTTCTTTTATTGAATATAGTTTCATAGTTGACATAGATGACACCACCAAAAAAAGTAGATTAGTATATGTATTGTTTTTGAGATCGTATTCTTCAAAATTTCGAGTTAAGACAAAGAAAAATAAAAAATACGGTATAATATAAATAAATTTAGAAATATTAAATATATGTTTTTAGAGAAAATGTACAGATAGGGTGTGTCTCATATGAAGTGTTACTAAATTCACTGTCAAACCATTCATTGTATTTTGCTCATATTGGACACCCTGTTAGTTCATTTAGTTGCCCACAAGCATACAAAAGCATTTTCGTTTATTGTCACTCAAACGAATTTTATTAACCATGAATTTCAAATGAAATAATTACGCTTTATTTGACTGGAAAATCGAATTTTCCTATTATTAAAGAGCTCCAACATCTGCAAGTGAATAAAATATTTGTATACCCTAATATAAATTGTAACTACGATTTTTATAATGTAAAGAACATTATGGAGGCGGTTTCAAAATAGTGTTACAAATCCAATTAAGGTTCATAAAATGAAACTTTGAATTTCGAAACAAACCGTTAAAACAATCATGTTAAGAAATGCATAATATTTGACCGTTGTATTCAAAGAACATTAAAATATCCCCATATATATATATTAAGCATATAAGTTACAAAAAGTTTATAGACTTTTACTTACATAAATGAAAATTTAGAAAGAAATAAGAAAGAGCTGAAAAAATTCAAATAAAAACAAAAGGATCTGATATCGCTAAGTTAAATTTTTGAATATACAAGCCTTGTCACCAGTAGTCCTTATCATATTCAGACTTGTAAGGTTAATTCGATCGCCACAACCAAATAACCAAATGGACATATCTGAAACTTTGCTAAACTTCATCTAAGAGATCTATATTGAAAAATAAAATCTTGTATTATCATTGTCAGATCGATATATTATTTATTTTATATAAACATAGTACTAAACATAGTTGATAGGTTAACAAACTACTAAGCAATCAATTTTTGTTATATAATTGGTTATAACTACTGTATTATTCATTAGTATTTAGATTTATCTTTAGGAAATGTGATGAAACCCTTTCTCATTGAACAATAACCAATTTGATTTATTAATCAATAATCACTGACTATCATCCTTTCAAACAAGATTCTGTTGTTGTTGTTGTAGTTGTTTGTGGTCCATATTGCGCATCGCTTGACTGGAGGTCATTGAGTTGTTTGACCTTTCTGGACTGTCATCGACTTCTCCATCTCCGGTGGCGAACTTGATCTATTCCATCCGTCACTGCCATTGTCTACAGACTACTAGTTTTTCTCCTATTTTTCCAAGATGGTCACCATTACATGAACATGTATGCATTCGATCTACAGGGTGACTCAGATTGTTCAGTTAATAAACAAAAAAAAAAACAATGATAAAAATTATATCAATTTTTACTAATAATACCTTATTATTATTATTTATCTCTTTTGAATAAAATATATTTTGAAAAATTTTGACAAGATATAGAATTACGATTTTCTACATTTTATAGAATCCCAACACTTATTTTTTTATTTTAAATTATCAATAATAATATTTATTAATTTTTTAAAAGTTAAAATTAATTATTTTCTTGAGGAGATCAGATTCTATTATTTTTATTCTCAAAAATTTCCTTTTGAAGTTTAATATAATGTTTAAAAATAAATAATGTTCTCTCCAAAAGAACAGGGTCCATTGAACATGATTGAATGCCTCTTATCCTTTGATTAAGTTAATAAATATACGGTATATAATTATATTATTTAAAAAATATATATTACAATGATTTGAATATGATTTTATTATATAATAATGAACATCTGAAGAAAAATTTTCTTTTTCATTTATTTCTCATTATAAGATTAATCTGATTAACCAAAAATAAAATATTTGAAAATAATTTAAACTTTTTTTCAAAAACAATAAATAAAAGAAGTAAAAAAATTAGTTAAATCCGTTAAAAAACTTAAAAGACATTTCTTTCTTTCTCTAAATCTCTAGTTAAATAACATATAGTAGGTTAAGATACTTCGTTATTCTCCGTTCGCTATTCCTCAAGGTACAACAACTCAACCAATTCTAAGACATTCATTATTATTCTTCATTGGAAAGTAAAGCATATGTTTTAAAGGTTAGTGACAAATTGAATTGGAACATGGAAAAATAAGCAAACGAACAAATAATTAATTGTTTAATTAATTGATAGATTTAATTAAGTCATTAAATATAAATTTTACATTTTTTATACCCAAATAATTAAAAAACAAAATGAAATTTTTGAATACATACAATACCAATAGAAATTTTTATTTAAATTTTATTTAAAAAGTTTTTATTATACAAAATATATTTATGTTATTCTCAGTTGAATTAGGTTACCTTATTAGTTTTAATAATGATCATATATTAGAATTAATAATCACCCTATAAGTTGGCTAGTTGGATAGTTTGATCGACCTGTCTGTTGTGATCCTCCTTAACGAACCAAGTCAAGTTCACTTTGGTTAAGAAGAAGAAGAAGAAATCAACTTGTCCACACATAAACACAAACATACAAATATATATATATATACATCTGGGCGATTAATAAATAACACTCATTGCTGAGTAGAATCATCCATATTAGGGAGGAAAGAGTTTTTAGATAGATAAAATAAAAGTTTTTAAAGGGACATCTGCCTCGATCTTTGTATTCCAGTAAAAGTAAATTAAATCAAATAGTTACTAAGCCATTCAAGTGAAAGAATTCTTGGCATAGGCACAACAACACCAGCAACAACAAAAAAAAAGAATTTTAATTTTGTTATAAATTGTTCGAAGTAATATCTACTTTAAACATTCTACTTCACACAAAGAATTGTGATTAGTACTGAGAAGACGAGCTGAAGAAAATAAATAAATAATGTTCTTGTGTGGATAGATGTGTGAATAGGATCGGGAAAGAGGATAGGGTTATATCCTATATTTTATATTTATATATTTATATATATGGTAAATAAATTGATGAGCTAAGATAGAAATATTAAAAAGAGATATTTAAAAAATATGTATAATGAACATTTAACAATTTCTTGATTCTTACTTTTATATTAAAATTATTTACTTGTTTGACAGAAACTAGGATTCTATAGTTGTTTTTATATACTCGCCTATTTAGAAGAATATGTAAATAAATAATATGTTGTATTTCACTAACTTTAAAAATAGAATATAAATTTAATTTAAATTGCTGAGGGTAGGTCAATAAGTGCGTGACTTTTTGAATTTCCCGTTTCTTAAATGAAATGGCAATACTGAGTCTCTCAGCAGAGACAAACTCTCAGCTGACTCCTGTCGAAATTTGAACCAGCTGGGTCTTTTAGTTTTTGTTGAACATCAATTAATAGCAGATTACCTCGTGATTTGAGAAGAAAATGGAAAAAGTGAATTTCCATGAAAATCCATGAATTAGGATACGAATTGCTCCATCATCCGCCCTTTTCTCCGGATTTAGCCTCGAGTGATTATTTCTTGTTTCTAAACCTGAAGAAATGGCTCGGCGGAAAGAGAATAATCGTTAAAAAATAAAATAATTTTTAACCAAAAACCTGTGTTTCATTTAAATAGTCACGGACTTTTTGAACTGCCCCTGTACCAAAGTATTTATTTACTTACAATTAGATCTTATAACATCTTATACAACATTATAACAATGAAATTAAGGAAATTTAATAAAATAAATTAAGAAGTTTAGTTAAGCACATATAAAGAAGGGAAGAGCCCTCGATTAACAAACTTTCCCTAGAATCTTGGCTTTAACTCAACACAACTCGAGTTAACATCAATTGCCCTATTCAAGGGCGGCCAAGAAGCACAGAGTCGAATCTAATTAATGAGAAGTACTATGAAGGCTGGGTTTTGGTCATTTAGACAAATTGAAATGTATCCCAAGATACATCAAATGATGGAAGAAGAAAAAGAAGAATGATAATGGTGGAGGGGGATATGAGAAAAGAAATTGAGGGATGAAAACGATCTAATCATGGCGGGATGCGTTTGATCTCTCCAACTCGAATGAGAAAAAAATAACACCAGATTCTTTACATCTTTAAAAGACCGATAATGAATAAAAGAATGTTTATATTGAATTTATATATTTTATAAAAGGGACAAAGTCAAAAGAAGGTGAAATATTTTCATAATTTAGGTTAAAGAGATAAATAGAAAATAAATTTTGTTTAAGTACATTAATATATTTTAAAGAATAATGTGGGTTTATGATAAGAGTGGGAGGGGATAGGATGAGTTGAGGGTGTGGAATTTCCGAAGTAATTAATTCAAAATCAAACGATCAATGGTTATTAAAATTTCCTATTGAATCATTTTTTTCGATTTAATCTCCTATGAATAAATAAAAGAGGAATATTTCGAGGGAGTTTCATTGAAATGAAACAATTTTGTTTTTTAATTCAATGACGTCAATCAACAACAAAACGGTTCGAAGAAAGTTTTAGTTTAGGTCCATGGGGAATTTATTTCCGAAAAAAATATTTTTCTCAGTATTTTTTTTTTATCTTCTATATGAGTAAATATTGTCTTATTTCAAAACTAAATAAACTAAAGAATTTTTATATTTTATATAAAAATAAAAAAGATAAATTGATTGAAATTTTACCACAATTTGTTTTGAAATTAGTGTTCAATGTAAACTTTTCAGTTATGAGTCGGTCGTTGGAGTTTTTCTAAAAAAAATTCCGAATGTGAAAAACTATTCAAAGGTATCCGTGATTTTTCTTTTGATAAAATTTTAAAATATTTTAAGTGAAATCCAAAGCATTTCTATTTTATTATTTTCATTTAAGGGACAACTTCTCTACGCATCTACAAATATTATTATAAAATAATAAATAATTATAGTATTAGAATGTGTAGGAAAAGTTTGTTTAAATGCCCGGGAAAAACATTAAAAATGATGTACGAGGTCTTTTCAATAGAAAAGGTGAATTTTGAATTTTCGCGCGCTGTGTACATTTGATTATCGACATTTTGTTTTGTTGGTGCACATATGTTTCTCATAAGTTGACATTATCAGCCATCTTAGATTAGTAGTTTGTTTTTGACAACTGAAAAAGTTAGTCACGTTTTTCTTCGATTTTTTAAAGAATTTGTATTAAATTTTGTATTAAAAATGGAATAAAGTGCTCCAACACACTTAAAATGTTGACTGTGGCGTTCTGCGAGTCTATTTTTTCCCAAAAAAGGTTTATAAGCAGTTTTAAAGCACTTGTATCACTTAAAAGCCAACTGGTACAAGCGCTTTAAAAAATCACGCCAAGTTCGATCAAATGTGAAGGTTTTGCTCACTATTTTTTCGATTACAATGGCGTGGTGCATCATGAGTTCTTGCCAACAGGTCGTAGTGTTAATAAGGAAGGAAGTTATGCAACGTTTGCGTGAAGCAATACGGCTCAAACCATCGGAATTGTAGAAAAATAAATAATAGATTCTGCATCATGATAATGCACCAGCTCACACATCATTACTTGTTCGTGATTATCACCATAAACAATACCGTAATCATGCCTCAACCATCGTATTCACCAGATTTGGCTCCCTGCGACTTTTTCCTATTCCCAAAACTGAAGAGACCAATGAAAAGAAAACGTTTTGCCACAATTGATTAGATAAAGTCGTAATCGAAAAACGAGCTGATGGCCATACCAAAAATCGCATTTCAGAAGTGCTGCTTCGACGATTGAAAGAAGCGCTTGCATAAGTGCATTATATCTGAAGGGAATTACTTTGAAGGGGACAAAATTGATATTGATGAATAAATAAATACTTTTCGAAATAATTTAAAATTAACCTTTTCTTTAGATCAAACCTCGTAGATAGACAAAATTAGAAAATATTGTTTTTTTAGGATAATAAAATAAAAATTAATAAATCTGTTAACAGAATATTATTATAAATTAAGAATTATTTAATTAAGAGGTACACATGTTTTTCCTTTATATTAAGCAGTAATGAATATTTTATCTTCAACCAATATAAGTTTGTATCTTTTATAATATCTTCAACAATAATAAGATTATAAATAGAAATATATACAAATTTCTGAAGTTATCTCAATTGACTATTTATCCTCTCTTGAATACATATACTATATTATATTTAAATATCTAGTTAAAAGATCGTTGTCCGATCCGATAATAAACAAGATGGAATAAAAGAAGACTCGAATGAAACAGAAAGTAACATGATCTGGTCCCTGTTGAGAGTGAAATGAAACGGGTGTGAGTGAAGACGAGTCAGTTGTTGTCTTCTTTTTCTTGCACGCGACAGCCTCTTCCTCTATCACCCCGCCGCCATTCACCTCCCATTTCCTCGATATCCACTCTCGTTGCTTCACAGTTGCCTGTGAAGCAGCTTTTACTTGACTGGTTGGTTATCCGCTCTGTATGCGTAATGCGGCATCTTGCAAGGACAATGGCCTGCACACGCACATCTCTTCCAAGACTAGGAGCATTTCTTCACTACAAATCAAAGTCCATTACACTAATCTCGATTTATTGAATAATTATATGTATATATAATATATATACAGGGGGTTAATAACATTTAAACTAGTGTAATTTATATTCTAATCCTTTCAGTATGATTGTTTCTTTATTTTTCAAGAAAACCTAAAAACTATCAATTAACAATAAAGAACAAAATGGATATTTATATATTAGTTAAAATAATCTTTGAATTTGTTTTTATTTTTATTTCGTTATTTATTTAATAAAACAATTATTTTGCCTGTTGTATTATATGGGTGTGAGGCGTGGTCTATGACCCTGGGAGATGGGAGTAGATTTAGAGCAGTGTTTCTCAACCTTTTGGACCAAACGCCCTCTTTGTAAGACCCGCTTCTTAATTCGCCCCCTATAAATTTTTATAGATAAAAATTGAATTATAATCCCTAATATAAGGTAGGTACACTAGGTGATACTTAGAGCCATATTGAAAAATCGAGTTTCAGAACCTTATTGCAAAATCATCTGACCTTTTTTTAGAACCATATTGAAAAAAATTGAAAAAAGAGGAAATGTTTAAAAAGCCTGTTCGCAAAATCATCTTACCTTTTTTTTAGAGTTGAAAATGATTTCGCCCCCAAAAATAACTTATCGCCCACCAAAATCGTATAGTCAAATAATCGCCCAGGTTGAGAATCACTGATTTAGAGTATTTGAGAATAGGATTTTTGGCAGCATTAATGGACCAAAGAAAGATGAGGTAACCAGAGAATGACGAAGGCTGCAGGAATGTGCATCTCTATGCATCTCCAGACTTAGTTAGAGTTATAAAATCGAGAAGTCTGTGATGTTTAGGGCACGTGGCTCGAATGGGAGAAGAAAGAATGGCGAAAAATATATTGGTGGGGAGACCGAGTGGGAAACGTCTGCTTGGAAGACCAAGGACGCGGTGGGTGGACAATGTAGGAAGGGACGTGAAAGTAATGGGAGAGAGTAGGGATTGGATGGTTTTTTAATTTTTTTTTAAGTTTAAAAAGTATGTTTATTAGCCAAAAATATATAAATATATGTTTTTTTTCCCATAACATATAAAAGGGATTACATGACTTTTTCTTACAGCTAATTGGTGACTCCCAGGTCGTAATTATCTATACAATGTTTCTTTTTTAATATTACGCTAATAACTATATTTAATATTACAATTTCAAAGTGTAAATTAATTATTATTTTTTTTTCTTTGTCTAGGAAAAGGCTATATAAAATAAAAACCTAGACTATAAGGGATTGGATGGTTCTGGCTCAGCATAGGGACGCTTGGAGAAATGTGGTTGCTGCCCCAGATATAGATATATTTATTTATTTAATAAAATAAAAGTTGTTCCAATATTATATTCTTTTTATTTCAGATAATGATCTAACTATTTATGTTACTACTACCAATAATGTAAACAAAATGGAATCAACCATTCATATATTATATATTAATTTAAAATGTAAGAATTATATAAAAATATTTTAAATTATTTTAATACTTTTGTGATTTTTCAGCTATATGTTAGACATTTTTATTGTTTCATTATTATTAATTTCTCATAATATTTAAATTTTTTTTTGAAATTGGTACAATTTGAAATCGTACTCTTTCAAATTCGTTAGCTCAAGATTATTCTACATTCGTATTATTTATTTATAAATATTTAATATTTATCTTATTTATTATTTTCAGTTAAGTATATAATACGTATTATATGTAGCTATGAATCCTCTATAAGTCTGTAGGAATGAAATCAACAAAAAACAAAATTCAAATTTTAAATCAAATACATACAAATTTTAACAGTATTGTAAAATTCTTATTTAAAATTTATTCTAATATAAGAGTACCTTCTTATCATCTATCATAATAAATTATAAATAGCACCTATTTATCTTCATCTCTTGAGAAAATATTATACCTTTATCTATATAATATTTTATATCAATTAATAAAATTATTTTTTTTAATTTTCATTTATTTTAAAAGGTCAATTGAATATCTCCTCCCTCTCATTCCTAGTTAAATCAATTTCAATGACAACTGGTTTGTGTGTTTTGTTGATTGATCTGTTTATTTTTTTAAAATGTTTTTCGAAAAAATGATAATTTTTTTTTGTATATCCAAGCACTTAATAGATGTATAGAAAAGGAAAAATTGAAGATCCCTGCAGTGTTATTTTTGTTTCTATTTTGTAGACCATTGTCAATTAACAAAATTAGCCAACAAATCATCTAAATCTTACTTTTGATCTTTAACATTAATATTTATTCTTTCTTCTGACCTCATATCATTGAATTCCCGTTGGTTTATATGGCATTTTGAAATTTAAAATAAAAGATTGAAATTAATTTGTGTATAAAATAAATGAATAATTAACAATAAAAGAGGAACAAATTTTTTATAGATTAAAAGTATATAATTAAATTTAATATTTTAAATTTGATTTAGGTTTACATGAATTATTAAAATATTTCAAAAATTATTTCCTATGGTTAAATTTTTACTATCTCGTAAGAGATAGTATTGCGATCACGAAAATTTTCGATGTTGAGATTTTGATATTTTTATACGTTTTGAAGGTTCCTGAATCATTTTCACTAAGGTTGAGAAAAATGTCTGTGTGTGTGTGTATATGTATGTATGTATGTAACCAAGATTACGCAAAAACGGTTTGAGCTAGAATGATGAAATTTGGTACATGAGCATTATTCAAAATTCGTAGTTTTCTATCAACGTTTGAGAAATGTAGCTCCACCGGAAGAGGGTCATTACTTACAACGTTTTGATTTTTTTTCCTCTAAAGTGACCGTAAAAATAAAGATATATGTTTGATAATTTTTCACATGATTAATAATTGTAAAAAACTGCTATATATAGAATTTCAGCTTGATTGAATCACTGAAAGTACCAGAATTAATTTTTTAACACTGCAAATCTCACGCGCCAACGCGTGACGTGGTGCCATCAACAAAAAGCCAAACATGCGTTGGTTTAATATTTATTATTTATCTTTTATAATTAATTAAATTTAATTTAAATATAATATATTATGTTATTTAATCCTATTCAAATTGCGAGATAGTCGAGTGGAGACACTCCAGCTAATTTAATTTCACACAAAATAGCACTTTTAAAGAGGGATTAATACTCCAAGGGGTGGTCTCACTTGTAATACAGCAATATCGGTTCTAAGGTATTTATATAAATTTCATTTCAAAATCACTTCATTGACAGATAAATTATACTTTCTGACTAATTTTTAATGTGAACACTTTTTAATAATTTATATATATATATATATATATATATATATACATATTTTTCAACAAGTTATGATTTACGATTAATAAAACTCTTAATAAATATTTCTTTGTCATCGTTTATTTCTCAGAGACTAAGAATTATAACTCGAAATTCTCTCCCCTACTCTCTCAACTATTTTTCCCACCCCCCTATTCCAAGCCAATCTATGTCAATCGTTAGCAAACGATTTGATATTATCATAAATTTGTCTAAGAACCTAAGTATTCAACGATCGTTTTATTGCATCAAGGTGTCACGACAACCCATCCTTTACTAATAAAATAAATAAATAAAAAAAAACAAAATGCGCTGGCAAATCATTTAACGAGTTTAAAGGTTTTTTTTAACGATTCCTGATTCTCTCTTTATATATATATATATATATATATAAGTAAAAGAGACAAAGGAGAGGGTGGTATTTGTGTTAAAGAGAAGATGAAAAGGGTTGAGAGGAGAGGAGGAGAAAGATAAGAACAAAAAAACTCAAACCATTTGGAAAATTTATTGTTTTGGATTAGTGATTGAAATTTATTTTCTACTTTCTCGACTTATTGGTAGAAAATTTCTCATTTTATTATCCGTCTAAAACGATAAGTTTAGATAGGTTATTGGTAAACATCACAGATCGATGGCGTTTCAAAAAAAAAATTTATTTCATAAGGAAAATTCAATTTTTATAATTGAATAATATATTGACACAATTAGTTGATGTATGTTTACTGAAAGGTGATATATTTCATGTTTTTTAATAAAAATTAATTTATAATAAAAACCAGTTACTATTAAGTAATAATATTCTTTTTAGAAAACCGGATTATCAAAATATCTACTAAGAAATTCAGTTTCATATAAAAATATCAACATTATTAAATTTTAATATGTAGGTTGGTATACAAAAAAATCAATTTTAAAAGGACTTTTTTCAATACTTCATCATATCGAAATTTTCGAGATTTATACATATATAAAACAAAAATAAATAAATAAACGATAGGAAGGGGAGGTATTGTTTTCACATGTGGAGATTTTTACATATCTCCACGAATCATGCATTTTGTTAACATGAAAAGTATTTTTAGCATGATGTCTGCCTGTCTGTCCGTTCGTTCACTGTGTTTCCGTATAGGCAAATATAGCTTGAACGGCTTAACGGATTTTGATAAAATTTTATATATTTACTTAATGCATCAGTAGCATGAATCCATCAATTTTTGGTGTATATCCGAAAACCGGAAGCAGTAGTTTACAAATTATTAATTTTATATTCATTGTCGGAAATCTTTCATTTAGAATATACTAGTAATTAATAACTTAGTAAGTAAACTAAAAATAAAAATCAAGATAATATAATTTTGTCAATTTAATTCAAGTTTTAAAAATATTTCTTTTGATACTACATATACGAATATATATATATATATATATATATATATATATATATATATATATTGTTTGGATAATGTTGTTTGGAAATTAATTTATTTCAAATCGTCGGTCGGTTAAATTAAATTCTAAATGTTTTGAAAAGATTTAAAGTTAAAGTAGATAGATAAAGATATTACTTTTTTAAAATGATTAATTTGCAATTTATTTATTTTTTATTTTGGGACGGAGTCAACCCAGCCTCCGGGAACAACAGTGGGGAAAAGCTACTTGATAGCGCCCCCGATCAAGAAAATCAAGGTAAAGGTTGAGAGGACCCGTTCTACTGATCATAGAACACCTCATTGATATATCCGGCTTGATAGGCGTTGTCCTTGCGTAGGTCGTACAAAGTCAGATGTTTTTGAAGTGAAAACTTCTTTAGCGGCGTTGAGCACTTTTGCGGATGGGGAAAAAATATAGATTTCGCGTGAGATTCCAAAACGACACCGACCCGACCGACCGACCGATATACGCATGCGCAATACGCCAGAATGTTAGACACTAAACTTCTGATACATTCTTTACGAAATTTTACATATTTGCCATATTAAATATTATTATTTATATTTACATTAATAATCAGTATTACTAAATTATGTATATATAAAATAAAATATTTTAATATATTATTATGTGTTAAATTATATTAAATTAATTTCTAATATATTTATATAATTTAAAATTAATTTCAGAATATATATATATATATATATATTAAATTATATACTATATATAATATATTATATAATATATATTTTAATAAATTAATTTTTAAATATGTGTGTGTGTGTGTGTGTGACCGTAAAAATAAAGATATATGTTTGATAATTTTTCACATGATTAATAATTGTATAAAACTGCTATATATGGAATTTCAGCCTGATAGAATCGCTGAAAGTACCAGAATTAATTTTTTTACACTGGAAATCTCACGCGCCAACACGTGACGTGGTGCCATCAACAAAGAGCCAAACACTCCACTATCCACTCGACTATCTTGCAAATTTGAATTTTATTAAATAATATTTATTAATTTAAATTAAATTAAATTAATTAAATTATAATTTAATAAATATTATTTATAACATCAAAAACATCAAAATCTCAACATCGAAAATTGAATTGCTGAAAGTACCAGAATTAATTTTTTAACACTGGAAATCTCACGCGCCAACACGTGACGTGGTGCCATCAAAAGAGAGCCAAACTTTCGCTGGTTTAATAAATATTATTTATTAATTTTAATTTATAATTGAATTAATTTAATTTAATTTAAATTAATATATGTTATTTAATCCAATTCAAATTTGCGAGATATGCTGAATATGCTTTTAAATAAAAAAAATTTTCAAGAAAGTAATTGGAATTATTAATATTAAGAATCAATAAATAAATTTATTAAATATACATTTAAACATGTAAATTAATCTATATATAAATTTAATAAATATTCAAACAATAATTGAAACAATATAAATAAAACGATTCAATATTTTACTTACATTGTGATTTATATTTTTATTTTTATTACAACTATTATTATGGGTATGTTATTTTTGGCAGTTTAAAAAAAATTAAAAATATTAATAAAATTTATCAAAATAATAATTTGAAAAGATTTCCAATTATTTTTATTTATTTATTGTAAATTTTTCAATGTAACCATGGTAACCATAAATAGACTTTTACCAAAATATTACTATTTAAATTAATTTTGGATAAATTAATTTTGGATTTAACTACACTAAAACCTTCCCTGGGACGCCCACAACAATCCCTGAAAGTTTCATCGCAATCGGACGGGTAGTTTTTGAGTATTTGACAGACACACACACACAGACAGACAGACAGACATATATATATATATTCATACACATCGTATTTTTAATATTTTTGTAATAATAATCAGTTTGCTGAAAAAAATAATTATGAATTTTATATATATATGTATACGTATATAAATTTCATTTTTCTCGTGAAGCTGGTGCGCATTCCGTCTGCTTTCAAATTTCTTACGCACAAGTTTTCACTTCTGTCGGCCAGTCCCACGACTGCCAATTCGACTTTTTTTTTATTTTTATTTAATTGCATTATTTTATTTTGGTTATTTACTAAAAAAAATATTTCATTCAAATTTTTGATTTTATTAATTATAACAATATCAAATTGAAATAATTTTTATAGGTGTAATGTAATGGTTAGAAGACACTAGAAGCTAATTGGGAAAAATTATTCTCAGGTATTAACAAAGAAGATTTGATTAAAAAAAATCTATTTACCTTTCTTCATCCATTGTGGTTCTCCTTTTTCTCCAAGTGATTTTCCTACTCAATAAAATCTCTAATTTGTTAAATGACCGATTGGTATTGAAAATTGTCCAATGTTAATCAGAGCGGAACCATTTTCAATTTTTTTTTATTTCACCCCATCGACAAGAATAGAGCGCACGACGGTCGGTGCTCTCTGAGGGGTGACTTCTGGCACTGCGGAACATCGATCCCGGGGGAGAGCAGCATCCACGCCCGCAGTATCCCAATCACGATTCTCATATTAATGCAAAACTTCATATTGATATTCCGCGCATAAAAAGATCCCATGCATTATGATGTGTCCTAACATGAATGTGCAGTTATTCGTCGAGGCCCTTCCAAATTCGATTTATAGCTAATATTTAAATAACAATAAAATGGGAGCAAATTGTTCACAAAATGCGTTCGAGTGTAATGTTATCTTCCACAAATACATCCTCCCCTCATACCACAACCAATTATATAATCATTTCAAGAATAGAAATAAATATGTAATGAAAATCAAATTTTGATTAAAAAAAATTAATAAACAATTAAGCATCTGAATGATAAATTTATAAAATGATACTATAATTTAAATGATGATAGTCAGATAAAAGTCTATATATTGTATCTTTATTTATTTTTTTATGGGAAAAATGAAGAAGTAATGACATCACAGGCCATGAACAACACCACAATATTATATTGTACCATTATACATATATATATACATAAATGAAAAAAAGATTTAATTGGTTAAATTCAATTATCTTTTTCAATTAAATTATCTTTTTTTTATTTTAATTACCTATTTTTATCTCACAAAAGTAAATGATTTAAATGAATTATATATTGATTAAATTTATTTTTAATATTTATATACTTTTATCTAAATTTAAAACCAACCAAAATACGTGAGCAAAATTATTCAAAACGTATGTCAAAATAGTTTTCAAAAAATAAATATTGTTTAAAATTTTTGTTCCTTTTTTTAAAGATTTTAATAATTTTTTGTTTTTGAACAAATTTTTGTTATTTTTAATTTTGATTTTTTATAAAATAAAATAAAACAAATTCCTGATCAAACAAACCCATTGTATTTATTGTAGGCAGAATACAAAAATAACTATTCATTTTCAAAAAATAAAATAAAAATAAGTAAATAAAAGCGTGTAAAAAATGGTCATGTACGCTGCTTAAATGGAATTATTATGTACAAGATGAATAAATTTGTATTTTGATTTCTAATTCAATTTTTCTTAGACATTTTTAATAAATATGAAATTTATTTTTATATATAGAACAATTATCTATTAAAATATGAATTTTGAATTTAAATTTTAAAATTATAGATATATCTTGATTATAGAAATAGACGATATTAAATTTGGTGAATTTTTATTAGAAAATATTCAAAATATTTATTAACCAATTAATTTTACAATATAAGTAAAAAAAAATTAATATCATTAAATTTTATTATTATCTTAAAAAAATAAAGGATAAAACGTTTACTAAAACATGCGATTCTGTGTAAAGTAAAACATACTAACAATTTGAATTAAATTTATTTATTTGTTAATAAAAATATATATTTATAATTTAATTATTCATATTTTTTATTTATTATTTATTTAATCATATGAAATTTTAGAAAATATAAGTGTTAAGCTTAAATATTTAATATATATTTATTTATTTATTAAATTGAATTGGAAAAAACAAAAAAAAATTAAAAATAATTCATTAATATATTTAATTAATCTTTAATCTATAATAATGATGAACTCGTTCACAAATATTTTATGAAATATAGTGCAATGGTTAAAATAATATACTTACATCCTAGCAATGTTGTGTATGTGACAATTTGAATTAAATTTATTTATTTGTTAATAAAAATATATATATTTATAATTTAATTATTCATATTATTTATTTAATCATATGAAATTTTAGAAAATATAAGTGTTAAACTTAAATATTTAATATATATTTATTTATTTATTAAATTGAATTGCAAAAAACAAAAAAAAGTTAAAAATTAAAAATAATTCATTAATATATTTAATTAATCTTTAATCTATAATAATGATGAACTCGTTCACAAATATTTTATGAAATATAGTGCAATGGTTAAAATAATATACTTACATCCTAACAATGTTGTGTATGTGAATATGTTCTTGATTATATAAATGATAAGGGATATATATCATGACAATAGTTGTGGATTTTAATTAAATCTCGTATCACGCTATCCTTCTGATACCCATCATTTCCTTCATTCACAAGTGGTTCTTTATTGTTCTCTTGCTGTGTCTCTAGTATAATTCATCCAGACACGAGAACTTATGTAATTAGAACAACAGAAAACGTAGTATTCAAATAGAATTACTAAGAACATTAACTGTCTATTACAATTTGTACAGCATATTAATGAGAAGAAGTTTTATAATTCACATATTCTTTATAAATAGATATATATATTCGTCATTCATGAGAATTATTAATGATAATAATAAAATTAGGCTATTTTTAATAATTCACTTGGAGTAAATTGAAAATATCACTACGAGATTTGCTTCTCTATTTAACTTTCTAGAAGGAGAAATATTAAATTTTTAGAAGTTGGCTATTATCCTATTGGATGATATACTTCAATTGTCTAAAGTCGGGAATGATATGTCTATTGTTTTTGATTTCCCAAAAGAATCAGTGGTTCTGATTACGATGCATTACTGTCTGTAAATTTTTTTTTTCCTTCCACCATTCGCCTGCCTTTCTTACTTCTAAGAATACAATTTCTAAATTTCAAATCCATAAATCAGACAATATGCAATTATTCAGAATGATGGAATGGGAGTGGTGGTGGTCGGGGGTGGGGGCACAACTACACAGCAGTAACAAACAATCAAGACAAAAAAAAAATAATACCTACATTGGAAATTTTTTTTTAAATTGCAATTATAAAGAAATTCCACACTAATTTGGATTTTTTAAAATGTTCATTAAATGGGAAAATAAATAATTCAACGATCTCTACAATTTGAACTATTTTGTGGCTCGGTTTGGAAATTTGTACCAAATTCTCATTATCGAAAGAATGTTCACGAATTCTCGAAAAAATTGCTATCTTTTAAATGTTAATAATGTCTCCAGAATTTCTTTTTATCTGGTATATTTTATTTATTTTTTATCATTCGTTGTTGTTTTTTGTTGTATTACCCATAAGCAAATTACTTACCAATTACTGATGACAATCTACTGCCGATATATTTATTTTTGAAATTAAATATAATATAGGACTATTAAAAGAAAATTTAATTTTTTTTCATAAAAGTCACATTAAATTAATATATTAGAATTAGATGATGATTCATTTAATTTATATTTATTTATTAGTGAAAAGATGAGGTTGAAAAACGCCGAGCAGAAAGATATTGAGTAGTTTATAGTATTTTTAGTTAACTTCGAAGAAATATTCCTGAGATTAACATTTTATTACCACTTATATTTCTACTAGAACGAATTATCAAACTAGTTTCAATCGCAAAATTGAATAGGCTACATTATAAACAACATTTTGGAACTTGAGTGTTGATTTGTGGCAGCAATTAAAAACACAGTATAATTTTGATACCTATTACAGGTTCAAAAATAGGTTCCGGAATTTAACATGACTTGTTTTTCAACCGAATTTAAAAATAAAGATAAAATAAATTTATTTTTATTTTTTTCACTTTTTTTTATCCTACAAGTATTAAACTACAATAAATTTAATTATTTTAATTAAATAAGAGATTTATATTATATACCTACCTATTAGAAATCTTAATTCTAATAGTAATATTAATATGGATTGATATTAGAATAAATAAAAATTAGTTCATTCATGTAATTTCTATCTAAATATTTAATTTCTAGGTCTCTATTGAACTTGAAAATCTTTGATAATTTCGTTTTTTTTTTTTTTGATTTTGGAAAACTGAAATGCAATTATTGTATATAGTATAAATATTGGCTGGCAAAAAACTGATTCAGATGATTTTTTAACCTTTTAATTTGAAGGAAAGCTTTTACCATTCAAAAATTCAACTATAGCCTTTATCGTGTTTTTATCAGCTTCAATAGGCCTTCCAGTAAGTGGCGCAACTGCATTATCAAAATTGCCAGATTTAAATTTTACAAACAGTTCTAGCACTGGCGTATTCTCAAAATATCTTCTCTATACATATCCGTTAATTTATTTCTGGTTTGAACAACATTTTTACCTTTTCTATAGTAAAATAGTAAAATATGATAAAAATGCTGCTTATTGCTCTCTTATTTAAAAGAGCACCAACCATAAAACTACTGCGTAGATTCAATTGAACTTTTTCATACACAATCATTGCTATATCAACTCTCCAAACATATAATGATTATGCGGCTTAAGTGTGAAGTTGTGTTCGAAAACAGATAATTAAATCCTTTGGCAGAAAAAAATTAATTACTTTCCCAACAACCTAATATAATTTTTATTATTATTAGATTATTGGGTCTATTTATTCCTTACAAAAAATTCTTAAATTATATAAATCTAATTAATTGTGAAATATAATGGTCATATTTTAAATTACAATTTTTTCAATTCATTTTTTTATTTATTTTTTTACTTTAAAATTTTCTAATTTTATTTATCGTTTTCTTTCAGTCACATGATTTTTTTCAATTCACTAAATATAACTAGTTTATTACACATACTAAGTTATAATTTATTTTGAAAGTAATTGGTTCTGATGAAAAACCAAGTTCGACGAATGAAAAAGTCATTTGTCGTGGAATACATAAAATAGCCCCACACTACCACTACTTTGTGAAATACTATCGACGTCGTTCGTTTAATAATAAAGACTATATATCTTGTGAGTAGTTATTTATTTATTTTCTTTTACTTTCTTAATAATTTATATCAACATTCAATTTAATTTTAATCATCACATTAGAAGCCTCCCCCTATCAGGAAGGCCAATGACCTTTCATATTTGTTAAAAAAAAATTTAACTTCAGAATCATTGAAATTGAATAAAAATAATTTACGACATAATTTCATAAATACTTTTTAATTATAGATTTTCAATATTTATCCTTTTACAGATATTATAATAATTGATATTAAAAAAGTTATCTTAAAATTTATATTAATAGTTATTCATTTGGGATCTTTTGTGTCCAATTGTTTTTTTTTTAAGATATATTTACATAAGAATAATCATTAGTATGTAAAGTTGTTTAATGGAAATATAGGAATTAACTATTCAGGGCATTTTTGGTAGTAAAACTCATATATTAATTTAATAATTCCTATAGAAATATCACTAAATTTATAAGAATTTTAGTTTTATTTTATAAACAAGAATTAATTTTTGTTCTAAACCTGCTATTCATTAGGCAAACAAAAGTGTCGATGCTGCCCGCCAGCTGTTCAGACATTTTTCTTTTATGTCGAATAAATGTTCTTTCTATGTTCCAATAAATGGAATGATAGTAAACTTGTCTTATTCTAATTTATATATCGAAAGATATTTATTTATTTATTTATTTGTTTTTTTCTCCTGAATTTATTTATTGTTTTCTTTTTATTTCATTAGAAGTGGATCTATTAGGAATTCTTTACGAAAATTATAACCAGCTTAAAGAAAAAAAAAATTTGAAAAATGTTCATAATTTTTTTTCCCTCTATTCGTATTATTTATTTATTTTATGAAGAGTTTAGTTGGGAAGGGGGAGGGGGGATATCTTATCATCTATTTAAATACCTTGAAAAAATTGTATTTATTTATTTTTTTTGTTCCAGTGTATAGGGAGGTGGAGGATGAGGTATTATTATTTCTATTTAGATTGGAACTCAAGGGCCGTGGGGCAAAGACCCTCTGGTCGTCGGCGGAGGAGCAAAAAGATCTTGCCGGATACCAAGGTTCAATTATTTGCAATTAACAACGAGTTCCAATTGAATACGAGATCTTGTCTAGCATTCTCTTGGTTGACAACAAGTTGCAGGAAAATGGAATTCAACAGCTCTATTAGAAAATAACTGATGATCGTGGTGGGTGAGGTGGGGAGGGGGAATGAGTGGGGTGTTGAGACAGGATTAGGGTGTTATGATCAATGGTTTCATAAGGGAATATTTCGCATTCTTTCTTTTGTGTTGATCCTTACAAGAAGGATGGAAATAATAAGTCAACTAGAAAAGAGGATAGTGACCTGAATTCAAGGAAAAACAAGTAAAAGATATAAGTACTCCAATAAAAAAATTATTCTAGAAATGAATCAATAACTAAAATTTTTATACAAAATTAGACTCCTTTTTTTAATAGTTATTTAAAAATTAAAATAAATCATAACAATGTTTTTAAATATTATTATGTAATTTTGTTTTTTCAATTCATTTTGATTTCAAGAAAAATAAAAAGTTGACCTGTGGCCAGGTCCGAACCGACCAACGGTTTGAAGTAAATTAATTTCCAGTTACAGAAACAATTTCAAATAATTTTAATATATCTATTAATGTAATAAAAAACATATAGGCATATAACATAAATATTTTTAATTTTATTTTATTTATAATATATATGTAAGACCAGGCTGTGACGTCATGAATGGCTGGATGACGTCATATAATTTTAAATCAAGAAAAAACTAATAAATATGATTTTCCCGAGGATAAAACCAATACAAAGTGCATGATTCGTGGTGATATATAAAAAAATCTCCTCATGTGAAATTTGGTGTGAAAATAACCCTTCCCTTCCTATCGTCGATCGCTAATACTACCACTTCCGGTTCACGGATTTGCACCAAAAGTTGATCAATTCATCCCACTGATACATTAAGTAAATATACCAAATTTCATCAAAATCGGTTGAGCCGTTCAGGCTGTACACATCTATACGGACGGACAGACGGACAGACGGACAGACGGACGGACAGACATCATGCTAAAAATACTTTTTTCTGTTTAGAAAATGCATGATTCGTGGAGATATGTAAAAATCTCCACATGTGAAATTTGGTGTGAAAACAATACCTCCCTTACTATCGTCGGTCGGTAAAAATATAAAAAAATTATCTTATTCTCTCTCTCTCTCTCTCTCTCTCTCTCTATATATATATATATATATATATATATATATATATATATTTCACATTACGTTTATCAGGGTCTTTGAAACGACATTTTTAAATAATTCAACTTTAAGTTTATTATAGGTATATATATATATATATATATATCTAATTTTATGTTTCTTGTCTAACATCTAAATAATTATCATTTGTTTAATCCCTTCTCTTGGACTTTAACCATGATTAGAGAAAATTTCAAATTAAGAAATTAAAAATTAACAATACTCTCCATATATTGATAATTTTGTAATTTTATAAATTGTGTAAGAAAATTTATTAAATTTATACTTGTGCAAATAAATACGCATTCCACATTTTTAATTTTATTATTTTATTTATATTTGACGAGTTTTGTTATTCTATTACAATAAAAATTAAATCTTATTTTAATTTGACAAAATATGTTTTGTTTTTTTGTCTAGTGGAAGTGAAAGAAGAGATGATATATGTAATGAATTAAATTAAATAAATTATAAAAAAAAATGATTGAAATAATATAATTCTAAAATTTAATTAAATTCAGATTTCTTATTTGAATTTTTAATACATTTTAATCTTGTTGTTTTTGTTGTTGTTTTACTGACGAGTGCTGCATTCTCTCGTCATCGAGTTAAAGTAGACGTTCCATGAAAATCTGCCTTGCGCTGCTCTCTCTTCTAGAGGTACAATTCAAAAGTATGTCTTCTTATGAAATCTATTACATTAAATTTTATATATTTTATTCTATTAATATTCGCTTATATCAAATTTATTTTAGTTATTTCATAAATTTTCTTGTTTCTTTATTTCTTTTGGATGCATTGAGGGTAAGTTAAGTGTATCTACAAATTTCCGCAAAAACTAAAAAATTAGTATAATAAATAATTTTTTTTTAGAGTTTATAAATTTATTCAATAATTAATTTCAATTTTTAATAAAAAATACAAAAGTCTTAAAATTGTTTAAATATTATTTAAAAGATATGATGAAAAAGTTTTCTTTTTTTTTTGAAAAAGGTGATAATTGAAAATGTTAATAAGTTAATTCAATAAGAAATTTTTATTTTTTAATAATAATTTTATATATTTTAAACAAATTATAGGTATTTTAAGGTCATTATTGAAATTATTTCATTTGGGAGTGGGTGGACTTCTCTCTTACTAACTCACTGATGTTAAAGATCGATTCGTTAGTAAGAAATCTGATTCCAAATTCCCTGTAACAGATTTAAAAATAATAATAACAATAATAATAACAAATTAAATAATATAGATTTGATTTACTTCTTGATAATGATATTAGAAATAATACATAGAATATTTAAAATTATTTATTACCGACCGACGATAGTAAGGGAGGTATTGTTTTCACATCAAATTTCACAAGTGGAGATTTTTACATATTTCCACGAATCAAGCATTTTCTTAACAGAAAAAAGTATTTTTAGCATGATGTCTGTCCGTCCGTCCGTCCGTCCGTATAGATGTGTACAGCCTGAACGGCTCAACCGATTTTGATGAAATTTGGTATATTTACTTAATGCATCAGTATGATAGATTGGTGCAAATCAGGAAACCGGAAGTGGTAGTATTAGCGATCGACGATAGGAAGGGAAGGGTTATTTTCACACCAAATTTCACATGAGGAGATTTTTTACATATTATCACGAATCATTCACTTTTTATTGGTTTTATTCTCGAGAAAAATCATCTTTATTAGTTTTTTCTTAATTTAAAATTATATGACGTCACCCAGCCCTTCATGACGTCACACCCAGCTACTACTTATATAATATATATAAATAAATAAAATAAAATTAAAAATATTTATGTTATATGCCTATCTGTTTTTTATTGCTTTAATAGATATATTAAAATTATTTGAAATTGTTTCTGAAGTTGGAAATTAATTTACTTCAAAACGTCGGTCGGTTCGGACCTGGCCACAGGTCAACTTATTTTTTTAAGAACCAAATTGAAAAAATTTAGAAAAAACTGGGCTAGATTTATGAATTAATTAATACGCCACCTCCTTGTTGTTTTTTTTTCAAAATATGATAATTTCATTAATGAACTTCTTACTGATATATTTATAATTTTTTTTTAAATTTTCATTAAGATCTTTGAATAAAATTAAGCTTATTGATTTAATAGAATTAATAGAATTAAACTTATTGATTCGATTTAAGATGTATTCTAAAACACCACTAATTTTAAAAATGAATATTTGTTTATTTTATTTTATTTTAATATGTATTTTATTTGAAATAATTTGCAGTAGAGCGCTCACCTCTGCACTCCCCGCTCACCCCTCTCCATTCCCCTCCGAAACCTGGCCACACCTCCTCTTGCAGGCCGGCTGACTCGAACGCATTTTTTCCCCTTCCCTGGTGAGTGTAGGATCTTAAGCGGCCTCTCCACTGAAATCATCCCTTAATCAGTCGTTAATCAAGAATTAATTGTAATTTTATTATTTATTTTTATTAATTAAAAGGAAGATTAGTGAACTTTAAAAAAAAATATTTCAATAAAAATTAAATTTTATAAAGTGCATTTGTATAATTTTTTATTCATATACCCAAATAATTTATAAATTTTTCATTCCAATCTTTGATATGTAATTAATCTTAAATATTCTATCAGATCTCATTAATTAAATTTTATTAAAAGTTAAATTAAAATTATTTAAAAATTAAAAAATCATATACAAAATTTTCTTTTTCTTTAAATATATTTATTGAAATATTTTTTAAATTTCAATATATATATTAATCCTATTAAAAATTATTTATTTAAAAAATATGAAAATGTGCTGATTATTTTCTAAATTCATATAATATAATTAAAAAATCAAAAAAATATAAATTTCTTATATTCATATAGGAATATATAATTTTAAATATTCTATATATTCTTTCTAATCTCATTATCGCTCACACCGTTCCTTTCAAATCACATATGAATATTGTTTTGTCAATTTCATATTATTATAACACTTTTGAAAAATGAATAATATTTCTATTGCCTATATATCATTGAAACAGAATAAAATCTTCGTGAAATTAATAATATAATCATAATTAGTTTTCTGATGTTTTCTAAGATATTTTTATTATATGTCTATTAAATGCGTATTATAACTTATTATAATCATGGTTCTATATAGGATGTAAAATAATTTTAGTATTTTAATATTACAGAAATAAGATAATATTTTTAAAAATCTATACACTTTTTTAATCCTATCAATATTATTTTATTTATATCTTATTTTTTTATTTTCTGTATATAATATAAATATCTAATCATAATTATTTTTTTCTTTATCGAGGTGAGCGTGATGGACATCAATTCAAGTCTACGAGCTGTTCTTCGAGTTTAATCTGCGAGTAATATCAACCCTTTATTAACTCCGAGGTCAGTATTTATTGTTAATTACCACGTTTTTCTTAGCTTGCTTTCTTGTTTATCTGTTCGCGTCAAATCTTGCAATCGAAATTTCGACCACTTCCAGTCATCCAATCGCTCTGAAACTTTTCAGAGTTATGTATTCTGGATGACAATACAATAAAATAACACATTCGTAGCTTGCAAGTGTTTAATTAGAGCATAATTAATGAATATTTGTATTTTGTTAACTTAAAAAGGAGAAACAATAATAATACAACAAAAGGCCCTTTCCAAAACTTACCTTTCTCAATACATAATACAAAAGAAGAAAACAACAAAAGGGACTTTGTCAAAACATTAAAAATAAATAATACAGATGTCCATAGTCCGCTTGTTTAAAAAAATATTCAAGAGTTGATTCTAGTATGTATTAAATATATTCAATATATTAAATATTAAATATATTATTTTTGATCTAAACGAATAGAGAATGGATTTTACATAAAATTTGTAATCATTTCACAAATTAATAATATAATAAATGACACATTGTGAATTGACGATAAAAATAAATATATTTCATTAGATCTTATTTTATTATACTAGCAAAAATTGTATAAATATATTTTTAATTTTCTTTCGAAATTAATTAAAAAATTTTAAAATATTTTAAATATAAAAAATATTGATACAATATCTAATACAAAAACGAGACGGGATGCAAATATAATACATTAATTAATAATAATAATCAAAATATTAAAATCCGTTTAAATAAGAAGTTTGAAAAAATGTTCAGGTCGCTCCCCTCCAACTAAATGACAGTCCTGATCGTATGTTCCATGCTGCGAATTAAATTTGGATTAAGCATCATAAATTCTAAAATAATAATTAAATAAATTTCAAATAACGATTAGATATTTATTAAATGAATTACTAATAAATAATATTCAATCTAATGAAATAAAGAATCTCTATATATTATATACACGGTAAATGTATTAGAAAAAATAAAAAGCCATTTTTTTTTTATGAAGAATTTTGATTTTTTTAAATTATAATTTCTGACTTTTGATTGATTACATTTAAAATCATTTTAAAGTTATAATTTCGTCTTTACAAAGAGAGATAAAAAATTAATAAAATCAAAATATTGAAAAAATATAATAGGGAGGTAGAAAAAAGGTTCAAACTCCCCTCTTCTTATTTTTACTTAACGGGTCTTCTGATTGGTTGCCTGTTTCGACACACCTTTTTTCGACTTAAACGCCACCCTCAATTTCTTTCAGCTATCATTTGCTCTCTGCATCTCACCAAGTCATCATTAGCACTCTTGCTAACTGAGTGTATTTTACCACGTTTTTCTTAGCTTGCTTTCTTGTTTGTTTGTTTGTTTATTTATCTGTTCGGGTCAAATCTTGCAATCGAAATTTCGACCACTTCCAGTCATCCAATCGCTCTGAAACTTTTCAGAGTAATGTATTCTGGATGACAATACAATAATACAATAATAATTCGTAGCTTGCAAGTGTTTAATTAGAGCATAATTAATGAATATAATTTTGTATGGGAAAATCAAAACAAAAAGTGTAAATATTTAAATTTGAAAAAAACCGTTAAAAACCCGTTAAAAGAATAATATAATATGTATAATATTTAAAATGTAAATAAATTTGAAAGAAGGTATATTAATGTTTTGTACTGTAATTTAGAAAACAAAATTTAAATTTATGATGAGTTTTAGGCAATAAAGAATTAAAATATGACAAATTTAAAAATTTCTCTTTATAATTCAATTTAAATTTATTACTTTCAGGATAATAGTATTTCATGACTATTAAAGTCAATCAAAAAACTTAAAAGTAGTATAGGTCAAGTGAAATCGATTGCAATATATGAAGACTAAAAAGTAGAAAATAATACTTTATATAAAAAAAAAACTTTTTTAAAAAACCACGTTTTTAACGCACTAAAAAGAAGAAAATAATTTTTCTGAAACCCCATAGGTACTGACATTACAAACAAGAGATATGATTTGAAGAAAATTTTCTATAACGTAAAACGTGGGGCGCAAATAATAATAAATTTTTTAAATGCAATATAATTTCTTTGATTAATTTATTTCAATATCCATGGATTTATATTTTAAGTTTTATATTTTTTACCAGACTTTTTGTAAAAGGGAATATTATTAGTAATCCAACAGAATACTTTTATTAATGTAAATTTTTTTTGGAAAATTAATTCCTTAATATTAAATAAACATCTTCAATTTACACTTTAGAAATTTTATTAACATAAATATTAAATATTTGCTAGAAGTTTTGCAGTAGCAAAATTTAGTTTTAGATTTCTTCAAGTTAAATTTCTTATATTATTTACCAGAATATTGTTAGGATGTCATTTTTTATCAGAATTTTTTAAAAGTGAATATTATTAGTAATCTAAAGGTAATCTTTTCATAAATTAAATTTACCTCTTTTAAAAATTTCGATAAGTTATAAGCTTTACTTTTTGAAGCTAATTAAAATATGAATTCATTTATCCTATTAATTTGTACCTAATAACATTTATTTATAAATTTTTATACGATACAGAATATTTTAGCCATAGTTGCGCCCCACGTTTTACGTTATAGAAAATTTTCTTCAAATCATATCTCTTGTTTGTAATGTCAGTACCTATGGGGTTTCAGAAAAATTATTTTCTTCTTTTTAGTGCGTTAAAAACGTGGTTTTTTAAAAAAGTTTTTTTTTTATATAAAGTATTATTTTATTTTTATTTCAATTTAAATTTATTGATTATAAACTAATAAGTTATTTTTCTTCTTCTTTTCATGTTTCAATCTTCGCTCCTGCTACTGAATGTTGATTTGAATTCTTGATTATCTTCTCCATCCTTCATGACGATGAAATGATTTAAATACAGCTCTCCAAATGTAAGTAATAATTGTTATTTATTTAGCATGGCGCACTTTAAAATAGAAAATGTAAATATAATATTTAAAGTAAAGTTTAATATAATATAGAAATAATATAATTAAATTACAATGATTTTTTGCTTTTCATAATATTGATTAGGAGATTATAGAGAAATATATTAAATTATATGACAGAATTCAGTGAGATTAGGGAATTTCAGAGTACATCTTTCAAGAAGAAGCATTGATAAAGGAGGCAGAAGAGACAAAGGTATTGTTAGAATTAGTAGGTTTCGATGCGTTATACTGGGAGAGGCTATTTTTTGATATATATAGTTGTTAGGAATTTTCAGGTGGTTGCCTCCTACATCCATGCATGTTCTCATCTTACTAATTCATAGATTAGATTAGAATTAATAAATAAATAAAATGTGGGTGGATAAAACATATGCCATGCTATTTTTTAAGGGATGGATTGCATGAATTGCATGTCAGGTCTGAATTGTGCCATTTTGTATTACTGAGAGTGTATTTGATGTGGATTGGATGAACGAGTATTCGGGAAGGTAAATCAGCACAGTTCCGAAATGGGATTAGCCTGAATAGGAACAAATTGTTGGTTACCTTTTGAGCGCAGGGCTTTTTCGATTAGCATGGGCCTTCCATGCCTATTGATGGAGGATATGCACTCCCTTACTAGGTAGGTTTTATTTCAGGTTGCCCCGAATGTCGCGATTTCATTTCGAAATCCAAAAAATCAAAGGCACTCTCAGCTGATTCAAAGAGGCTACAGACCAAACGCCTTATTTTTTTTAATCTTTTTTTTTAAGGCAAACTTTCTTTATTATTACTTTTTCTAAATTTCGGAAGGCGTGGCTTGGAAGGGCTAATTTATGGGGAAAGGAGGAGGCCCTATTAAATATTCTATTGTTTTTTTTTTATTTAATTAATAATAAAAAAATAATTGAATATCGCGATTATTTTCTTTAACTTTTTATTTTCATTTTGAAATATTCAATTTCATAATTTAAACTTTGATATATTAAATATTTTAATATATAGGTAGAATTAATTATTATTATAATTTCTCAATTTAAAATTAAAATGCAAACATCACAAAAAAATAATCATATATATTGTAAAAATATAACTTTTTCATTATTATTTCTTTTTAACTTACCAAATATAAAAAAATTTTTTTTTTTATTATGGAAATTATTTCATATGAATATAAATATATTGTAATCGAATATATCTATACTCAATAATTATTTAATATTAATAAATTATCAAATTTTTTTCTTATCATTGTACTGATAAATCATATTTGGAAAGAAATAAAATATAGTTAAGCTTATTTAAAAAATTAACTTAATGTATAATTTTTTCTTAATTATAAACATGTGGTACAACTTATTTTAAATAAATACAAATAAAATTAGATCTCCTAAAAATTTTTTTAATTTTGATAGATCAAATATTCTTATTCTTTAGCTGACTTACAAATCCCATACGATCATTTTGCTTATTCTTATGCGTATTCTGTCCCAGTGTCCCCGCAAAAATTCTCCGGGAGATAAAAATGTCTCGGTTTACATAAATAATAATATCATCCGTGAATAAACCCAATATTATTCAATTTTTACCGACCGATGATGATAGTAAGGGATGAATTGTTTTCACAACAAATTTTCACATTTTTATATATCTCCACGAATCATGCATTTTGTATTGGTTTTGTCCTCGGGAAAAATCATCTTCATTAGTTTTTTCTTAATTTAAAATTATATGACGTCACCCAGTCCTTCATGACATCACAGTCAGCTACTACTTATATATTATAAATATAATAAAATTAAAAATATTTATGTTATATCATTTAGTTTAATTTATTTATATGAACAATCAAGTCAAATTATAAAAAAAAATATATTTTCTCTATACCATCTGAGGGGAAGAAACCCCTCCTCATTGGCCATACAACTGATTAATAAGAATTCATCATTAATTTTAATGCTATAAAAAAATTTTAAATACGTTCAAAATGAAAATCTATACTATACAGAATGATAAAATTGTAAAATTTGTATTCCTAAATCGCAAAAGCAATTAAAATTTATTATTATTATTATTAGTATTATTATAAATCGAGTTTGCTTCTTTAATTTAATTTAATTTTATTATTTATATTAATCAAACCAAAGTTTTATAAGATTACAATTAATTTAAAACAAACAAGAGTAATAAGAACAGTTTTCTTAATTTTCTTTCAAAAAAAAATATATTTTTCAAATATTAAAGGATTATTTTGAAATTCACACCATAGATAATATTAATAACAAAGTCACAAAGTCACCATCAAGATATCTAAATTAAATAACTATTATTTAATAATTTATTTTTATACAACCAGACTTAACTCTAATTTCGTTATTCTGACTTCAATAATTTTATTCAATCTAAATATAATGTAAAATAAATGTTTATGATTTTATTTTCGATTTTAATTTTCTGGTTTGTTCTTAAAATGACATTAATCAACAACTCCCATTCCAGTAGGCTGATCATTTATTTTGCCCGTGAAAAAGGAGAAAAAAAATCATTCCTCAACGCCAATTGTCCATTCCAATTTAATCATTATCCTAATTAGAATTTATATCCAATTCCTCTTGGAATTCTAATTTGGTCATTGAAGGTCGAATTTCGATTGTTCGAGTTCTAAAACACGCAAATGATAACACCCACGTAATCGTCGACGATTAATGGATTAAAGGTTTTAGGATAGGAAATGGATGCTCAACCAAAATTAAAAATAATGATAAATAGAAAATAAAACCAAAAATAATACTGATTGTACATATATTGTATAAAGATCATGTCTTTTGACTGTTTGTTCTTTTCTTTTATACATTCTCATTTATTTATTTATATATTCTTATATTTTAATAAGTAAATAAGGAAAATTTTAATTTATTTAAAAATTTCATATCTTGTTATTATGCCTAGTACTTGTATTTTATAAAAAAAAAAATAATAATAAAAATAACTTTACTTTCGTCTTTTCTTCATACACTATGGATTGAAACTTGTTTTTTAATTAGTTAAAAAATACATAAAAAAGTTTAAATATTATTAAGATTTAATAATTTTCATTTTTTATATTTAAGAATATGAATTTTATGCTCGTTTTTACAATAAAAAATACAATTAAAATCATTTTTCATAAATGAATGAATTATTAAATTTAATTCAATCATTCAATTTTAAGTTATTTTATTAAATATTTAAAAAAAACATATTACCATATTACCGTTTGTATTATGAAGGAGAGTGTGTAAGATATGGTTCATGATTTTAATAGATGAAAGATGAAATATATTCAAAGGATTTGTAAGAACAAACAATAATGTATAAATTATAAATATTGGCCGAAAATAGACGAAATCTCTTGAATATAGGAGAGATTGAATATTAAATAATTAATTATGTAACCTCGTTGCATCCATCAACATGTAAGATTTTTAAAACGAAGGATGTTATGATAAGATTGACAATTGAGTCGATTGAGAGAAGAAATTTTTTCTATGAATTGAAACTAAAGAAAGTTTAAGAAAGAGATGATTGAAGAAAAGGGGTTCCGTCAGAGATGCTTAATAAATTATTATAAATATTTAAGATTTATTTTTATAAATATTTATTTACTATTTTTATAAAAAGAAATAATAAATAATTAAGATCATCTAAAATTGCTTTTGTTTTTAAGATGTGATGTGAAACATTTAGGCTTGAATGAGAGAAGAAGAAAGATTATTCAAGTTCAGAGAGAAAGTGTTTGAGAGAAAAATAAATATTTTTCAATATTAATTACTATATATATATATATATTATATATATATATATATTTTGGTGAAAATGAAATCATTATTTTATGGGTATAAATCGCTGTAGAGATACAATTCAAATGTATGCTCGTTGTCAAGGTGACTTTATTTTGTTATTTTTTGTTTCGTCCTTTCATCTGTAAGTTACAGGGTGTTAAAAATAGTCAACAAAGAGAAAATTCGGTACATTTTACAGTTTTTTCTTGATAAAGGTGAAAATTCAAGCCATGCGTAAATGATATGTATGGTATATAGTGTAACAGATAATTACGTGCAATTTTGGTTTGGTCGATTCCGTTCAGACATTTTTGATGTTAAAGACCTCACCACTCGTCGAAAATGTCAACCAAATCACAGAAATAATCAAAGTTGTCCAGCATGTCGTAGTAGGAGCTAAAGATCGGCCATAAAACTGTTTTAAACTATGGTTGGAATAAAAAAAAAGCTCCATATTTGGGTACCATACCAATTAACACCAATGTTGGATCGAATTTCCATCTGCGAAGCCAAACGGAATGAAATCAACCCATTTCTTAAAAGGATGATGATATGGGTTATATCAAACAATATTGTGTGAAAACGATCGTAGTGAAAGCGTGGTGAAGCAGCTCAAACGGTGGCTAAACGAGAACTAACGGCCACGAAGGTTCTACTGTGTATTTGATGAGACTGGAAAGGAATAAATTTTTGTGAGTTGCTTCCTCCGTATGCCCAAGCATTAAGTTCAGATCTCTACTGTCAACAACTGGACCGTTTGAAGCTTGAATAGAAACCCCCAGAATTGACCAATAAGTGTTGTTTTCCATTAGGACAACGCCAGGTCACACAGGTCTGTAGTGAATTGTCAGAAACTCTTAGAGCTTAGATGGAAAGTTCTAATGCATCCATATAGTCCTGACCAAGCGAAAACCACCTTTTTCTCGCATTGCCAAACTTTCTGTTTGGTAAGAAATTAGAATAAAGAGAAGATTGTGAAAATAGATTATTAGAATCTTTCGCCAATAAGGACCAAAACTCCTATGAGAAAGGCTTGAAGTTACCTTTAAAAAGGCAGCAAATTATCCAACAAAACGGTGCATATTTGACCTAAATCGGACAATCCAAAGCATGTTAAAGAATTTGACAGAGAGAGAAATTTTAATTAAATTTTTTAATCTATAATCTTTGACTTTTCGTGGCCGGCGTGTAGCCTTGAAGATGCGATCGAATTGTAAAATTACTATTCATTTCTGAAGATTAAAGTGTAAAACTATCAGCTCAATAATTAATTTATACTGATAATTTTTTTTAACATTAAATTTTAAATTTATTTATTATATTCTTAATTTTTTTTTTAAATATTTACTAAATAAATACTAAATATAAAAGGCATATACAAAATTGGTTATTCCTAATAAATTTGTTTCTATAGAATTGATTGCTTTAAAATTTTTTCTCATATTTATTATTATTATTATTTATTTTATTCTTTAATTTTATATAAGACAAGTTAATCATAAATTATTTAAATTTCTATTTCTATATTGAAATTTATAATTTTTCAATTAATCTTTTTTTATGTTTAATTTGAAATTCTTTAAAAAAATTCTTATCACCAAATTTCCTATATTATTACATAAGTAGTATTTTCATTTCTCTAGATTTTTTTTAAATTCTATCTTTCTATAGAAATAATTATGAAATTCCTGTTTTCTTTCACTTTTAATTATTATTTAAATATTTATAAAATAGTTTGGACATTCTAGAAGATGATATGATTTTTTCTGCTTTTTAAAACTAATTTAAATGGTATGAAAAATATGATTATTCTTTAAGATTTTCTATATGAGATGTATATATGATTTCTTAAATAGCATTGGCTAGTAATATTCTAATAGTATTCCTATTGGTTTTTCATCTTCAAGGCGAATGAGTTAATCAAAGTGTGCGTTGGCTGTGTTGGTGGATCGGAATGTCATTGTAACCTGACAAAAATCCAGATGGAATTTTATAGAAGTGATTTATAGAGAAATGATATTATGGATGTAACGATTATTTCATTAATTTACAAGACCAAATCAATGTGCTAATTAATTGAGTGTGAACTTTTTTTGGATTGCAACGCTCGCTAAGTCAGTTCACCTCAATCTCATCAAACGAAAGTGAATTCAACTTCAATGCAAGAGAGTAGATTGAGATGGAGAAGGGGAAAAGGGGGAAAGAGGGTTGGAATGAACGGAAAGGAAAATTACTCAATAAACCTTTCTGACAGATTAGATAAACTTGTTCATTTTTTTCAACAAACAAATTAATCATTTATACTCTACAATAACTTCATATACATGTTTAATTTAATTTTTCTATTTTCCATTATTTTAGTTAAAATAATTCAATTATGTAGAATATTTATGAACAATAAATTAATTAATTTTCCAAATTCAATTAAATAATTAATCGTGTCCATTATATTCTATATATTATACCTATAATATAAAAATTAATATTTATTAATATATTCTAATGCTAATGAATAATAAATTAATATTATATATAAGATTACCAAAAAAAGTCAAGAAATGATAAAAATAAAAGTTAAACAATACCTCCCTTACTATCGTCGGTCGGTAAAAACATTTAAGAAATTTTGTTTTAAATATTATTACCAGGGCTGATTTAACTTAAAATATTTATTTTTTTAATACAGGTAAATATAATGTCTAAAACGATATAATACGAGGTATTGAAAATATATTTTAAGAAAAGTTTATTAAAGATAAAGGACGTGGGCAGGTCAATAAGTCCGTGACTTTTTAAAATGAAACAGGCTTTTGGATAAAGAATTATTTTACGTAGCTTTATATAATACAATTCGTCCAACGTTTCTCCAATTTTTTTATCCCTTCTAAAAAGTAAGATTTGTCCAGGACATCAAAATAGTTATTTGTTTGTGAATTGATTTCAACGTTGAAGTCAAATTGTTTCGGCCTAGCCATTTCTTCAGGTTTGGAAACAAAAAATAGTCACTGGGGGCTAAAGCCGGAGAATAGAGAGAATAGGGCGGATTATGAATTGCTCCATTCATATTTATATTCATGAATTTTCATGGAAATTCATTTTTTTAATTTTTACCAGATAACCAGGTAGTCTGCTATTCATGGATGTCAATCAAAAACTAAAAGATCCAGCTGGTTCAAAGTTCGACAGGAGTCAGCTGATAGTTGTCTGCTGACAAAAGCACTGTTACCATTTGATTTAAAAGATAGAAAATTTAAAAAGTCACGAACTTATTGACCAACCCTCGTATATAAAATAATTAAAAAATTAGCTGGAGTGTCCTCCACTCGACTATCTCGCAATTTGAATTGGATTAAATAACATAATATATTATATTTAAATTAAATTTAATTAATTATAAATTATAAATAATAAATATTAAACCTGCGCATGTTTGGCTTTTTGTTGATGGCACCACGTCACGTGTTGGCGCGTGAGATTTGTAGTGTTAAAAAATTAATTCTGGTAATTTCAGCAAATCAATCAAGCTGAAATTCTATATATAGCAGTTTTATACAATTATTAATCATGTGAAAAATTATCAAACATATATCTTTATTTCTACGGTCACTCTAGAGGAAAAAAAATAAAAACGTTGTAGGTAATGACCCTCTTCCGGTTGAGCTACATTTCTCAAAAGTTGATAGAAAACTATGAATTTTGAATAATGTCCATGTACCAAATTTCATCATTCTAGCTCAAACCGTTTTTGCGTAATCTTGCCTACATACATACACACACACATACACACATACACACATACACACACACACACACAGACATTTTTCTCAACCTTAGTGAAAATGATTCAGGAACCTTCAAAACGTATAAAAACATCAAAATCTCAACATCGAAAATTTTCGTGATCGCAATACTATCTCTGGCGAGATAATAATAATGATAAATTCCTACTCTCTGTTTATAATAAACCAATTAAAAATAATATAATATAATAACAATTTAGCAAGTAAATTGATTATAACATAATTGATTAATATTATTAATCTTGGAATAAGACTATATAAAAGTATTCAAATAATTAATATAATGCCTGAATATAAGAAAAACTATGAGTATTTTTCACGTTAATACAATTATCTACTATAATAGTACACTATAAGTTGAGTAACTACTATTTTCTTATAATAAATAGTTTATATTTAAATAATAGATGTCATCATCATTATCATCTCATTATTGTATGTGAAAATATTTTGATAGTAAATATCTAAATATAATATATAATTAGTATTATTCTGTTATTCTAACATGTTTTGTCCCCTTGTAATAATAAATAGTGAGTTTTCTGTTATTTCTATAAATATAAATATTAAAAAAACGGTCTCTCTCTCTCTGTAATCAAGATTTGAAGTTAGTAATGAGTGGATTATAAATATTGTTTAACTTTATCAATTATCTCATAGTTGTTAAATTATATCTTATAATAAAACATACGAATCGTCATGTAATTGTTCCCAAGGCAGAAATATTATATTTATACTTTACTTTGTATTTGTAGATTTTCATTAAAAAAACAATTGAAAAGGACTAAAAACAAATAATAATGAAATCGGTTGAGTTCACTTTTTTATTTACAATATAATATAATTGAAGTAAAACTGGTCAACTAGAAAATAAAAAAAATCTAAGAGTTTTAATTAGAATGCCGTTATAAGAAAACCTTTAAATTTATTAGTCCCATCCAAATCGTGCACCAAGATTAACTATAAAGATTGTAGATAGTAGATTCCGAGTGGCAAAGCAAGATGGATTTGGATGCAAACATATCCACCTGTTGATAGTCAAAATAGTTTTATATTTAACATTTACATTTCACATTCCATATCAATGACCTGTTGTTATATAATTCGGAAATCTTTTAGTATCTATGATATTTACACAATTTACTAATGATCTATTATCTACCAATCAATCAATTCAATGAAAAAAAATATATTTTTATAAATATACTAGCTGCCCCGAGCGCCTTCGGCGCTCTCCGCACCTAGACGGGGGCTCCGCCCCCTGTACCCCCCGAGTAAAAGGTTTTCATCCATTTTGTTTCAATCAGTATATTACATAAAACATTCATTTCTTTTTGTGTTCTTATTTAAAATACATTTTAATTTAATCACTAAATTAATTATATATATTATTATTGTATATGTTATATCTATCTATCTATGTGACTCTAAGGAACTCGAAAGTTCTAGGCCGCAGCAACCACATTTCTCCAAGTGTCCCTATCCTGAGCCCTTGTCCCATCTCTCTTACGTCCCTTCCTACACGTCCTTGGTCTTCCAAGCGGACGTTTTCCAATCCAAAATCTTTTTCCTCTCCCATTCTAGCCGCGTCCCGTGCCTAACCCTAACTAGTCTCCGCCATTCCCCGGTGACCTCATCTTTCTTTGGCCAATAAATGCTGGAAAGAATACTCTGGATCTACTCTCATCTCCCAGGGTCATAGACCTTGCGTCCCACCCATATAATACAACAGGCAAAATAATTGGTTTATATATTTTAATTTTGATTCCTTTTGATAATAATTTTGATGAGATAAGCCTCTTTACTGCATGATAACAGGCGTTTCCCGATTACAACTTCGATTTAAATATATATATTCTTCTCAAATATTATTATCCTTCGTGATTACATTCAATTTTTCTACATATTCAAATTCTACATTTTGTATATAGATTTTGTTACTAAATATTTTTTCTTATCACCATTAATTTCAATCTGAATTAGAAGAAAATTATAAATTACCTCCTCTTCCAGCCCATTTACCTATCCAGGCATCTTAATTTCTTAACACTCCGTTTTTTTAAATTTAAAATAAATGGAGATAAATAGTTTTAAATTATATTCGAATGGTCTATTATATTCTATATATCAGTATTTTTTTCTGAATTTAATACCAACTTGATTTTCAAAATGTTCCATTCGTTATCCATATGATTGATTACATGTGTTAAAATTTAAAAAAATTCAAATATTCTAATTTTTAAATTTAAATACAATTGAATATTATTTTTTATTAATATCATATCAAAAAAGAGAATTTATTAAAAATTAAAAATAAAAAAAGAAGCCTATTAATAAAAAAATATAATAGAATACAATAATTTTGATTTAAAACAGATTTTAATTTAAAAAAAAAATACTCAATATAAAAAAGACATAAATTTAAAACATCTCGTTTATATCATTTGTCTAAAAAACATATTTTAATTAACCAAGAAATCATTTTTGCACTTAAAATATATTTGTAATTAATAATTGAAACAAAAACAAAAATAATAAAATTTTGTCATTTTAATTGAAGTTTTGAAAATATTTTTGTATTGATAAAAGTTTAAAAATAATATATTCAGTTTTTTTAAGCTTTCACTTTCAAATAGAAAAGAAGAAATATTCAATTATATAGAAAGAATAAATAAAAATTAAGTTAAATATGATCTAAATATTTTATTAAATAAATTTAAATGAGAACTTTTAGAATAAATTATTTAATTTAATTGATATTTAAATATTAGAATTTAAAATAAAAAGTGAAATATTATAATAATTTTTAAATTCTGAGCAATATGCAGACAAAAACCTTTTTTTTATATATAGATAGTCGAGCTGGGGATGGCAATATGGGTTTTTCCAAAAAGAGAAAGTTACCTTCCCCCCCCCCCCCCCGAGGCCCTAGTAGGGATTAATTTAATTATTTATTATATTTCAAAGGAATATTTTAATATCATTTTAAATGAATGAATGAAAATTCAAATTTTATATAGTTTTTTATATATGTTTATTTATGCAGAAAAAATTAATTGACATAATTATTAATTTAATAAAATAAAATTTAATATTATAATTTAATAAAATAAAATTATTTTAATAATAAAATTTAATTTAATAAAATAAAATTATTTTAATAATAAAATTTAATTTAATAAAATAAAATTATTTTAATAATAAAATTTAATTTAATAAAATATTAAAATAATAAAAATTAATAAATTTTAAAAAAAAATATATAATACTTAAAGAAAAAAATGTGCCTTTGCAAGTTTCGAACTCAGGGTGCAAAGTCATAAGAAGACGCGCTAGCTCGCTCGGCCAGGAACCGCTTTTGTTTAGAAGCTTCTTATAAGGGTATATATAAGATTTCAAATTTTTGCCACCAGCGCCTCTATGAGCTAGTATGGTAACTAAACTATTTTTAATTAATTAGCATTTCCTGGACACACCTTACCAATTAGCGGTTTTCTAAAGGAAGTCTGACATGCCCTGAGACCTACTGAATATACATAAAAAATTTCATAAGAATCGGTCAAGCCGTTTCGGAGGAGTATGATTTCAAAGTTTTGTGACACGAGAATTTTATATATAAGATAATAATACGATAATATTAATTATTTGTGATTAATTAACATTCTATGACAGCATAATCTACCCCATACTTTAATATTATTATAGTAATAAGACCATCGTTAACTGTGATTAAATTAGTTCAAAATATTCAAGAATTTTTTTTTAATTTGTATATTAAAAAGTGTTTGTTCGTCTGCATTGAGTTTAGCAGGAAATCTACTTCCAGGGGTTTCAATGCAATTTTTAAATAAATCTAGAAAAAAATTATTAAAATTGAAATTTTTTACATTTACATTTATAGAAACCTAATAAGAATTTTGTATTTATTATATAATTATTATTAAAAAAAATTCAGTTGTTTTCTTAAAATAGTCCATAGATGATAAAAAATTATATTATTTTGATATATAAAATACTATTATACTCTTCATTAAGATTAATAATTTCCTTATGATTATTATTGTATTATCATCGTAATTATCTTAGATTGTTTAATATATTATATCATTTATTAATCAATTTTTAATATATAGAAAAAATTGTTACATTTATTGCACAATTTTATTTTTATATTCAATTTAACCATTTGCATATCCTAGTCATAAAGTATTGTACTATAATAATTATGAGTATACGTACAATATCCTATCTTTTGAAATTTTTAATAAGTTACTTCCAATTGTTCTTGTTTATTAGGTATCAATCAATTATTATTTTATAGATACGATTATATAAAATCAGGAAGATTCTCAGCAATAATATCATTGAAAAAATTCTCTGTTAACGAATCTATACCTATATATCGTGAAGGTTTTTTTTATGAATGTATTTCGTGAAAAATATAATTACAATTACGAATGAATTTTGATGTTTAGTTACTTAATCTTTCTATTTTTCAATATCACCAATTAGAAAAATTGTAATAAAATGTCCTTCAAAAAGTTAATTTTAATAAGCCATCCTCTCTTGAAAAAACGTGTTTTAAGAATGGTTAAGCATTGTCTAGCACAACAGATTATTATTTTATTATTTTTTTATATTTATTTATTTTAATGACACAAACTTCACGAAGTATGGCGGTCAATTTACGGGACATTTCACTTAATGACAATTTTTAGTACCGTTTAACGCCTAGTTATTTATTTTTTTTTTTAAATAACTGAATAATTTAACAGTCCGTGATACGATACATATATTAAATATTTATATACTTAATAATATTTTATTTTTCTTTATTATTTCTATATTATTGAGTTTCAAATTTACTTTATAATAATTTCATTAGTATTTTATAATTATTGTTAAATAAATTTCTTTAAATTAAATTAAGGGTTAATTATATTTTTAAATTTTATTTTAATAATAATAATTATAAAAAAAAAATTAAATAAATCAAAGTAATTCATTCTCTTTTTAAATTTTTAATATTCTCAAAAAAATTAGATATTTTTTTATTTTTTATTCTCCCTATTTTGTAGGTTTTGCATTGAATGAATATTAAAATTTATTTATTTGGTCATTTTTATAAATTAATTGTATTCTAACTTAAATATTTAAGACCTTCACTATTACTTATTATTAATTATTTATTTTATAAGATTTTTGTAAGTTTTCTGTAACCTTTCTTTCCAAATCAAGGTTTCTAAAATGTTTTTATGTATTTGTTTTAATATGTTGTATGACTCTAATGTCTTTATTCATTTGTTCTGTTGGTTTCATTATAATGAAAACATTACTTCTATGATTATATTCAAATTTCCTCCCAACACACGGAAATAGATTCCCAAGTGAAAGGGAAATTGTATTCTTGCATTGCACATGCATTCATTTTATGAATACAAAATATAAATGAAAATTATATAGATTAACCAAAATCACTTTTTATTATAATTTCAAATTGATATAGGTCTAGTCATTTATTCATGAAATTTCATATATTATTTATGGATATATAAATTTTAAATTATTATAAAATAACAAATAATTTTTAAAATTTTGAAAAGATTTGAATATTTTTTAATTTGAACCAAAATTAAATTCGAGATGCCTTAGATTATATTTAAAGGTTTTTAATTTTTGAACTTTACACTTGTATAAATATACAAAACTTTATAATATTTCTACTATTAGTTTATACTATATAGTATACTTATATATTTTTTTGTACAAAATTTCAATCATTAAACTATACTTTTTATTCATCCCAAGTTCAAATACAATTTTTTTTTAATTTGTAGTGGATGACTCTTGATATATTAATACTACCTATCTATCTCTGTGGCTCTACGGAACTCGAAAGTTCTTGGCCGGAGCAACCATACTTCTCCAAGTATCCCTATTCTGCTCTACAACCTTCCAATTCCTACCCACTCCCATTTCTCTCACGTCCCTTTCCTTGGTCTTCCAAGCGGGCGTTTCCCACTCGGTCTCCCCACCAATATATTTTTCGCCATTCTTTCCTCTCCCATTCTAGCCACGTGCTCTGTCCATCGCAGCCTTCTCGATCTTATAATTCTAACTATATCTCTAGATGCATAGAGGTCATGCAATTCCTCCTTATGCAGTCTCCACCATTCCCCGGTGACCTCATCTTTCTTTGGCTCATAAATGCTGCGAAGAATCTTATTCTCAAATACTCTAAATCTACTCTCGTCTTCTAAGGTCATAGACCATGCCTCACATGATATTAATACAGTTTCTCAAATATTAATTCATTAATTTAATTTAATTATTTATTTTTGGTTTTGTGGGCAAAGCAAATTTTTTTAATATAAGACATATAGGAGTATAAAATTATGTCTTGAAATGGCTAACTTGGTACAGTGACAGTTAAGAAATGAAGTATAACATTTTTTTATTTGATTTTCAAATAATTTTCAATAATTTAAATAGTTTTAGAATTTTTAAGTAGGTATTGGTTAATTGTTTTATATTACTTGTTTAAATTAAACTAATTTTTAATTTTTTTTTTTTTTTGTTAAAAATTTAATAATTTTTTTTAATTTTATAAGTATTTATAAAAATGTAGTTTAATTAAATGTTAAAAAAAAATTATATTATTATTTAAAATCAATTTTCTGTTTCATAATTGTGTATTCTAATATTTGTTAGCAAATGTTAATAAGAATACCATACCTATTAAATATGAAATTAAAAAATAAAACACATTATTTAATTAAAAAAAGTCTGTGAACGAACCCAAGAGTTGTTTCTTTTAAAAAAGAAACATTGATTTATATATTTCTATTAGTTGGTTGGTATGAGTCGAAATGTTTCTTCTTCTTTCGTGGCAGAAGATGCAAATACCTGTTTTTGTTGTTGTTATTCAATTATAAATGAAAATGTGAATGATAAATGGGAACGTTTTGTATAAAAATGAAACATGCTGACAAATATACGATTTCTTAACATTTATACCGCTACATAAAGTTTTTAGCTAGAACATAGAATCAGTTTTTTTCTCTTTTTTTTGTTTTCGTGAGAGACTCATTAACCTTGAACATCCATGAGAAAAGAAAAAGACAAATAAAAGTCCATCTTCTTTAGAATTCTTCAATTTCCTGATTTTTTAATAAATGATTGAATATAGTTAATCAAATCAATTATAATACGAGTAATAATAATAGCGAATTTTTGGATGATTAAATACGAATAAAAGTTTCTAAGCTAAGTATAATGTTAAAATGTGATATAATTGAAAGAAAGGGTGTTGAAACAATTATATATAAGTAAATTGTATAAAATGCATATTTAATTTTTAAAGTTAAATTTCCTTTTTTTAATATTATTAAAAATAAATATAATAATTCAATTTCTTTTTATCAAATCCTATAATTAGATTCTATATCTTTTTATATACATTTAAAAGATATATTTTTTTTCATCCACTCAAGTTCAAATACATTTGATCTTAATCCAGTTTTTTCAAATATTAATTCATTAATTTGATTAATTATTTTTAATTTTAAATGAATAAAGAAATTTATTTTTTATAAGATATTATTCAGGATCAAAATGTGTCTTATAATGGCTGCAGTCAAAAGATGTTTGTATATATTATCGAGAATTTTTTCTTCTTTATTAATAACATTAAATAATAATAAATTAAAAATATTAAAGTATGATTTATAAAATTTTGTATTGATTTGGATCAAAAGAAATTTAGTTTATTTTAAATTTTGTTTATTGTGAAAAGCAGAAGTGGTTAATCTACAAATTCAACTTAAAAATCAACAATTATGAATTCAAATCTGTCTTTAAATTTACGAAAGAAATATAACAATTATAAGATAAATATTCTTAACAAATATTTAATTTTTCTTTTAAAGTATTAAAGTATTTATTATAATATAATTTATTTGTTAATTATAGAGATTTATTTATTTCATAATTTATTGAAATCAATTGAAATTCTATGTTATTAACAAAAATCTTGCAATAATTCACTTCATTTGAATGAAATAAGCTGAGAAATTTCTCTAATAATAAAAAATGATATATTTATTGTAATTTAAATACATATATTAATAATAATATAATACATTATTTTATTAATTACTATGATTACTCTTGATTTATTTCTAATTTATAAATATAACTCTTGGTAAATGTTAAGATCTAATTTCGTCCCCTTCTATGTTGTTCTCCGATTGTATGCATCTGACACCACCAATCTTTATCCAATTCATTCGTTATGACATAAGGAGCAGACAGCATTAAGATGTTATAGTAAAAATCTTATCGAATTGGGATTCCCTAACTTTTATTTTAATTATTTTTTTTAGATCGTCCTGTTTTTGTAATGGAAAATATATTTTTAAGTACTATCAATATTGGTTTGGTCCTAAATTCGCAGGAAGTTAATAATACTAATAATAATAGAAATACTACAACTAATAATAAAATAATAGTTAGTTATATAATCATAAATTATAATACAATTAATTTATAATAAAAACAAAAAAAAAAAACAAAACAATGTTTTAAGGAAAGAATTGCCACCAGATACAAATCACTTGTCAATATTTGGCCTCTGTCTTATTTAGGTAGGAATCGTTGTGAGTAGTGATGTCATGTAGTGGTGGATGATGGTTTTGCAGTGTCTTTGCTAATATAAACCTTAATCGCTTATGGTTTACTAGCAATTATCGCGGTACATGTTAATGTTTTATTGTATTCTTTCTTTTAGAGGACAGATTCCTTGCAAGTGAGAAAGCATGCAAATCGATCATACACACATTTTCTACTTACATAGACTAACACTTCATATTCCGTTCGATTTACAGCAAAATTTCATGTTCTCTCTTTCTCTCTTACTGTTTGACTCCCAAAGACTCGTATAGACACTCTTTTCAATTGAATACTGAATTTATTATTAAAAAAAAAAAAAAAAATAGAAAAAATTGGCATATAAGTATATTTTTTAATAAATTTTAATGAATTACATTGACAAATGGACGATATTAATAAGAATAAAAAAAATTTTAATAATTATCATAATATATAATAACTTATAATATTTATGCCTTTATTTATATTCTATTGATTGAAGAATTTTTTTTTACTTTACTTTATTCTTATTTTTTTTAAGTATCAACGATAATTTATTTTAAAATAAATAAATTATATTATATTTAATAATTTGTCTATATATATAATTAATTTTTAATATTTTTTATTTTTAATTAGATAATTTCTAATGAAATTTTTTTTAAAAAAGCAAATTAATTTCAAATTGCTTTATTAATATATTCAACTATTTTTTTTTTGTTTTTGTTCATGTAAATTTATTAGGATTATTATTTATTTATTGATATGTAATTAATTGGGAAAGAGATGGTTATATATATATATATATATATATATATATATGAAAAAGAATGAAGGAATAAAGATGAAGAAAGATAAATAGCAGTTGAATAGATGGAAGGGTTCATTCCTCACCCCCCGCTGCGGCACCTGCAGGTGCCCAGACTGCTCTCCCCCTCCACAATGACCGCGGATTGCTGCCCCTCTTCACCCAGGCGGTGTTTCGGTACGTTAAGCAACTGCGTTCAGTTGTGCGCCCGCTCTCGAGCCGGCAACTCATTTTATTAGTGTCAAAGCTTGTCGTTTCTGAATGAAAAAAAATTACTTGTTTGAAAGAGTAGAGGAGCTGAGCTTATTAGTGTACTGAAGGCCGGTGACCACCCCTCGATACTAATACTCATATTAAGTAAGTACTTGCAACCAACATTTATTAATTAATCCTATTATTTATTAATTATATTAATCACCAAAATTTATTTATAATAAAAAATATTTAAAAAAACAAACAAATTATTACAATATCAATATTATAATAACAAAATCCATTAATTATAGATTAATTCTTTTCAATAAATTTATTTTTTTTTTACTATTTTACAATGTGATAAATTTATATTGTAATAATATTTTTTTTATTTATTTATTTATTTTTAAGAACCCTCTTTTTCTATTAAATACATTACTTATAATAATAGTTATATATTATCCTTATTAGTCTATTCTTATTGTCCACTGATGTTAATTAATAAATCTATAATCATTAATAATTAATTAAATTATTAATTTGAAGCTTACAAGTTATAAGAGAATTTAACTTATTTTTTAATTTTATTTCGATCTATTAGTAGTATTTTAAGAGACACACAAATTTTGCTCAAAGTAAATTGAAAAAATAAAATTCATACAATTAAACAAAAAATATAGAAATAATCAAATAACTATCCATAATAAAAGTTTGTCATTAAAAATTATAAAATTATTATATATAATCCTCATATTTATAATGATATGGTATAAATTTCAAGTTTACATTTTATAATTGTTTAATGTTGATTACTATATTCACACTTAATCCATATTCTTATATATATATATATATATATAAATTTTTAAAATATATTTTATATTTAATAAGCTAATTTTATTTTCTATATTCCTATCAAAATGAAAATATTTTATATTTTGTTTTGATTCTAAAAATACATTTTTTTATATAGAATGCTTAGAATATATTTATTTTGTTTTAATGGGAATTATTATTAAATAAATATGTATATTAGTTTTTATTTTATATTCATTATTTTTCCAGCATTGAAATATTAATATTATTTCGTCTGTCCTTAGTAATTTTACATAACTGTGCTTACTTTGATGAGAAAGAACATCAATAACATTCAAACTTTTAGAGATTTAATCAAATTTTTCTAAAAAAAAAAAAAAAAAAAAATAACAATCAAAAAATTCACATTCATAATATATTATTATAATTCATAAAAAGTGATTTACTAAATTTATGCAATTGATTTTAAATACATGTGAGAATTTTTAAAATTCTTAAAAAATAATAAAATTTAAGATTAATTTTAGATAAAAGAAAATTTTTATTATATTTATTATAAAAATTAAATTGTTCATAGAAACTAAATTCCAAAAAATAAAAGTTAATTTTTAAAATTTAAATTTTTAAATGAGATAAGAAATTCTAAATTTTCATTTAAAATAAATCTTTTTTTTAAAAAAACAAATAGATAGTTAACTTCCTGGTATTTTTTATAAAAATTTAAATATTATTATTATTATTATTTTAATTTAGTAATTGTAGTTTAAATCATTTGAAAATTTAATTTTTTTATTTAATTGTATTCAATTTATAATTATGATGATGATATCTATTTGGAAGAAAAATCAATTAAACAATTTATATGTTAAAATACTCATTGAAGTTTCATTTTTCATTAATTTTCATAGATATTTACAATAGTTCTGTTTATTTCAAGAATTTTACCTAAAAATATTCACATTTTAATTAATATACATATATATTCCTAGACCTATACTATAAATCAAATAAATGTATAATGTATTACATGAATGTAATTAAGTAAATAGCATAGATAATAAATTAACATTGGCGATGATGTTGACATGTATCTTGATATTACCATTGACTGCCTACATGAAATTCCATTTTATATTAAAATTAGAATTCAATTAGAATAAATTGGAAATAATCGTTTCTGTATTTACAAGAAACAAGATTGGATAATGCATTTTATTATATTTTCATTGCATTGAAATACTTTCTTCGATTTAATTTTATTCCGGATACATAATTATTCTAGCTAGGAATTGAAATCTTCCAGACGAGATTTATTAAATTAGAGATGGAAATTCACCCCACCAATCCCTCTTTCAAATCTTCTCAACTCACAACATATTTTTAGATGAATTCTAATACAAATTTATAATATAAAAATTAAATAGGTATATATTTTATAAAATTCTATTCTAAAAATCCTTATAGATGGATTTTTGTTTATTTTTAACTTCAACTAACTTCCCTTCCTACTTATAATCGACTGCTGGAAGTATCCAAGTGAAATAATATTAGATTTAGGCAAACCACCCTTTGGGGGTAGCCATTTTAACACGATTATCTTGCGTATTCAGGCTACATCTCCTATTATTATATGTATTTATATAATCCAATTATATAGCTTAACTTTGAAATTGAATTCACGTATTATAGTATTTACTGATCAATCTCATCTTTTTTTTTTGTTTTTTTAATAAAATTATTCTAATTATTATGAAATAACTGAACACTATTTCAATGAAATCAAAAAAAAAATATTCTGAATTTTTTAATAAGCTATTAATAATAAATACAAGTACAATGATTTCAATGCGTATAAAACGAATACAAATGTTACCACAAATATTGTATACTAAAATAGAAATAAATAAGATAAGGTATTATAAAATAAATTATTTAATTATTATTTTTTATTAATAAAGAAATTATTGTTCTATTTCTACAATCATATATATGTATATTATAATCATTTACTACTACTTTTTTATTAAAATATTTTAATTATCTGTTTCAATGTTCTTAATTATAGTTTAGAGTTTGGTGAATAAATTTCGAATTTTTAAATTTTCCTTTTATAAATATTAGGTTGGCAACTAAGTCATTGCCGATTTCATTCATAGATGACTTCAGTTGAATTTTTAGGTTTGCCGACGTAGTCCAAATGTAAAACACATTTTGGTATTTGATAGTGGGCAATTCAGCTGTCAATCAATAAAAAAAGTTTTTTGATCGGTTCCATAGTTTTCGTTTGACCTTCGTTGAAAAATGGAAGATCAAAAGGAACATTTTCGTCATAATTATTGGTGCTTGGTTGGGATATTTTGCCACATCCACCATATAGTCCTGAACTTGCACTATCTGATTACTTTTTGTTTCGATCTTTACAAAACTCCTTGAATGGTAAAAATTTTAATAACGATGATGATGTCAAATCGTACCTGATTCGGATTTTTGTTAATAAAAACCAGAAGTTTTATGAATGTGGGATTATGATTCTGCCTGAAAGATGGCAAAAGGTCATTAATCAAAATGGGCAATACATTACAGAATAAAGTTATTAGTTCCATGAAAAAATTGTCTTTGATTTTCTTTAAAAAAAAAATGGGCAATTACTTAGTTGCCAACTCAATAGAATAATATACTGACATATCTCATAAAATAATTTGGGAGGATCACTAATTAATTTTAGTTTACAGACCCAAAGATAGTATATTGCTATATTATTCTGAAATCTCAAACTCATCATCTAGAATCTAGAGTATGAATTGTAGAAATTGAAATTACTAATTGTTTTCCTTTGTAATCTATTGAATCGACTGAAATGAACTAATACTATAGTTAAGTAAGATTTAAATATGATCCAGGACATGAATATACGAAAAGAGAATTGAAAAATAGAGAAAATTTTGTTTGAATCTTAAATAATAAGTTTATATATAATATTATTTTTTTAAATATCAAAAATAAAAACTCCTTTTAATTGTTTTCTTAAAAATTTATTCGATGGGTCTAAATAAGAAAAAGAAAGTGTAATTTTTTTCATTGAATTGTCTATTTTATATGTACTGGACTAAAAATTCTATTTCTTTTCATTTTGGGACATTCATCATTTCGTTGTTGAAACGTTTCACTACAATTTTCTCCTTCTGTAGTTAAAATTTGTCGGAAATGTAATAAAAGATAATTGAGCAAAGTAACCAATCGAATTTCATCTCCATTTTATTTCACCTGAAATGGAGACTTTCATTTAATGATCGCTACAAATTCAAAACATTGTTTAGTTATAATGATGTTGACCTTGTACACTGGTCAAATGAAGTCATTTTTCATCTATCGACACCTAAGTATATATATATATATACTACATACTAGTATACTTTTATAAAAAATGACAAGATCAAATAACTGCTTGCGAATAAACCTTTTTCCTCCACTCACAAATAAATTAAAAAATTGTTTTATTTTAATGCATTTTTATCAAAAAATTATTAAATTAATTAGAGATCCTCCCAAATTATTTTATGAGATATATCAGTATATTATTCTATTTATAAAAGGAAAATTTAAAAATTCGAAATTTATTCACCAAACTCTAAACTATAATTAAGAACATTGAACCAGATAATTAAAATATTTTGATAAATAAGTTGACCTGTGGCCAGGTCCGAACCGACCGACGGTTTGAAATAAATTAATTTCCAGCTACAGAAACAATTTCAAATGATTTTAATATATCTATTAATGTAATAAAAAACAGATATGGATAGAACATAAATATTTTTAATTTTATTTTATTTATAATATATATGTAAGACTAGGCTGTGACGTCATGAATGGCTGGATGACGTCATATAATTTTAAATTAATCAATTCATCCTACTGATGCATTAAGTAAATATACCAAATTTCATCAAAATCCGTTGAGCCGATCAAGCTGTATACATCTGTAAGGACGGAAGGACGGACAGATATCATGCTAAAAATACTTTTTTCTGTTAAGAAAATGCATATGTAATGGAGATATGTAAAAATCTCCACATGTGAAATTTGGTATGAAAACAATACCTCCCTTACTATCGTCGGTCGGTTTTATACTTTATAATCACCAACTTTGTAGGTTTCTATATCTATCTCTGAAGATTAAAAAATAGATTGTAGTAGACTTCTTTGTACTTTGAAACAGGTTCAAAACTATTTTCTCATTATGAAAGTCACTCTAATAACTTTTGAGTTTTTGATTATATAAAAGAGAAAATAGATCGAGTGTGAATGAATACAATAAACGTTGATTACGCCATTACACCAAACGTTTAATACCAATTTTCTACATATTCTTCTTAGTTTTGCTTTTTTTTAATAAATAATCTAAAGTAAGAAATTCAGAAAGAAATAATTCAACCACGAATAGAAATTTATTTTCAAAAAAAAAAATAAATAAATAAAACTTTTTGTTTATATTGGTTGAAAATTATCCTGGTTTCATTTGAATATAATAAATAGTGTAAATTACTTTGTGAAATATTTTAAATATAAAAATTATAAACTATTTGAATATATCTATCTTATTAATTGATTTTACTCAAAAAATATTTAAGACTTAAAATTTTTTTATTTTTTTTTTTATTTGAGATAAATTAAATTAAATAAATTAAAAATCATATTTATCAAATAGTATTTATAATCCTTTTTAAATTTTTTAGAATTCAAATTTTTACATATGAAAAATTCACAATTTTTAATTAATCTCTAAATTAATTAAAGAAAATAAATAAATAAATAAATAAATTAGTAGGTGTATTGTCTGATAATAGAAATATGAATATTATAATTTATCATTTTTAAAAAAAGATATTTCCTGTGAAAACTAATGATTATTATATTCATCATAATCTATTAAATCTATTTATATGTATATAGACTATTGATATACGCTCTAAAAAGTAATCCAAATGAAAGAGTGAATGAAAACAGATAAATATTAATAAATTTCATAGTTTTATTTCTAAATAATAATTTGTTATTTGAAATATAATTAGATTGAAGTATTTACATATAATTCAATTTAAATTTCTATTTTTATTTTTATTAACTAAACAAGATTCGGTAAGCTTTTTAGAATTTATTAGAAAGTTTAAAAATATTTTATCCTTAGTAAATTAATTTCAATGGCTACTACATATCAAGAAAATCTTGATATAAAATTAATTATTTTTTTTTGTCTCCTATATATGTTATCAAGCCCACCTAACAAATATAAATAATCGAATTTTGAATCAATTCCTTAGATTTTTTGATAAAATCCTCAATTAATTAATGATTTGCATCAAGTTTTTTTTTATAATCCCAAACAGATTTCAATTTTAATTTCCAATTTGTAGTATTTTTTCCTTGTTTTCTTTTTTTTTCCTCTTAATTTATTCCCAGATTCTCTATTTAGAAACATTTCGAGGGCATAAAATTTAAATAAATACCATAATTTCCAGTAATTTATGTGTACTTGATATATTTATATCTATTTGAATCTATATATAAATATAAATATAATCTGTTATCGTTATTATTAGTACTATTATTTATTAAAATAAAAACAAAATAATAATATTATAAAGTTTTTCAAGACCTTCTCACTCCAAATTTTTCCACATACAGCCTTGAAATTTTATAAATTTGATTGAATAAGAAAAAAAAAAAAAGAAATTAGAATAAAATATAAAACAAATCGAGGTAGTAGAGACAAAGAGGTACATTTATCGAAATAATGTATTTTATTTGAAATAATATATTACTTATAATATTAATAATTGAAATAATAAATATCTTGTTCTTTACTATGGTTTTGAACATAAATATATTGGCATACATCCAGTGTTGTACTTATAGACATCATAAACAAATCATATATCGTTTATTAAAAAAAAGAGATAACTAAATGAAGTACTACATACACTGAGGAAGTTTATTTATATGTATAGAATTTTTTTTATTCATTTATTAAAATAAATTAAATAAATATCTAATTTGTAACTGTCAACATTAATAAGAATGAGTTAAAAATTTATTAGGTAATTTAATTTAAATTTTTTTTTAATTTACTGAATTCTATTTAAGTAATTTGAATAATTAAATTAAATTTTTTTAAAAATTCCAAAATTTAAATCACTATTAGATTTTTTTTTTATAAAATTTCATTAGATTTATCATCATTATCTAAAGGAGCAGTAGGATCATACAAAAAAAATTATTCATTTTGTATGAAATGAAAGTAAAATTTTTGCTTTCATTGGGAAATCTTTCAATTCATTGGATTACATAAGAAGAGTGATGTTCTGTTCGTTAAATGATTTCATGGGCTTCCAATCGAAAATTACCCTTTCGTAATCAGTGTGGTATATATTACATACGGATATGTGGGAGCGTCTCTGAAGTAGAAGATAAATTTATTTTTTAATGAGTACCTGCAACGAAATAGGACAAGTGAGAGGCAAAAAAGATCATAGATCCAATGTTGTTCATAATTACCAATAATCATTTCATTTCATTGGCAATTGATAACAATGATGAATTCTTTTTCAGTTGTATCATTGCATCAATGGAAAAGAGTTTGTGTTATGTTGAACAATAAAAAGATTTTTTGTTTAAAAAAAAACGCCTAAGAGTTAGACAACCTTTTTTCTAATAATTATTTATATATTGTTTCTAAAATTATTTATATTGTATTATAATCATTCAATTCTTATAAATTTTTTTAGATGAACATAGAAAAGAAATAAAATATTAAAAAAATAAAATATTTATGTTTGGGGGTCACAAAGAAAATATAATATTTTATTTGGAATCAATTTTCTTCTGGACGTTATATGTATATATATTTATATATAATTCTTAGTATGGTTGAATAAAAAAGCCACAACAATTAGAATATATTCATGGATGGTTTGATTGAATGTGGGTGTAGGTATATACAAGTGATGGGGGAGGAGAGGGAAGAGACCGGAAATATGCGATGCGCTTTGACCTGATCGAAGCATTTTCTTCAGGTCATCGATCTGCCAAACAGGTTTCGATAAACACAATCTCTTCACGGGTGAAATTATTCTTATTTTTTGGGTTTCATTATTATCTTTTGATTCACCCTCAATTATTTTATTTATAATTCTATATATATATATATATATATAATTTTATTCAATTTTTTATTTTTGTTACAGATTTCATATTATTATTATTATATTATTTTATCTGTAAAGAGATTAATTTATGAATTCAATAATTCCCTAAAATCGTTTCCCAAATGGGAATGTCAATCATCCCTACTTGCAATACATTCCATTCATTAATTTCACACTAGACTCAACTATATAATTAAATATTGAGTCTACTATATGTATGCATATATACGAATTTCCCTTGGATTCAAATTAATTCATAATTCTAATTCCATTTGAAGGGAATGTGACATAATTTAAAAAAAAAATTATAATATTAATATTAATGATAATTTATTTTACATGAATTTCTTTCAACAATAAGGACCTTTAAAACCAATTTTTTTACTGAAAATAATAAATCGCCAAAAGAATTGATCATTTTTTAGGAATTTTTAATTTATTGGTTGGCTATGCGCTATGGTGACTTGGAATATACTACGTATAGTATTTTATTCAATTATGGTGATGGTTGGGTGATATATTCTATGTATGAATAAATATCTCTTCTTCTTGGTGTTATGCAAGTGTGTGCAAATGTAGCCAAACATGGTGGCGGATTAAACCGGCCGGTTGGCTGGAGGCTGCGTCCTTGCGAGGCTGTAGCTCCTCACTCTTGGCGGGGAGTGTACCCGGGCCGGCTACCCAAATGCCAGCCAGCAGCGTTTAAATCCCCAGCACCCACCATTTTAAGCCAATTGACATGACACCTCGTCGGAAATGATTCAAGAGTTTCATCCACATGGCTCATCCCTTCTTGCAAGGGGAGTTATTTTTTTTTTTCAATTTCCGGTTGAATAGGATCGTCTCCGACGAGCGAGGGTTGAAAACCTAACAAAATGAAATGATTCATTATAAGAAAACGTGTTATTTTTTAATCAAGTGGAATTCACTCTTTGATTTAGTATATCTATATCTATATATATATATATATATATATATGTATATATTAAGTAGAATGGTGTGGCTCTCGGCGACGGGATGCATCGTAATTCAAGGAGCTCCACTATTCAATTGAATCGAGATTAATTACAACCTCGGAACCGTTCTTGAGTAATTAAAACCAGCCACCAATTTCACTCTCAGTGCACGAATTTTTTTTTATTTTTTTTTTTTACAATCAAATATTTTACAATCATCTCAATTAACAGAGCAACACGTAGTTTATAAATTACATTCTTTTTTTACCAAACAAAATTCTCCTGTCGGAATGATTCAATTAAAAATTTTAAATAATACATAAATCAAAAAAAAAAAATTAAATGAATTATTGATACATATAAGGTAGTGGCACCTATAGCGGACAGGGACTTAAAGCGGACACAAATGGAAAATTTTTACTTAAAATAAAAGTTATTTTAAATTTCTCTCCATTCCGTCTAATATTTCGAATAATTTACTCTTTCCAAAACATATTGGAGTGGTCAAGTTGGCTTCACTGAACAAATTGACAATTTTATGGAGAAACGAAAAATTTCATATTCATCTTCCACATATTTTTTGTGAATTCTTAGCAAATTTTTAAGGTTAGTCGTCATTGTAATTAAGCTTTTATATGTTCGTATTATGTTTTTAAATCTATATTATTAGTTTAAACTGACATTTATAGAATAAAGAAGCAAATTATAAAGTGTTATTGACAGAGTGACTTGTTGTTGATAAATTTAAAGTGGTGTTCGCTTTAGGTTCCAAATTTATATGGCTTTCCTGAAGCGGACACTTGCTGTCCGCTTCAGGTTTGTGTACGTATAAAATTAAATGTAACTTAGAGAAATATTCATTTGATGGCGTTTAATCTTAAAATTATAAAAAAATTCAATTCAGAACCTTAAGTTGCCACTAATGTCCGTTTCAGGTTCTAAACATAGGCAGGTTCTACACGTGCCAATTATTTCCAGGAATCATTACGGAAATATTGCCCGACGGGATAAAAGTTAAGGCCATGATAAGGAGTGGCAGTTTATGGAAGTGGCCAGACAGAGATGTCGAACTCTTCTATTTGTGGGATGATGTTCTGGGCCACTTGGCCAAACCCACCCGCTTCAGCAGGCGAAGGGAATTATTTTCAGTGCCAGAACTTGAAAAACTGAAATAATTATTATAATAATGATTTTTAATTGATATTCTATTGTTTTATAATTGATTTAATTTAATAATAAAATATTGAAAATTAAATTTTTGATTTATTTACTGACGTTTATCTTAATGTTTGCTTTAGGTTCTTCAAATGTCCGCTTTAGGTTCCGTTGAAATTTTCACTGTCCGCCTTAGGTGCAAATGTAAAATTTTTTTAAAATTAAAAATTTAATATGAGGGATTAGCAAATAGTTAAGTAATTATTACTATCTTTAAGAATGATAAATGAACCTCAAATAAAACCATTAGTTTCTCTATTCACAATTGTGACTTCAATTCTAGGTACAAAAATGATGAAAAATGGGCTCTAATGTGTCCGCTATAGGTGCCATTACCTTATAATATATATTTTTAAGAAAAATAAGCTGGAGTGTCTCCACTCGACTATCTCGCAATTTGAATTGGATTAAATAACATATAATAAAATTATATTTAAATTAAATTTAATTAATTATAAATTATAAATAATAAATAATAAACCAGCGCATGTTTGGCTTTTTATTGATGGCACCATGGCACGTGAGATTTTCAGTGTTAAAAAATTAATTCTGGTACTTTTAGTGATTCAATCAAGCTGAAATTCTATATATAGCAGTTTTATACAATTATTAATCATGTGAAAAATTATCAAACATATAAGGTAATGGCACCTATAGCGGACACATTAGAGCCCATTTTTCATCATTTTTGTACCTAGAATTGAAGTCACAATTGTGAATAGAGAAACTAATGGTTTTATTTGAGGTTCATTTATCATTCTTAAAGATAGTAATAATTACTTAACTATTTGCTAATCCCTCATATTAAATTTTTAATTTTAAAAAAATTTTACATTTGCACCTAAGGCGGACAGTGAAAATTTCAACGGAACCTAAAGCGGACATTTGAAGAACCTAAAGCAAACATTAAGATAAACGTCAGTAAATAAATCAAAAATTTAATTTTCAATATTTTATTATTAAATTAAATCAATTATAAAACAATAGAATATCAATTAAAAATCATTATTATAATAATTATTTCAGTTTTTCAAGTTCTGGCACTGAAAATAATTCCCTTCGCCTGCTGAAGCGGGTGGGTTTGGCCAAGTGGCCCAGAACATCATCCCACAAATAGAAGAGTTCGACATCTCTGTCTGGCCACTTCCATAAACTGCCACTCCTTATCATGGCCTTAACTTTTATCCCGTCGGGCAATATTTCCGTAATGATTCCTGGAAATAATTGGCACGTGTAGAACCTGCCTACGTTTAGAACCTGAAACGGACATTAGTGGCAACTTAAGGTTCTGAATTGAATTTTTTTATAATTTTAAGATTAAACGCCATCAAATGAATATTTCTCTAAGTTACATTTAATTTTATACGTACACAAACCTGAAGCGGACAGCAAGTGTCCGCTTCAGGAAAGCCATATAAATTTGGAACCTAAAGCGAACACCACTTTAAATTTATCAACAACAAGTCACTCTGTCAATAACACTTTATAATTTGCTTCTTTATTCTATAAATGTCAGTTTAAACTAATAATATAGATTTAAAAACATAATACGAACATATAAAAGCTTAATTACAATGACGACTAACCTTAAAAATTTGCTAAGAATTCACAAAAAATATGTGGAAGATGAATATGAAATTTTTCGTTTCTCCATAAAATTGTCAATTTGTTCAGTGAAGCCAACTTGACCACTCCAATATGTTTTGGAAAGAGTAAATTATTCGAAATATTAGACGGAATGGAGAGAAATTTAAAATAACTTTTATTTTAAGTAAAAATTTTCCATTTGTGTCCGCTTTAAGTCCCTGTCCGCTATAGGTGCCACTACCTTATCTTTATTTTTACGGTCACTTTAGAGGAAAAAAAATCAAAACGTTGTAAGTAATGACCCTCTTGCGGTTGAGCTACATTTCCCAAAAGTTGATAGAAAACTATGAATTTTGAATAATGTCCATTTACCAAATTTCATCATTCTAGCTCAAACAGTTTTTGCGTAATCTTGTCTACCTACATACACACACACACAGACACACATACATACATACACACAGACATTTTTCTCAACCTTAGTGAAAATGATCCAGGAACCTTCTTACGAGATAGTAAAAAAGGAAAATTTTATATCAGTAAATTAGATTTATTATTATATTAAATGGTATGATATGATATGAAATTATAAATATACAAGGCGAACCCGTTGCAAACGGTGTTTGCAATTTCAGTTTAAACTGAATTTATCGTGGTTTGCATCAATTAATTAAATAGTTCTTTGAAAATAATATTTTTTGCATACCAATGATCACCTTTAAGTAACAACAGTTTCTGTTTCAAGCTTTCTTCTCCTATATTCTTGCTTATACTCGGCACAATCTTTTCTCATTTGGATCCATTTATTATAGATTTAAATATTTAACATATATTATTCTGTTAAACAAAATAATAATAATAATATTAATAATAATAATTTACAGTAAATTTTGTTGCAAATACACGTTTAAATATAAAATTATTAACTTTATTCAAATCGTCATAATAATTTTTTTATTTTTTTTTTTTATTTGACACTTATTTAATTTAACAAGACATTTTAAAAAAAAATGAAGTTAGTTACAAATTAATTGACATTGACATTGTAAGTAATTTCATAATGTTACATACATACGACGGAAATTATTATTATACCAGATGAAACAAAGATTGATTTGAACTAAGAAAATTTTCCACAAATACCGTCAAAGAGATGTTATAATAATTTTAATAAATAAAATATTTTATAAAATAAAAAAATAAATATGCGCGATGAATAAAGAAAAAAAACCTGAAATCATAATAACTAAAATAATCATAGAATGTAATAAAATACTAATAGTATAATTTAAAAAGAAAATAACGCGAAATTAAAAAGAAAATATTACTGAGAAATTCCTCAAGAGTTAGATACAAAATTATAGGTATTTGTTTTAATATTGACTTAACGTTCATTTCATTTAAATATTAGTGAGATGGTAAAACAAAAGTTCAGGAAACAGAAAAAAAACCTGTTTCTATTTTGAATCTAACAAGTACAAGTAAATATAATACATTTTCAATTAATCATTGAATTGGTTACTTATAATGATTGAAGTCAAGTGGAAAAATTCACATTTTTTATATTAATTATTAGATTTTCTTTAATTTATTAAAAAAAAATATATATGTAGAAATATATTCGTTTTTAAAAAATTTATATAAAATTTAAAAATTTGAAATTCAACTCATCTCTTTTAATGGATAATTTTGATAAAAATAAATTTCATGATAATAAATCAAAATTATTGAAACTTTCAATAGGAGGGGGAAAAAATGGATTGCGTTCGTGAAAAAAAATAGTCTAATCAATTTTATAAATGACTTTGACTAGAATTTATAATTGATAATTTAAATGTAAGATGCTGTCGAGGATAAGAATAGAAAATAAATGATTTTTCATGATTATTTTAATGACTGAACTCGTATATAATTGTTAATTATATGGAATATCAATGATGATGTAAATATACACAACAGGAAATTGAATTAAAAACAAAATTAATTATCATAAAATTGTATTTAAAGCGTCTATAAGGAAGTAACTATTTTGGTGTGTGAAAACAATTTCATCTACATAAATCGCTGTATCATTACATCAGAGTTTCTTCTTAGAAAATCGAATCACCACCTGAATTCGTTGAAAATTTATCAAATGATAGTATTTGGAGAAAAAAAATTCTTCTTTGCATGGATGAATTGATTCGTTATTATTCGTTATAATGGAAAAGAGCATCAGTAAAAATTATTTGATCACAGAATGGTTGGTTGTCTCTCAGTTGTTTCAACGGGAAAGATGGAGATAATTTTATAGGTGCGCTGTCCTTGAAGGTCGTCGAGCATTCAAGTCGAGGTGAACTTTTCAATTTATGAATGAAGAATTTGTTCCAATGTATTTTAAGACTATTTTTACATATATATATTTAGGTTTTTTCTATAAAATATTAAAAAATATTTATTGGAATAAATCCAAATTTTTCGAAATGTGATTTTCTTCAAAAATATTCTTAATCGAATTTCCTGTTCAAAATATATTTGTAAACTTATTTACATAGAAAAAAATATCTTATTAATCTTATTCTTATTTTCAGATTTCAAGGATCTTATAAAATAAATTCTGTTTTAATTTTTAAATTTGAATTTATCTAAGACATATTTTTAAAAACAAATTAATATGAATTTTTATAAAAAAAAAAGAAAGAAAAACATCAGTCGTTAATTATACTAATGAAGGTCTTTACGAAAAAATAATCAATTTCTTAAATAGTATTTTTTTTTTTTATTATTATTATTATTAAATTTAAGTAGAAAAATTTGAGAAATATCTTTTTCTGAGGGGTGACGAAACAAATAGAAAATTTTTTGAAGTAAAAATATTACAGGGAGAATTAAAAGAAAATATTTTACCAAATTATAATGAAAAATCATTAATATTTTTATAAAAAATAATTTTTATTTTCAAAATTAAATGAAAAAATTTTAATTATTATTAAATTTGTTTTTTTATGGTTATAACGTCAGGTCGTTTTATTATTTCATTAACATTTAATTTTTGATTATATGTTGTGAGGAGATATATAGAAATAAAATCGAAAAATCTCTAAAACGACTGATAATTCAAATTATACCAGATATTTATATCTTTTGTTTTCTTATATTGTCAATTTTCTACATTAAAATTCAATATATTTAAAAAATAGAAAAAGAAACTAAAAAAAACTAAAGGAAAAATAATAAAATTACTAAAATCACAATTTCAAGAGTCTAAAATATTATAATACAAATTATTAAAGCTTTGGTGGTTGTTTTTATTTATAACGGAATTTTGTAAATTAAACCACATATTGATATTTGTTATTGTAAATTTATTCAAAAAATACAAATATATACACAACGTTTCGATTGCTACTTCTGCAACCGTTATCAAGCGACTGCACTGTTCGAGTGTCCAGTGACAAGTGACCAATGATCATTAATATAAGACCCAAGTCACCAACCAGATGGCGCTCTGAACGTGCTTACAAATTCAAAATTAAACGTTGTGTATATGTTTGTATTTTTCGAATAAATTTACAATAACAAATATCAATATGTGGTTTAATTTACAAAATTCCGTTATTATAATACAAATTTTGAAAAATTTTTAAAACTCTTGAGAATAAAGATATTTCTTAAGTTAGCACACATGGATGAATATGATTGTTTGAACCATCATTTATTTCGTTATCAAGATCTTAGAATTTGGGCCGAATGGAATGTCTCCTTTCTCAATTTCCCTTGTAAAGTTCAATCTATAAATAAAATTGTCGAGACACACGTGGGTTTCCGCATCGGCAAACGGTTCTGCCCGTCCAAGATGGATCTTCGGTTCGCTTCTTTAGTTATTCCGAGCATGGAGTTTGTGTGTTGGTGTGTGAGGATGCCGTTGCATTTGGGCGTTAGCCTGAGATGGACATGACCGTTTAAAAGATCGATCGCGGTTGTCATTGCAAAGTAATCGGATTGAAAAAAAAAAAATTCGATTTAAGAATGAAATGCAAATGTGATTACTACAATTAACATTCTATTGTAATCGGTTGATTATATAACAAACAAGAAGAAGGGAGAGGAAACAGAAGATGATGAAGTGAACTCTCAACAACATCGATTACGTGATTCCCTTCTCTTCTCCCTTTCTACAATTATACTAATAAGACCCTTTATATCTGATTTATAGATTGATTCTTTTAGAAGATTATAAATTATTCATTTACATAGGAAAAAATGACATGAAAATAATTTAATAAAAAAAAATCAATATGAAAAGATTTCAACAAAGAATAAAAAAATCTGAATATATGATTACATCGAGAAGGAAACTGCAAAAAATAACAAACATTTTTCAATCATTTTAAGAAAAATCTAAAAAATATTATAAATTAGTTTTTTTTAGAATTTATATCAATAAATTCAAAAGATATTAATATGTATATATATATATTTGTTGTTATTATTTTTTGCATAATTTATTATTTTTTTATTATTATACTAGACGAACCCACGTTGCAAACGATGTTTGCAATATAAGTTTAAACTGAATTTGTAACTAATTTCATAATGTTACAAAAATCACATACATACATACGACAGAAATTATGTAGTTTGATTCTAATTTTATTCAATGGGGACCCCTTTACAGTCCCTTTTTTTGAGCGATGATATTTTTTATTAATTATTCAACTTTTTATTTATTTATTTATTGTATATTGTATTTATAAATTAGTTATTTATTGAATAGATTGTTTTTGGACTAAAAGGAAAATTCATTCTTTCTACCCGGGGAGCGTTGAGTCTGACACAATGAAATCGGTCAGTAATTTACTGTTTACCTGGCTGGGAAATTCTCCCTTTAGGGATTGCTTAGAGATAAATGAGATTTATCTTGTACGATGGATGATTTCTTTAAAGCACAAATACCCGTAGTTACTGAAATGCCTCGATCTTAAAATAATAATAATAATATATATGTTTTTAGTAAAAAAAATTTGGTTGGAATTAGACTTTAGATCATGTAAATCATGAATTAGGCTTTGTTTTAATTATAATTGTAATAATAATAATTCTACTTTTTAAAACTAGTTCTGAATGACTGTAAACTTATCTAAATATTAATTCATTAATTATTATTATTATCAAAATGAATATATATATAATTTTATTTATTTAATTAAAATATTTTCCTGTGCATAAATTCATTCATTCATTATTTTTTTTTGTATTTGAGACAATAAATCATTTAAATGCTTTGTTTTGTTTAATTTTATTTTTCTTAAAAAAAAAATGTAAAAATTTTAAAATATAAATATTTTTCTTGTTTCCCATCTTCAGAATGTCGAATCCAACCAATTAAAATAAAACCGTAAATTTTTTTTCTTATGTTTTTTTTTCATATTAATACTTATACTTATATTTTCTGTGAAAATTTATAAAGTATGTTGATGTTTTTATAATGACAAAGCTTTTATTTAATTCGTTAGGTATTAGAAAAATATAAAAATGAAAAAAGTGCCATTCTCTTGGAGGCGTTTAATGAATCGATAAGAACAAAGCTCGAACAAACAAAAAAATCTTTCTTTACCCTGAGATTTCTTTTAATGTTTTGTTTCAGATGATTGACTGTTTTTATTTGTTCGATCGAATAGGATGACATCAAGGTTGCAAATAAAATGAGATCTTGTGTGTTTAGTTTATTTAATTTTTTCTATCTGTCAAATATTTTTCATGGTTAATCTCTATAATAGATAGAAAGCAGGTCTTTTTATGAAGAAGGAAGGCCAGTCAACGTCGATGATACTACATGATCATCTAAATTGGTGCCACTTGAAACAGGGTATTTGAACATACACCACAATCACACCTTTACAATCTAAAACAAAGAAAGCACAAATAATATAAGTATTTTTTTATTTAATGAATTTCAATTGATTGAATTATATTTTATATATTATATTTTTTTTAGTTATTTATGACCTGATTAATCCTTCAATATCTTTTTACCTTTGAGAGTAGGCTTACATTCGAAAATGGAAAGGATAGGCTTAAATAATAAATAATAAAATCTTTTTAATAACCACATTTGCTGGAGTCATATTCAATTGCAATATCAGAAGTTAATCCATTTTTACAATTTCCAATTCCAATTTATATAAATAAATTCCTACTTCCTAAAAAAGTGAGATTGGATGGTACGCTGTTTTCATTAAAAATGAGAGAGGCGTGTAGCAGGTTACAACCAGTTCCTTAACTCATAGCAACAGTGGACGTTAAACGAACAGCTGCATATATGGTGTTTGATTATTTTCTTAGAAGAACATAGTCAATGTGTCTATGCAATATCGAGATTCTATATCAATGGAAATGACCCTACCCTGTTCACACCTGAAACTCAAAGAATGAGCATCAACTTACTTTGGGTACAAAAGAGAACATTGAAAGGGTTAGACAAGATGCTGAATTCAAAATCAGTAATCGTACTGTAAGACTGATTTAACATGACGAATTACACTTTCATACAAACAAAATACAATTTTAAAATTTGATATCATTCATAATACAGTTAAAATTGAGAACATGTAAAAAAAAAATCACAATATACTAGTAAAGTTTAACCTAAGCTATCGTTAAGATATTTAAGATAATTTTATAAAGAATAAATCTTTTATTATACTTTTACTTATTATACTAGAAAAAATTGTATTTGTATTTTTGAAATATTAAACCGCTCGAAGGATTTTTTTTGAAATTCACACATTTTCTTAATTTAAAATAGGAATTTTAATAATAAAAAAAATGGCGCCGGACACCGCTTCCTTAAATACAAAATATTATAAGTAAAATAAAATTAAAAATATTTATTTTATTAATATTTTATAATCAAATTACGAAATATATATTATGTTATATCCACAGGCCATACTTTTCTGTCTTCCATTAATACTTATATTAAAGGGATGTATATTTTATGACTATTTTGTTTTTAATTTATGTTCTTTTAAATTATTTGAAATTGTTTCATATATTTTGTCGTTTATTTATTTTAAATAATAATCTTAATCTTAATTATTCATAGTTCATAAGGAATAATTTTTTTGAAGTACCGAGCTATATATATTTAATCAAAAAAGTCCTATATAAAATCTATAAACTATTAAAAGAATACGGTTTCTAATATAAAATAAAATAAAAAAACAAACTTATTAACCGAAAAACAGATTTAGAGAATGTAGAATGTATGATAATAAGCGTTAATTGGATTCTATTTTTTGGATCCATTTTCAAATATAAATTAAATTGATTGCATTTCAATTGATACTAATTATGGGAACAAATGAATGATAGATAGAACAGTACAAATGGGTGGGACATACTACGTATCTACCTTAATGTATACCTACATTCATTTATTTTTAGATTATATGTCGCGTGTTACTTTTAATTCTGATTTAAATTAAAATAGATAAATAAAATTTCCGGTGTTAAATTTTTCTTAAATTCAATTATATAACATCGTCTTCATTTCCCCAATAAGAAAGATTTCCGCCTTTTCTTGACTTTCAAGTTCATTAAACAATTATTTATTTATTTTTTTTTTTGCAAATTCCTAGACAATAAATCATATATATTATATATATACAAGATCATTTAAATATAACATAGACAAATTGATTATAAAAATAATAAGCATGGCCTTGTTTGACAAATTATATTAGGTCAATGGATTAAAATAGTAATTCGGTAGGAAATATAAGTATAGAATATAAATAAAAAAAGAAATGAATATAAAATAAATTAAAACTATTCTTAAAAGGAAATGTGTTTATAAATTACTTGAAACGTGTAAAATAATTAATATGTATTCAAGTATAAAATAAAATATAATACCCCGAATAAAATTTTATGATGTTTATAATAAATTATAAAATTATCATATTCTTAAGGAAAGCATTAAAGTTATGATTAGTTTCTTACTATTCTAAAGGCAAACCTTTAAACTATCTATTAAATCCTTTTCTTTTTAAATTATTTATACAATACAAGAAAAAGTGTTTAGGTTAAACAAAAGAGTTATTAGCTAATTTCTGACACTATCTATTATTATATTATATAATATATAGTTTATTCATTTCATGTATCCATACACTCTTACCTAATTCTATTAAGTTAAAATCATTCTGAAATTTTTTTTTAAGAATGTGATATTTATTTTGTTTATTACTCATGCAATGCAATGAATGGGATTTAAGGTAAATTAATTTTTCGAGTTAAAACCCAAAAAAGTATTCAATCCTATTGGATAGGGAGAGGAAATAGTAAACACCATTTGTTAAATTTTATTATTTGTTATTTATTTTTATTGAAAAATTAATTTTTGAAAAATTTAGAAATAATAAATGGAAAAAACTTATATCTACCTATTTATTTATATATATATATATCGGTGAGTCTGAATTTCCAACTCATTGGGTCGTTATTCGCAGTCTATACTCCATTTCTCCCCATCCAAGCAGTCAATATTGCAAAAATCTCTTAATCGCTGTTACTACTCTATCCATTCATCTCTTTTCTTGGTCTTCCTTTCTCTTTTCCTTCTTTCAGCTGGAATCCACTTCAGGAACTTCTCAGGGATTCTGAATTTTATACAATAGCACATCTATTATCTAAAGATACAGATAGATTATATTAACATTACTTTTTTGGATAATTAAAACAAGTAAATTTATATATTAACTGAACTTAGTAATTCGTCTTCTTTTAATTGACTAAGAAAAAAACATAAATTTATTATACATTTAAGTTTTTTAGTTAAATAATATTTATAAATAAAAATAAGTGAAAGTAAAAAAGCTGAAGGATTAAAAAATAAAATAAGATTGCATGTTTCAAGCATAATACTTTCCTTTAAGAATTTTTCTAAATTATTATGAGTATTATTAATATTAATATTATTATTATTATAAATAATTAAAAACAAGTATATTTGATTGAATTTAAGTTTTAAACTTGATTTATTAATTTCAGAAGATGTAATTATTATTAATAATATCCTCGAGTCACACACACACACTTACTGACATGTAAATTATAAAAGTGAAAATTGATTCTGTATCATAGATTATTAGGAATATATTAGGCCATGAAAATTCAAAACACGCAATTCATTTAGAAACCCAAAAATCTTTTATTTTTTTTTCAAGGATATCAATTAAATATCTATCTAGGTAATATTATTATAATGTTTTAGATTCTTTTAGTCAATGATGATTAGATCTGCTTAATAATTGTACTTATTATTATTATTATTATTATATTTAGTATTATTACATTGTATATGATTGTGTAAATATTAACAAAACCAGGACACGATTGAACAATAAATAAATAAATATCATATATTTATATGTTATATATATTTGGAAATATTATAAGCAAAAAATCACTTTGTTTTACTGATTTATTTATTATATTTTTTTTTTTAGAAAATATACTTAATACATATTGAATATTTATAATATTTTAATTAAAAATTAGAATAAATAAACAAATAGAAGAAAAACAAATTTTTAACCTACAATATATTGACTTTAACGGATTTTGGTCCTTTTAAAAATTACGAAAAAAATAAACTAAAATAAAAACAAAATTAGGTGGAAATGATTAGAAAAGAAAGTCAAAAAGTATGTGATTCGTGATATCGGAAGATAGGGATGCTTAATAGGATATGGTTAGCGCAAAATGAGCTTGCAAATTCTTAGAGGTCACCTGCATTGCTTAGAAATTTAAATTTAGGTTATTAGATCTGTTTTTTTTTTTATTTTGTTTTTTTTTTTATTTAAGCAATTAAGTGTTTTTGCTAACAATTTCTAAAACAATCTGATAAACAAAAGTAAAATTATCTACTATCCAATGTTACCATTCAGCCTATTTTTATATATTTTGATCTAAATATAATAGTACTTTACTTTACTTAACTGCGAATAATTGAAATGAAATCACCGGATGAGAACTTCACCATTGTGGAAACAATTTTCACTTCAAAAGATCATGTAATAATTCTATTATACGAATTTATTATATATTATAAATATATTTTTCCATTAGGAAAATTAAATAATAATTAATTTAAAAGAGAAAGAGAGAGAACAAAAAAAAGAATATTCTAATGGACTATTTCCGATTCTCACCTCTCAATTAGAATCTATTCCCCATTTGCAACATCACTAATTAAAGAGAATTATTAATTTTAATTTTTTTTTTTAACTCATCTAGGTTAATTTGTTGTAAGACTTGTCAGATCTTTTCCCGAATGAATGTAACCTCGCGTATCATTGATATAATTACAAATTCAGGCTTAAGCATCTTTTTAATGACCTAATATAAAAAGGAATTTCATCATTCTGCTTTTTTTTTAATATTAATATTAATATTTAATATTTCAATTATTTATTAAATGTGTGTTTTTATTATATATAGGTATATAATAATAATAATAATAATTATAAAATGGAAAGAAATGAAAAGTCAATTAATTTATCAATTAGAAATTCAACTTTTATTTGAAATTGTTTATATATAGATTAATAAATCTTTTTGAGTTCGATTCACATGTTTAATGTTTTTCTATGTTATCAGCTTATCTATAGTATTTTTTTAATAGTTGAAAAAAGAAAAAAGATTTGAAACTATTCTCTCTTCTAATGGGATACTTACCTTTTAGATAAAAACAAGTATTAGGTTGAAAAAAAAAATACCTGACCTATTCTAAAAGATTTTTTATTTATTTTTTTTTCTTTTTTAATTAAATTTAAAAATAATATAATTTTATTTTTAATTTAATTACTACTTAAAACTACTAAAACGAGATTCGATACGTAGACATAAATTTTTTTAACCATCTCAAACTTTGCACAAATATAGCCAATGCAAGATACATTTTTATTTTCTTTCATATAAAACTAAAATTAATTAATTAAATAAATGAATTGATATTTTTATAAAAAAAAAAACTGTGTCGTCGTCCACTACAAGTTAAAAAAATGCATTTGAACTTGAATCGATATTTAAAAAATATTTTATTAACAAGAGAAATATTTGTTTATATATGTTGTATGCAAATGGTAATTTTAGGAAAATAGCATTTGCCTTGCCAAATAGCTACAACTATTATTTCATTTCAATTTAACTAGGAAAATGGTATTTGACTAGTTAAAAGCCATTTGGCTAAATCTATGTTGGGCAGCTAGCTTTAACTATTATTTCATTTCAATTTGACTAGGAAAATAGCTCAGAAAATGTCGGACATTTATTGGACCGATGAAAGATGAATAAGACACGATCAGTGTATTTGTCTACCTTCTTTGCATTCCGTTCTTAGTAAAAGAGGCAAACCTGGAAAAAAGTGGGAGGGAAGAAACAGAAAAAATACCCAAATATATTCCTAGGGAGAGATTATAACCTAATAATAAACATTGAATTTAAAATGAAAGAAGAATATCTAATCAGTATTTTTTATATTTTAAATTCTATTATAATTTAATTCAAAATAAATAAAAATAATTATAAATATATGATTATTTTATTAAATATGATTTTTTTAATTTTTTTTTTCATTCATATATGTCTTATTTTCTATCAATTCTTTTATCAAAACTTTCCAAAATATTTAAAATAAATCATTTATTTGAATAATTAATTTTATAGAAATTTTCATATTAAAATACACAATGAATTCTAAAAGAACTTATAATAACTAAAAATTATTATTATTATAGAAAAACAAATCTAACTAAATTAAATATATTAAAATATATAATTTTTGAAGAAATAAATTTTTCTTGATGAATGTAATGTATGAAATTCTTTAAAATCGGACAAAGTTCAAGATGAACGTCCTTTCTCATTTGTATACTGGTTAAGGTCATTTGCTTCTCCTTTCATCTGTCAGCTGACATATGTTAACGACTGATGCCTCTCCGGAACAGTTACAACATCTCATTTTTTTTTTTTTCAAAAACGGACAACCCTTTTTAGGAGTTGAGTTGTAATTAAAAACACTTGCTGATATTTACGACTGTCCTAGATGCTTTTCTTCAGGATTATTTTATATTATTTTATATTAAAAATACCTAGCCGGTTTGATCTGAATGTTCAACTTTTTTTTACTCTCTATCTTTCTCTCGCTGAAAACAACTAAAGGACATAAACAAAAAAAAAAAACATTGAATAATTTATGGGAAAAAAACCTTTTATACTTAAATAATAAGTCTTTACAGATTTCTATTTGTTATAATTAATTTATCTTTGCAAAAGTGACCTTAAAATGTCAATTAAACTTCAAAAAACAATTAAAGTATTTACTTAGTATTTAAAGAGAAAGGTATTTTAATGAATTGTTTATTTAAAAGATTAAAAAATATTCATTAAGTTTAAATCTGTTGTAAGATTTTATATAAACTAATAAATTTATTTTTTTATTTATGATAATTATTATATATGATATTAATCTGAAAAAATATCGTTTCTTTATTTTAGTAATATTACAATACATATTAAGTAGAATTGAATTTCTATAATTAATATTTATAAATCTATGATTGCATTGAAATTTGTAATGATATAAAATTTAAATGATTTATAAAATAAAAAAATCTGGAGTGTCTCCACTCGGCTATCTTGCAAATTTGAATTAGATTAATTAACATAAGTATATTATATTTATAATTTAAATTTAATTAATTATAAATTATAAAATAAATAATATTTATTAAACCAACGCGTGTTTGGCTATTTATTAATGGCACTACGTCACGTGCTGGCGAGTGATTATCAGCCAACGTGTTAAAAAATTAATTCCTGTACTTTCAGCTATTCAATCAAACTGAAATTATATATATAGCAGTTTTATACAATTTTTAATCATGTGAAAAACTATCAAACATAGATCTTTATTTTTACGGTCAGTTTAGAGGAAAAAAAATGAAAACATTTTAAGTAATGACCCACTTCCCAAAGAGCTACATTTCTCTAAAGTTTATAGAAAACTACGAATTTTGAATAATGTCCGTGTACCAAATTTCATTATTCCAGCTCAAACCGTTTTTGCGTAATTCTGTCTAAATATACATACAGGCGAGATAGTAAAAAGAATTATCTTGATTTATATAAATTCAATTTCTTAATTTATTTAATTCATTTAATATTCATTAAATTAATTATAATTATTTTAGATTTCAAGGTATTTTATTGATATTATTAAAATCGATTATAAATTATCTTTGTTTTTTTTGATAATTTATGATAATGTGGCCATATAAATATGTGATGTATTATATACCTACATGTACAAATATATATTATAATAATAATATAATCCGAGCCAACGCCCTGTGATAAACTTAATGGAATAATTTCGAGTGTCGTTTAGGGTGTGTTTCCAAATGGACGGTTAGGGGATGTTTTTAAAAGGGTGGACAGAAAACATTGGGCACGTGCCCATCTCTTGCAACTTTGAAGTCGTTGATGACGATCCAGGAAATATGGAGTGGGAAAGGATGAGTCATGCATGCATCCCCTGGCAGGTAGGGGTGGAAGGGCTTGAGAGACAGGTGCTCACGCAGGAAGAAGAAAAAGCTTTCTTCCAAGTATAGTAGGTGGGTCGGTTAGTGCACGTCAGCTGATACACGCACCTGTGCTACCTGACATCAACAGACACGAACCCTCTTTTTAGGACACCCAAGGACTTTAATAAAGTTAAACAAATGAATTAATAAGAAAATTACTTTCTTCATTTATCTTCAATTTACAATTTTTTCATTTAAAAATAATAATAATTATAATACATACCATATATATATAACAAATTGAAATTCACAAATTAACTATTAAAATAAAATTTAATTTAATTGACTATTAAAATAAAGTTTAATCCTTCATTGTGTTAAATATCAATTCAAAAACTCTGCATTCAACCAAATTATTTATTTAGGTAGTTAAAAAAAATATATGAGATGAAATTCATTTGAGAATATTCCAAATTTTATATTCTAAAAAAATTATTCCATTTTTTTATTTTTCAAAATTACCATTATTTTTTAAGAATTAAAAAAATAGAAATAGGAGAAATATTTATTTTACCATCTATTAAATTATTGATAGGCATTTAAAATAATTTATTATAAAATAAATTTATTTGATATTAAATATTCGATTAAAAAACAAAAACAAATTTAGTCGTTAAATGTTCTCAACTTAGATATAAGTTGGTAGTTTTCTGCCAGTTTAAACGAAATCCATTTGAAAATTCACACACACACAATCCTATACACAATCCAAAGTTATTCAATTAGAGGTGTACTTATCAGCATATAAATATATTGCTAATTATAAAAGTTGGAATATCTTTCAAGTACATTATTGAAAATGAATGATATTCTAAACGCATTGATGCATTCGTAAAATTTATTACTTACATAACCAATAGGACGCCTTCTGATTTGCCGCCTCAGAAAAATGGCCGATTTGCCGCCCTCTAGAGCAGGCCCTAATTGAAGATGATAGAAAGAATTTTTCTGATACATATTATATATATTATTTAACTTTTTAAATATAATTAAAACCAAAATAATATTGAGCTTAATTAAATACTTTCTTAATTATTAAACTTATCTACGAATATCTTTGTAATAGGTATATCATGTTATTTAAAATTAAGACATAGCTTCAGGTATTTCAAAGATTGGAAATGTCAAGAGATCACTTTAATAAATTCTATTAAAAGTAAAGTGAATTCTTTATATATATATATATATATATATATGTATATATATAAAATAAAATAAAAAAATAATCTCCCATTAAACAATTTTATTATTCCTTTATGTTGTGAAAATTTCCGCAGGGTATATTATAAATTCATAAAGAAATTTATACTCATACATCTAATATTTTTCTATTACATCACATAAGAATTCATATTTTTTTATTTTGTAGTTTTTGTTCTTTATTTTATTTTATTTTTTTTCTAATGAGCAAAAAATATTTTTTTTAATTCAACATAATCTTTGGCTAATTTATTAGAAAATTTATACGATAATCTTATAAAAATTATATTATAATTTGATAATATTTTAAATTTGTATATTTTTCTCTTTTTTGATTTGATAGCAATATAATCGTTAAGTGTTATAATAAAAATTTTCGAATTTTTTATAGTATTTTACATATATATTTACATTAAATTCATTATTAACTATTTAATAATATTAATATTTTTATTAATAATTTAAAAAATCACATAGTTATTTTTAAATACATATTAAATGTAAGGATGAAAGTAATTTATAAAAAAAAATACAACTTGCATTTATATAGTTAAAATTTTATTAAATGTTATTTTATTATGATTATAAGGATATGTTAATATAATATTATAAATTCAAAGATTAATACAGGAGCGTGCTTAAAAAATGATTTAATTATAGATAATTATATCATATCGAAATATCTCCAGTTTCTGAAATAGATATTACATTAATATCATAACCATCATGATAAACCAAGGCTAGATAGATAGATTAAATCTAATGTTTTTTAGAGTATAATTTTTGTTTTATTTCTGAGAATGAAATGCTCTCTCTCCCTCTCTCTCACACACACACACACAAACACATACACATCATTTATCATCTATCTAGTAATTTAATCATAGAACATTAAAAAATAATTTTGTATTAATCAAAATCAAACCAATTATATAGAAATATATTTTGAATTGTTATCTTTTCGTTGTCTATGAGTTTTTTAATAATTAATACACTTTGTCTTTGTATATTATTATTATTATTATTATTATTTGAGAGGGATCACGCAAAGCTCCCACTTTGTGGTTGCTTATTTTTTGAAGTAATCCTGCTGGTGCAGGGTTATTTAGAACCAGGCTTGACAGATCCTGGAGCTGGAGGCAGCTGATGTTAAATTGAATTTAGAATATTAGAAAATTTTGTTCTTAGTTTGATTCGAACGCCGACTTCATGTGTAGAAAATTGCCACTATACACGCACGGCTAAGCTGCCTCCTATTTGTATATTATTTATATAATATTTACAGAGATTTTAATATATGTTATCAAATAATGCAATAATAATTAATTTAACAAGTTTTCAAATTGTTTTTTTTTTAGACTCTACATATCAACATGCAGTATTTCATTTCCACATAGATGATTTAGGTATATAGTTCAATTATATATATATATTAATATATATATAATAAAAATGAATATGTTCTCATTTGTATTATATATAGATATAAATATAAATAAGAATTTCCATTTTTGTTCCAAATTGATGATGTGGAGCAATTTTTCACAACATGCAAGGGAATTATATTTATTTTTGTTTCACATATCTTCATTAAGCTTATTTATTTAAAAACAAACAAACAAACAAAACATTGAGAGATATGAATAATTGGAATAAAGGTGAGAAAAAAATTTAAAAAAAAAACTAATTCATGTGATTCAATATAAAATAAGTAAAACACCACTTTAAATGCATTTACTATTTGCAACCGAGGTTTACTTATTACAAGCTACTCATAAAAGTCCTTGACACTTGAGAGTGAAATTCGCACCAGCTCACTCTCAGAGGGTAAAACTGGCAATTTTCGGGATAAGAGAGATAGAAGGGTGAGAATAGAAACCGATTTAAATATTTGAAAGAATGATATGTTTAATTAATGCAAGAAAAAAGAGGAAAATAAGATAATACAAAATATAGAATAGAAAAATATTTAATATATTACTAACGTGCTACATTGAAAGTTCTTCAGGTTTAAAGATATCCTACCCGACGTCCTGTTGATAATGATAATTTGGGGAGAGATCCAAGCTGGCCAATTATGTCAAAGAAAAATTAGCTGGAGTGTCTCCACTCGACTATCTCGCAATTTGAATTGGATTAAATAACATAATATATTATATTTAAATTGAATTTAATTAATTATAAATTATAAATAATAAATAATAAATATTAAACCAGCGCATGTTTGGCTTTTTGTTGATGGCACCACGTCACGTGTTGGCGCGTGAGATTTGCAGTGTTAAAAATTTAATTCTGGTAATTTCAGCGAATCAATCAAGCTGAAATTCTATATATAGCAGTTTTATACAGTTATTAATCATGTGAAAAATTATCAAACATATATTTTTATTTTTACGGTCACTTTAGAGGAAAAAAAATCAAAACGTTGTAGGTAATGACCCTCTTCCGGTTGAGCTACATTTCTCAAAAGTTGATAGAAAACTATGAATTTTGAATAATGTCCATGTACCAAATTTCATCATTCTAGCTCAAACCGTTTTTGCGTAATCTTGCCTACATACATACACACACACATACACACACACACACATACACACACACACACACACACACACACACACACAGACATTTTTCTCAACCTTAGTGAAAATGATTCAGGAACCTTCAAAACGTATAAAAACATCAAAATCTCAACATCGAAAATTTTCGTGATCGCAATACTATCTCTGGCGAGATAGTAAAAAAGGTTGCAAAATTATTGTGGTGAGACGCGTTAGGACACCAAGCTCTTAATGGCGAAACTCTCTTGATGACCCTCCTTATAATCATTTATCATGTCATTAGAGGGTAAAGGAAGATTAACCAGATGGTCATTCAAATATATTTGACACTGAAAATGCTAATTTTTTAAAATTCTAAGATTTATTACACGTGTGAATTTTGTTAATGAGAGTTAATGGTTAAATACACTTGATACCCCCTAAATACCGTGTACTTCTAAAACGGAAAGTATTTAACCAACCCTCTTATCCATTTTAAATATATTTTTTATTCATTCACATTTCATATAGAGCATGCTTGTCTAAAGTGCGGCCCACGGGCCGAATGCGGCTCAAAACCCTTTGAGATGCGGCCCTAACGCAAATATGAAAATATATGAATTTGATCATTTCTACTAAAAAAATTGATGTTTTCTATATTTTCATGTTCATTTATAATAATAAAAATAAGTTATTTTATTTTAATAAAACTATATATACAGTAAAACCTGTCTATAAGGACATTCTCAAAACACTGTTAATAACAATGTTTATTGTGAATTAAAATGAATGAAGTAACTATTAGGTGAATTCTTATAGAGAGGTTTTACTGTAGTTAATTTTATTTCCATTTGTTGAAAAATATTTATGTGCGGCCCAGCATATTTTTTTTTTTGCAATGTGGCCCTCGAATAGTCATAGTTTAGACCAGTGTTTCTCAACCTTTTTGGACCAAACGCCCCCCTTTGTAAGACCTGCTTCTTAATTCGCCCCCCCCCCCTAGAGATTTTTACAGATAAAAATTTCATGATAATCCCTAATATAAGGTAGGTACACTAGGTGATACTTAGAGCCATATTGAAAAATCGAGTTTCAGAACATGATTGCAAAATCATCTGACCTTTTTTTTATTTTTATTTTTAAGAACCATATTGAAAAAAATTGAAAAAAGAGGAAATGTTTAAAAAGTCTGTTCGCAAAATCATCTTACCTTTTTTTAGAGTTGAAAATGATTTCGCCCCCCAAAAATAACTTATCGCCCCCCAAAATCGTACAATCAAATAATCGCCCCCTTTAAGATGTCGATCGCCCAGGTTGAGAATCACTGGTTTAGACAACGATGATATAGAGTATGAATTTATTTAAAAATTTCGCATTAATAAAAATAAAAAAAAATATTTGAGTTTAGTATGTCAATTAGAAGCAGTGAATTTATATACTATCTTTACAGTTGTAATACTACTAGAGTAATAAAGTCTTAAAGTATATTGGTCAGTACTGACCAGGTCAAGTGTTAATTAGAGCGATTAGCCTAGTCTGCTAAATTACGCTGCCTGTTTTAATTTAATTAACAATTTAAATAACTATGTATGTTGTCGAATACAACTTTAAATCTAAAAAAAAAATTAACAATAAAGAAACAAAGTAGTGTGTATATGGAATATAAATACATAAATAAATACTGGTGTAATGATACTTAATAGAAATAAAATATATTTTGTTAATGAAGGATCTATGCTATTAAACTTTTATATTGTATTAAAAATACTAAAATTTTATTCACTTTCTATTATCGAATTTGTGATTTAAATATTAATTGCTATAATTTCCATATTACAAAAGAGGGTTGCATAATTCAATTAAAATAATCATAGGATAATACTCGATTTGGAATTCTAATCAATTATAAATGTAGATTCTATTTATTTTTATAAATTTATATTTCCTTTTATTAATTGAATAATAAATATTTGAAATTAATTAAAAATAATTTTAGGAAATTTCTAAAAAGAATAATTTCTATTTACTCTAAAAAATCTTAAAAATAAATATATTTTTTATAATTTGTTTCAATTAATTTTAGAAATAGATATAGAAGATATTAAAAATATAATAAGCTTTTTAATATAAAAAATAATAGAAAAGATTGGACTTCAACGATTAAATTATCTCACAAACAAATTTATTTTGATATCCTCGACAAATCTTATTTTTTGGAAGGGATAAAAAATTGGAGAAACGTTGGACGAAGTGTATAGAGTTCAAATGAGACTACGTTGAAAAATAAAATATTTTTTGTTAAAAAACCTGATTTTCAAATAATATTTTATCAAAATATGTTTCATTCAAAAAGTCACGGACTTATTGACCGGCTCTGGTATATATGTATATATATATATATAAGGGAATTTTGTAAATAAAACCACATATTGATATTTGTTATTGTAAATGTATTCAAAAAATACAAACAATATACACAACGTTTCGATTGTCAACTCGTCACTGGACACTCGGACAGTGCATTCGCTTGATAACGATTGCAGAAGTAGCAATCGAAACGTTGTGTATATTTTTTGTATTTTTTGAATAAATTTACAATAACAAATTTAATATGTGGTTTTATTTACAAAATTCGCTTATAAATAAAAATAGCCATCAAAGCTTTAATAATTTAATATTTATATATATAGTATTTAATTTTTTAACATCAAATATTACCATTATTAATAGTTATGTTAATTTTTGAAAATAGACAATTACTTTTTCTTGATTTATAAAAAAATTAGATTCATATTTCTAAACCTGATTTTGATGAAATCCTACAAATTTTATTTATGATTTATTTTATTAGTTTATTAAATATTCTATAGATAGAATAAATAATTTAAAAAAAAACTATCATAAATAAATAATAAATAATATTGTTTTTCTTATAGAAACATTAAATATAAACTGATTTAATTATTGTAATGTAATGTAATTTTGTACCAAAGTTTGTATGCTTTTATTAGTAAATTGATAAAAGAAAAGAGATAAATAAAATAATATACTTATACCTATATTTTATATTTACTCGTGATATACAATATACAGATCACTCATGGGAAAAAGTATTTTTTTAATCTTTCTTTCCTTGTTATGGAAATATATAATAATAGATTATTAAATTTTGAGATAATTATAAGTCAGGTGGAGATGTTATAAATGGGCCGCTGACAATATGGCATGGACGGAAGTTGGATAATTTTTCTTGGGGTTTCTACTTTAGATTGATACCTGACACCCCCGGGACTTACTAAGGCTACAGAGGCAAGAAAAAATTAAACTATTATCTATTACAACCCACGATTACATTACATATTATAATGAAAATATGAATTTATTAATTTATCTATACTAAATTGGATGTAATTTTTTTAATTAGTTAATGTTTTTATTTAGAATTGGTTTTATAAAATAATAAATAAATGCCTATATATCTAACCCTGTGGCTCTACGGAACTCGAAAGTTCTTGGCCGGAGCAACCACACTTCTCCAAGTATCTCTATTTGAGCCACAATCCTCCAATCCTCCCTCACTCATCTCTCTCAAGTTCCTTCCTATATCAACCCACCGCGTCCTTGGCCTTCCAAGTGGGCGTTTCCCACTCGGTCTCCCTGCCAATATATTTTTCGCCATTCTTTCTTCTCCCATGTCCTGCCCACCGTAGCTTTCTCGATTTTATAATTCTAACTATATCTGGAGATGCATAGAGGTCATGCAATTCCTCGTTATGCAGTCTCCGCCATTCCCCGGTGACCTCATCTTTCTTTGGCCCATAAATGCTTCGCAGAACCATATTCTCAAATACTCTAAATCTACTCTCGTCACCTAAGGTCATAGACCATGCCTCACACCCATATAATACAACCGGTAAAATAATTGTTTTATATATTTTAATTTGTATTCCCTTTGATAATAATTTTGACGCGATAAGCCCCTTTACGGTATGATAACAGGCGCTTCCCGATTGTAACCTCGCTTTAAACTCTTCTTAAATATTATTATCTTTCGTTATTACAGAACTAAGTATTTAAATTTTTCTACATTTTCAAATTCTATATCTGGAGATGCATAGAGGTCATGCAATTCCTCGTTATGTAATCTCCGCCTTATATCTATATGTGGTAAAATTAAATTGTAATTTTATTTTTTCTCTTTAAATTTAAGATTAACTAACTTTTAAGATAAAATTTGGTATGATCTTCATACATTGCTTATATTCATTTATAATAACTTAATAATATTATAAATTGAGCAAATTTTAATAAACGATCATTAATTAAATATAAAAAAAAATTAAATTTTAAAATTTAATTTATTATAAAATTGAATATATTTCTCTTTGTTATAAATCTGAAATTTTGCCTAATACCTAAAATATATAATATAATTATGGTCAAATGATTGAATTATAACTTCCCACAATTTGTGGTAATTATATAAGTATATAAATGTCAAAGATGATTATTAAGCTTATGTTTGTTTATCATATTCATTTTTATTTTGTTGTTTGGAAAAAAAAATAAAGAATAATTGAATTCTTTATTCTAATGAGGTTGTTCCATATCAGGTTTTGAATGCAGTTGAACGATTAATTCCCATTTCTTCTATAAACTTCCAATGGAAGAGTTGGACTCTTTTATGACTCAATGGTGGTGTCTCTATAAGGACAATCCGTCCCACAGAGGGTGGAGTGGATTCATTGAATAATTAAGTAGATGCACTCAATCACTCGATACTGGACATTCACTCGACTTGTCTGCCTTCCCCTCTTCATTACTCGTTCACCCTTCAACCTCACTCAATGTGAAAGTTATGGATGTTTATGATTTTGTCCGAAAATGCAGAAAGCAGAAAAAGATTTTCAATGGAGTCCGATTAGAGAAATTATCTTAGAATAATTATAATCATCGATGATTCTGTAAGAAAAATATTACCTGTTGTTGGGCTTCCTTAAAAAATCATCCATTAAATAAAATGTTGCAAAAGAAAAGAATTAAATGTTCAATTATATCATTTTTTTATAAAGAAAATAAAAATATTTATTAAATATAATATACCTAACAATATCTAAAAGAAATTGTTATCTATAATTTTGAGAAAGTATTATATTTTAAGTATAGGTATTATTATTAATTATCTTCCTAATAAAAGTAATAATAATAAAAAATATTTACTCTTTTATATATATATATATATATTGGTAATTTAATTAATATTTTTAAAGATTTTTTTTCATATAATTTGATATTATTATATAATATTAAATATAAATTCGTCTCAAAAATGATAAAATCATTGATTATTTATTTTATTTTATTATTATAATTGTTATATATTCCTATTATTTGTAAAATAAATATTAAAGTATTAACCAAGAAATTTATCAATACAATGATTAAATTTTTCAAAAATTCCAGATTTATCTAAACTTTTTTTTTTTTGTTACAGATTGATCTCATTACGTAATTAACATCTCCGTATATTTAAGGTAAATATAATTATTATATAAATAAAAAAAATATATACAGGTATATCATTAAAACATATACTAAGTAGGCCTATACGTTAAATTTTAGTATGAAAAAAATATATATTTTGTATTTTATTTTAAATAGTTATACATAACAGATTAAGTAATTAAACCAGTTTATAAATAATTAAATATTTACATGTTAGTATAAGTATTCACCTTATTCATTACTTTATTCATTTTTGTATATATAATCATAACTAGTTATAGTCTTCTGTAGTTATGACTTTAATTATTATTTTAAAATAATTTTTTATCGTTATCCATATTGTTTAGGAATTTTGCAATGCTATAGTATCTATCTGTGATTTAGCTGTTAAATATTTTTAAAATAAATATATGTGGTACATTGTATAAAAAAAAAAACACTTTATTTAATATAATTTTTCTCTCTTTTGATATTATATATTTTTTAATTTTCTTCTATCTCAAAAGAACGAGAATATTCAGAACCATTAATAAAAGAAAATAAATACTTATATTGTATACGTATTATGATTTATTTTTCATTTAAATTTCAATGGAAGAATTTAAACATATTTTTTTTTTCTTTTTGTAATATAATTGCATATTAGAATGAATTGTAATATATTGAGCACATTATGTATATTATAATATATATAATACACATATGTAATACAAATGTATTCATATAAACCTCGTGTATGTGGACGTTATCTATATTTTTATTAATATGGGATATAAAACATTCTTCAATCTGAACCACATCATTTCCAACTTATCTATAATTGTCACACGTTTATCCATATATATATATATATATATAATGGAAATTAATATCATTTATTCGAAAATTAAATGAATGTATGAGTGTGAGTCAACAGATATACATATAAATCTTCTTCACTCTAATAAATAAATAATAAATAAAATGGAAAGATGAACAAATACTCGTAAATTACATTGTTAGATATATAATAGATGAATTATAGTAAAAATTTAAATTATCTAATGCATTTGCAAATACTTTATGTCCCATTAAAGTATAATTTTATTCAATTTATATGATTTATTTATAAATCACCTTTGGAAAAAAATACTTCATTTTACAAAACATTCTGCAATATTTCAATATATCTAGAGTTTCTATATAAAATACTTAGATAAAGTATTTATCTATTTCTTGAACTCAAAAGTTTTTGGCTACAACAAACATATACCTACATCTGCCCCTATCCCGAATCACATCCAACCAATTCCTATTCACTTCCAAATCTCTCATTTTTCTTCATATACCATATTCATATAGTCCTTTTTTTTACTCAGACATGAGACAAATCCATTATAACATTTACAATTAGTGAAGAAACATCATGCAGTGTTTCGTTGTGGATTAATTAAGTTATATGTAATTTTAATTAAAATTATATATATATAACTAATAGTTAGAGAAAAGAGAGCATAAATATTGGTAATGCTCAGATACCCTAGTGGCGAGTCGGGGAGGTACTTAATGCTGTAAAATTGAATTACTTAATTTTAGTTTAAAAAATTAGCTGGAGTGTCTCCACTCGACTATCTCGCAAATTTGAATTGAATTAAATATCATATATTAATTTAAATTAAATTAAATTAATTAAATTATAAATTAAAATTAATAAATAATATTTATTAAACCATGTTTGGCTCTTTGTTGATGGCACCACGTGTTGGCGCGTGAGATTTGCAGTGTTAAAAAATTAATTCTGGTACTTTCAGCGATTCAATCAAGCTGAAATTCTATATATAGCAGTTTTATACAATTATTAATCATGTGAAAAATTATCAAACATATATCTTTATTTTTACGGTCACTTTAGAGGAAAAAAAATCAAAACGTTGTAGGTAATGACCCTCTTCCGGATGAGCTACATTTCTCAAAAGTTGATAGAAAACTATGAATTTTGAATAATGTCCATGTACCAAATTTCATCATTCTAGCTCAAACCGTTTTTGCGTAATCTTGGTTACATACATACATACATACATACACACAGACAGACATTTTTCTCAACCTTAGTGAAAATGATTCAGGAACCTTCAAAACGTATAAAAACATCAAAATCTCAACATCGAAAATTTTTGTGATCGCAATACTATCTCTTACGAGATAGTGAAAATTTGTGTTTTTAAATTAGTATTTATTTGAAATTTCTTTAAATTTTTAAATGCATTATTTATAATCTAATCAACCTACATATAAATTAGTTTTATAAATGAAAAAAAAAACTTTTGTAATTACTTTCCTTTACTGTTCAACTTAGGTTATATTTTAAGGATTACATATTCACATATATATATATATATATATATACTAATTTTTAAAATATAGAAAATATTAACAAAAATCAATCGAATAAATTGAATTTGATTTTTTTTTTGACGATGAGTCATATTATTCTAACAGGGGATTGAATTTCAAAGAAAAGTACGGTCTACCCAACGATCTAATCTATTAAATCATTTTCATTAGGGATGAAGATTATATGATGTTGGGGAGGGAGAGAGAAAGAGAGAAAATTAGAGGTATAACTCTTCAATACACTAGTAAAGAGAAACAAATTTATGTAGATTTGTTGTTATGAATCATCATCAAAATATGAAATAAATTTCGAAAAAATTCTAAGTGATTACATTATAATGATTTATGCACTGATGAATTGATTTTCAGATAATATGATTTAACGAAATAAAACAGGATATAAATATGCTTTTCATTTTTAATGGTAAATAGAAAGTATTTTTATAAAAATTGTTTAGAAAGAACTGGACAATGGTATTTTATAATTTTATTTTTTTTTTCTTGATTGAAACATGGGATGTGTACGTTATGGTCAATAAGACCATTCGAAATGTTATTTTTATTCTATATGAAAATTATCTTCAATTACCGAAAAGGAATAATAATTAATTTTATTTTACATCTTTTTAACAATTTATAGTTAATTAATATAAATTTAATTTTTGTTTTAAAAATGTAAAAGAAAAACATAAATCAAGATCTTAATTTTTTTTTGTTTGCTATTATTTTTAATTAATTTTAATAAGATATCAATTAATTAAATGACAAAAAGTACAGTTGTTAATATATTATTTTTTTCAGGATAAGTGTACTATAAAATCATAAGCGTTTCACAACTGACACTTTAACAAGTTGCATTATGACAGTTTTCTCTATAATCCGTTAGAATGGTGAAATATTGAATTTTAATAAAAAAAGGCACTTTCAAACAACTGTATTAATGTTCTATTCCAATCATCAAATGAAAATTAGTTTCAAAAAATAATATTTGTTCATCTCCTATTTATAGAGGTGTATTTTAGAATAATTTATTTCAAAATCTTTATAATCATATTTGGATTATCTGAACGATTGCAATGAATAAAGTAAATATTTATAAAGTAAAGAGAACAGCAATGATTAAAGGAAATTTCAATTTCGAAGGCCTAATATTCATTTATAAACAAAAACTGTATTATTTTAATAATACTAATTTGGACTTCTAGAATTTTTGATAAATCTATCTATATATTTATTATAAATAATACAATTATTTAATTATTTATATTAAAAGGATTATTTGATATTCACTCTACATATTTATTGAGTTAAATTAATATATTATCTATTATGAATAGAATTTAGGAAAAATTACAAATAAACCAAATAAAATAAAATTAATTATCTTTTTAAAAATAAAATGTATATATATAGATATAATATTTCGCCTAAGGGGAGGAACAATCTCCCTCCAGGTGTGCCTGTTAAAAATCATATTTTTCTAAAATAATAAAATTAATCAATTTAAAAAAGTTTAAAATCCTCCAAAAAAATCTAAATTTAACTTTAAATGATGTTATACGAAAATTTGCAAATTGAATAAAACAAAAAAATACATTATATTAATCTTCCAAAATTGATTTTATGCATTTATGTTAAGTAAATGTTATTATTGAATAATAATTATTATATTATATTTATAAATAAATAAATTTTTATTATATAATTTTTATAAATATATATATGCCATTTGAGGGGAAGAAGAAACCCATCTTCATTGGCGAAAAAACTGATTAATATATAAAAGAATTCATCATTAATTTTAATGCTATAAAAATTTTTTTAAAAAAGGAAAATCTATCCTGAAATCAATGTTTATGTTTCAGAATCAGTTGAAAAAAAATTAATCAGAGCAATACAAAAGGAGTTAGTTACTAAAAGTAATTAATTGCTAATTAATTACAATTAATTAATTATAATTCAATTATATTTCTTCTATACCTTCTAGGGGTCCATTGAAATATCTATAAAAATTTTCAAAAGTCTATCTCAATCTAAAGAGTCGTTGAAAAATCGATTTCAATTTGTCAAAAGAGCGAACAGACAGAGAGACAGAGACAGACTCCAATTGAAGTAAAGAAAAACGTTATAAAAAACAAATAAAACACTAAATATCGTATAAATCGTTAATATAAAAAAAATATTGAAAATATATTTATTTAATATTCGTGATATATTTAATAAGTTGGAGAGCTAAACCAGCTTATATATCTTACTAATATGACTTACTAGTAAAACTAATATTCCATAATATTATTTTGATAAATATCTATAAAAATCAGAACTAATAATTAAATATCTTCTCAACCGGTTGATTGCCCGATAACATCGCCATCCTGGTTTTTACTATTTTCCGTCACTATACCTCCTAGCCTACTCATAAGGGTATTGTTATTATATAATCAAGAATTATGATTTATAATAAATCAAATATTTTGTAATTTCCAATTATAAATAAATTTATAAAGAAAATTAATTTTAACTATAAGAATAAAAAAGTTTACTATTAAATTATGAATATTATCTCACTACTACTAATATATATATATATAGGTATATGTACTTATATACGATGGTTTCTATTCTCTTTTTCTTTAAAATGTTTTTTTCATAGGTTTATAAAAAACATTTATTTATTTGTTTGTTTGTTTCAAATATTATTCAGAAAGTGAAATCGTCTTCTATACTGTATTGTCTCCCTGACCGGTAGTAAAGTGCAAACAATTCTTTCTCCTAATTGGCGAGAAGTTTTTCTCAGTCAACGGAGCATTATATCCTTCTTTTTATGGTTAAGCAATCTTCGGCTACCAAATAAATCCAATGGATTTAGTCCACTGTAATCATCCCATTTCAAGACATGGCTGATCGAATTTCAAATCAACTATGATTACCCTTCCAGATCACTCCCACACATTATTCTCTTCATTCAATTATTTGTTTACTTATTAATTCAAAAGTGAATACTTACAGTTGTACAATTTAAATTAATTACATCTTAAAAAACAAATAAATAATTCAACGATATTGATTCATTTTCCTAATTCGCGTTTTTATTACATCATTTTTCAAATATGGGACCTTAACTATCTCCTATTGGACATTAATATTATGAATTCTATAATAAAGATTATAGAAATACGCCAATCGAGATAATTATACGATATTATCAATAAATAAATTCAATTTATAAATTTTTATTAGCTATCAAGAGAATATTGATAATCTATTTATCTTCAATTCCAATCGAATTTGATTCTTAAAATAATTAATAAATAATATATTATCACTATTATACTGATAGATAGACCACCATATTTTTAATAATTATATTATTAAAACAGATCATTTCACAATTTTATTAAGAAATTATAAGAATCATCATAAATTAAAGATTAATATTTAATTTTAAAAAATTCCAAAGATATTACCTCTTAATATTAATTAATATTTGTTGGGTGTTTCAAGGTTATAAATTAGACATGAAGAGATTAAATTTTATTAGTAAATAAAGAAATTTATAAAAATTTAATTATATTTAGAAAAAAAAAATAAAATAAAATAAATATCAATATTATGGTAGTAAAAATTAAAAAGTTAATATATATATATATATATATATATAATTTTGAAAAAGGTAAAAAAAAAATTCACAAGGTAAATATAATAAAATTTGGTTCATATAGAGTTTAAATTAACATTTATTAATTTCTTCTTTTTTTTATTTTATTCCACTTTACTTGGATAATTATGTAATTCACGAAGGTAAATATTAGTAAATGTTAAAATGACTCATCGCGTTGTCATATTTGAATAGAATTCTCAACAAAACAAGATATTTGGCTCTTTAAATATATGTTAGAATAGAAAAATACGTTTAATTAAAAAAAACCGGTACTCATTTCACGCTTTCTGGTTATTAAAGTAGCAAAAGTAATTTTGATATTTAATAGGCCCTCTAATTTACATAAATTTAAAAAAATAATATAAAATTGATTTAAGACAATTTTCTGATATATAAACTTTGTAATCTCTAAATTCCAAATCGAGAATTTTATAGATTTATAATAGAGATTGGCATTAAAGGAACGATAACCTCCCACTAATTATAAGAAAGAATATTAATATTCATTTAAGAAATGAAATATTCATTATAATTCATTGGGATACTAGTTACATTGTAATTGAGCATTTATAATAAATAAATAAAATAAATTTATCTACAGAATTAATTTTCAAATCAGCGAAAATTGAGTAGCCTTTAGAAATGTATTTGAAAAGGATTTTTGAGCCTTTAAAGGGGGAATTGAATAAATTTAAAAATATTATATATTATAATTGTTATTATATTAAAATTAAAAAAAAATTAATTGTATTATATTAAAAAATCAATTTATAAAGGAAAAAATTTATTTTCTTTAAATTTCATAAATTGAATGTAATATATATACATATATATATATATCGAAGAGCATTGGATTTTTTGATATTCTTATGACTGTATATAAATTTTTTTTTTAAATCTTTTACTTTGCTTTTTATTTAATTTATCTTCAAAAACAAATTAAATTAAATTTAATAATATTTCTATTAATTCATTCAATTAAGAAATTAGATGTCAGAATTTATTATATAATATGTATAATAATACCATAAATCGTAATTCCTTGTTCAAGTTCTATATTAGTTACTTACACGCATTATTCATTCTTATTTGGTAGAAGATTAATTAATAATAAATAGATTGTCAAGCATGTTTCATATTCCCATAAATTATATAGGTAGAGAGAGACTTGCTTATTTTTTTCAATAATCTTGTCAATGACATCAGAAATTCTCAAATTAGAATAGAGCGACGACTTAGATCCTTAAAAGTCTATTCAATCAGTTGCATGCAAGAGACGCATTTGTAAAAAAAAGAAATGTTAGCATTTCCCGTCTTTATTTGATCATAACAAATAGCACAATAGAAGTAATAGAAAAAAGGAAATAATGCCATTTTAGTAGATATGTACATAATATAGACATAATATATATATCATTAATAGCAAAAAGTTATATTTTAAAAATATTAATATTACTATTATTTCAATTAATATTTATTTTCAAAAAAAAACAAACCTTGACATATTATCAGATGATTTAAATTGGAATTTAATTTCAAAAGAGTAGAATTTTTTGTTAAAAAATATTTAATAGACTATGTATATTATATACACTACATATACATATATTATCATTATGAAAATATTTATTTATTATTACATATAGCATACAAGGATACTATAAATACATATTTATGTATACTGGGTTTTTAGTTTCAATTTTATTGTTTTATGTACCTTTAAAATTAATGAATAGAAAAATATTTTAATTGAATTATTATATATAAATTTTTATAGTTCATCTATTGGTTGTATTCTATAATAATTGGTTTTCTTAAAAATAAATCATCAGATCATTCAGAAAAAAATATCCCGTTTATCATAGAATTATTTTTATATAAAAATCAAAAAATAAATAAGACTATTTTTATAAATTATATCATAGGGAATGAATTCACTTCAAATCAATTTTTTCTTTTAAATGATCTTGTTGATTTGGTTATTGATTAAATAATTTAATAAATTCTAAAAGTATTCGAACAGGTTTTATAATTTATTTATTTATTTGTAGATACTAATTAATTATATTGCAAATAGAAGCAAATATTATTTTAGTTCTTTGAATTTTAATCGTTAAATGATTATAAGAGATAAACAAATAAAAATATATTTATTGATTTTTAACTTTCTCTCCCTCTCTCAATGTAATTTCGATAAACATAAATAATTTATTTAATTATGAAAATATTTCAAGATTCTATAGTTAAGTGTTAATTTGATTAAGTATTAATGTTGTTTTTTTCTTATTTTGCTTTATTAAGTTATTCTGTGTATTAAATACTATTTTTAAAAACTATTAAAACTATTATTAAAACTAATTTTATTATTATATTTTTTTAAGTCAAAGATAAAATTTTTTTATTCATAATATAAATTGTATTTTAAATTATTTACAACATACTTTAATTATCATCGCATTGATTTTATTCTAAATCTTGTTGATTATTATTTCAATAATTTTATTAAAAAAATTAAAATAAATTTTTACAAAATTATATAAATATATTATTTTTATAATAAAATTTCAAAAATATAAGAAAGTTTTACTTTTTTTGTTCTGTTTAAAATAATAATTATTTTAAAAACATTTATTTCTCTATTAATGCCTAAAAAATGAATTTGGATTTAATTTCAAATTTATCTTGTTTAACTGTTGCATATGCTACCTCTTTCTCCCTCTCTTTCTCTCTCTTCATCTGGAATTCATGGAGACGGGGTGTGGGAGTGTATCCACGTGGGTAAACAACATGATGTCTGTTAGCAAACAACATAGCCTGTACACGCGTGCCTGTGCCAAAAAACGGGACAGGAATAGAGAGAGAAAAAACAGGAGTGCATTTCCTACTATTTTTAAAAGACACATCAGGCCTTATTCCGTTCGATTAATAATAACAAAAATATAGAGGATTAAGTTTAGGGGAATGGAACCAAATTAACCATAAAGATGATAATTCACTGGTCTGTCTAAATAGAAAAAACATTTGGATTCTTTCTCTAATCTTAAATGAACTATGTATTTAAACATTAAAGCATCTACAGGAGGGGGATCCGAATATAAACACAATCCATCTAACTATAAGAGATTCAACGAAATTATGGTATAATTAATTATCCTTGTAAGAGTTGTTCTATTTTATTAAAATCATCAATTTATTTAATCGACCTATAATTTAAATTTAAGTATAGAAAATACTAATTTAGAATAAATCAACTTTAAAAAATACAATTTAGGAAAATACTTGAAAAATCTTAGAAATAAAATTATTATGCTTTAATTTCTATTCCCAGAAAATAATCTTCTAGAATTTAAAAATATAAATATTTACAAAAATTATGATTTCAAAAATTAGAGATATTTTTCTATATAAGTATATTATCAAAGAATTGAAGATTGTATATTTTTAATAAAAGGGAAAGTCACGCAGATGTGAATAACAGTTTCCCTTGGTACCAGTTTTCTCTAAATTGATTCTCTATTTTGTCATTTAATTTCCAATTTCACCCCTCTCGACGAAATTTATCCATCTAAAAGTAGGCTAGTATCATTTCATCGAAAGTGAATCGTCTAAGCAATTTCATTTTTTCTTTTCTTTCGCTAATTAATTTTTATTCGCCTTTCGATTGAATGTTTTAAAAGCCCTTTTTAGGAGTGGTCTTTACTTTCTTCCCACGATCTAAGACGTAGAGGCGGGGGATTACTCAGGATCTGGGGTCTGTTGGTCACGAGAGTCCTTTTAGTAGGGCCGGACGAAAAAATCGAGGCTCAACTTTCCTTGGGAATCCATCATATCCCATCAACTACAAAAATCCAACATTAATAAAACATCTTCAATTGGTAGCTTAATTCATTTGCTAACAACATAGCACCGACTTCCTCTGCTTTGTTTTCTTTTCAAATGGAATAATTATTATTAGAGAGTTTTCAAGCTAAGTACACAGACAACAAAAAAACAGATTTTGTTTTGATTTAACAAAATTAAATAAACCCACATGGTTTATAAAAAAATATATTGAATAAGATAACAGTAACAGGTGATATTTAGGAATAATAATGATTATATAATATAATGAGAAAAAAAAATTGTGAATGATTAGGAATATTGGTAATTATTTAGTCTAACCGATGTATGATGGATTTGGATAAAACTTACCAGTAGATTCCTTTTTGTATTAAAAACAAACTTTCCTTAAGCAGTATGTGGCGGTCGCTTCTAGTATACGAAATAAAATTATTCAAGTTTGATATTGTATTTAACTCCCATGTTTTATTTGATAAATAAATAATTATTAAATAAGTTAAATAATAATAATATTCTAGTTCTAAGGGAATAATATTTTTTATTTTGTTACAAACACAGAGATAAACAAATGTAATGCTTTTCTAATATCGCATCCAAGCCTAGGACCCACTCGTCTCGTGTTTTATTATTTAATAATTTAAAATATTATTATTATTTATATTATTTATTATTGTAATTAATTATTGTATTTATTTTGTTTTCATATTTTTGACCCAAATGACTTTAAATTCTAACGACTATAAAAATAAGCTTTATCAAGACAAGATTTCATCTAATTTTAAATAAAAAAAATAGTGAAAATGTTTTATAGCTATTTTTAATTGTTTTAGTTTGTTATATTATATAAAACTTAAATAAAGCTTCGTTTAAATTTTTTTAATAATTTTATTTATATTAATGAATAATTTTATTTATTTTAATGAATAATTCTATTTATATTTATGAATCATTTTCTTTAAATTAATACATAACCATGAAATAATAATTAGTGAATTAGTCAATAAAATATTATTAAATTGCTGCTCATTCATAACTAGTTTATATGCCAATTTTAATAATTTTTATCTCGTAAACTTAAAGCGATCGCCACATACTTCTTAAGAAAACTTTGTTTTGAATCAAAAAAGGAATCTACTGGTAAAGTTTTATCCAAATCTATCATGCATAGGTTAGACTAAATATTTACCGAAATATTTATGATAAGATGCCATCATCATCTTTTCATTAATATCAATCCTATGGACATAAATTGGTATACAAAATATATAATTAATAAGTATAAGAAAATATATTAAACATTTTATAACAATTATCTAAATAGATATATATTAATAATATATGTATATAATAATAATATCTCATAGAATAAATAATATTTCTATCTTAATGTGGTATTATTTCCAGAAATTTCTATTTATTGTGAGAATTCATAGAAATAAATTTTTGCTTTTTTAAGACATTTATATTTATATTAATTTATTGATTATGAACGGTGTTAAACCAATTTATTTGGTCATGGTCATTTATTTTATTAGAAATTATATTATAAATCATAAGATTAAATAATCTATTAATTTTTTTTTTGAATTAGGACCAGAGATATAAAACTGACAAGTGGGCGACCAAATGACATAATGAACGAATTTAATATCTCTTCATAATAATGATTGAATCTATATTACTATTCTGTCAATATTAGAAAATATAGAAATGTCAAATGTCGATATTTGTTCTTTAATTTATTTATTATTTTAAGAAATCAATTTTATATACTTATTAGTAAAAAAAGAAAAAAAAAAGTTTGATATTTATTTGTATAAGATTATATATTCAGTTATTTGAGTTGCAAAATCTATATAATAAAACGAGACGGAGATGGATATATTCATGTATATAAAGTTTTATTTTGTCTATCAATTCCTTTTTGGAATTAGCGAGGGACTTCATAAAGTCATAACATCCCATGTAATGGCTTAATCGTGTTTGTGCAAACCATTACTAAATTTTCTAAATCTTTTTTTTTGAATAAGGTTGAATATATATTATAACATTTAGATAACAGAGTATATAATCATAAATTTTAAAATAAATAAAATTTACAAGAAGACAAAGTTATGTGATTATTAGTCGGCATGATACAAGGTAAAATTCTGTTGAAAAATGATGATGATTATTATTTTTTTTACCACTGAATGAATGAACCAATGAATGAATGTTTTCCTCCACTTGGCAAAAATAGTCTACTTTTCCCCATTCATATGATATATAAATAGGCAAACCTCAACCTTGAAATTTTTGATTGCTCGGTAGATTTCCTGCGCTCGGTTTCCTAGAGAATAATGACCTATTCGACCACTAAGTCCATTTGTTCGTCTTGCATCGAACGGCAAACAACAAGTGGGCGTCATCGGGTTCAGGTTCTCTTCACTCCATTTCCTGACTTGACTCTTGTGCCACGTCTTCTATCCCCACCACCATCCACCTTTTGATTTATTATGATATGCCAGTAATTTATTAAGATCTATTTTAACATTGGATTTAGAATCTATTTAATTTCTGAAATTGGAGATGTCAATTATAATATATCTAAATAACATCCAATTTTGTTTGGATGCGGAAACGCGATTATAAGAATACTATAAATTTCGCATCTAAAGGTGTTTAAAATAAACATAGATCATACATACTATAATAGTTTGTAATTCAATTGATTATATTTTAAAATAATCAAATAATTTAAGAAATTTGACTATATCATCGTTATATTATTTTTTTTTCTTTTATTTATGTTTATAATTTTTGTTCCATTTAAATAATTAGTATTACATATAAGTTGTAATTAATTTTTATTTTTACCAATTAAAATAATGTTACCTCAAATAAACTTCAAGTAGGAGAAATACAAGATTCATTAATTATTATCATTTTAAAAGAATATCGTTTGTTTATAAAATTATATATGTATAGGTATAGTGACGGAAAAATGTAAACGCCATGGGGGCGCTGGTGTCGGGCAATCAACCGTTTGGGAAAGGTCATTGTTATTAACTGACATCCGTGCTCGCATTTTTACATTTTTCTGACACTATTATGGTAATAAAAATAAATTTAAGTAAAAAGAAATCTTTTTAAAAAACACACTTTACTTAAAATTGCACTAAAAAGTAAAAAATAAAATCACTGTAAGTGTGTGCGCCCAATAGTGGAAGCAAATGTTTTACGGTGTTATTATAATTTGAGCGCACACACTTTACAATGATTTTATTTTTTACTTTTTAGTGCAATTTTAAGTAAAGTGTGTTTTTTAAAAAGATTTATTTTTACTTAAATTTATTTTATACTTTTTAGTAGAACTGCTATCGCCATCTATGATTGAAATAGTGAACTATTCCGTATTCCGCATATGAAAGTTTAGTTAATTAATTACCACTAATAGATAAATAATTCAGTGGATTTTTCAATTGATTCGTGTTTTATTAGCAGGAGCAAGCGCGTATGCAAAATTTCAAGTTGATTGAATGACGGGAAGTTGTTGAAATATCGATTATAAAATGCCGCGGACAAACCGCGGACAACACACGGACAACCTGACAGTGTGAGTTAAGTAAAGTGTATTAATAAGAAGATAAAAATGTAAAATGTTTACCAAATTCAGTTATAATAATATTTTGCTTTACATCTTTTACTAATTATTTTCATTTAAAAAAATACAATTAAAATGATTTTTATTTTTATATAAATCGATTCTTTACCTCTAAAACCCTATAACATGTGAATTTTATAAAAAAAATCCTCTAAATATTTTTTATATTATATATACATTATATATTCTTATAATTTTTACTATTTATATTTTATTAGATAATACTAGTATATTGGCATTCCAATGGAATCAGTAACTTATCAATAAATAAAAATAAAATGCTATTCAAATGGCTGTAAAGGGACTACTACATAATAATAATTCAAATAGATATAAATAAATTTCATTGGAAATCACTATGAACTAGCAATATAATCGTCATCCAAAATAATAAAGAATAAATTGTTCAAATAAAAATTATATTATTACATCCTACTTAATATTATATCAAGAATAATTTTAAATTAAATTTAAAAATTATTAATAATATTTATATAAAATTAAAAAATAACTATATTAAGTAAATGATTTAGATATATTGAAAATAAAAAAAATATATTTTTATCTGAATTGTAGATTACAATTAACTATTAACAACCAAACTCATTTGCATTTTTATCTATATATATAAAAAAAGGTTTTTGTCTGCACATTGCTCAGAATTTAAAATTTTTTGCATATCTTCGCGTTTCATGACCTCTAGAATCCAAAAGTGACTTTAGAATTTTTCACGTCTGTCTGTCTGTCTGTCTGCCTGTCGGTCTGTCTGTCTGTCGGTCTGTCTGTCCGGAAAATTACTATTTTATAGACTCAGAATTGGCTGAACCGATTTCTTTGAAATTACATCACAATATTCTTATATACCCCTAGAGTAACATAGGCTATAAATTTTATTTATATGTCAACAATAACCGCAGAAATTAATTTTTTAAAGTTTATATAATTCTCCGTGTTGTTCATTCAAGAGCAGCTCGCGGCTCACTGCCGGCCTAGCGGAATCATTTCAAACAATGAATTATCATAGCTATTCCCAATCAAAGAATTATTATAAAAAATATTTCACTTTTTATTTTAAACTAGCTGCTCAGAGCGCCTTCGGCGCTCTTCACACCTAGACGGAGGCTCCGCCCCCTGTACCCCCGAGTTGTACATAGTATTTGGTGGTTGAAAGTATTAAAAGGTTTTCATCCATTTTGTTTCAATCAGTATATTACATAAAACATTCATTTCTTTTTGTGTTCTTATTTAAAAAATATATTTTAATTTAATCACTATATTAATTATATATATTATTATTGTATATGTTATATCTATCTACCTATGTGGCTCAAAGATACTCTAAAGTTCTTAGCCGCAACAACCACATTTCTCCAAGTGTCCCTATCCTGAGCCCTTGTTCCATCTCTCTTACGTCCCTTCCTACGCGTCATTGGTTTTCCAAGCGGACGTTTTCCAATCGGTCTTCCCACCAATATCTTTTTCCTCTCCCATTCTAGCCACGTGCCCTGCCTATCGCAGCTTTTTCCCTTTTATAACTCTAACTATTTCTGAAGATGCAGAGAGGCCATGCAATTTCTTGTTATACAGTCTCCCTCATACCCGGTGACCTCATCTTTCTTTGGCCAATAAATGCAGGGAAGAATCCTATTCTCAAATACTCTGAATCTACTCTCATCTTCAAGGGTCATAGACCATGCCTCCCACCCATATAATGCAACAGGCAAAATAATCTTTTTATATATTCCCTTTGATAATAATTTTGAAGAGATAAGCCTCTTTATTGCAGATAACAGGCGTTTCCCGATTGCAACCCCGATTTAAATTCTTCTCAAATATTATTATCCTTCATGATTACATTCAATTTTTATACATATTCAAATTCTACATTTTGTATCTTAAGATTTTGTATGGTAATACTCTTCCTCTTTGTTACTAAATATTTTTTCTTATCACTATTAATTTCAAACCTCCATTAAATTTTCCTCGCTATCTGTAATTGAAATTGCCGAATCTCCTATTATATTTAAGTCGTCTGAGTAACCTAATATTTTACAATTGATTTCCGCATCTTATTCTTTCTTTACTACCTTCAAGAGAAATTTGAAGATTGAAAATTTGAAAAAGTTTATCCGGATCTATTGAGTCATGCGTATGTTTTACTAAAGTCTACAAATAATTAGTGAACAGAAATATTGAATTCGCGGTTTTTTTCCTAATATCTGTCATAATGAAAATATCTTAATTAATGTTGGTCGATTTGGCCTGAACCCGCAATGATATCTCCTAATATTTCCTCCGCCTATGGTTCTTAAGTATTGTATATGTTATAATAGTGAAATAGAGTATAATATTTCTTGATCATTACATTTTGGTATTTTATTTTCATTGCTAGATTATTATTGAATATTTTTAATTTTAATGAAACTTGGGAAAATGCAAAAATAGAGACTTGAGACAATATATAAAAATTAACGGTATAAAACTATAGATAAATGACCAATATATACATTCATTAATAGTATTAATTTAAATTAATTGATTTATTTGTTTTTTTTTATTATTAAGTTCATTTATTAATTTTTTTAGATCATAGTTATTTTCCTTAAAAGAAACTTAAATTTTGTGGTGCTAGGGGATTTGAAAATTATTGGTCGCAATATGAAGATTTCGCTTACAGTTTCTGTCATGTCCGACCTCCATCCAACAGTTATTTTCTGTTAAGTTTTTTGCTTCTCTTAATCATGTGATCTATATATTTAATTTTTTTTGATTCATTAAAATAAACTTTAAACAAATAAAAATTTTTACTTTGTTAATTTATATAAATTTCAATATAAACTGATTGTGAGTGATACGCTTAGCCAATACTCTGAATAATTTGTGTACAAAAATATTGAATGTTCTTAGCGAGATTTGATATAATGTTGTATGATTTGTCCTAAATCTGAATTAGAAGAAAATTATAAATTGCATTAAAATGTGACCTTTTAGAATAAATTATTTAATTGAAATGATATTTAAATATGTATAAGAATTTAAAAAAATATTATATTCTTTGTTTGGCAATTGTTATTTAATTATGTGCAACATGATTCGACTTGCACAGAGCATCGTTATTTTTTATTAATATCACATGATAAAAATGAATCTTTTAAACATAATAAATAAAAAAAACATTTTAATAAATTTAAAAAATATATCCAATTTAAAAATGTCAAAAATTTAAAACAACTTTATATCATCATATTTTAATTTTTATATAATATATATATATATTTAGTAATTAATAATAGAGTAATTAAATTAAAATAAAAAACAAAGATAATATAATTCAGTCATTTTAATTCAGGTTAAATAATATTTTTTTTTTATTATTCAATATTAAAATTTATATATTATTATATATATATTATAGAAAAGAAGAAATATTCAATTAAATAAAAAATAATTTAAGATAAAAATATGATCTAATAAATATTTTAATTAAATTGAGAACTTTTAGAATAAATTATTTAATTGAATTGATATTTGTATATTAGAATTTAAAATAAAAGTGAAATATTATAATAATTCTTCGATTGGGAATCGCTATGATAATTCATTGTTTGAAATGATTCCGCTAGGCCGGCAGTGAGCCGCGAGCTGCTCTTGAATGAACAACACGGAGAATTATATAAACTTTAAAAAATTAATTTCTGCGGTTATTGATAAGATATTAATAAAATTTATAGCCTATGTTACTCTAGAGGTATATAAGAATATTGTGATGTAATTTCAAAGAAATCGGTTCAGCCAATTCTGAGTCTATAAAATAGTAATTTTCCGGACAGACAGACAGACAGACAGACAGACAGACAGACAGACAGACAGACAGACAGACAGACAGACAGACAGACAGACGTGAAAAATTCTAAAGTCACTTTTGGATTCTAGAGGTCATGAAACGCGAAGATATGCAAAAATTTTTAAATTCTGAGCAATGTGCAGACAAAAACCTTTTTTTATATATATAGATTCTAATATACAAATATCAATTCAATTAAATAATTTATTCTAAAAGTTCTCAATTTAATTAAAATATTTATTAGATCATATTTTTATCTTAAATTATCTTTTATTTAATTGAATATTTCTTCTTTTCTATAATATATATATAATAATATATAAATTTTATCATTGAATAATAAAAAAAAATATTATTTAACCTGAATTAAAATGACTGAATTATATTATCTTTGTTTTTTATTTTAATTTAATTACTCTATTATTAATTACTAATTATATATATATATTATATAAAAATTAAAATATGATGATATAAAGTTGTTTTAAATTTTTGACATTTTTAAATTGGGTATATTTTTTAAATTTATTAAAATGTCTTTTTTATTTATTATGTTTAAAAGATTCATTTTTATTATGTGATATTAATAAAAAATAACGATGCTCTGTGCAAGTCGAATCATGTTGCACATAATTAAATAACAATTGCCAAACAAAGAATATAATATTTTTTTAAATTCTTATATTTAAATATCATTTCAATTAAATAATTTATTCTAAAAGGTCTCATTTTAATGCAATTTATAATTTTCTTCCTAATTCAGATTTAGGACAAATCGTACAACATTATATCAAATCTCGCTAAGAACATTCAATATTTTTGTACACAAATTATTCAGAGTATTGGCTAAGCGTATCACTCACAATCAGTTTATATTGAAATTTATATAAATTAACAAAGTAAAAATTTTTATTTGTTTAAATTTTATTATAATGAATCAAAAAAAATTAAATATATAGATCACATGATTAAGAGAAGCAAAAAACTTGACAGAAAATAACTGTTGGATGGAGGTCGGACATGACAGAAACTGTAAGCGAAATCTTCATATTGCGACGAATAATTTTCAAATCCCCTAGCACCACAGAATTTAAGTTTCTTTTAAGGAAAATAACTATGATCTAAAAAAATTAATAAATGAACTTAATAATAAAAAAAACAAATAAATCAATTAATTTAAATTAATACTATTAATGAATGTATATATTGGTCATTTATCTATAGTTTTATACCGTTAATTTTTATAAATTGTCTCAAGTCTCTATTTTTGCATTTTCTCAAGTTTCATTATAATTAAAAATATTCAATAATAATCTAGCAATGAAAATAAAATACTAAAATGTAATGATCAAGAAATATTATACTCTATTTCACTATTATAACATAGAAAATACTTAAGAACCATAGGCGGAGGAAATATTAGGAGATATCATTGCGGGTTCAGGCCAAATCGACCAACATTAATTAAGATATTTTCATTATGACAGATATTAGGAAAAAAACCGCGAATTCAATATTCAATCTGTTCACTAATTATTTGTAGACTTTAGTAAAACATACGCATGACTCAATAGATCCGGATAAACTTTTTCAAATTTTCAATCTTCAAATTTCTCTTGAAGGTAGTAAAGAAAGAATAAGATGCGGAAATCAATTGTAAAATATTAGGTTACCCAGACGACTTAAATATAATAGGAGATTCGGCAATTTCAATTACAGATAGCGAGGAAAATTTAATGGAGGTTTGAAATTAATAGTGATAAGAAAAAATATTTAGTAACAAAGAGGAAGAGTATTAACATACAAAATCTTAAGATACAAAATGTAGAATTTGAATATGTATAAAAATTGAATGTAATCACGAAGGATAATAATATTTGTGAAGAATTTAAATCGGGGTTGCAATCGGGAAACGCCTGTTATCTGCAATAAAGAGGCTTATCTCTTCAAAATTATTATCAAAGGGAATATATAAAAAGATTATTTTGCCTGTTGCATTATATGGGTGGGAGGCATGGTCTATGACCCTTGGAGATGAGAGTAGATTCAGAGTATTTGAGAATAGGATTCTTCCCTGCATTTATTGGCCAAAGAAAGATGAGGTCACCGGGTATGAGGGAGACTGTATAACAAGAAATTGCATGGCCTCTCTGCATCTTCAGAAATAGTTAGGGTTATAAAAGGGAAAAAGCTGCGATAGGCAGGGCACGTGGCTAGAATGGGAGAGGAAAAAGATATTGGTGGGAAGACCGATTGGAAAACGTCCGCTTGGAAAACCAATGACGCGTAGGAAGGGACGTAAGAGAGATGGAACAAGGGCTCAGGATAGGGACACTTGGAGAAATGTGGTTGTTGCGGCTAAGAACTTTAGAGTATCTTTGAGCCACATAGGTAGATAGATATAACATATACAATAATAATATATATAATTAATATAGTGATTAAATTAAAATATATTTTTTAAATAAGAACACAAAAAGAAATGAATGTTTTATGTAATATACTGATTGAAACAAAATGGATGAAATCCTTTTAATACTTTCAACCACCAAATACTATGTACAACTCGGGGGTACAGGGGGCGGAGCCCCCGTCTAGGTGTGAAGAGCGCCGAAGGCGCTCTGAGCAGCTAGTATATCTATAAAAAATAGTGATATTTTTATATTATATAAATTAATAAATTAAATAAATATGTTGACAAATTTATTTTTATCAGAATGGATAAAATTCTTAAAAGACATTACATATTTATTGTAAGATAGAAAATTTAAATATCCAAATTTGTTAATCAGAAATGCATGTTTTTTTAATTATCTTCATTTCCTCCCCACTCCACCTCCCCCATTAATCTTTGTTTCTTTATTTATTTACCTTTTGGTGATAAATCATCTACCATTACGTTAACGACATCTTTTCTTTTTGTTACTGATCGAAGGTAATCCCACTGGACCTGATCCGTAAAAGAATTTTTATAGCACGTATTGAATATCAATTTTGATCCAATGAAAAAAGTTTTCCCCACGATCATGCATCCAAGAGAGTGGAACTTAACAAAGCACAAAGAGATTTAAATATTAAGATCATCATCCACTTAATTATTCATTCAAAATCTTTTATATATTATTTATATATTTCAATCAATTTCTTTCTTTATTTATCTACTTCTGACAGCTATAAATTATTTTTATAGACGTGAAATTTCAATTTCAAATGCGATATTATTGTGTGAAATAATAGATAGATGAGAGAAAGAGATGGAAATATGTTCTTTTTTTTCTACACCCCTATAGTGAAATCTATTTTTTTTTTTTTTTTGTTTATTTTAAAGAATGGAATATGACATTAGACAAATTGGAGAGAGGTCAAACGGAAGCCAATTAAACAAAAAAAATTCAGGTATTAGGTTACGCAGACGACTTAAATATAATAGGAGATTCGGTAATTGTATTTATAGATAGTGTAGAAAAATTAATTGAAGCAGGAAAAGAGGTGGGACTAGAAATTAATAATCCTAAGACAAAGTATTTAGTAACAGAGAGGAATAGTATTAACACACAAAATCTTAATATACAAAATATAGAATTTGAAAATGTAGAAAAATTTAAATATTTAGGTTCTGTGATAATGAAAGATAATAATATTCGAGATGAGTTTAAAGCGAGGTTACAATGGAGAAACGGCTGTTATCATGCAATCGCATCAAAATTATTATCAAAGGAAATAAAAGTTAAAATATATAAAACAATTATTTTACCAGTTGTATTATATGGATGTGAGACATGGTCTATGACCTTAGGTGACGAGAGTATATTTAGAGTATTTGAGAATAAGATTCTGCGAAGCATTTATGGGCCAAAGAAAGATGAGGTCACCGGGGAATGACGAAGATTTCAAAACGAGGAATTGCATGTCCTCTATGCATCTCCAGATATAGTTAGAATTATAAAATCGATGGGCAGGACACGTGGCTAGAATGGGAGAAGATAGAATGGCAAAAAATATATTGGTAGGGAAACCGAGTGGGAAACGTCCTCTTGGAAGACCAAGACGGTGAGTGGATAATGTGGGAAAGGATGTGAGAGAGATGGGAGAGGATACGGATTGGAAGGTTGTGCTCAGAATAGGAATACTTGGAGGGGTGTGGTTGCTGCGGCCATGAACTTTCGAGCTCTGTAGAGTTACAGAGATAGATATATTATTTTATAGAATTTTAATTAAATGAGTGCTTTAAGTTTTATATTTAATAAATAAAAAATATCATTAGTAATGATTTGTCAAATATTTATATTTTAAATCTGAAAGTATTAAATTTTCAAAATGTAAAACAAATCGTGAGATTCATTTTGTAGTTTTGAATGTCTTCGAATTACAAATTTAAAAAAAATGCAAATGATAATGTTAAGGTATACAAAATATTACTCACTAGAACGAATGAAAATTATAATTGGAATAAAATGTTGGATAAAATATAATACTATTTGATAATATTAATATTAATGTATAATATAATAAATGATACAATAAATGTATATTAATGTATAATAATAATAAAATCGTTCATGAATGGATTGAAACAGCATTTATCAGTTTTATTTATCCATGTTTGTAGACTTTTGTTCCATTTGACAAACCCTTTTTCTCTCTGTTGAAACTACTAAATATTTAACTCTTTTAAGATAAAAATTAAACTTATTTTATTTATGATAAAATATCGTGAGTATATTGTCTTAAAAATATCCTAAACAATTATAATAATTTATTTTAGACGCTTCAGTGGTATAGTGGTTAGCACGACAGTCTACCACACTTAGAACCTAGGGAAATTCAATAATTAATAATTTATCTTTAAAGCTCTGCGTGATCCTCAGGGTCTATCTGCAAATAATAATAATTTATTTTAATTTAAGTAAACTAAAATTTATAAAATGTCTCAACTAATGCTTATCTATCAATTTCATATTAGATTTTAAATGATTTGTATTTTTTTCAAAGAAATGAGAAAAAATATTATTATTATTATGTAATTTACATTGCATAGTAAATGGATCGTACTCTATGAATTATGGATTGAATATTAATTAGTACATGATAAAATAAAGAAGCTTTTTATACTTGTAAATTTATATTTTTTGTATTTCAACGAATAATTTTTCTTAATAAAATTTAATAAATATTAAAAACTTGTTATGGGTTCATAAATTTTATGAACAGTGCCTTTAGTTAGATAATAATCATACATCGAGAAGGCAGGGATGATGCGTTTCCAGTGCAGGTGGGTTGGTTAGCGGCTATCGCCAGTCTTCGTGCTTGATTGCATATTGCTTGTTTATCCTTTCCCTTTCCCTCCCAACAACCTCTTCTCCCTTTGGAACAAAGCCTGGTTCATTACGTGGGTCTTTTGCGGGAGGGGATTTTCAAGAAACCTTGGAAATCAACTTTAGAATTGTATAATGGTATCCAGGTGGAAATTACATTCGGGATTAATGAAAAAGAGGGCTACAAGTTTTCTACCGCTCCTTGGAAATTTGTTTTGAAAACACCTAACAGATGCCTGAGGGAGAGCGTAAGAAAGAAAGAGAGAGATAATCAAGGAGATAACACCCCAATTTACTAAATGGTCTTTTATCTATATTTTTATATACTTAATATATAAAATTTCTATGCCAGTTTTTTTTTGTCACTGTTCAAAAGAGATTTCAGAAATTGTTACATAATTCTTTGACAATATCTCTCTTTAATCAAATATTAACAGTGAAAAGAAAACAACATAATATTAACCTAATTTTAATTTTATAATTTTTTACTATCTTGTCAGAGATAGTATTGCGATCACGAAAATTTTCGATGTCGAGATTTTGATGGTTTTATACGTTTTGATGGTCCCTGAGTCACTAAGGTTGAGAAAAATGACTCTCTCTCTCTCTCTCTGTGTGTGTGTGTGTGTGTGTGTGTGTGTGTGTGTGTGTGTGTGTGTGTGTGTGTGTGTGTGTGTGTGTGTGTGTGTGTGTAGACAAGATTACGCAAATACGGTTTGAGCTAGAATAATGAAATTCAGTACACGGGCATTATTCAAAATTCGTAGTTTTCTATCATCTTTTGAGAAATGTAGCTCATTCGGAAGAGGACCATTACCTACCACGTTTTCAATTTTTTCCCTCTAAACTGACTGTAAAAATAAAGATATAAATTTAATAGTCTTTCAAATGATTAAAGATTGTATAAAACTGCTATATATAGAATTTCAGCTTGATTGATTCGCTGAAAGTACCGGAATTAAATTTTTAACACTGCAAATCACGCGTCAGCACGTGACGTGGTGCCATCAAAGAGCCAAACACGCGCTGATTTAACAAATATTATTTATTAATTTTAATTAATTAAATTTAATTTAATTATAATACTTATATATGTTATTTAATCCAATTCAAAATTGCGAGAGAGTCGCGTGGAGATGCTCCAGATTTTTTTAGAATTTATTTAATTGAATTGGTGAGGCGTTATGTGTGTTTAGGAAGGGCGAACTCGATTCAAGATTTTAGAAAAGGCTTTTAAAATGTTTTCCATAAGGAAAAACTACCAATTTTATCATACATTCTATGAGTATTTGAAAAAGGTAAATTCACATAAAAGATATATATGTATATACGAAATATCTGATTTTAATTCTTACCAATATATTTACTTGGAAATTATTTCTATGTTTATAAATAATAAATATAAATATTTTTTATAATATAAGAAAAGGGCTAAAGAGTATAAATTTATAGATATTTTTCAAATTTATCTTTTATTAGAAAAAAGTATTGATGAATTTGAAAAGATACTACAAAATGTCATTATATAGAAAGTTTGTGACCTACTAAAGGATTCGAAGCTTTAGTCTGATCTCAATATATTATATCATTTCTTAAGTTATGGTATATTGGTACATACATGAATGTATATATATATACAAAATTTACTAATTGATATATTTAATGAAAACATTAAAAAGCAATAAAATCAATATAATATTAATAATTAACGGAATCTATTTATATTATATTTAAAGAATTTATATTTTAAATTCCTTATTTTAACAAATTCATAGCCAATTATTAAAAAATTATTACTGTGAATCAGAGGTGAAGTTTATTTTTTTATAATATAAATAATTATACTTTCATATGTGTATAAATGAAATTAAAAACATGAAATTTGCATTTGAAAAAAAGAATGGATTTACTATTTAATAAATGTCATATTAACATCAAGTCATAATTCAAAATGCTACTATTGAATGGTTATAACAATTTTTTAAGGCGGAAAATTGATTTTATAGCAAGAATAATTATAACCCAACAAGAAAAATAGAAATATTTTTTTTCCAAATAAATCAATGAATGAGACAATGTTAATTTCTATTTTTTTTTTTTTATTTATCTTCAATTGACTGATTACAATAGGAGAGGGAAAAAATGAATGCCAATGTCTAAGAAAAAGGAACAAGTATGAAAAATAGATTGTAAAATGATTATAATTAATATTTCAAGCATGAATTAGTTATTTTTTTTAAAAAATAATAACAATATCTATCTATATCTGTGGCTCTATGGAACTAGAAAGTTCTTGGCCACAGCCCCACAGTGTCCCTATCCTGATCAACAACGATCCAACATCTACCTTCTCCGATCTCTTAAAGATAATATTTAGGAAGTAGTATTTTTATTGATTGACTGCTAATGCTATACATTTTTTTTGTAAATTTATCTTTTTTGTTATATAATAATATTACTATTATTATATTATGTTAATTTTATTGATATAATAATCTGAATAGTGATTATAAAAATCTTTATATTTAAATTGAAGGAAATGTATACTTATTTAAATCTTTTATTATTAATATTATTTTGAAAATCGAAATTCTTGAAAAATTGTTTTAAAGAAATAAATACTTTGTTTAATTTATGACATTTATTCTCTAATATTTAAATATTTATGAAGAAACAAAGAATTTTTATGTTTATTAATATTTGTATTAATATAAAATTTATAGCTAATGTCATAGTTTTATGCTAGATTTCACAAAAATTTCCATAAATATTTAAGTAACAATAATAATAAATAATATTTATTCCATATTGAAATCGAGAATATATAAGAAGGTTAAACCAATAATTTTATATGCGCTTGGAAGATTCCAAATTTATTATAATTATCTTTATTATTATTGGTTTATCAATCCTTAAGAACATAACTATTGTAACTGCTTTATTGTTTATTATTAATTGTTAAAAATTATGATCAAAAATTACTTTTTTTATTATTTTTATCCCCTTTTTTCCGACCGACGATAGTAAGGGAGGTATTGTTTTCACACCAAATTTCACATGTGGAGATTTTTACATATCTCCACGAATCATGCATTTTCTAAACAGAAAAAAGTATTTTTAGCATGATGTCTGTCCGTCTGTCCGTCCGTATAGATGTGTACAGCCTGAACGGCTCAGCCGATTTTGATGAAATTTGGTATATTTACTTAATGCATCAGTGGGATGAATTGATCAACTTTTGGTGCAAATCCGTGAACCGGAAGTGGTAGTATTAGCGATCGACGATAGGAAGGGAAGGGTTATTTTCACACCAAATTTCACATGTGGAGATTTTTTTATATATCACCACGAATCATGCACTTTGTATTGGTTTTATCCTCGGGAAAATCATATTTATTAGTTTTTTCTTGATTTAAAATTATATGACGTCATCCAGCCATTCATGACGTCACAGCCTGGTCTTACATATAAATATATACATATATTATAAATAAAATAAAATTAAAAATATGTATGTTATATGCCTATATGTTTTTTATTACATTAATAGATATATTAAAATTATTTGAAATTGTTTCTGTAGCTGGAAATTAATTTACTTCAAACCGTCGGTCGGTTCGGACCTGGCCACAGGTCAACTTATTTTTGGATTGGAGAACAATTGATAGGTGATGGTAATCTATTTTTATCAAGAAACAATTATTATTTTCAGGACAAACAGTTTTTTATAACTTTAATGTATCTGATAAATTAGAAATAACATTTTTAAAGAACAACTGTTCTTTTGATTTTCAATGAACTAGATTAAAGGTGGGCTGAAGAACTAGCAAATCTTGTTCATAATGAGTCAATTTATTTACATTTTTATTATATTTTTATTAATTAAAACTGTTAACCAATTTATAATATTTCTGAAAATAATTTTATTTGATTTAATAATAATCAATTGTTTTTTCAATAAAATATTTTTTCCCAATATGAATACTTATGATGAAAGGGTAATTTTGGTGTTTTTATCCCTAGTATTGGTGTCCCGTGGGAAGCGTGAATCTCTTGGGCGATGATAACGCAAAGGCATCCGAACAAGTTGGCTGCTGCCGACTGCAACGCGGCTTTTGTTGGCTTTCGGTCATCAGCCTCACCTTCTGGACCGTCTCCCTTCATCCAATCCCCCTTCTCTTCTTTTTACCACAAAGCATCTCTACCCATGCCACTTTGGCTCTGCTCCAAAATGGCTCGTAAAGGAATATGCATAACATTCGTACCATTTGAACTGGATGCTCGTCGTTTTTCATACATGAGCCCAGTCACGAAGGTCGATCTTCCTTCCCCCTCCACCTCCTATACAAACCTGGTCCTCTGCCTTATTATCCAAAAATCTCAGTAAGCCTTTCTGGATTTACTAATTTTGATCAGAACAAAAACAAGTTCACAGAGTTTAAACCTTTTAAACAAAATTAATGATTTATCTAAACTAATGTAATATCTTAATTAAATCTTGAATGCAATTGAAAGGAAATGTATACATATCCATGATCTACCATCATTTTTCCCATTTTTTTTATGTGAAGACCTTCAAACCACCTTAAAAATATCGTGACTTTAACGAAATTCCTGACCTTCTGCAAGAAGTTTGTTTGCTTGCTTCTTCAGAGCTCTCGATATTTTGTACTCTACCCGGGGGCATTGGAACATTCATAACACGTGGACTAATGTAAATAAATATATATAACAGTATAATTAAAATTTAGTTTCCTATCAAATATAATGTATGCCGAAATTATAAGAATAAATTTCGGACATCCAAATTTAGGAAAGGAAAAGCTCTTCTTGCCACAAAAGATATTAAATTAACTCTATTTAATTATTTTTTTATAATATTAATAAAGAAAATAAATATAAAGTTTGCATTTTATTTGATGTTTATTATAAGGAAATTTTATAGTAAAATAAATGGGTTAAATTCTCTTGAAAATTATATTATTTTAATTTAAAGTTTTGATCATATTAATTGATATCATTGTTTATACAAGTATATATATATACGATAAAATATTTATCAAATGATCTTTTCATTCAACATTTGAACCAGATATTTAAATTGACACTCTATTTTTAGACATCCTCCTATCAACAAAGAATATTACAACATGTTTATTTCCTTTCACACTATCACAAAGAATATAACATAAATGAACGAATTTATAGGTTAACATGGGTCAAAATTATTAATCACAAGATATTTATACTATGGTTTTCCTATTTTGATTTTGAATAATCCTTCGTCGTGCAATATAAATATTTATATATGTATCAATTTATTTTGTAATAGAATGAATGATATATAACATATAAATCTATTCATACTTTTATCTAGTAATATTATATTACGTATATAATATAATAATTCATTTAATATCTTATGAATAAGGTTTTACAATATGGAGAAATTACCGATAATATTTGATATATTAGGTAATTGAAATCATTAAATAATAAAATTCATCGATTCATCAGGTTTTTGTGTCTAATAAATAAATAAACAAATAGTAAAATTAATATGAAAATTACTAGAGACTAGAATATTATAAATATTAAATAAAGCGTAGGATCATTTGACAAATGAAACAATATAGTCTAAGTTCAATATATGTATATACATATAAATACTAATAAAATATATATGTTATAGGGATAATGTTTTGTATAATACAAGGAAACAATTTATTATTGATACTTATTATTTATATTTAAAATAATCTCGAATATTATATTTTTATTTTTTTACCGACCGACGATAGTAAGGAAGGTATTGTTTTCACACCAAATTTCACATGTGGAGATTTTTACATATCTCCACGAATCATGCATTTTCTTAACAGAAAAAAGTATTTTTAGCATGATGTCTGTCCGTCTGTCCGTCCGTATAGATGTGTACAGCCTGAATGGCTCAACCGATTTTGATGAAATTTGGTATATTTACTTAATGCATCAGTGGGATGAATTGATCAACTTTTGGTGCAAATCCGGAAACCGGAAGTGGTAGTATTAGCGATCGACGATAGGATGGGAAGGGTTATTTTCACACCAAATTTCACATGAGGAGATTTTTTTACATATCACCGCGAATGTATTGGTTTTATCCTCGAGAAAAATCATCTTCATTATGTTTTTCTTAATTTAAAATTATATGACGTCACCCAGCCCTTCATGACGTCACAGCCTCCTTATTATGATCACGGGCAACGCCGGCTACTTCAGCTATATATTATAAATAAAATAAAATTAAAAATATTTATGTTCTATGCCTATCCGTTTTTTATTACATTAATAGATATATGAAAATTATTTGAAATTGTTTCTGTAGCTGGAAACTAATTTATTTCAAACCGTCGGTCGGTTCGGACCTGGCCACAGGTCAACTTATTTAATTTTAAAACACACTTCCTGTTTGTTACAAGGTGTGCAGCATATCTTATTTAGCAGTGACTAAAAATCTATGAATTATATTTAACATATAGTAGTGTATGTTAATCGAATGAATAGGAAGAAAAATTAAAAAGGATTATAATTTATTGAACTAATAGCTAATTAATCGGTTTATAAATAAAAGATTTGTTTAATTATATGATTATTTTAGTCAATTAAATTTATTATAATTTTATATAACAATTTTCCATGATAAAAAATTAATTATATTCTTTAAAGATATAATATATAATTCTATATTCTTTTTTTTTAAAATTTTCAATGGCGTGGTTTGTTTATCTTTTTGGTTGGATAATAATCATGAAAAATCTTCTAATAAAGAAGATAAATAAACATTACTTCATCCCAATTATAGAATTTGAAGAAAAAAATTTATTCGATTTTCTACGAAAATATTAAATTCAAAATGCCTTTATATTTCTTTTTATTATTAATGGTGGCCTCCATTAACCTGAACCAACGTTCATTGCCCAATCATTTCTTCTTTTATTATTTCTTTCCACAAAGCTCATCTTTGGTTTCCAATTATAGAACGATTAGGATTAATATTCCATTAATAATTTTAAATCAAGCTATACAATATTACAATATTTTTTTAATCTTAAGAAATAATGATCCACCTGATTTTTGTTTATTCTTATTATTTATTTTATTTCATATTTAAAATTATAGCCTTGTTGAATAGAAGAATGATATGATATGGCTGAATTATACGAAATTACAAAAGATTTCTTTTTTTTTTATTTTTATTGAAATAACATAATTATGTTATACTATCGTTTAATTTCGTAATTTTAAATTTATTATTATAATCGAATTTTTTTTTATATATATATAAATATTAAATTTTGAAATTGGAATTTAGTATATTTATGCGTATATAATAATGTAAAATATTAATGTCATAATCAAAGAATAATATGAATAAAGATTGATTAGAATTAGACGATTGGGAAGACGTAGATAACTAAAGATATTTTATATGACAAAGGTCTAGAGTGAAAGGAATCTTAAAGAAAAACCAACAGGTGGAAATTTAAGATGATTATCATCTAATAAATTGTCTAATATGAATATCAAAAATAAAACAATCACAGGAGATTAAGAAAATAAAATTTAATTAAAAAAAAAATAAAATAAATATAATATAATAAATTACATGTAAAATAAATATAATATAATAAATTATATGTAAAATAAATATAATATAATAAATTATATGTAAATTAAATATATAATAATATAAGATATTATTGTTATTATTATTATTATTATTTATATTATTATTATATAAGAATAATAAATTAAATTAAAAATAAACTTTTTAAAATGAAATAATATTTTTTCTTACTCTCTCCCCCCACACATTAATTGTAGGTATACTATACTTTAACTAATATTATATTATAGATATTAATAGAATATCTATATAGAAATATGATTCTGTGATTCTTTTATTTTAGTTGTTTTCATAAATAAAATTGTGATGGAATGGGATAACATTTTTATTTTCTAATTCAATTGCTCTTAAACCATTATTTATCTTCGTTTTATATTTTCAACAAAACGCTAACGAGACAGTATGTAAGTTGAGTTTATGATCATGAAGCATGTCGTATAATTGATCAAATACTTTATTTTTCCACTCATTAAAATTGTTGTACGTTCAAATTGTTTAAAAAATGAATGAATTAAATTTTAAATATTTCAACCTAAACTACACGTTCTAAGTATTTGGTTGAATTGTTCATTGAATTTTATGATGATTGTCTGAATTTATGCAGCGAGTAAAATTTAAACAACAAGAATAATATCATTGTGTTACTGTATAAGCTTATTATTATAATATATTTTAATAAATCCATTCATAATTTTATAAATTTATCATGAAATGGTCTCATTGCTATCTAATTTCGATCAATAAGTTTAATTAATTAATTGTGGTTTATTTATATTTATAATTTATAAATTATAATTATAATTTAATCATCCTTTGTCCTTTAATCAGATCTCTAGATTTTAAATATATATTATAAATTCTTTAATTTATAATATTTTGATTTTAATATTATCTTTTTTTTTTGTTGCAGAATTCCCACTGGCTACGATGCGTATATAAACTATAATTGAAAGGTAAGTTCATTTAATCTCATAAATTTAAGAGTTGAAAGTAAGATATTTAGAATTATTATCGATTATTTAAGAGAATTGGTAAAGAAAATTATATTATTTAATTTATAAAAGAGATTTTATAAAAAAAAAAAATGGGAAACTTTCTATTTTTTTGTTTTTTGTTTTATTTAAATAATATTTTTTTTAAAAATCTTTCAAAGTTAAATTTCTATGATTAGGAACAAGAGAATATCAAGTAATTATTGAAATCAAAGTGCGTAAAATATTAATTCAACAACACCATAAAAACTATATCAACTTCTGGGGTTAAAAAAAAAACACAATAAAAGCATATTTTTTCAACTTTCTAACTAAAGTCAGGATTATCCTCGCACACCTTTATAAGTACATAATATAATAATTTGTAAATACCTTTATTCATCAATATACATATACGTATATGGTATTTAATAAATTAAGTATATGATATAGAATTATTATAATCGTTGTTAAATAATAAAGAAATAAATGATAATTTTAAAAATAGTAAATGAAGTGTTTACTTAATGTGTGACCTGATATCTGACTAGATTCTTCATATGGAATGAGGTGAATGCAATCGACCATCGTACTCCAAGGGCTTTCACTTGCTTCAGGCAATCCGTAGAAGATGTTTAGAGAAACTTATTCCAATGAAAACAAATTACCACCCAAATGTTAAAACATCTACCTATTTTTGAAAAGTATTTACTATCATTCTTTGATATAAAAAATGAAAGAAATTGAATAAATGATTTTTTGTCTTATATCTAAATTTTAAATATCAAATTAGATATTATAAAAATTAATTTCATATTTAAATGTTCACTAAAATAGTTATTATAATATAATTTAATCTATTAAACGGATATATTAATTAAATTAATCAAGAAATTATTCTACGATCTATATCTCAGTGGTTCTTGGCCGCAGCAACCACACTTCTCCAAATATCCCTATTCTGAGCCACAACCCTCCAATCCCTACCCTCTCCCATCTCTCTCACGTCCCTTGGTCTTGGGGACATTTCTCACTCGGTCTCCCCACCAATATATCTTTCCTCTCCCATTCTAGCCACGTGCCCTGTCTATCGCACACACAGCCTTCTCGATTTTACAATTCTAACTATATCTGGAGATGCATAGAGGTCATTCAATTCCTCGTTAATCAGTCTCCGTCATTCCCCGGTGACCTCATCTTTCTTTGACCCATAAATGCTTCGAAGAATCCTATTCTCAAATACTCTAAATCTACTCTCGTCTCCTAAGGTCATAGACCATGCCTCACTCCCATACAATACAACCGGAAAAACAATTGTTTTATATATTTTAATTTGTATCCCCTTTGATAATACTTTTGACGCGATAAGCCCCTTTACTGCATGAATTATTCTACAATGTACATTATATTTCTATACGATAGATATTAGGATAAATGCTAGGAAAAATATAAAAAGTTCTTAACTTTATATTAAGAAAGATATTCATATATATATATATATATATATATATATATATAAAGATACTTAATAAAGATATATATTTATATTCCAAAAAAAGAATGGCAATTAAATAGCTTGAAGGAATTGAAGGAATAAATCTATCAAACTCAAATAAGGGAGGCATTAATTTAAGATGATACAAAATACCTGTTACAAAATACGAATATATTATAATTGTCACATCAATCCAATATTTATTCTTTTTTAGGAGTTTTATTTAAATATAGGAATTGTTTTTGATTAATATGACCTTCCTATCTTCTCAAAAAGAGTATAATAATTAATTAATCTTCAAGAAAAGACAACCTCTATCTCTTTGAATAATTCACAATATATTATATATAGTAATAAATTGAAATATGTTTATTTTTTCAATTTAATAATTTAAATATTAATAATATAATAATTAAATATTTATTCACACATTGAAATTTCTACAAATTTGTCAAGGTGTTAATTGTTTTTTTTTCCAAAAAAACAATTTTACTTTTTTATTGAAAAATTACAACAAATATATACTTAATTTATTATTTATTATCTAATTAATATCTCATGAATAGAATAAAAATGAATTTTCTTTGTTAAATAATAAAGACATAATAACATGGTATATATAATTCAGGGGTGGCCACTCTTGGTGATACTTAGAGCCATATTGAAAAATCGAAAATGTTTAAGAGCCAAATCGAAAATTTTACTTTTTTGTTTGGGGGGGTAGTTACAGAATCACTGAATTAAAACTGCATTATCAACAGCCAAAAATATAAATAAATAAATAAATAATAAAAATAATTATTAATTCGATTTAATTTTATTTTAAATAGAAAATGTTTTTTTTTATTTATTTATTTTATTAAATTTTATTTAAAGAGATTATAATTAGTAGAAAGTATTTATGGAATTTTTTTAATTCAGTCACAATAAACTCAAAAAGAGCCATTTGTCACTCGCGAGCCACGATTTTTTCCAACGTTGATATAACATATTAATTATATATAAATTGAAATTTTAAAAAATATACAAAAAAAAACATTTAAATTAATGTGTATTTTTTTTTAAATGTAAATTCAAATTTTTTTTATATATTACTTTTAATATTTTCTTATACTTTCAATTTTATTTTTTTTAAAAATGTGTAATTTTTATGTTATTAATAAGTACTTATTTATTAATTATCCGTAAAAATATTTAAATCTCAAAATTTCTGATTTATTTATAATATAATTGACTGCAATTTAGCAATAATTAGGGAAAAAAGACAAATACAATCTCCATCTTAACCTGAATTTATAGAATAATTAAAATTTATAATTAAAATTGAGGTTCATTTAGATTTATTATTATTTGAGGTCATTTAACAATGAATATTCTATTTATTATCTTTAAGTGAAAAAATGTATATTTATTTATTCATTGGAAATGATTCAAAGAGCCAGTTTTGTTAAAGGCTCTTTTCGAATAAGTACAGGATTAATTAATTTCAATGAAAGCAAGTATACTCGCTTTAGAATATAAATATCCTTTGTAAGAGGTAAGAGAGCTAAGAATGCTTTTATTTATTAATTTCCAGTCTATTAACTAACAACTGACTAATCTTTGATCATCAGACTTTCAAATGTCAGAATTCATAATATTATTTTATTTTATTTTATTTTTTTGCTAAATTGATTAATAAAAATAATTTCAATTCGAGACCTACTTTAATTATTCAAATTGGATTATTTCTTATATAATATATGACTGATGTTTGGTTTGTTTAATGAAATAATCAAGAACGATTTGACATTGATGTTCGTTTTGTCCCAGATTTCAATTATTTCAATTAATTTATTCACCACGATAGGAGCTATAAATGACATGTTAATGATTTTGGTGGAAAAATTTTAAAGTTGATTGCTTCATAATATGTAGGAGTAATTGAGTATTTAGTAGAATTTATTCTCTATCCTATTGAAAGTGATAAAATCTTATAACATATATTTTAAATTTTAATATGTTTATTATGTTTATATGTGCATATAAAAGAATATACAAAATATTATTATTGTCTTTGTAAATCCAGGTGATTTAAAAATTGATTATTATATTTTTATTTATTTATTTTTTTCATTAATAAAACAAATAAATATCTAAAATGGTAAAAAATAAAGCGATATAAATTATAAAAATCTCAAACAATATTTATAAAGGAAGATTAATATTTCAAAAATCTTCACTAATATAATATATATTAAAAGTAATTCTAAATAGTTTTTGTTAAAAATATAATTCCTATATATTAATGTTTATTTCTATTCATTTTAAGAAGTTAAATTAGAAACAAAATTTACGAGAGTAGGTCAATAAGTCCGTGACTTTTCGAATTTCTCGTCTCTTAAGTGAAATTGCAAAACTGCTCCTATGAGCTGACTCTTGACGAAATTTGAACCAGCTGGGTCTTTTAGTTTTTGTTTGACATACATTAATAGCAGACTACGAGGGCAAATAAATAAGTCCGTGAACTTTTTCAATGAAACACAGGTTTTTGGATAAAAAAATTATTTTATTTTTTCTTTTAAGCTCTATACACTTCATCCAACGTTTCTCTATTTTTTATCCCTTCCAAAAAATAAGATTTATCATGAAATGTAAAAATTTAGAATATATATATGCAATACAGAGGATATAAATTAAGTATATACATATATGTAAAACAAATAAGATACTTCAATATCTCTCAAAGATCTTGTTTTATCAGTTCACAGAGAGTATCGAAGTTTTTTATTGGCAGAAAGACCGATTTTAGACGACCTTCACGAAATTGGTCCTGGCCACGATTGAATTCATTATACATATCAGTTTTTTGTTGGTGTTGGATGGTGTTTTATCGTTGAATAAAAAATTAAGTTGATCGATACAATCTTGTCTTGATAATTCGATGTCGAAAATTGGGAAAAATTGATTCTTGATACAATCAATCGGTCAAAAAGGTCTACTTTGAAAATTCTTTAAATATGCAAAAATAAATATTTGATCCTAATGAAGAATAATCAATTTCAAGCATAATTATTTGTTTTTATTTCAATATTAAACCAGAAAATTTAATAGCAACAACCCTAGTATCACTTTGCATAAATAAAATAATCTCTTAGGTTCATTATCTTAATGACTTTATCTCATCATTTCAGCTTCTAATCGAAATAGAGTGGCATGTTATCGCTTTAAAAAAAAAAACGAGCAAAAAAAAAGTGATTTAGTTGCCAACTAAATGTCTTACTAATTAACATGAAATAATTTTCCTACTTCCACCGTTAGGTCTGTCTGTAGGTGGGCAATAAAATTCTAATGAAAAAAATTGGCAAAGATTTATTGTTTACTTTGATAAGAATATCATGTTGTTAACTGGTTAAATAGAATAAATCGAATACAAAAGTTAAAAGGTTAATAATAAATCATAGAAATCAATTCTAATTTATTTATCTGTATTTAATATTAACTATAAACATATATTAAAAATAAATATTAATTAATTGTTTATCTATAAAAATATTATTCATAATCGTTAGATAAATAATAGTATAGCATTTCATTAATTCGATAGAAGCAATAATCCAAGATGGACTTGAATGAAATATGATCTTTTTACCTATTTATCAAAATAAGTAATGTGGGAGTATATTTATAAGTATTTGTAAACCTCTTCTACCTCCACTTTTCATGTTCTTAAATAATGCATTAATATTTAAATTAAATTTAAATTCAATCTCCCTCTTTTGCAATATTTAACAAGTTTATAATCCTCTTTAAGCAGCTATTAGTATTTTTTCGTAATGTTGGAAACAAATGGAAAAAAAATAAAATAAAAAATAATCAAAAGTTTTCTAATCAAATTGTATATGTTGTCCTCTATGATTTATTACTTATAATTAGTTATGTTTTTATAAAGCCCTTTTTATGGTAAAACATATAGAAAATATAATTTATATATATAAAATATAAACCAGCTGGTCAGAGCGCCTTCGGCGCTCTTCACAGCTGGACGGGTGCTCCGCCCCCTGTACCCCCGAGTGGTACATCGTATTTGGTTAAAAGTACTGGTACTTAAGTTAAAAAAATGATTCATTATTATTGGATTTGGCTGGTAATATTAATACCTGGGACACCGAGCATTCGCTCTACCCTTTGAAAAATATTGATATACAATTCTTTAATTATTTATTACAATTATTAAATGTTACACATTTGCATCAATCTGATTAAAATGAATGAACTTGTGCTCCTCAATAATACATAAATATATAATATATACATATATTTTTTTTTCTATAGTGTTTTTTTGAAAAACTGTTTAGCGCCCCAAGTGGTTATAAAACAAACAATTTTAGCTAGTATAATAAGATTAATCCAAGTAATATCGTCTATTTCTATTCGACACTATTTTCACTCCTTATGGTAGCGGCCCAGTCGATGATGTTATATGGATCGTTAATTAACCATTAACCATTCACCGAATCGCCATTCAAATAATAACATACAAACAGAAAAGTAGGCGTGTTGATATAAAATATATACCTGTGACACCGAACTATCACTCAACCCTTTAACCAATTTATACAATTTATTTTTATATACTTTAAAAATTTTACAATTTTTTAATTTAATTAGTAAATTAATTATATATTATTATTATTATTTGTGTCCCTTCATACAAAATGTAAATTCTCTTTTTTGATATGTTTTCCTAACATAAACAAATATTTTATAATATTTACCGGAGTATAATAAATTGATAACGTCATTTAATTCTCCTACTATATATCGAATCGAATATAAAGATAAATCTTCAAAACGTTGTGTGAACAATTTCAAATAATTTAAATGTAAAACTATTAATGAAATAAAAAAAAAAGCAAATATATGATTATAATATAAATATTTTTAATTTTATTTTAAGAATAGATATATATATCTCACAGGCGGTGGTTGTGACGTCACATATATACATTTAAATTTAGAAGAAAAAAACTAATAAAAATGTAGTTTCGTGAGATATGATCAATAAAACTCAATTTTTCTTTATAAATACTATCTCGGGTGTGAATTTCAAAAAAATCGTTAGAGCGGTTTTTGAGAACAAAGAAACAAACAAACAAACAATTTTTACTCGTATAAGAAGATAAGATATAAAAAATTTTATAAAATAACGTTTTTCCAATGGACTTAAAAGAATAAAATAATTTTTCTATAAGCCTGACAAAGTTGGATGGATGAATTGCTTCATATTTTCAACGAAAAACGTGGGGCGCATTTAGTTTTCTTTATTTATATGAACTTATAGAATCTGATATAAACATTATTAAAATTTGCATATAAATCATTTACATTCAATTTAGCTACTATGTTTTATTCATTTGGCCATTAGACGGCTTCGCTAATTTTTGGTGTTTTTTTCAGTTTGGTTTGGATATCTGAAAATTAAAAAATTAATTATTTAAATAATTTTCCTATATCTAACCGAATCGACAAAAACCGAATATTAGTGAATAAGTGAATAATTAGTGATTTAGTCAATAAAACATTACTAAATGACTTTGGACGTTGATAACTATCTGTCAAATTTTAATAATTTTTATCTGGGAAACTAGAAGAGACCGAGAAATATTGAACAAGGAAAGTTTATTTGGAATTAAAAAAGGAATCCATTGGTAAAGTTTTATCCAAATCCCTGAAGCTTCCGATTTTGTAAACAAATTATTTAGATCGATTTGTCCTTTTAAATAATAAATAATTTAAAGACTATTTCATTTACTCTAAATTTGCCTAATATTGTCTAATAGTTTTTTTTCTTAGTATCATACATGTTAAATTATTTATAAATTAAGTACATATTATAAATTTTAACGAAGATTGTTATAATTGAAAAAAGCTTTATTTATTAATGACTTATGTGCCAAACACAATTCTTAATATTTTGTAATTTTTTCTTTATTTATTTTAATTAATTTCATATTTTAGAATCAAAAAGTAAAGAGATTTCATTGAAAAATTGATCTTTATAAAAAAATTGTATAACTTATTGGTAAAATGACAGTTTTGTTAGTATTTGTTAGTATACTAAATTTGCTAATATTAACAAATAAATAAGCTCCACCTTTATAATCAGATTAGGAATCCAAAAAAAAAAAATATAGAATCCAAAAGTATATTTAATTTTGAAATTCTAAAATATATTATAATCAAATCTATATTTATAACGGAGTTGACAGTTAGATATATAAGACGATATGGTTTTATATGAGTAAACATCAATCAGGTGTGGTATTTCTCTTGAATATGATTTAAAAATTGTAAACATTGGTGCAGAAGTCTGAAGCATCTTGTATGTCAAGTCATTCTCATAAAATTATAAGAAATTATTATTATCAATACGAGAAATATTATTATAATATATGTAATATAGTGTGAAAAAAGACATTTTATAATATTGTTTTCCTAATTCGGATATTTACCATTTAATTCTTTTGTTTTTATAATAAAATATTTTTTTTTAGAATTCTTTTGTATTATAATAATATAATGGAAGTTATATTTTATCTCTTTGAATTAAATAAGCTAATTTAATTCGGCAAATTTAAATTAGTTTTATTTTATTAATATCTGAATATCAGTTTAATTAAAATATTGATAAATAATCACTATGTTAAAGATTAATGTTGTTCATTTATCTGTTTTTCCTTCATATCAAGTCTTATTTAACTTTAATTATTAAACGATGAAGAATTGAGAGGTGACAACAAATAAAATAAAAATTTTTTATTTTATAGTTTCCAATTATATATCTATCTATCTCTGTGACTCTACGGAACTCGGAAGTTCTTGGCCGCAGCAACTACACTTCTCCAAGTATCCCTATTCTGAGCCACAACCCTCCAATCCCTACCATCTCTCATCTCTCTCACGTCCCTTCCCACATGATTTACTCACCGAGTCCTTGGTCTTCCAAGCGGACGTTTCCTACTCGGTCTCCACTCCAATATATTTTTTCGCCATTCTTTCCTCTCCCATTCTAGCCACGTGCCCTGCCCATCGCAGCCTTCTCGATTTTACAATTCTAACTATATCTGAATGCATAGAGGTCATGCAATTCCTCGTTATGCAGTCTCCGCCCCCGGTGACCTCATCTTTGGTCCATAAATCCTTCGAAGAATCCTATTCTCAAATACTCTAAATCTACTCACGTCGCCTAAGGTCATGCCTCACTCCCATACATCATAACCGGCAAAATAATTGTTTTATATATTTTAATTTTTATCCCCTTTGATAATCATTTTGACGCGATAAGCCCCTTTACTGCATGATAACAAGCGTTCCCCGATTGCAACCTCGCTTTAAATTCTTCTCGAATATTATCATCCTTCGTGATTAATGATATATATATATATATATATATATATATAACTTTATATTGCTTTATTTGAAAATGTATAAGACTTAATAATTTATATCTGGTTTTTAATCTAATAATTAATCTTGAAATCATTTGAAAAGATCAAAACGAATAATAAATAATCAGATCAAAATCATGTTAGATATCTTCTTTAACCAAGAAATATTAATCTTATACTATGTGTTTTCAAAATAATAACGTAATAACGGGTCATCATTACTCGTCTCTTCTTTGATCGCCGTTATTTGAACGAACGGAGAGACAGATTAACCTATCGTGACAGCAACCGTATACCAGCACTATCATTAGTAATATTACGAATAGTTGTGTTTGCACTAGACCATTTATCTTCATTCTAAAAGATCAACACGAACTTGTGATTTATACTAATATTTTTTTTTTTAACAATTTTGAAATAATTTAAGTATATATTAATTTAATCAATCATTTATATTTATAATATAGATATAATATACAATTAGTTTTAATATACTTTTAAATAAAATAAATTCAAATTATCTGTCAACTTATAATAAATAATTTAAATGAGGTTTATGTAATCGAAATGTTTGATTTATTTATTGTAAATACAAATTTTTCATATTTTTTATCATTAAAAAAAAATTAGTTATAAAAATCAAAATTCAAATCAAAATATATATAATTAACAATTTGTTTTAAAACGTTTATAAAAATGAGTATAAAGAAATTACTTGTATTTTTTTATTTATACATTAAAATATATTAAATAAACTGAGATCTGATAATTAAAATTACGTTAGTCAATTATATTCAATTAAATAGAAGTTAATTTTGATATTATCGAATATTATATATAAATATAAATTTGATTAATTAAAGATATAAAGTATAATAATAATTCTATTAACTTATAAATAATTTAAAAATTGTTTCTACTTTAGGGAATGCTTGCAGATTCGACATAAACGTTAAATATTACTCGAATCAGATTCTGATAAATCAGTCTTTCATAAGTTGACTATATCTAAAATATATTGATGAAAATCCTTGATTTTTCATGTCCATATCTTCATCTTTGGCATAAAGCATTAAATCTTTCACCAAGGAATTAGATACTTTAAACATTTCATTTAAAATTATAAAATCGTAATGAAATTACTAGAATTTGTAGTTGAAATCTATTATGAATTTCGATAGTATAATTCTTCCGTGATACCTGTTAAGCCGTAGTGGAAATGCAAACTTTAGGGAAAAAGCTCTTTGTTTTTCAAAAAGATTGAATAAAAAAATTTAGAAAGAAAGTTTAGTTAGTATAAGTGGGACTAATAATACACCTTCCTCCATAAACGGGTATTCTTTCCAGTAGGAAAAATGATTCCGTACGGAAAATACTCTGTGATTGGAGAGCAAGAGAAATGCATGTGGACTTGTGTCGTTAGGAATTCACCGTCAGCCGCACTTTTTTAAAAATCATTTCGATCGTTTTACACGGTTTGCAGGCATTTGACTTTCCTTTCAGTACTCAACTTGTTCTGCAGGATTGGATGAGTGGACATGCTCCACTCAAAGAATAATAATCCTTCCCAATCTTAACACTCTTAACTCTCAGTTATGAATCTACCCATTAATCCCTGCGGATTGTTATTTTTCGTTTGTGGGCAACGAAAAGATAATATCCCGACCGGATGGAACAGTATGATTACTTGTCAGGAAAGTTTTGCCGTGTGTGTGTGTGACGAGAGGATTGTGAATTATGTCGTTCTTTCCGTCAGAATTGCACCAAAAGGAAAAAAATGCTCGTTTATAGAGAGAGGGGTGGGTGGGTAATCCTACAATATATTTAGATTTATCTATACTAGTATGATCAATCAATCAATCTGAAGTATCCGAAGAAGGTGGAAGTATGGTCAAAAAAAGGAATTTTTAAAAAAATATTATTAAAATTATCAAAAAATCGTTTAGATTCACTGTACTAGAAAGTGGAAGGTTTATTTTGGCGCCTAGTGAACAGGCAGCCATCAAAGTTGATATATGAAAGAGTTGGAAGTAAAGAAGGAAGATGAGACACTTTTAACAGGTTTTAGTTAAATAAAATTAATTAACTCTTTAGTATTAGATTAACTATTATTTCATGAGCTGAACATATATTTATTCAAGTGGCTATTATGTGTCGATTGCCATCAATTTATCTGAATAATATATGGTATATATATCTAAATATATATATTTGCCCCATTTACATATTTCGTGTATCTATTAATCTGTTTTGATATTTAAATAACTAAAGAAAATATCACTAAGTAATGTTGTTGTTTATACTTTTCTTACTTCTGATCTCCAAATATTCTATTGAATAACTTTTTACTAATGTAACGTCAAAATGTTGAGAGATAAACCAATGCTTGTTCATGACCTTGCACGAAATATATTTATCTAAACTATTGTTATTTAAATTTTTATGTCATGCTTTTTAGATAAAATTTACATTTTCAAAGGGCGTTCATAAATGATCAAATATTTCTATCACATTATTAAATGTAATAATTTTCAATAGAATATAAAAACATTTTGTTGTAAAATGTTTTATTGAAAAAAATAGAATAGAAAACATATATTAATATAAACGATTATTCTTTTTGATTATTCAATTTTACATTTTAATTTATGTATTATATACCTATATATTTATAAGTATGTTTATGTTTATTTGAAAATTGAAAGTAAGAAATTAAAATAAAAAATTAAGCTTTAATTTTATATAAGTAGATAGAAAACTTTTATTAAAATTTAAAATAAAAATTTACATAATATAATTTATTTGTTTTTAACATGCAAACATGTTCAAATGAATGTAAACATTTGAAAAAATTATAAAATTAAAGTAATAAATGTAATATAAAATATTCATTAAAGTATATTTACTTTAATTAGGAAATATATAAACTAAGCTTGCTTTTTATTTTATTTTAAAGAATTCAGTTTATATTCGTATTTAATATAAAGTTTATAATCTTGATAGTGGACCACTACTTATATTTAATCTTATAATACTTATTAAGTGTATTAAAGAAATATACATATAAATAAAAATAATAATTAATTACTAATCATTATTTAATGACACATTTTCGTTAGATTTTAATGGTTTAAAAGTTAAAATATCTAAAGTAGCAGGTATTATACCAATTCACAAAATTTGCATAAACAGTATAATTTATTATTTGTAAAGATAACATGTTTACTTTTCAAAAAAATAAATTTTAAAAACCATGACATTACAGATTCAGATAATAGATGTCGTTGTATGATTTTATAATATTTTAACAATTATTTGGACCTTTAAAAAAAAATATTATTAAAGACAAAAATAATATAATTGAATTGAAACAAAATTAATTATGTATTCATTATTATATTAATTATATTATATTATATTATTTCATTATATATTTCCTTGACTTTTGGCGTTCTAAATAAAATGTTACAACAGTAATCATTTATGCATATTTTCATGAAATATTCAATGATCTATTAAATATGTAAACATGGATTAAAGTGGAAATATTTATTCCATTTTGCTATTTTATTTTCGTAAAGATAGTAATTCATTACAGATTAGAAAAAATATAATTTCAAAAATTGATACAATTATTTTTAAAAGTTGTAGAGTAATTAAAATATTTAAAAATATTCGAAATATGTCATAAAAAACGTGGAAGATTTAATGTTTAATATTTTCGAAAATAAGAGCCAATAGTACAAAAAAATATACTCGTAAAAGTTCATATTTAAACAAATTATTGAAATGAACTTTAGGTATACAAAAAAATACATAACTACATACAAAACAAATATTGATTGGAAAGTAGTCATTGGATTTCCAACGACTAAAAAGTTATGAGAGATGATATTTTTTCTTTTAATTTAATGATACAAGGCACAGGGGATCTAACCCACGATGCAAATAAATATTCATATAATTAATATATATATATATATATATATATCAAATTTATTGAAATTAAATGTTTAATTATTATAATATCAATTTACTGTAATTTGAAATTCAGACATGAAGGATTTTGTTTTTGTGGGGAGGCGATCGACATCTTAAAGCGGGCGATTATTTGACTATACGATTTTGGGATGCGATAGTATTTTTGGGGGGGCGAAATCATTTTCAACTCTAAAAAAAAGGTAAGATGATTTTCAATTTTTATCTGTTAAAATTTATAGGGGACGAATTATGAAGCCGGCCTTACGAAGTGGGCGTTTGGTCCAAAAAGGTTGGGAACCACTATTGTAGGGAATGACAATTGAAGTTAATACAGTTTTTTTCATATATTTATATCAATATTTAATTATTTTGATTTTTATATGAGCGAAAAAAATTAAACAAAGTTATTTAACAGGATATAAATTTCTCTTTTGGATAAGTTGATAGAACATTGGCTTAGAATTTTTTCGGATTGAATCAGGTCAAAAAGCATAACATTTTTCTATTTCATTTTCATATAATTTTTAATTCTTTATATAGAGGTTTAGCAATTTTAAGTGAGAATTGATACATTTTAATGTACTAGGAGCTTAAATCATTTAATAAACGGTCAAGAATTATAAATAACCAAATATTATATTTTTTTTAAAATATTATTATATTCTTTTAAAAATATTATTATATTTTTTTAAAAATATTATATTCTTTTAAAAATATTATTATATTTTTTTAAAAATATTATTATATTCTTTTAAAAAGATTATTAATTTTATTATTATTATTTTTTTGTCATCCCCTTCATGTAGGCAATGTTCAACCAGGACAGTAAAATTTACATTATTACATTCTACCTTTTTTCTATTGCCAATTTATAGTAGATACATATAAATTTATTATTATTATTATAATTATAAAAATACTACATAGACAGGTAGAAGTATTATAATGCTGTATGTATGTTTTAAATTCAATTTAATTTTGTTTTATTTTTTCTTAATACAAATACGATCCAATGAAATATTGTGGATCATTTCGCATTGAACATAAATATATTTAGGATTTTTTTTTTGTGAAAATTGAAAATTTCTCTCTTATTCTGGATGACAAGGATCATCCTCGAACAAGAAGTGGATCGTTTTGTGTATAATGGTGTGAGATAGTGAAGAGTTTGTATTAGTGTCCTCGACTTCTGCGTGGGTCTGGATCCAATCGGCAATCTCCAGGGAGAGGAAGCCAAGGCCAGGACGCCTGCGCCCACCGGAAATGGCCGCCAGTCGGGCGCCGAACCCAAGACCCACGGCAATCCACTGCTTCAGGCCTCCAGCATCGAAAATTCATTCAAGCTCACTGCAAAATGACCCACACCATCAACATTCCATTGGATCGTATTTTCATTAAACAAAAACAAAACAAAATTAAATTGAATTTAAAACACATGCAGCATTATAATACTTCTACCTGTCTATGTAGATTTTTTTAATTATAATAATAATAATAAATTTATATGTACCTACTAAAGATTGGCAATAGAAACAAAAGGTAGAATGTAAGAATGTAAATTGAAGAGTTTAGAAAGCATTAATCTTTTTAGTTCTTTCTCCTTCTCATACTTCTCCCCCCTCCTTACCCAACTGTGCCTGAGGATGACCAAAATATAATATAAATAAAAAAATCCATAGATTAGAAATAAAAGAGAATTAATTATCAATAATATTTGATTTATTTGTATTCCCTAACTTTTCTAAATTATATTATATTTTATTATAATTTAAAAAATAAATTATTTAGTTGGATAGCATCAAATTAATTAAAAATGTTTTTAAATATTTTTGTTATTGTGTTTATCTTTCAATCCTAATCAATTCAGTGGAGTTTATTTTTTCTCTCGATTTCCCAAATTTTTTCCTTCTCCTACTTCTAAATTCATCTTATTATTTTTTATCCAATTAAAATTACACTAACGATTTTATATAAACAATTTAATTTCATTGGTATGATAAATTGGTTACAAATTGGCTGACAGCATGAGAAATGAAGTGGGAGCACCTCGCCTTTCTTTCGTGAACAATCTATTTAATAATTAAACGCGATTTATAGAAGCGTAAACAAAGCACAAATGTATTAGATGCTAATTTTTGCCTGACGAGAGGAGTGTGGTACTTTTATTGTATGGTATCCGGGTCGAAAGTCAACCAAATAAGAAGAGAGAAAAAGAACAAAAAAAAAAAAAGAAAAAAGATAAAAATGGCTAGATAATTGGTAATGAAAATAAGAGATATGAAATTCATAATAGAAAATATAAGATACCTAATGAGCAAATTAAAGAAAGGAAAAAAAAAAATTAAAACCATAATCCAATCCAGAAAAAAAATTCATTTTATTCTCGATTCATTAATCTAAAACATCATTTTAGCAAATTTACATATTAATTTATAACTCATTTTTATTCTGTGGGTAACATAAATGATTTTATATTGTCGATATTTCTCTTGTTTGTTTACAGATAACAACAAATTTATTGTATTATTTAAAAAGGTGTAATTGAGGAAATTCAAATAAATCTAAAATTAAAATTTTATTATGAAAATAAATCCTTTTATATATATCTATTTTAATAAATAATAATAAACTCTTACATTTCATTAAATTGTTCCTTTTCAATCATTATATTATATTCCATCAATAAATATAATTCTTATAATTGTTCTAATTCCAAAAAAAATTTCCAGATCTAATATGAATCTAGCTATAATATTATAATTGAATATTTTAAAATCTCTATTAATTTAAACACTCTCCTCCAAACATCCCTATCCTGAGCCATTCCAATCCGAACTCTATTCTTTTCCAACTCGCTCAAGTCGGTCCTTACATTGTCTGCCCACCGCGTTTTTTAGTCAACCAACCAGTCTCTTCCCAATCAGATTTTTCTCTTTCATTCTATGTTCTTCATGTTCTTCGAATTTATGACACTGTCCAATTTTGAAAATGCATTGAGATCATGCAATTCACCTTATGGAGACTTTTTCGTTCTATTTATGAGAATTTTGAAATATAATATCATTATAAAATATATTTAAATTCTTAATTTATATATTTTTACCAACCGACGATAGAAAGGGAAGGTATTTTTTCACATCAAATTTCACATTAGATTTTGACATATCTCCACCAATCATGCATTTTGTCAACAGAAAAAAGTATTTTTAGAATGATGTCCGTGTAGACGTATAGACGTGTACGTGAATGGCTCAACAAGCATCAGTAGCATGAATTCATCAACTTTTGGTGTATATCCGGAAACCGGAAGTGGTAGTTTACAAATTATTAATTTTATATTCATTGTCGGAAATTTTTTATTACATTAAACTAACTGGTGAAATAAAATATAAATATAGATATATATATATAATGTTGTTTTTAATTATTTTTAAATCGTCCGTCGGTTCTGTGCCTGGTCACTGCTCATTTTTTTTTAAATTTAATAATTTAAATTTAAATTTCTATTTTATTCTTAATTGGTGCACTAATCTTTTTTACTTGTTTATAATAATAATTATTTTTTACACTTTTTCACAAAGATATTTAATTCCTATTTCTTATTAATCATTACATTTCAAGAAGTTATAATACATATAATTATATTTATTTTTATATCTTTAAATAAAATTAGAAATATTTTTTCATTTATGTCTTAAAAAATTATATTATTAAGAAATATTTGGTAATAAATAAATAAAAAAAAAGTTTGGAATGAGAATTTCTTACTCTTCCCTTTTTGTTTATATTATATAAACCTGTAAAGAAAAATAATCTTTTAGTTTTTTTGTTTATTTTAATACAAGAATCATAAATTTTTCCGCACTAAGATTTTAAGGAATGTTTCATTTTGAGAAATCCAGCATCATATCGTTTCAGGTTACAAACAATCCTTCATTCAAATCTTCATCTTAAATTATATAGGAAAATAAGTATAATAAATGAGAATCTGATAGATAGAAACCTATTGGCATTGATTTTGAAAATTTGAATACCAAGTATCAGATTATTGAATCAATCAATGTAAAGAGATGGAAGTGATGGAAATAGAGTAGAAAATACAATCATTTGTATTTTGTATTAGCTATCTATTATAATATCTCTACATCGTCTGTTTATATAAATACCAACATATACTTAGATATGCACATATATGTATTATGAATATATAATTCAAATTGATTTACCCAATGAATGGCTTGTAAGTTTGAATAAATTCTGGAATATATATTTTAACAATTTCAAGAACAATAAAATTAATGGTTATCATGTAGAAACTTCTATTATACATTGATCTATTTTACAGATTACAAATAGATAAATAGATTAAATGAAATATTTGAACTTGTTCAATAAAATTATTTTCTATTATTTACATAATTCAAAGTTGTTTATAAAACGATTTATATAATTAATTTAGAAAATTGTTCAATTTTTCTTTGAAAAATATATTTAAAAACATATTAGTATTAAAAATATATTATGAAATTTTCTACTTAAAACTATAGTATAAACATTACACATTAATGCCTCCCCATATCATCTTTTTATTTTTATTTTTCTCTTTTTACTATCTCGTAAGAGATAGTATTGCGATCACGAAAATTTTCGATGTTGAGATTTTGATGTTTTTGTACGTTTTGAAGGTTCCTGAATCATTTTCACTAAGGTTAAGAAAAATGTCTGTGTGTGTGTGTGTTTATATATGTTACGCAAAAACGGTTTGAGTTAGAATGATGAAATTTGGTACATGGACATTATTTAAAATTCATAGTTTTCTATCAACTTTTGAGAAATGTAGCTCAACTGGAAGAGGGTCATTACTTACAACGTTTTGATTTTTTTTCCTCTAAAGTGACCGTAAAAATAAAGATATATGTTTGATAATTTTTCACATGATTAATAATTGTATAAAACTGCTATATATAGAATTTCAGCTTGATTGAATCGCTGAAAGTACCAGAATTAATTTTTTAACACTGCAAATCTCACGCGCCAACACGTGCCATGGTGCCATCAATAAAAAGCCAAACATGCGCTGGTTTAATATTTATTATTTATAATTTATAATTAATTAAATTTAATTTAAATATAATATATTATGTTATTTAATCCAATTCAAATTGCGAGATAGTCGAGTGGAAACACTCCAGCTTATTTACCTTCTCGTCAGATCGTTTGATGCCGAGATTTTGATGTTTTTAAGGTCCCTGAGTCATTTTCACTAAGGTTGAGAAAAATTTCTCTCTCTCTCTCTCTCTCTGCGTGTGTGTGTGTGTTTGTATGTGTGTGTAGACAAGATTACACAAAAACGGTTTGAGCTAGAATAATGAAATTTAGTACACGGGTATTATTCAAAATTCATAGTTTTCTATCAAATTTTGAGAAATTTTTCATTTTTTTTTCCTCTAAACTGACCGAAAAAATAAAGATATATGTTTTATAGTTTTTCACATGATTAAAAATTGTAGAAAATGGCTATATATATTAATATAATTTTAGTTTGATTGAATCCCTGAAGTACCGGAATTAATTTTTTAAAACGTTGGCTGCTAATCAGCACGTGACGTGGTATCATCAACAAAGAGTCAAACACTCGCTGGATTAATAAATATTATTTATTAATTTTAATTTATAATTTATAATTAATTAAATTTTATTTAAAAAAAATATATGTGTGAAAATTAATGCAATTCAAATTTGCGAGATAGTGAAGTGGAGATACTCCAGATTTTTTCAAAACCTATAGAATCGTTTCTTCCAGATTGTCGCGTCTTTTCATAGGAAGATCACTGATAATTTATAAAAAAAAGCTTCTGAATTTTTGTATTCTACAAATCAAGAATGTTGTCATCTAAGCGGGGTAAAGTTGTTCTATGAAGAAGAGGTCCTCTCAAACTTTATCTTGATTTCCTTGGTCGTAGGCGCTACTTTTTATCAAGTAGCTTCCCCTAGACTACAATCTTGATAATTTTGAAAATAAATAATTTATCGCCCCTTTCGATCTCCTTATTATTGAATTCTTAGAAATCAACACTCAATTATAAAATAATTAACATATTTTTTTTTTCAATTTCTTAATATTTAGAAATACGGTAATTGCTTTTATAATTTTTGTCTATTAAAAACAAATAAATTAATGATTTTTTCATAAATAATAATAATGAATTAATACTCGAAATATATAAAGAGAATATAACATTTATTTATTTTTCTCTGTCACTTTTTTATACATACTTTATTATATGTTATAGAAATAATTTAAGATTATTCATTTAAGTTTTGGAGATTCAATTAAAAAGTAAATTCTCTTGAAAATTTATATTCACAATAAACAAAGAATTTAATAGCCGGAAGGCTGGGTTAAAATATATATTAATAGGTAAATATGCTTTCCCATTGGATTTCGCACCTACTCATTTCATTTAAATGAAGAAAACGAAACCTTCATCCTTGACCCTCCATTATAATATATATACAATTAGATTAAATGAAATAAATTCAAGTTTTTTATTGTCAAATAAATTGACGGTAGGAGTTTTATAAAAATTTGACATTTTCTATAAGGTGTGGATTAAATTCCTTTTATTGTAATGGAGTGGAAAATTAAAATACATTGCAATCGTTTTATAATTATCATTATTATCTCATATAATAACTGACACTGTTTGTTTATTTAAATCCAACTCACATAATACATACATATATATCAAGTCATCAAAATTCGATCTACAAACACATAAATGTCAATTTGACAAGAAAAATTAAATATTCCAAATTAATCTCATGTCAAAACATTGAAATTGTTTAAATTTGTTCATATCATTTAATATAATAATATATTAGTAATTTAATAATACGAATTTCCTTGGAAATTATTCAATCAAGGACAAATGAATTAAATAAATAAATTTTGAATAGATTTTGATTAAGAAATAAAAATATTTTTTTTTATGTCACTATATAACATTTTTTGGATTATTTTTAATGTGAAGAATGAAAAGAATAAAAAAATAAGCTGGAGTGTCTCCACTCGACTATCTCGCAATTTGAATTGGATTAAATAACATAATATATTATATTTAAATTAAATTTAATTAATTATAAATTATAAATAATAAATATTAAACCAGCGCATGTTTGGCTTTTTATTGATGGCACCATGGCACGTGTTGGCGCGTGAGATTTGCAGTATTAAAAAATTAATTCTGGTACTTTCAGCATTTCAATCAAGCTGAAATTCTATATATAGCAGTTTTATGCAATTATTAATCATGTGAAAAATTATCAAACATATATTTTTATTTTTACGGTCACTTTAGAGGAAAAAATATCAACGTTGTAGGTAATGACCCTCTTCCGGTTGAGCTACATTTCTCAAAAGTTGATAGAAAACTATGAATTTTGAATAATGTCCATGTACCAAAATTCATCATACTAGCTCAAACCGTTTTTGAGTAATCTTGTCTACATACATACACACACACACACATACACACACACACACAGACATTTTTCTCAACCTTAGTGAAAATGATTCAGGAAACCTTCAAAACGTATAAAAAGATCAAAATCTCAACATCGAAAATTTTCGTGATCGCAATACTATCTCTTACGAGATATTAATTAAATAACCACTTTAATTAATAATAATAAAAAAAAATATTCACATAAATTCACTTTTTTGAAATAATTATTAATTCAATCCTTAACTACATAGATTAATCATACACAATTATAAATTATTATTTTTTTTAATTATTGGACTATTTCATAAGTTTATTGATTTGTATAATGAGAATATAAAATGACAAAATGTTGAAATTTACTGATACTATCTTTCTAAGAAGAATCAGATTTGTCTGTCACATAATATTATGATATTATCTCTGAATATTTTTTTTTATATTATTTTTTCTTTCTTTAATAAATATTTAGATATTTTTAGGAATTTTACAGTAATGTTAAATAGAAAACAAATCCAAAAAAATTTCTAAGAATCTATGATTGATAAATAACTAATTTTCTTCATATAAAAATAATTTATGATTTATACATGGTAACAAAAAATAAAAATAGAATTAAAGACGAAAACATTGTAAAAAGTTAATTACAAATTTAGATTAATTTATAGCAAGATTAATAAAGTTTTCAGTATAATATATATATATCTTATATATATATACCGATTCTTATGAAATTTTTTATGCATATTCAATAGGTCTCAGGGCATGTCAGACTTCTTTTATTAAACCGCTAATTGCTAAGGTGTGTCCAGGGGTGGTATTTACCTAAAAATAGTTCAGTTACTGTGCTAGATCATAGAGGCACTGCTGGTGATAATTTGACATCTATATATATCCTAATAGGAAACTTGCAAACAAGAATAGTTCGTGGTTAAATCAGCAAGGGCGTCATCTTATGACTTTGCACCCTCAGTTCGAAACTCGCAAAGGCATATTTTTTTTTAAGTATTATATATTTTTTTTACAAATTCATTAATCTTTATTATTTTAATATTTTATTAAATTATTTTATTTTATTAAATGAATTTTATTAAATTAAATTTTATTATTAAATTAATTCCATTTAATTTTAAGGATAGTTTATTATAAACAAAATATATTTAACAATATAGTCAAAGAATTCGAGAATAAAAAATAGTTTACTGAGAACGGAATGCAAAGAAGGCAGTCTAATACACTGATCGTGAATCTTGGTCATCTGTCATCGGTCCAATAAATGTCCGACATTTTTTGAGCTATTGTCCTAGTCAAATTGAAATGAAATAATAGTTAAAATTATTTGACCAACAAAGATTTAGCCAATTGGCTTTTGTCTAGTCAAATGCTATTTTCCTAGTCAAATTGAAATGAAATAATAGTTAAAGCTATTTGAAAAGGCATATGGCATTTGCCTAAAATTGCCATATATATTATCACATATATATTTAAGAATATTAGGGATTTGGGGGTATTACTTTAAATCAATTACCTTTCTCTGTAAAAGAGTTTTATTTACATTTTTAATATAAATTAATTACATATATTTACAATATTACAAGAATTTTACCTGTAAAAGAAATCCATTCTTAAAAAGATGTTATCAACACAATTTTATCAATTTATATTGTTTCTCTAACCATTACTTTTATATAACACATTAACAATTCTAATTCTAATTTATTTATATAGTATTACATCACAATTCTTGTAATTGTTAATACTATTTTAATTGAATTTATATTAATTAACTAAGGAGGTGAATTTATTTTATTTAACTAATATATATATATATATATATATATTAGTTAAATATAATGTATGAGTAATCATTCCAGTTTTAATTCAATAAAAAATTAAATTTCCTTATACGTAATAAAATATTATCTTTCCATGTCTTTTGAATGATAGTAGTTATCCGAGGAAGCAAAGTATATATTATCTAGTCATTGACTTATGCATAGTAAATACATTTTTTCTTCTTTTTATTTTTTTGCACTATAATTACAGTTTAGGTGGGTGTAAGATGAACGGTCAGGTCGCTGATCGAAGAATGTTTTAGAATCTTATTCTTCCCTTTTTCCTCTACGACATAAATCAGTATTTAATCAGTAAATCGTGAGAAAGGTTGTCTTTAAAACAATGCTATGATGATCTTAATCACACTCAATGGATGATTTTTTCTAATAACAAAAAAAAAAAAAAAACTATATTAGTGATGTAGTACAATTTTACAAAGAGCGCAATTATTGTTCATATTAATCTATCTAGTACAATGGCGTTAGGCTTATTAGTAAAAGTTCTGTCGGAACGGCTTGCTAATCACAACTCAATTACTTCCGGGCAAAAAAGAAAAATGTTTATGAATGACAAAAAAAAAAAAAAAAAAAAAAGTAATAAAAGAAAGAATTCGTTTCCGAGATGATAGATAAATGAGAGAGTAGTTCATTAATATAAAAATTTTTATTAAATTAATTAAATATAGAAATCCTCTTCCCACATTCTTAGAAATATTTATGATAATTATGAATAAGTTAATTTTATTTCAATAATTTCCATATCACATATTATTTATATATAATATTATTATAAGGCATACTAGATATTTATACTTAAACTTTATTGGTTTCAGATTAGTAAATCAGTGTTTTGGTTCAAGTGGTTTATCACATCATTGTAACATCCTCCATAGAACGTTGTAAGTAATGTATACAATCATTTATTATTATTTTAATTGATATACCACAATAAAAATATAAAATTTTCCAAAAAAAAAAACATTAATAGAAACTAATATTATATTTATTTAGAAATTATATAAAAGGTTTGAGATAATAGTTCACTAGTTCAATAATATTTCGAAAATAATATGATTTCATGTTTATTCATCTCTCAAATAATAATATAATTAGCCAGAAGGTATTTTGTTTTTATATAAAATCGAATCCAATCCATTCGAATAATTCGTTCCGGATCGATAGGGAGCCCCGATTTCAATTACGAAATTTAGTTAATGTCAAATTTAATTCTACAATATAAAAAAAATCTTCTCCAGCATAACAATTACTCTTATCTCATTTTTTTTTCTTTAATAATAATAACTACTTCCTTACATAATCTATAATTTCAAATACTCTAATTATGAAACAAGTCTATTATTAATGTTAGAGGTATATTTTCGTGTAAAGTTTTTCATATGTTTGGATTTTTTTTTAGGAGCAATGCGGCTGTTCAAACGTCGCGGCTCGGATCCCAGTCCTCAGTTGGTTTCTCTTTCCCCGCTTCGACCCGAAGATTGTGTCGAGGAGAGTTCAAAACCGCAAGTAACCGGTGCCACAGCATCCATCCTTAGCAACACCACTCCCAATAACAACATAAACAACAGTACTCCTCCCACTAAAGGTATTCAGACTCTAATTTAAAAGATATAATTAAAATATAAATAAAATCGATATTTGGGATATAGAAATATATCCCTTTATTGAAATCAAATGATTTTAATATATATATAGTTTCCTAAATAATTATTCAGGTAAACGCATTTTCGTGGGCATTATTTTACCAGTGGGTCACTTTTGAAATTCCAGAAAAAGTTTTCTTATGAAAATTTTCTGGGGATCTTATAGTTTTCGAGATAAAAATTATTAAAATTTGCGTTTGCCAGATTATGAACATCGAAATGTGCAATTAACCCTCGACGTTTTATTGACTAATTCACTAATTTTCGGTTTTTTTTAAGTTCGGCTAATTTTCATAAATCCAAACCGAAATCTGGCGGTCAATTGATAAAACATGATAGCTAAATAGAATATTAATGGATTTATTTGCAAATTTTAATAATTTTTATCTCTAAAACTATAAGATGCCCGGAAAAATTTCATAAGAAAAGTTTATTTAGAATTGCAAGAGGAACGCACTGGTAAAATAATTACCCTTGCCCACGAAAATGCGTTTAACTGAATAATTATTTAGGAAACTATATATATATATAGATTAATAAAATCATTTGATTTCAATAAAGGGATATAAATATCGATTTGCCTGAATAATTACCCTGCCCTATATTGGGAGTCTTAGTTTGGTTGGGTTATTAAAAAAAATGGGTTTAGAATTAATTAATTATTAATTTATCTTTAATTTAATTGGTAGCACTCTGTTTATTATTAATAGAAAATATTTGGGTAAATCCAGTGAGAAGGTTAATAAGGGAAGAGGTACATTTGAATTCATTCAGATTAAAATAAAATATTAAATTATAATAAAATTAATATTTAATAATGAAAGAAACTAATACAATTATAATAAGTATCATAAGAAATTATAACTTATGAATTAACTATAAAATAAAGTACATTTGTTCTAATTTTATATTTGTTTAGCAATTGTAAATTATAAAGGATCGACCACTTAGCTGTTAATTCTTAATAGCATAGATTCAGGGCAAGGCGAAACAAGTACGGATTCTCCGGGCGGTTCTTTCCAGGCACTCAATGATAGATCTTCTCTGGGCAGCAGTTTCTATGAATTGTCGTATGATGTCCCTCTGTCCACTCCATTCCAAAGAATGCTTTACATTCTTATTTCCATCCAGCAGAATGCCTCACTACCCATTCCTAGGAGCCCTTGGCCACTCTTCCAATAACTCACATCTATACTGCACACACCTGTTCAATAGTCAATTCTCGCTAATTTTAAGAAACATAAATCATGTAATTTATGACTCTTGAAAAGGTGAATTCATGACAATAGGTTCTATTCATCAATCTCTGTTTATCTATCTATCTATCTATCTATCTTTATGACTCTACGGAACTCGAAAGATCTTGGCCGCAGCAACGACACTTATCAAGTATTCCTATTCTGAAAAAAACAACCCTCCAATCCCTACCCTCTCCCATCTCTCTCAAGTCTCTTCCTACTCCTGTACTTCAAATCGGACGTTTCCAAATCGGTCTCCCTACCAATATATTTTTCGCCATTCTTTCTCCTCCCATTCTAGCCACGTGCCTTGCCCTTCGCAGCCTTCTCGATTTTATAATTCTAACTATATCTGGAGATGCATAGAGGTCATGCAATTCCTCGTTATTCAGTCTCCGCCATTCCATCTTACTTTGGCCCATAAACGATGCGAAGAAACTTATTCTCAAATACTCTAAATCCATTCATCAATAGATCCTATTTTATTTACATTGTTTTAAGTAAACTTGATGTCCCTGAGACTTAATGACTTTCCCCTATTTTAAGGCATTTTTATCCTTATATATTACAATACATATTAAATTATTAAGTAAATTATTTAGAAATATCCTATTGGACTCAGAGAATAACATTATCAATGTACTTGATACTTAACCAAATGAAAGATACAGAAACATTGATTTTCTAATTTTTGTAGGATTGGCGACTTGGGGTAAAAAGGTGGGTCGTCGATGGGAGCAGCTGAAACGAAGCGATTCCTCAGAACTTTTAGCTGTGACGCCTGGCAGACGTCGTTATTGGTCTCCGGGGCAATCGCCTCATGCAGCCAATGGCACACTTGGCACTTCGTCAGAGTCAAGACCGGGTCGAAGAATATCTCGGGTAGAATCATTAAGAAATCTCTTTGCCCGAGTAACAACATCGAATGTTACTACTTCAGCCACATCGAAAGACAATGAAGAGAAAAAACCTGCTAACAATTCAATTAATAGTAATCAGACTCCCACTTCAAAAGATAACACAGAGACCACAACCAGCACCAGCATAAAAAGCACTGGGTAAAATTTATCTAATTACTTTTTATATTTCTACTTTTAAAAAAATAAAAATTTAATCAATTTTGTCCAGACAATATTAAATTATCATTATTTATTTTGTACGTAGATTTTAATATTATTCATACGTTTTATTGAAATTAATATAACTTTTAATAGAGTGAATATATACAAACACTTAAATAAAAAAAAATATAAGAAAAAATATCATTAGAATATATATATTGTATTTAATTGCCAAGTGTAATAGAATTATTAATTTATACTAAAAAATAATAAATAATTTGGTTGGAGTTTTCATAATTTAATTTTTTTAATTTTTTCTCTTTTTGAATTCCTAACAAAATTCAATTTTTCAAAGTATATTTTTTATATTTTTTATTATAAAAATAATTTTATTCTATTATAATTATAAAATTTATTAGTAATACATATAAATAAATATTTTACCATATATTAAGCTTCAACATGGAAACTCCTGAATTTAGGCAACCAACATAGCATCAAAAAAAAAATTAAAATCAACATATCCTGATTAGTAGTATGTAATATATTATGTTTTTAAAACCAGGAAAAAACAATTTGATTATTATCAAACATTACAATAAAAAACTTATAAACACAAAAACAAAGTGAGTTTAAAAGAGATAAATGATACAAATAAAAAATATTTTCTATCGTAGGTAGAAAATCAATGTTATACTTTATAATTTATTTATTTTTTAATATTATACAATTTCATTAAAATTATATTATATTATATTATATTAATTATATATTTGATTTTCAATAAATTAATGAAGTATTTATTTATATAAATATCAATAATTCATCAATATATATTAAATATGTTTAGTATTATTATTATTATAAAGTACTGTTTTGATAATTAATTAGAAGGGGGAGAAATAAGACTCGGAAAAAATATAGGACTAAATAAAAAACAAAAAATAAAATGGCATCATGAAATAGAATTAATAAATTTATTTTTATAAAAAATAAAAAGAATAAAATATATTTTGATAAAGAATTATTATAAAAAATAAAAATTAATAGAGAATAAGAAAATAGCAAAATTAATAATAGATGCGTAGAAAATAGAGTACATTAATATTACCAAAACAGTATCGAAACTTTAAAAATAAATAAATAATACATGAAAAATACATTAAAAATAAAATATTAGAACTAGAATAATTGTGATTTGTATTTAATAATTAAAAGAAATAGTATTAAGAATATTTATAGATGGATGGAAATTTTAAAAAAATAATTAAATTCGAATTTAAATATTTAAGTTAAGGTTCGCTCGGTTAGGAAACAGTTCAGATATTAATTTAAAAAATAAGATGAACGAGATAGAAATGATAATAGGCTATTTAGGGATTTAAGATTAATAAAGAAAAGTTTTAGTTTAAAAATTAGTAAAGAAAGAGTTAAATGTTTGGAAATTGGGTGAGATTGCTATGGTCAAAATTTTTCGAGTTCTGTAACTCCATAGAAATATACAATCTACTGATATTCTATTCATTATTAAAGTAATTTTTTTTTAAAATTTCAGAGATCCTGAATGGATTAAAGAAGAATGCCGCAAAGGGCTCAATGATCTTTATCAACTAAATGCTCTTCTTGAAGATAGAGAGGCTCTTCGAAGGTATGAAATATTTAATTTCAATTTCAATTTTAAATCTCCTAATGTAAGAATTTCAAATATCTGAGATTAATTAATTATCAATAAATTTTTGTAGAACTCTCAGTTGTGAAGATCTGGCTGCAGCTGCAGCAGCAGCAAGAGTCCGACTACGACCTGCAAGCGGCGGAGGTCGTCTGGCTGTTCTTGCTGAAGAAAGAACTGTTACTGTTGATGAACTCTGCCAACTTCTTAGTGGTCTTTTGGTTGTGAAAAGTGATGAAAGCGGATATGATAGTGATTCCACAAGAGGATCAGTCACTTCCTCCGAGGTATTTATTTATGTTTTTTCTGATCTGATAGAAAATGTTTTGTTTTTTTAATACTTAAATAATTCAAAAATTATTATTATATATTTTTTAAAATGTCTTTCAGCTTCAAGGAGCTGGACGTCGTCTTAGTGGTCATATAGCAGGTCAATTAGATGAGGCTGAAGAAGATATTTTAACTGAAGCAGCCAGAAATGAAACTGAATTAGAAATTCATAGAACTTCACCTAATGAAACGGACGAAGAGAAACTTTCTTTTTCACGAAAAAGAAATATTGGAATTCGTCGTGTAGGTCCCCGATCAACATCGTCTAGTTCGTTAACAACAACAACTGCCACTACAACAATAGCCTCGAATATTTCCATGTCTACTTCCTCTTTACCTACTCCTCAATGTTTGCGTTGTGCGCCTAAATCCAGTCAAAAATCGGTTATAGTCAAACAGCCAAATAGCCGTCAGAATGATTCGGGATTAAAAAATGCCAAATCACTTTCCGTACTCGGAATAAAACCCAAAGATTTCGAAAACGAATTTAAACCGTTACGAAATAAAACTAAAAGTTCCGATGAATTTGCTAAAGATGATGCATTAGAGAACCTTAACATTGTTAAAACCTCCAGTTCCTTAACAGGATTATCTAATTGGAAAGAAGAGAAGAATTCGATCTCGAAAAATGAATCAAATTATGATTCAGAACAACCGAAAGAGGAAACGGATGGATCGGTATCTGTTCCAAAAACATCCAAATTACTTACAGAATTTAAAAAATCATCTGTTATGTTTGAAGAATGTCTTAAAAAACCGAAATCTCAAAATTCAACGACACAAGAAAAGAATGTTTCATCAACAACCAATTCAAATAATAATGTGAGAGCAGGAAGAGAAAATACTAATCCCCAGGTAATAAAATTATTAATATTTTAATAATATTATAGTAATAATTTTTTTATTGTTCATGTTTAAATATCAATAAATTTATTTAATTAAGTAGATTATATTTATCATGATTGTATTTATTAAAACTTTTGTGGTTATTTTTCATAATTATTAAAGCGATTTTTATTAAAAGACCACTTAGTTGTATAATTTATTTATTTAATTAATTATTATTATTTAATTTATTATTGAATTAAATAAATTATACAATTATGTGGAGTTTTGATAAAAATGACTTTAATTAGTGTATACTTACATGTTTTTTTTTTTGTTTTTAGGGTAAACCTCCACCTGGTGTTACTGGAATGCGTAAATTTTCAGTAGAACCATGGACAAGTCAAAATCAAGTAGCTCGAAGACAAAGACAAGGAGGTACTCTACCTAGAAGGTAAAAGAATCTTTTACAATAAAAAAAAAAAATAAAAAAATATTTTTATGAAAATTTTTAATTGAATTATTTTTTAAAGGATTTGTATTATCAATTTACGTATATTATCAATGAAAAAATAAAAATAGAAAATTTTCATTTAATCTTTAGAACTTAATCGTATATGATAAAAACCTACAACTCTAATATTAATTTATTACTAGTCATCATGATAATTATTTTTTTTAAACATGATTTTTTATAATTTATTTCTAATGAAAATATTTTAATTAACTGTATTATTAATTTATCATTTATTTATAATTTTTATAAATAAATAATTTAATGTAATTAATGTTTAATCACGATTTTATTTCTAGGCCAAAATCATTATCCCTTCATCTTCTTACAGTCCGATTTTCTAAAGGTCCCGGGCGAAAATCTTTGGGATTTAGTGTCGTTGGTGGTCGGGATTCGCCAAAAGGAAGCATTGGGATATTTGTGAAAACCGTGTTCGTCTCAGGTCAGGCAGCTGAAGAGGGAAGCCTTAAAGAGGGAGACGAAATTTTGGCTGTGAATGGTGCCCCTTTACAGGGATTAACGCACGCTGAAGCAATTCACGTGTTTAAAAATATCAAAAGTGGACCAGTTCTTCTTCATGTTGGTCGCCGGGATGCATCCCATCGCAGGTTATAAAAAATTTTCCAAGATCATTTAATACAAGATTATAAATAGTAGATTTTTATCATTATTATTAAAATATTAAATTAAATTATAATATTTTTAGTTATACATACATATATAATTTATGAAGAATAATTTTTATGTTAAATAAGTATTCTTATTTAAAAAATGGAATCAATAATTCGTTCAAAAACCTATGTGATATGTAGCTAATACAAAAATAGGTAATTATTCAGGTAAACTCATTTTCGTGGATTTGGATAATATTTTTCCCTTGGGTTCCTTTTGAAATTCCAAATAAACTTTTCTTATGAAATTTTTCCCGGCATCTTATAGTTTTCGAGAAAAAAATTATTAAAATAAAAATTTTTTAAGTTTGACAGATTAGTTATGAACGTCAAAATGCGCCATTAAGTAATGTTTCATTGACTAATTCACTAATTATTTACATATTCAGCAATTTTCACTAAAGTTCGGTTTGGATATAGGAAAATTTTCATAAATCCAAACCGAACTTATAAAAAAAAGAAAATTAGTGCGCCATCTGGTAGCCAAACGGATAAAACATGCTAGCTAAATAGAATATCAATGGATTTATATGCAAATTTTAATAATTTTTATCTCGAAAACTATAAGTTGCCGGGAAAAATTTCACAAGAAAAGTTTATTTGGAATTGCAAAAGGAACCCACTGGTAAAGTATTATCCAATCCATGAAAACGAGTTTACCTGAATAATTACCCAAAAATATAATATTATAGTATTTTAAAAATAAAATAGAATATATATACGAGGTGTGTTTGAAAAGTAAGGTGACTTTTCAAATTTCGCGAGCAATGTACTTTCGATTATCGATTTTGTTTTGTTATGTTGGTACACTCTTCCCGAACATCTGTACCACAGAGCATCCGTACCTCTAGTGATGGCAATGATGGCAAACAGGTTGGACATGTGTGAGCGTTTTTACCGACCGACGAGGGAGGCATTTTTAAATTTTTTTTGTATGAATATTGGGAATTTAAAAATTATTTATTGAGATATAAAATTAGCATTACAGAAATCAAATATGCTTTTTTCAAATATCCAAATAAATAATTTAAATTAACAGAAAACTCCACCTACTTTTATGTAATTTACATAAATAAAATAAACGAATAATGTTCTTGTTAATATTTAATATGTATGGATTAAAAAAATTTTTCAATGCCAATATTTGAAACGAGAGAAACACATACGAATTGTTCTTAGTGGGAAGGAAATTTATAAATAAATAAATAAATAATCATTTCTATTTCCAAAAAGATACTATTTAAAAAGATCACAAGAAATCCATAATTCATTGATTAACTAAGAATAATTAATCCAACGCATTTTTAATCATCTAAGTTTATCAAACAACTGATTTAAGTACATTTGGGTAAATTTATAAATGAAAAAAATGCGGGATGTCTCCGGTCGGCTATCATGCAAATTCCAATTGGATAAATTAACACATATATATTATATTTAAATGAAATTATAAATTAAAATTAATAAATAGTATTTATTAAGCCAGCGCGAGTTTGGCTCTTTGTTGAGGGCATCTGGTCACATGCTGGCGCGTGATTGTTAGTCAACGTGCTAAAAAATTAATTCCGGTACTTTTAGCGATTCAACCAAGATGAAATTCTATATATAGCAGTTTTATGCAATTTTTAAACATGTGAAAAACGATAAAAGATATACTGAGAGGAGTATGTGAATATATTTGATTTAATAGTGCTTATTGTGAATTTCTATATTGCTGTGAAATTTGTATTTATTTATCAAATATTAAATAATTTAACTTTGATATTTGATTTGTTACAATGTAATTTAAATTATTTATCAAACAATTTATAATAAATTTTTCAATGTTATTTGTGTTAAATGTTAAATAAAATTTATATTTATATTTATGCTGGGTTTGTTTCGAATATTATGTGCACGGATACTCTATGTACGGATGGTATGTCGAGTTTGATATTCAAATAATTGCAGGGAATTCGGAAGGCCTGTGGGAGGGGGTGATCTTTGGTCATTTTTTTTTTGCGGTGCCATCTATTGGACGCCTGAAGAGTCGACTTTTTTCATGTAACGCCATCTGGTGTTCGAGTTACACCGGTCCCACTGATCTGTACCAAGTTTCAAGTGTAGAGCATTTTTTGTTTGGTTGTGAGAGGCGTAAAGATTATAAGTGTTTTGCGTGCTCGGCGATTTTTTGCTATCGAAAAATATGGATTTGCATCAAATTTTGTGTAAAGAATAAAATAAACACTTGAAATGTTCAGAGTGGCATACGGTGAAACTGTTCTGAGTAAAAAAAAATGTTTACAACTGGTACAAACTTTTCCAAGATGGCCGGGAAGATGCCAATGACGAGCCTCGCTCTGGACGCTTTTGCTCGCTGTTTTCTTCGATTACCATGGTGTGGTGCATCGGGAATTCTTAACATATGGTCGTACGGTCAAAAAACAGTATTATCTTGAAGTTATGCCCCGTTTGCGAGAAGCATACGAAGAAAACGTCCAGAATTGTGGAAAAACAATTCATGGCTTTTGCATCACGATAATGCCCCTGCTCACTCATCTTTGCTTGTGAGAGATGTTTTGGCCAAAAACAACACCACAATCATGCCTCAGTCACCATATTCACCGGATTCGGCCCCATGTGACTTTTTCTTGTTCCCAAAACTAAAAAGACCTATGAAAGGACGGGGATTTGCAACGATTGAGGAGATAAAGACTGAGCTTAAGGCTATACCGAAAAGTGCTTATGAGAAGTGCTTTGAGGATTAGAAAAACCGTTGGCATAAGTGTATTGTATCTGAGGGGGATTACTTTGAAGGGGAGAACATAAATATTGATAAATAAATAAATATTTTTTCTTAAAAATACAAAGTCACCCTACTTTTCGAACACACCTCATATATACGAGTATATAACTATTTAATAGAAACATAATAATATCTATTTTGTAAATTAACTGTTTAATTTTTTTTTTCTTCTTTTTTTCAGAAATAATAAATCAAAATCGTGCGATGAATTGGATAAATTTGATTAAATTAATCAACGATTAATACTCTTTGTTTCTCTTTCTCTCTCATCTTCTTCCTCTGTTCCTATGGACACTCATTGATATTCTTCCATGATGTATCTCTTACTTGTACCTCTATTCACTATTTTTCTTATATTTCTATAAAAAATATTTTCTATCTATCTTATTTGTGAATGTGAATTTTTATTAATATTATATACCATCTATATACCTATTTACCTATATATAGGTAAGTTTACTTTGTGAATGTTTTTAATGTAACTATTATAGAATGTGATCTTAAACGTATAAATATATATTAGATAAGTATAATAAATTTATATATAAATATATATTTATATTTATATGCTCTACCATATAATTGATATATATATATATATTTATACATAGAGAGATAAATGTGACGAATTTTATTTAAAATATGAATAAAACATGATAAATATATATATTTATATATACTACGTTATTAAGAGAAATTTTGTTGATGTTCCTTTCCATAAAAATCCTATTTGAAGAAATTTAATTATTTTTCTTTTATGAAAAATTATATTATTAATAGAAATAATAATAGAAATAAAAATTGAAAAAATAACTAATTATGACATGAATAACTAATAATTTTTAACAATTAATATCATTAATAAACTTATTACTAAATAAACAATAGTTCTTAAAAATTTTAGATCAATTAAATTTACAATTAAAAAAAAAATATGAAAATTGTTCAAAGAATACAATTATTATAATATATTGAGATTATTAACAATCATGTCCTATTATTTAATATTAATGCTGTGGGTTTCTTACGTAATTTTATTTAATAGTTGCACTAAGTCAATACAATTTTTTTATTAATTATTACTATAGTGGTATTAAAGGAGTATAGGTATCTCAGGCTCAGGCCATGAACCCCAAATTAACCTTATCCTATCATCAGTGTGTCTCATTTAAGGAAATATTTTCAGATGGAATGAATAAGTATTGAAATAAGTGGTAATTGTTTACAAAACGGGAAGCATCAGGAATTTGGATGAAATTTGGCCAGTGAATTCCAAAGAAACTTTTCTTTCGTAATATTTCTCTGTCTCTTCTGGTTTGACAAATAAACTATTTATGAATGAGCAGTCATTTATTAATGTTTTAGTGACTAACTCACTAATTATTCACTTATTCACTAATTTTCGTTTTTTTTCGGTTCGGTTTGGATATATGAAAATTAAAAAATTAATTATTTAAATAATTTTTCTATATCCAAATCGAACTTAAAAAAAAACGAATATTAGCGAAGGCCAAATAATCAAACATGGTAGCTAAATTGAATGTGAATGAATTTATATGCAAATTTTAATAAATTTTATCTCGTAAACTAAAAGAGCCCGAGAAATATTGCATAAGGAAAATGTCTTTGGAATTAATAAAGGAATCCAATCCATGTTGTAAATAATTAGCAAATAAGTATCGTAAAGCTAGAATGGAAAAAAGAACACATCCCAAAATTCATCCTAAAAATAAATAATAAAATATTACTTTCCTTTAAAAAAAAAATATAATGAAAATTGGTCATAATAGAATTTTTAGTCATTTATTATTATTAAAAAATGATATTATGATAAAAAAAATAAGTAATTTATTTAATTTAATTAATATTGTATTCCCTTTCATTCTCATTTTTGATGTGTTTTGATGATAATGCTTAGGACACAAAGAAATGGAAGATCTTTTTAAACTTTTTCAATATTCTATGAATAATGATGTAAGACTATAATATATATATATATATATATATAATAATGATCTATCTATTTTAGTGGGTTTTATATGAAATGAAAGACTTAATTGCGTTTTCAATCTGAAAATCAGTAGCTGAAATTCAGAAGTTTTTTTATTATTATAATTAAGATAATAAAAACAAATATATAAAGTTTATTATAATATTACCTGAAATTCAGAAGAAACAACATTTAAAGCCTTTTATTATATTTTGTTTATTTAAATATTGCTTCTTCAAGATTAGGAACATTATCACAAATTAAACTCAAATACTTCTGTCAAATATAAAAATTTTAACTCCTCTCTTTCTATCCAATCAGAGCGCCACCATCGGTGCGCGGGGAATATTCAAAATAATAGAGTAATATTACATCTCCCCCCTTAAGGGAGAACGTAGTTCGAATTAAGAATCAAGTGTATTTAACAATGGGGTCAGTTTCTGTTTCTTATTTTTCTTTCTTTGCCTTTAGCTTCAGCATCTTCTTCTTCTTTCTTTGCTTTAGCTTCGGCTTCTTCTTTTTCTTTCTTTGCCTTAAATTCGGCTTCTTCTTTTTCTTTCTTTGCCTTAGAATCGGCTTCTTCTTTTTCTTTCTTTGCCTTAAATTCGGCTTCTTCTTTTTCTTTCTTTGCCTTAGAATCGGCTTCTTCTTTTTCTTTCTTTGCCTTTAATTCGGCTTCTTCTTTTTCTTTCTTTGCTTTAGCTACAGCATCTTCTTTTTCTTTCTTTGCTTTAGCTTCAGCATCTTCTTTTTCTTTCTTTGCTTTAGCTTCAGCTTCTTCTCTTTCTTTCTTTGCCTTAGAATCGGCTCCTTCTTTTCCTTTCCTTGCTTTAGCTTCAGCTTCTTCTTTTTCTTTCTTTGCCTTTAATTCGGCTTCTTCTTTTTCTTTCTTTGCTTTAGCTACAGCATCTTCCTTTTCTTTCTTCGCTTTAGCTTCAGCATCTTCTTTTTCTTTCTTTGCTTTAGCTTCAGCTTCTTCTCTTTCTTTCTTTGCCTTAGAATCGGCTCCTTCTTTTCCTTTCCTTGCTTTAGCTTCAGCATCTTCTTTTTCTTCTTCCCTTTTTGGTACTTCTATCTTCTCTTCTTCTTTCCTGGTTCTTCTATCTTCTCTTCTTTCTTTTCTGGTACATCTATCTCTTCTTTTTTTTTTATATTCAATTCTTCTATTAAAATATTATCATATTTTTCTTTATATTCGATTTCATTTTGTCCCACTTCTTTGAATTGCATGTAAAGTTGATTAATAGTATCAAGGTCTCTCACAATATTAGCTTTTTTATCGTTTAAATCGTCTAAGATTAATCTAAATTGATTGATAGATAGTTTATTGTTTTCATCAATTTGATTTATATCCAATTTAAAATTCTTTAGTTCGTTTAATAGATTTATTTTTAATTTCATCTCATCAAAACATTGAAAGTACTGTTTAAAATTAAGTCGGATTGATTAAAAATTTCTAAATCTTCGGAAATTAAATTATTTTCAAGATTTTTAGGCAATGAATTATAAGTTGATACGTTAGTAACATCAAAGTCTTGTTATCAATAAGTTTTTGTTTTACATTTTCATATTCTTCAATGTCTCGTAACAGGTTATTATTTGTAATTTCTAAATCCACAATCTTTTCATGTATACCTTGCGAATGATTATTTTTTTCTTCCATTAATTCAGTATTTAATTCTTCTAATTTTAAAATCTGTTCTAAATGTCTTGTGTTTTCATTATTTAAGTTGATATATTTATTTTCTAATTCAATTTTTTCTAATGTAATTTTGTTCAAATCATCATGTAATTGTACATGACTTTCAAAAATTTTTTTTTTTTTTTTTTTTTTTTTTTTTTTTTTTTTTTTTTTTTAAATGGTTGACTGTTTCTATTGAAAATTGTTCTTTCTTTTCGAGATCATTTTGTAAAAGCGTTATTTCACCTTGTAATTTTTCAATTTCTCCTAGATAATATTTTTCTTCTTGTAACACTTTAAGGTTTCTTTGCAAATCATATACTTTTTGTTTAAAGTTTTCTTCCAATTCATCACTATATTCTTTAAATTCATCTAGTTTATTAGTTAATAAAGTGTTTTCCTTTTCAAGGTCATCAACTTTTTCTGTGAAGTCAGAAAGTTCTTTATTATTTATATTTATTATTTCACACTTACCATTCACATCTTCTAATCTAATTAATAAGTTGTTTTTTTTTTTTTTTTTTTTTTTTTTTTTTTTTTTTTTTGAAGTAATTGAATATTTTCTTGAATTATATTGTGTTGGTGAAGCAATTCTTCATACTTTAATTTATGATTATTTTCTTCTTTCTCTTTTATCTTCGATTGTGCATCCGTATGAACGTTTAGAACAATATTCGTCTACCATCGATATGTGCCTCGTAATCTTTTACAGTTCCACTATCGTATTTGTCTTTAGCAAAGATTGATTTATATGTATCAATTAAAAATTTTTTTTTTTTTTTTTTTTTTTTTTTTTTTTTAAATTTATATTTTGTGTGATTTTTTAAATTTTCATCTTGATTTAATTTGAACTCCTTTATACAGTCTAGTCCAATTAGAAAATCGTAACTAAAATTTCTATCTTCTACGATGAACACATTCATGTATTTCTCAATATCATAAATCTTTATTTTTAATTTTACCATTCCATCTGTTTTCCTCTCACCATTAATTGTCCTCAAGTTAACTAATTTTAAATCACATGTCAATAATTTCTTTTTCTTTTTAACTTCAATTACCAATTTTTTGTATTCATATCTTTATTTTAATATAATATGTTATTATATGCATATACATACTATAAATAAAACTTTATATATAATTTTAATCAATTTTCTTCATTTTATTTGCTTTAGGAAAAACACATTTAATGTTAAATATAAACTATAATTTTAACTTGCTTTAAATTAAAGGGTATTATTATGATTATTAATAAAATTATTTTTAATTTATTATTGAATATTATTAATGTAGAAATATGTTTTTTTTTTTTTTTTTTTTTTTTTTTTTTTTTTTTTTTTTCAATAATTTCGAATTTATTAATGACACATTTGCTCCTGAGTCATAAATTGCTGTAACTTCCGTTGAGTTATTTAATAGTAACTTGATTTTAATTAATGGTGGCACTATAAAATTTTTGGGTTACCTTCATTTAATTCGACTTCTAACTCTGAGTGGTTGGCAGTATGTAGTTGATCTCTATTGAGATTCTCACTATTTGTATTTTTAAACCAGCAAATTGATTACTTGGTTTAATGATTTATATTCACTCGTTTTTCTTTTATTATATTCCTTTTTCATGTCTTCTTTTAATGAAATTATTTCATCTTTTAAACATTTATTATCTTCTTTTAATGAAATATGCTTGATTCTATTTGTATTTTTATTTATTTAGTTTTAATTTTATTTATTATTTATTTTAATTCCACTTTGATTTATTTCAATTTTATTTATTATTTATTTTATTTACCTTAATTATTAATTATTTTGATTTATATATATTTAGTCATTCTTTTTTTTTTTTTTTTTTTTTTTTTTTTTTTTTTTTTTTTTTTTAGATCTTAGCTTTTCCATTATTTTTATTTATTTATATTTTATCTTGGCAAAAATGTTGTTTTATAATAATGATCTATCTATTTTAGTGGGTTTTATATGAAATGAAAGACTTAATTGCGTTTTCAATCTGAAAATCAGTAGCTGAAATTCAGAAGTTTTTTTATTATTATAATTAAGATAATAAAAACAAATATATAAAGTTTATTATAATATTACCTGAAATTCAGAAGAAACAACATTTAAAGCCTTTTATTATATTTTGTTTATTTAAATATTGCTTCTTCAAGATTAGGAACATTATCACAAATTAAACTCAAATACTTCTGTCAAATATAAAAATTTTAACTCCTCTCTTTCTATCCAATCAGAGCGCCACCATCGGTGCGCGGGGAATATTCAAAATAATAGAGTAATATTACATATATATATATATATTGTGTATGTCCTTTCATATTCTAATTGAATCAGTTTATCTTCCTTCAGCTGAAATAATGAATGATATTCAAGAAGATTAAAAGAAAAAGAAAAAATACTACTTCATGTTTTATAATAAATATCACTAATAATATTATAATGATAATACTCGTATAGTTCAAATTCCATTTGATTAGAAAAAATATACGTTTTTTGTATTACGTAGACAAAGAATGACTGATATTTAGTTTTAGAATTCATGTATATAAATTATTATCTATTAAAATAAATGAATGAAGTTTCTTTTTTTTATTAATATTTTTACCATGTTCGGGTTAATAAATCTGAACGATGTATATATAATCATGTTTGAATAACTAATTACATAAAAAATAGTGTATCATATAAATAAAATAAATTTTATAATATAATTGAATTTTCAATTTCTTAATCGTTTTTAAAATTTATAAATGAGTTAACTATTTTATTGAACTACATTGACTAATAAATACAAATGAAAATTTTGAATTTATTAACTATTTATGAAATGTATTATATATTATTTTATTATTTTAAAATTGTCAAGATTAAAATGTATATCTAATTAAATTAATAAAAAAAAAATCCCTGGTCTCATATAATATATTTGATTTCTTTTAATTAATACAAATGAAGGACAAATTCAATGATCTTACAATTCATCTATCTTAATTAAAAATAAATAATATATGATAAATTATTTATTATTTATTAATATTAAATAACTTTATCAATTCAAGATATTTTTCTATTTTTAAAGAGACTCTTTGAATAGGATAATCTATTGTATTTTTATAATAATATCAGTCTTAAATATCAAAATATGAAAGTTAAAATTAAATAAATATTTTCAGATTTTGTTAAGCATAAAATTTGAGTGTTTAACAGAGAAAAATCCAAAATAGATTTTACATTTTATAATGATTTTAGGTATGTTCTTCCAATGGAATTAATATCTTTAAAATTTTTTATTTTTAAAATTACTTTAATAATCATCAACTCATAGTAAATTTAAATGGCATAATTATTATTTTGAGTTATTAAGATTATAAACATTTTAATATTAATAATACATGAATGGCAATATTCATCGCCTTTTTTTTAGGAGATATAATGGATTTATGTCATATCTTTATGTAATACAATATGAAAAGTAGTTTAAATATAAGATTGTAGGGGAGTGTTTCGATTCTACTTTGGGAAGAGTATGCCCTAACAACATTAATATATAATTTTACTTCATCAAATCTGGATTGTCTCCACTCGACTATCTCACTATTTGTGTTGGCGCGTGATTTGCAATGTTAAAAATTAATTCCGGTACTTTCAGCGATTCAATCAAGCTGAAATTCTATATATAGCAGTTTTATACAATTGTTAATTATATGAAAAACTATCAAACATATATTTTTATTTTTACGATCAGATTAGAGCAAAAAAAAAAAATGAAAATGTGGTAGGTAATGATTCACTTCTGGATGAGCTACATTTCTCAAAAGTTGATAGAAAACTTCGAATTTTGAATAAGCCCGTGTACCGAATTCCATGTAAAAACATCAAAATCTGGCGAGATAGTAAAAATGAATAATTTTAAAAAATACTATTGGATGACAGTCGACAGAACCTGAAAGTGTTGCTTAGCCCATAATGATTGAAATTTGGTCATAAAAAAGTTGAGCATCATCAGGTTCCTTCAATTGATTGTTAGACAATTTTTTACACCAATAACATCCATGAAACATTCATTTCATCCTCACTGCAACCATGAGGCAAAGGCATTTTTAAATCAATCAAATGGATTCAATGGAGAGAATCAGTTTCAAATTTTTAAAAAAATAGCTCTGCATCGGCGACAAATAATTTGACTTCACTGAACTTTATGGCTATTTTGATTGGGTTTAACTTTTTTCAATATTATAAATAAACGATCGAAGTAAATATGTATCAAATTATAAGATAAGCAAGTTGAGAAATAAAAATATATTTTTGCCTTTTTTTAAATTTTTTTTATTAAATTGGGTATTATCTACTCTTGTATTTATTTATAAGTTTAATAATAAAAATAATAATAAATACATTAAATTAGGGTTCATTTTGTGAATGTATAAATAAAGATGATCAGTAAATCAATACGAATTTATTTATTTTAAATTGTAAACCAAGATAAATATTTATCATCAAGTTTAGTAAAAAATTATTACTATGGTATTATATATTATTTATATATTTTACATAACCTATGTATGATTATTATTTAAAAAGCAAAAATTAATAAAAAAAAAATAGATAGTATTAAATAGAATTGAATCGATTCTATTCATTTAGTATATAAAAGGGATTTATTTTGCTATTTTCTCTTATTATATTTATTAGTTATTTTTTTTCCTATTTATTTAGTATTAGTAAAGTGTCCGCTATTTCAAAATAATAATTTATAATCAATTGGTAAGTTATAAAAATTAAATTTTATATAATTAAAAACAAGTTCTTATCTTATCTTATCTTATTTTAATAGAAATTTTATGAAATTATAAACTACAATTGTAAAGTTTCTCATTCATTTATACAAATCCAAAAGGTATGGCATATTTTATTCTAAATTTATAAAAAGAGATAATCAAACTTTTTATTTAAACTTGGTAGATTAATATATAAATATAATAGTATGATTTCTATATATAAAAAAGAGTGGTTCTGGTGGAGGGATTTAATTTTTCTAATATTAGGTGAGTGAGTAAATATATTTATCTCTAAATTATAATTATTTGATTACTTATTTAATTTTAGGTCTAGGCTTTGTATATATGGCTGAATTTGGCATTATTAATGCACAGCATATAAGTTTTATATGTCAAGATCCTAATTTATCTTATCAAAATAATTTTAAAGAAACAATTTCTATTCCATTTCTGTTTTTAATGCTTTTAATCATTCCTATAATACTGGTAATCATATAATTTTATTTATTTTATAAGATATTATAGAAAGTATATACATTATATTTTTACCGACCGACGATAGTAAGGGAGGTATTGTTTTCACATCAAATTTCACAAGTGGAGATTTTTACATATCTCCACGAATCATGCATTTTGTTAACAGAAAAAAGTATTTTTAGCATGATGTCTGTCCGTCTGTCCGTCCGTCCGTATAGATGTGTACAGCTTGAACGGCTCAACGGATTTTTATAAAATTTGGAATATTTACTTAATGCATCAGTAACATCCATTCCTCAACTTTTGATGTATATCTGGAAACCGGAAGTGGTAGTATAACCGACCGACGATAGAAAGGTAAGGTTTGTTTTCACACCAAATTTTACATGAGGAGATTATTTTACATAAGTATTTTTAGTATGATATCTGTGCGTCCTTCGGTTCAAAAAACCTTTACCTTCATTTTTACCGACAGACGATAGTAAAGGAGGTATTGTTTTCAAACCAAATTTTACATTTGGAGATTTTTACATATCTCCACGAATCATGCATTTTATAAAATTTGGTATATTTACCTAATGCATTTATGTAATTCATCAACTTTTGGTGTATATCCGGAAACCGGAAGTGGTAGTTTACAGAGTATTAATTTTATATTCATTATCCCAAAATATTTCACTTAAAATATAGTAGTAATTAATAATTGAGTAATTAAACTAAAAATAAAAACTAAGATAATATAATTTAGTCATTTTTAGTTTTAGAAATATATTTTTTTATATATATATATAATGTTGTTTGGAAATTAATTTATTTCAAATCTTCGGTCGGTACTGTGCCTGGCTACAGCTCATATTTTTAAATTAGAATATAATATTAATATAAATAAAATAATAATAAAATAATGAGATTATTAAACAAGTATATTAATCATTTTTATTAATTTCTAATTTTATAATATATTAAATACTACCTTTTTTTAGATAATTTTTGTTGAAATATCTACATTATTTACTTTACCGAAAAGTCAAAGATTTATATCATGGAAATCATTTAAAAATTGTATAATTTCAACTTTTTTTTGTTATCGTGAGTATATTATTGGATTATGGTTTTGTATATTTTTCATTGAAACGTTCAAAATATTAATCAATGAACCAAGACCTCATTTCTTATACAGTTGCCAACCTGATAAGAATATAAATTGTATTCCTGGGTAACTATTTCATGATATTATTTTAATTGGAAATATATAATATAAATATAAATAATTAATATTAATATAAATATCAACAAAATCATTTATATTAATTTAGGGAAATGTTGCTATTGATGTGCCGGCTCCTAAAAGGGCCTTACTCATTTTCTCAGTATAGATGTAGGTATTAAGCGTATACTAATGGTTCATAAGAGATAAATTATGTTGCCAGACAGTCATTTTAGTTTTGAGTTGTTTCAAAATTAAACGAAAAGAAACTGACTTTTTTCTAATATACTAGTTAATTAACGAACGAACGTTTCATCAAAATTTTAATAGTAATTGAGTTAATACATGATCAATTTTAAATTTCTATCAATTGTACATATTTATCATATTCAGTGGCGTGATTTGGGGGAAGGGGGGGGGGGAACCCCCAAAGGACTATGATTCTTTTTAAATTTTATAATGAATAAAAAATAAAATAGTCTTTCTCAATTCTTCTGTTTTTTTAAATTTTTTATCTTATTCTAATTAAAGTATTAAAAATGATTATAATAGTTTGTTACTAATTTACAAATTAATATTTTGGTAATTTTAAGAAAAAAAGGTTGCTCCCCCTAATTAAAATTTGAAATGACGCCACTGGTCATATTCACAATTCACACTATAAATTTATTTCCTAAGTGATGCCGTGCTATTTGACTAAAATGAACCCATGTATATACCCATGTTTAACAAACTACCGAGTTTTATTGCAAACAATTTAAAACAAAAAAAAAACTAGATAATATTAATAACATAATAGATCAAACATATCCATAATAATAATAATTCTTATTTAATTTAATAACATTTAAAGTTTGATAATTAAATGAATAATCGATAGCAACCTTTCCCTATATATATATATATATATTAGATATGTATACTTATATAATTCAATTAAAATTCAATAAACTAATATATTTTTATATATATATATTTTTTTAGAACCTTGATAGATAATTATAAATGTATGAGAAATCTCACTTCATGGCAATTTTTAGATGTTACTAAATCATTTCCTTCCGGACATGCAGGTTCTTCAGTTTATGAATCCTTATTTTTTGTGGTAACTTTCAAATATCTTAATTTTTTTAATGAAATTATTGCATTTTTAAAGCATAGTACATTTTGCTCTCTTCTGATTGACAATATATTTGTCTAGAATGTTTAATGTGTTAATTTTTTTTTTCTTAAAAAAATTGCAATTGTAGAAAAATCTATTTAATAAAAATAAAAATAAAATAAATTGTTTAAATTGCGCGACAACAAATTTTTGTTTAAAACAATTAAGCATGAATTTCTATAAATATATGTATATACCTATTTACTAATGGTTATCCAAATGTCACACATAGATGTCACCACTGAATAATATTAGCATAAGACGTTTTTCAGATAAAAGTTTTTTGTTTTATATAGTAGAACAATTCACTTCATGGATTCATATGCTATTCTTTAGTTTTCCCCTAATAGTTTGTTACAAAACGCTTGGGATTTCACATTTTTTTATACTTTTACTTGTCAAAACCAGGGCTTATATCTTGAACTTGATCACGTTCCCATATGTTATTCGAAGTAATCAAAATTCTTCAAATCAAAACAAAAACAATAATGCTTCCTCGAACACAAAGTTTGGCATAGTGAACATAACTCTTTTTCAATTTATCACTTGTAGTGGTAAACTCTTGTTATTGCAATAAATGGCAATGTTATATGCCAACATATATATAGGTAATTTTTTTTATCTATTTTTATCTATTTACTGTAGAATTCAGTAGATTTCTGTCGCCCGGGGCATATGCCAAAATTGCTGTCCTCGCACATTCACACATTGAATTTTTAATAAAATTTATTTTTACCTCAAACCTTAAAATGTTAATAATAAAACATATTTTAGTAAACAATATTCATTCAGTTAATAATTACATTATAAAGATATTAATAAAATATGCCGCCTACCTCCCGTCTCAATATGCTTCTGTCTTTTTTCTTTTAATTCTAAATCCAGATATGAAAAAATTATATCAGACTTTAAACTATCTCGTCAGATGTAGTATTGCGATCACGAAAATTTTCGATGTCGAGATTTTGATGTTTATATACGTTTAGTAGGTCCCTGAGCCATTTTCACTAAGGTTGAGAAAAATGCTGTGTGTATGTGTGTGTATGTAGACAAGATTACGCAAACAGTTTGAGCTAGAATAATGAAATTTGGTACACGGGCGTTATTCAAAATTCCTAGTTTTCTATAAACATTTGAGAAATGTAACTCATCCGGAAGTGGATCATTGCCTATCACGTTTTCATTTTTTTCTTCTAAACTGACCGTAAAAATAAATATATATGTTTTATAGTTTTTTCACAGGATTAAAAATTGTATAAAACGGATATATATATATTAATAGAATTTTAGATTGATTGAATCGCTGAAAGTTCCGGAATTAATTTTTTAAAACGTTGGCTGCTAATCAGCACGTGATGTGGTGTCATCAACAAAGAGCCAAACATGCGCTCGTTTAATAAATATTATTTATTAAATTTAATTTGTAATTTAATTAGTTAAATTTAATTTAAATATAATATATGTAAATTAATCCAATTCAAATTTCCGACATAGTCGAGTGGAGACATTCCAGATTTTCAATATAGAAATCACTTAACAATAACAATGTATATAATATATCAATTTATTTTATAATAATAATTTTTTTAGATTTATTTACATCAGAAGATTTCGTTTGGCCAAAGGTGGTTTGTTTTATTGTTACAAGCAGTCTGTATTCTATGGTCTATTATTTGTTCAGTGAGCCGATATACAGATCATAGACATCATCCAAGTGATATTTTATGTGGAGCACTTATAGGAGGAATCATAGCAATTGTTTGTGTAAGAAGAAAAATTATGAAATAGAATATTAATTGGAAAATACATTGAGGTTTATTTGTAGGAAACTAAAGAAATAAAATTATTTTACAGGTAAAATATATATTTTATGGATTTGTCTCAAATAAAAATAAGTCTAATAAAATTTCAGAAACTAATACAAGAAACGAAGAATTTCTTTCAAATTGTAATATTGTTGTTAATTCTTTTGAATTAGAAGAAAAAAAATAGAAAATTAATTATTATATTATCGTGTAATATAAGACTATTTTTATATTAAATTTTATTAACATTTGATTAAATATACAGTTAAATTATCTGTACATTTAATTACAAATTATCATTGTGCACAGACAAAAACCTTTTTTTTATTTTTTCCTCTCTTACTCTTTCTAGTACGAAAGTTCTTGTCTGCAGCAACCACATTACTCCAACATTTATAATTAATTAAATTTAATTTAAATATAATATATTATGTTATTTAATCCAATTCAAATCCGAGATAGTCGAGTGGAGACACTCCAGCTTATTTCTATTTAATTTCATAATCAGAGATTTATGTCTAGTCAAGACAAACATCAATAAGATTACAATAAAAAAATAAAGATATATTCTTTAGATAACTTTTGAAATTAATATTAATTAAATCCTAATTAATTATATTAATTGAGAATATACCGCTTTTTGTATGGCATTAATTTTTTACGAATTGAAAACTTTTAGTTTAACAAATGTCGACAAAAAAATGTCAATACAATATTAATTTACCTGTCTCTTTTTACCGACCGACGATAGTAAGGGAATTTCACATGTGGAGATTTTTACATATCTCCACGAATCATGCATTTTCTTAACAGAAAAAAGTATTTTTAGCATGATGTCTGTCCCTCCGTCCGTCCGTCTGTCCGTATAGATGTGTATAGTCTGAACGGCTCAACCGATTTTGATGAAATTTGGTATATTTACTTAATGCATCAGTGGGATGAATTGATCAACTTTTGGTGCAAATCCGGAAACCGGAAGTGGTAGTATTAGCAATCGACGATAGGAAGGGAAGGGTTATTTTCACACCAAAGAAGATTTTTTTATATATCACCACAAATCATGCACTTTGTATTGGTTTTATCCTCGGGAAAATCATATTTATTAGTTTTTTCTTGATTTAAAATTATATGACGTCATCCAGCCATTCATGACGTCACAGCCTGGTCTTGCATATATATTATAAATAAAATAAAATTAAAAATGTTTATATTTATTATTTATGTATCCATATCTGTTTTTATTATATTAATAGATATATTAAAATTATTTGAAATTGTTTCTGTAGTTGGAAATTAATTTACTTCAAACCGTCGGTCGGTTCGGACCTGGCCACAGGTCAACTTATTCTTTTTTATTATTATACTAATTATATTATTACCTATACATTTAATAATAGAATAGTAGATATTTAAAAAAAAAATTCTTTCGTTTCGTTCGTTTATTTTATGTATGGTGAACAAGCTGGTTTAAACTATTCAAAAGTGGAGATTTTGATGTCAGCGACAAAGAACGTCCAAGAACAGTGGTGCGCAACCTGTGGGTCGCGAGAAAATATTTCCGGGTTTCCAAACTTAAAGAACTTTATATAACAATAAAAATATAGCGCGTTCGTAAACCTGGTGTGATGTCAATCAACGTATCGTACTAATAAATATCTTCACCTAGGTCAGTGATGGCGAGCCAATGACCCGTGGGTCAGACACTAACCCACCAAATTTTGAATATTTTCAATTTTTTTTTCAATATGGTTCTAAGAAAAGGTCAGATGATTTTGCGATACCGCTCTGAAAACATTTTTATATGGCTCGATGAAAATTATGATTGAAAATTGGGCCGAGAATACTATAAATACTTAGTGACCCACTAGCTAGATATAAAAAAATAATGATCAAAATACGACCTTCTTCTCAAAAAGGTTCGCCATCACTGACGTGTGGGTCGGTATTTTTTAAATACTATATAAATGAAATAATGGAATCAAACAAGGATTCCACTGGTAAAGTTTCATCCAAATCCATGAAGCTTCCCGTTTTTTAAACAATGACATTAAAAGTTTTATTTAAAGACATATTTAATAAATAAACTAATCAAGCAATAAATATGCATGAAGATATGGAATTATTGTATCATTCATTCCAAATATAAAGTTGAGTTTTTGAATTTAAAATATATAAGTATATAATGGTGGACAAGTCGTGAATTAGCAAGCGAGCAGACAAGCCAAGTAGATTTCATACTCCTCAATAGATGGCGGAAGTATGATGTGTTTTAAGTTATTCTTACTTTATATAAATAGATATATATCTAAATATATATATTAAATAATGATGATAATTGTTTAAAAATGATAAATATATAAATTGATTTTATTTACATTAAATAATATTTTAAAGAACGTTCTTTTTAATCTCTAATTTAAAATTATTATACTACCGAATATAAATATAAAAAAATAAATAATTCGTTTTTTGAAAAATTATAATTTTTAAATTATGAATTAGTATCTTTTAATGAATCAGTTCAATTCTTGCGATTGTTTAATATTATTTTTGATTTTAAGTTTGGTTGTCACCAATGATTTATCTCAAATAATATAAAAGCACAAACTTATATCTAATGAAAATTTATTAAAAAAAAAATTTGTTTTGAATATGCAAAGAGGGTGAATTTCTAACATTCAAATTCGCCTAAGATTTAAGTTAAGGCTGGAAGTGGATGATAAACAAGAATCATGACAAACAGAATTGTGTTTGAAAGGATGATTTCCAGCGGAGGTTGAAACACACGCTAAATTTAAATTTAATTTCCTATCCGTTACGAAGTTTCGAGCATAAACCGTTTCCGGATCTTTCTATTCCATTCTCTATTTCATCCCAATTCCCATCCCTGCCTCCTCCCACCAACCCATCCCAGTAGGCGACTATTCCATTTGCAAAACCAGTGGCGCAACCAGGATTTGATCCTGGGGGGGGGTTTTGACTAGCCACTCCACCTTCCTATGGCGCCCCCCCCCCCCCCGGGCTGTCTCAAAGACAAATTTTCATTAAGATTTTTTTTTTATATTAAATATTTAAAAAAGTTTTGTAAATGAAACACTGATTTTACAAAATCTGGCAAAAAAATTTAATTTTGTATTTTATTTACTCGTATTCACAGTTTTAGAATGAAAATTTTTTTTCTAGCTATAAGTAAATCAATTTAGCTTTCCTCATGGAATGATAGCTTATACGATGTTCGGAAAATTTTTTCTCCGAGATTTTTCGAGATTTCCACTTTTCAGACGGTTCTGAATCCAAAACTGCAAAAAAAAAATTTTTGAACCGGCCGGCCGTTCGTTACTGAGATTACGTCTAGACAAAATGAGATATTGTCTTGAAATTTGATATTTAGATGTTTTTTTTGGCGAATGATGGGCGGGGATTGGATTGTTTTTGGACAAGATCGGACCATAAGTAAGGTTAGTTTAATCCCTAATTTTTTTAAAGTATCAAAGCACATTTTATTGATTTTCTCAATAAATACCGATTTTTATGAGAATTATACTATCGTATTAAATTTATAGGAAATCGAATTTACTAAAAGTTTCATTATATTCATTTTTACCTAAACATAATAATAAAGGAGTTATTTATAAAAAAACTACTTTAAGATTTCGAAATCTTTTCGTCCGTCCGTAGTGGCAGGATATTTTGAAAGAAATCATGTAAAAATCCCTAAGAAAAAATCCCTAAATCAAAAATCCCTGGAAAAAAATCCCTAAATGAAAAAATCCCTAAGTAAAATATCTCTAAAAAAATAAATCCCTAAATAAAAAATTTCCCTAATTTTTTATTTACTTATTTAATAATGAATAACCGAAGAGACTTGAATGAGGTAGTTATACATCATGCTTGGTGTCATCACATCTGTTCCATCTGGTTTTTTAACGTCCCATTTTTCTTAGTTTGCCTTCATTATGGTCAGAAGCTCATCGCTGAATCATTTCCTTGGTGGATCAGGCTTCTTACCACGAACATCACGACAGATTTCCAAAGAGATAAGGTTATGCTCAATATGGATTTGCTTAATCAGGTCCCATACTGATGTCTTGTAACCTCATAAGCGTGAACGAAGAGCACTGTTGTAACCTTCCAATGAATTGTTTGTTCGAGGCGAACTCATCAAAGTGGCATCGTAGATGTTCCAATGTTCCAATGTCGAATTCGGGGTCATAAAAGCCAGCCAAAAATTGTTCACCTAGCCAAGTGCGCTCGAAGTAAGAAAAAAGATCACGAAGTTTTACCCTGTTGGTCGTCCAGCTAATGCTTGGTAGGCTACAATGACTTTTGATGGTGGTACCAAAACCAAAGCTGCAAGAGTTCGTAAATGAGTGGAGTTGTCAGGATTATCTATATCATTATAGAGCTTCAAAACTTCTGGCATTGACTTGATGTTTCTATAAATGCATTGAGCAAAATGAAAAAGACAACCTCTGATGATAGTAAATTTCATAAATTGCGTTGTATATTCCCAGGTGGAATATACTGTGCAAATGGTGTATTTTGTATTTGGAATCATTAATCTATTAAAACGTATGCTAATAAACGAAATTTGAGTAAATTCCCTTTATATAACATACGAATTTGACACCCCCTATTTTTTGGAAAAATCACGTGTGTGGCCCCTATGTATTTTTTGACCTATTTTTCCCTTCTTTCGGTCCAGGCCTGTTTACCTCCTTGGGAGGTCGTGTCTCAGGCAACTGGGTGTCATGCTCACCTTGTGATTTAATTTTCTTAATCACAATTAAAATTAATACAAAAATGAAAAATTTTGTTTTTAGTAATTTTTTCTTTTAGGGATTTTTTCAGTCAATGATATTTTTATTTAGGGATTTTCGGTCTTAGGGATTTATCTTTTTAGGGATTTTTGACTTTTATGGATTTTTTCCTTTAGGGATTTTTACCCGTTTCCATTTTGAAAAAAATAGTCTTCGCTTCATAATTTTTATGAAATTAGCAATTAATGTATTATTAATAAAAAATATTTAGAATTTGAGTAATATTTTTATTTATTTTATATTTAAATAATAGTCAAATTGGAAAATTTCACAATCATCTAGTAATTTTATATTAAGTCTTTTGTTTTTCATGTGATTTAGGAGAAATAATAAAATAATTTTTTTATTTCTTATATTAAATTCTGTACGAAAAAATAAGCAATTTTTATTTTTGTTAAAATTTTTTTAAAATAAAATAAACTTGCTTATTATACACTAAGTTATGGTTTAAGAATTTTTTTCAAATAAAAAGAAGGATTATATTTCTTCTCTCCTGGGGGGGGGGGGGGTTATAACCCCCAAAACCCCCCCTGGTTGCGCCACTGGGAGAAATAATAAAATAATTTTTTATTTCTTATATTTAATTCTGTACGAAAAAATAAGCAATTTTTATTTTTGTTAAAATTTTTTTAAAATAAAATAAACTTACTTATTATACACTAAGTTATACTGTAAGAATTTTTTTTTCTTTTCTATTTGTAATATAGTACATAATATACAGCAATCTATATTTTTTTCTTTCCTGGGGGGGGTTTTAACCCCCAAAACCCCCCCCTGGTTGCGCCACTGTGCAAAACTTTTGGTAGAATTACAATGATTTTGTCAAAAGGATAGACGATTGTTTGTTTTTATTTTAAATTATCATAATATTAATTAAAAATTAATCGAAAATTATATTAATTTATATTGACCAATTTGTAATAGAGTTAAAATGCTTTTAAGAGATGATTATATATATATATATACTAGCTGCTCAGAGCGCCTTCGGCGTTCTTCACACTCTTCACACCTAGACGGGGGCTCCGCCCCCTGTACCCCCGAGTGGTACATAGTATTTGGTTGAAAGTAGTAAAAGGTTTTCATCCATTTTGTTTCAAACAGTATATTACATAAAACATTCATTTCTTTTTGTGTTCTTATTTAAAATATATTTTAATTTAATCAGTAAATTAATTTTATATATTATTATTGTATATGTTATATCTATCTATCTATCTCTGTGGCTCAACGGTATTCGAAAGTTCTTGGCCGCAACAACCACATTTCTCCAAGTGTCCCTATTAGTGGCGTACCTAGAACTTTTGCCGCCCGGGGCGATCTCCAGTTTGCCGCCCTTTCTATTATAAGTCAATCAAATAGTGGTTTTTATAAATACACATAAATAAATTATTAAGTTATTTAATTAATATCAATTAATACACAGAGAGTAAATTTTAAACCTAGAAGACCGCCTTCCGCCGGCCCTGCTTTTCAAAAGAAAAATTGATGATTTAAAAAAATATTGGTATATCACTTCAAAGTAATCATATAAACTTTTCAAAAGAAATGGAATTTATAAACTGATATCAAAAAATTTTAGTTAGGAAAAATTGCCGAACAAAATCGTAAAGATGCGTTTACGAATTCAACGAATTTTAATGAATACAATAAAATAAAATTATTATCCCATTCTTGGAATTAGAATTCAAAATTTACACTAAAATGCATTTATATGCACAGAGGAATAATATTCGAAATCATATAGTTAATCATAATTTATATAAATCAAATAGTAAACTTATAATAATCATTTATTATTCAAGAAAGAAAAAAAATAAATATGAAATGAATAAGTTGCTTTTTACAACTATAACTAAATATAAAAAATGACGCGGACCGCACCCACTGCCCCCCCCTAGGTACGCCACTGGTCCCTATCCTGAGCCCCTGTTCCATATCTCTTACGTGCCTTCCTACGCGTCCTTGGTCTTCCAAGCGGACGCTTTCTAATCGGTTTCCGCACCAATATCTTTTTTCTCTCCCATTCTAGCCACGTGTCCCGCCTATCGCAGCCTTCTCGCTTTAATAACCCTAACTATTTCTGGAGATGCATAGAGGTCATGAAATTCCTCGTTATGCAGTCTCCCCGGTGACCTCATCTATCTTTGGCCTATAAATGCTGGGAAGAATCCTATTTTCATATACTCTGAATCTACTCTCATCTCCTAAGGTCATAGGCCATACCTCACACCCATATAATACAACAGGCAAAATAATTGTTTTATATATTTTAATTTTGATTCCCTTTGATAATAATTTTGATGAGATAAGTCTCTTTACTGCATGATAACAGGCGGTTCCCGATTGCAACCTCGATTTAAATTCTTCTCAAATATTATTATCCTTCGTGATTACATTCAACAAACCAAAAAAATATTTAGATCAGATTTATTCAACAATTTATTTTGAATAAGATATTCTTTAATTATCATTTTAAATGAATGAATGAATGAAAATTCAAATTTTATATATAGTTATATATGTTTATTTATGCACAAAGAATTAATTGACATAATTATTAATTTAATAAAATAAAATTTAATAATAAAATTTAATTTAATAAAATAAAATAATTTAATAAAATATTAAAATAATATAATATAAATTAATAAATTTGTAAAAAAATATATAATACTTAAAAAAAAAATGTTCCTTTGCGAGTTTCGAACTGAAGAAGCCAAACTCATAAGATGACGCCTTAGCACGCTCACCTACGAATGACTCTTCTTTTCAAATGTCTTATTAGGATATATATAGAGGTCAAATTATCGCCAGCAGTGCCTCTATGATCTAGCATTGTAACTAAACTATTTTTAGGTAAATACCACCCCCTGGACACACCTTACCAATTAGAGGTTTGATAATAAAATAAAAATCTTCTTTGAGACCTACTGAATATGCATAAAAAATTTCATAAGAATCGGTCCAGCCGTTTCGGAGGAGTAGGATTTCAAAGTTTTGTGACACGAGAATTTTATATATAAGACTAGCTGCTCCGAGCGCCTTCGGCGCTCTACACACCTAGACGGGGGCTCCGCCCCCTGTACCCCCCCCGAGTGGTACATAGTATTTGGTTAAGAGTTAAGAGTAGTAAAAGGTTTTCATCCATTTTGTTTCAATCAGTATATTACATAAAACATTCATTTCTTTTTGTGTTCTTATTTAAAATATATTTTAATTTAATCACTAAATTAATTGTATATATTATTATTATATCTATCTATCTCTGTGACTCTAAAGAACTCGAAAGTTCTTGGCCGCAGGAACCACATTTCTCCAAGTGTCCCTATCCTGAGCCCTTGTCCTATCTCTCTTACGTTATATATAATTTAATATTATTTTTTATTAATATCATATCAAAAAAGAGAATTTATTAAAAATTAAAAATAAAAAAAGAAGCCTATTAATAAAAAAATATAATTGAATACAATAATTTTGATTTAAAACAAATTTTAATTTAAAAAAAATACTCAATATAAAAAAGACATAAATTTAAAACATCTCGTTTATATCATTTGTCTAAAAAACATATTTTAATTAACCAAGAAATCATTTTTGCACTTAAAATATGTTTGTAATAATAATTGATACAAAATCAAAAATAATATAATTTAGTTATTTTAATTTACGTTTTGAAAATAATTTTGTATTCAAAAAACATTAAAAATAATTTATTCTGTTTTTTTAACCTTTCACTTTCAAATAGAAAAGAAGAAATATTCAAATATATAGAAAGAATAAATAAAAATTAAGTTATATATGATCTAAATATTTTATTAAATAAATTAAAATAAGAACTTTTAGAATAAATTATTTAATTGAATTGATAACGGAATTTTGTAAATTAAACCACATATTGATATTTGTAATTGTAAATTTATTAAAAAAATACAAAAATATACACAACGTTTCGATTGCAGAAGTTGCAAATATCAATATGTGGTTTAATTTACAAAATTCCGTTATAAATAAAAACAACCACCAAAGCTTTCATAATTTAATATAATTGAATTGATATTTGAATATTAGAATTTAAAATAAAAAGTGAAATATTACAATAATTTTTAAATTCTGAGCAAATGTCAAATTATCGCAACCAGCGCCTCTTTGATCTAGTATGGTAACTAAACTATTTTTAATTAATTAGCACCCCCTGGACACACCTTAGCAATTAGCGGTTTTATAAAAGAAGTCTGACATGCCCTGAGATCTACTGAATATGCATAAAAAATTTCATAAGAATCGGTCCAGCCGTTTCGGAGGAGTATCATTTCAAAGTTTTGTGACACGAGAATTTTATATATAAGATATATTCGAAATATATACTGAAATTTTTGTTGAAAAAACCTATATTAATAGGCATAATAAATGGCTTATTGTTTTTCCAAATAGGAAGAAGGTATCTCAGAAAAGTGTGCAAACACGTCAACTACTTCTACAGATGACCAAGCATTTTATTTTTGACAAACGGGAAGAAAAAGAAATCACATATAAAACAGGACTATATGGACAAGAGACATTAATTCTACACTCTTTCTCTTCAAAATTTGCATTGTTTTACCAGCACAGTATGAGCTCACAATGTCATGATGAAGGATGACATGATGATTTCGGATTGTTTTAATCAAATTATTGAATACCAATCAGCATTAATAGTCCTTCGATTTTCTAAAGCAATATAAATTTATTGTTATAATAATCGATCTTAAAAGAAGTTGGAATACCAAGTCAACGTAAAGTGTGAAGTATGTGATTTATGTTCTAGAATCTATCTTAATTCTAATATCTATTTAGCAATCGAAGGGTATTTGATCCAGCGAATTAAGGTTGGTGACTGATCAACTGAATTTTACTGACATCTAAAACAATTCCTATAAATATTTTCTTTTCTTTAAATGATGTTTCATATTTTCCATTAAAGTTGTGTCATCAGCATAACTAGCAATCAATGATTCATCCGAGATTTAAATATATTATTCTGCATAACTCCTGAACGTAAGATATGCATCTGAAAAAAATCACTCTATTTTGTCTATAGACAACTTCTTTTCCAAGATAAGAAGTAAAAGGCCAAAAGAATGGATGAGGAAAAAGTTTTTTGATTTTATTAAATAATCCTCTAACAAAAGCTTTTAAATCTAAACAGCTAGCTTTAACATCTAAAACTATAGCATATTTTCTATTCTTGAATTTCTATCTAGCTATCTCTGTGGCTCTACGGAACTCTAAAGTACTTGTCACATTTATTTAAGTGTCTCTATCCTTAGCCGCAACCATCCATCCCCTACCCTCTCCCATCTCTCTCACGTCCCTTCCTTCATTGTTGATCTTCCAAGCGGACGTTTTCCACTCGGTCTCCCCACCAATATATTTTTCGCCATTCTTTCCTCTCCCATTCTAGCCACGTGCCCTGCCCATCGCAGCATTCTCGATTTTATAACCCTATATTCTTGAATATGAATTTGAAATTGAATGAAATCAATTGGAATGCATAATAAAATAATATTTCAGTTTTCAGTCTTTTGAAAAGTTTTTCAAATAGTTTTGAAGTTTAAAGAAACAGTTTGGTTAATCGGAACGATGAAGGTTCATTTTTTGGATTCTACAAGTTTTAGTATCAGGAAATGTTTTTTCTTTTTTTTAATAAAAATTAAATGTATAATTAGATAAATTAAATTTTCATAGAGGTATATAGTCCTGTATGAGAATAAAATAGAAGTCCGATGATCTCTGGCGTTAAGCATTCCATGTCCAGCATATTTATTATTTCCTACAATATTGTTCATATTAACAATTCAATTCCAAATCCAAATAATTCACCTCATCTAGCTTAGCTGGGATCAAGCTATCATATTAATCACCTGCTATACAAGTTATTTGAAATGCACATTCCTTCCTCTTACCCCGGGTTAGTTAGCGAGATTGTTGCCTTGAGGGTGATGATGACATCGAGTGATTTATTCTACGATCGTATAATCGTAATTTAACTTGAAAGAAAAAGAGTGCTTGCTGCCACCCTTAAGCATTACCGGCTATTGACCTTAGCCACAAGGAACGTTTCAAATCATAACTCCATAAAATAACATTTTTTATTATTAAATGCAAATTAATTTGAGAAAAATAATAAGTTGCAAAGAAAGTAAAAGAAAGATGAAAGAAAGAAAAATATTTGGCTTCAGTTAGAAATAATGAATAATAAGTAATTTTTATACATAATATAATTATATAATTACTATAACAAAGAAATAAAGTTTTAGTTAAATTGTATGAAATTTAGTTTTAAACTGTTTTATTATTATCCAATTAGCAAATTCACAAAGATTGCACAGTGATTTTATAAAATTGCTAACCATCTTTGAAATAATTTATTTTTTTGAATTAATATTGAATTGAAATTCAAAAAATAATTTTTAAATATTTATAAATTCGACGGATTGATCCAAGTGAATCGCTCCATCTTCTCTACTTGTCCTCATAATATCCTCAACACCTATTTTCCTTTCTTAATCCTGTCTTGTCCTATCCCCCTCCCATTAATATCTTTCTTTCTTGACTCCTCTATTACTTATTGTATATATTTTATGTATATATTGAGTTTTAACCTGTAAATGTTCTTCTATTGCCTCAAATAAGGCAGATGTGGAATTAGTGTATTTTTGGAAGTTAAATAAAAATAAAAAAAAAAAAAAAAAAAAAATATTTATAAATAAATAAATTTAAAAAATTAATAAAAAAAGAATTACAGAGAATGAAAAACTAATCATATGCCTATATTGATATTTATTAAAAATTTAATTTGTTTATTATATATAAGATGTCTTTTAAAAGAAACAATATATATTTCCTTTATTATTTGAATTTTATAGTATTAATTTTAATATTTATTTTAAAAGATGTGACAGGGCTTTTATAATTTTCTCAATTATATATATATATATATATATAGTAATCCACTTGTCCCATTTTTCTTACAGCTTCCTAATTCCCTTGGCGAATAATTTTTCGATTTACCCCGAAGCCACTTTTGCACCGTTTCCTTAATTTCCTCATTGTTAGCAAATCTTTTCCCACATAGGGCGTCTTTGAGTCCTCCAAACAGGTAAATATCAGATTGGTCGAGGTCGTGTTTGTAGGCAGGGGAGGTTAGACCTCCCAATCCAATTTTTGAAGTTTATCAGGGGTCAGCTTAGCAAGCTGCTAGAAATATAAGATGATGAAGACATGTGGGGGAGGGGGATTATGTTAAATAATAGCCTGAATTTTTAAGAAACAAATAAACCGTTTTTAACCATTTGTCTATTTACTTATTGAATGACCCTTGTATTACTGTATATAGGCAGAGTATTCCATGTTGTTTTATTTATTTTTTTGTAATGATTATCCAATGTGGGTGGTTTTTGTTTTCAAAGAAATTCCTCGTATCAAGTATTATTTCTACAAGTGTACTTCGTTGGAATAGCTATTGAATATTATAGATCAAGACGCAATATAAGGCAATTGGTTTACCTGAAATAGGTTTGTTTGTGTTTGAGAAGTTCACCAGTTGACGTGAGCAGATTTTCTATTTCTTATTGACAATTTTTATAGGCTCTTGGAAGATGGTTGGATCTTATTCTGAAAAATAGATAATTAAGAATTATATTAACGAATTCCAGTTTATTCTTATTTTATTATATTGGTGAATGTATTGGTTGTATGTATGTAGGAGTAAATGAGTAGGAGGAGAGGGGGGAGAAGGGAAAATGTCTAAATGACCTCCTCACACTTACCTATCAGATAAATCAATATACGCCAGTCATACTAATTATAAGTTTCGTAAAAGATTTCGGTACCGTGGATGATGATTTGTTTCGATGCAATTATCCAACCACTCGAAAGAAATATTAGACGAATCAAGAAGTCATAAATCGCAATGAATTGTCATTTCGAATACTTTGTTAGTAAGGTATGAAAGAGAGAAAGATATATATATATATATATATATAAAGTCAAGATGATAAAATGTGAGAGAAGAGGAGGATTGGGTGGGGGGAAGTAAGGCGAAGAAACCAGGAATAACTAATAATCATCGAAAAGTTAATTAAGATATTGTCAGAAATTGATTCGTTAGTAAATTTATAATTTCTGATTATAAAAAAAATATTATTAAATGATTTATTATGGCTGTTCATTACAATCATTTAAAATTTTCTCATTTAATCATATAAACATACATATTATTATTATTTTTTTTTTTTAAATTTTAATTAAATTTACAAAATCATAAGTAACTAAATATACCATATATAAATATATATAATTAAATTTATTTTAAAGACATTTATTATAAAATATTTATTTATTTATTATTTAATAATCATTTAAAACGAATAATTTAATAGAAGTACACATGAAGATAATTTATTAACAAATAGTTTACATTCATAAATTCACAAATAAATGAAAATCAGCGAATAAAATAATTAGACATGAAAGATATGAAATGAAGTACAGTTGAGATATGTTTACTATAAAAAAGAAAAAAATATAAATGAAAAAATAATTTAATTAAATAAACAAGTTTAGAGATGAAAAAAGGGTTAGCTTATAAATATTAACCAGTTTATAAATTTTTTGAATTGTTATTTTTCTGGGTGCCTTTTAACATTTTAAAATTTTAAATAAAAACGAAATTCTTTTTATTTAAGAAAAATAAATTTCTTCAAAATAGGATGGATGTGTTATTAAATTATCTAATTAAAGTAATAAAATAAAATATATTCATTTAATAAATAATTTATCGAGAAATATATATATAATATTAGTAATAATAAATCCTTGTAATTCAAAAAAAGAAGAATATGAAGTAATCTCTGGATGCAAATGATAGATCTTTATTTATCATTAAATTAATCCGGTTCGCCTACTATAATGAACGATCTCTTACTAACTAATATAAAGTGGTGGGTGGTAGTACGATTAGTTGAAATGTGAAAAGTACCAGACAAGACAAATTGTATGCAAATGGTACTTTCATCTTCCATTTCGATAATATAATTAACCTAATAATTATATAGACAAAACAAAAAATTACGAAATTTTCATTCAGAGAATATTCAAGAATAATGTATTTTTATTTTAAATTACCTCCTGTTGATATTATAAATTTGGCAATTTTCTTATTCCTTTAGTATAATACCTTCAAGTTTATATATATTTTATTTTAAAGCAATATATAGTATATATATATTATTTGTTCGTTTAGGTTTTCGTGAAGGATTTTATTATTATTTATTTCCGGGTTATTTTCATGTCTAATTGTGAGATTTGAATCTCGTCGTTTCGGCGCCCAGTTTGGCGCCATTTTCAAGAGAATTTATTTAGGAGGGAATATTTTGGGATTCTGGATCGTAGTCAGTGGGCCAACGACTCGATGTTGGACTTTTGGGTTCAATGGATGGAAGATTTTTGGATTTTCAGAACACAGTAAATGTTAAAATAACCCACAAATAATTATATATATAAAGTAAAAATTAATAAGTTTGTGAAACAAAAATAAATTTTAGGACACACTACAAAAGAAATATTATTTCTGAAGAGAGAAATAATAAAAAGAAATACCTTAAATATAAGTAATATATATTATTTGGACAATCTCACATATTATTTAGAGTATAAATAAAATTAATATAATACAATAAATATATAAATAAAATTCATAATTGATGAAATATTAAATTTTCTTTTTGTTGATTGTCATAATTTTCTACTTCATATTAATTAATATTAATCTTATCATTAGTTTAAAAAGTAAATTACCAATCGGAGTGTTTTTAGTCTGTTTAATGGGAAAGTGATTAATTAATTTCCTAATGCGTTCAATGCACAGTTACTGATTACTGATACTTTTCAACTCTAGAACAACTACCCTCCACCTCTTCCTTAATTCCACATTACTCTTCTTTTGACTTACAATTAAACTTTTTTAGATGCTAGTTTATCTTTTCAGATCAGACGCACTCTAAATTTATCCAAAATAATAATAATAATTATGTCAAATATTTCCAGAATTCAATACACAACAATTTTATTAAAATTATTAAGTTGACCTGTGGCCAGGCGCAAAACCGACCGACGGTTTGAAATAAATTAATTTCCAGCTACAGAAACAATTTCAAATAATTTAAATGTATCTATTAATGCAATAAAAAACAGATATGGATATAACAAAAATATTTTTAATTTTATTTTATTTATAATATATAAGTAGGAGCTGGCTGTGACGTCATGAATGGCTGGGTGACGTCGTATAATTTTAAATTAAGAAAAAACTAATGAAGAAGATTTTCTCGGGGATAAAAACCAATACATGATTCGTATAAAACGTATAAAAGCAATACATGATTCATGGAGATATGTAAAAAATCTCCTCATGTGAAATTTGGTGTGAAAATAACCCTTCCTAATACTACCACTTCCGGTTTCTGGATATACAGCAAAAGTTGATTAATTCATCATACTGTTGCATTAAGTAAATACACCAAATTTCATCAAAATCCTTTGAGCCGTTCAAGCTGTACACATCTATACGGACGGACAGACGGACGGACAGACATCATGCTAAAAATACTTTTTTCTGTTAAGAAAATGCATGATTCGTGGAGATATGTAAAAATCTACACATGTGAAATTTGGTGTGAAAACAATACATCCCTTACTATCGACGGTCGGTAAAAATATCGTGTGTGTGTATCAAAATAACAGTAAAATAAATATACGTATACAGTCAAAAGATTAAAAAAAATAACATTAAGCAAACCATACTCTTCAGCTCTAAGATCACAGCTTGTAGAACATTCAGGGTTATTGATTACAGAAAAATGTATATTGAATTGCAATAGTAAGATTATCAAGTTCATTATTCACTTCATATGTTGCAGATTACATTACATTACATTACTAGCAAAATTTTAAAAATTGGAGTTAATCGGTTTGGCTTCTGAGTGGGACATATCTATAATGTTGACAATTAATTTAACAAATTATTATTTTTAGTATTATTTTTGTTAAAATTTAATTAAAAAAATGTCCATTACTAATACAAATACAATAATTAATAATGTAATTTATAATTATAAAAAAAAATAACTTTTTATAAATCCTGTCAAGTCATCTAAGTGGAGTAAAAACTTAAAGGTGTTCTATGATCAGTAGAGCGGATCTTTATCTTGATTTTCTTGATCGGTGTCACTACTTTTTGTTATAAATCATTTGCCAATTTTGATCGCGAATATTTCCACCAATATTTGAATATAAGTATATACTTGGACAGAAATTAATATATTTAAGCATTAAGAAATAAATTATAAATAATTTTAATCAATCAATCAATGAATATATCTTTATATTGATTGACTATAAAATTTACTAACAAAATATATAACATCACTTAAATGATATAGAAAAAAAAAACAATTTAGATGAAATGTTTTGTAAAATGAAACCATTAAAAATAAAATAGTTAATAAACCCATTCAATTTATTTGCATTTATATATTTTTTCTTCTGGAATGTACTACCTGGAGACCGATTTCTCTTAAATGGGAACAATTCTTTTACCCATAAGCGATATCTTCAAAATTCATTGCCCCTTTAGTAAGCCAGTAAGTAAGCATCACGCGTATCTTAGTACTTTTCCAGCTCCATTAAGATATCCGGTCACAGGCGACACTTGTTTCTTGGCAATAAAATCCCAAACGTTATTATCATTTCAACTATTTATTTATTTATTTATTTATTTATCAATATTCGCCTGTGAAATCAATTCATATTGTACATTACTATCGACAAAGTAAGAATAGAAATGATCTATTTTTCTTGAAAGATTTGAATTAATTTTCTATTGAATTTATTAAGTGGGTTTGAATCATTTTAATTGATACTGAAAGAAGAAGGGAGAGGAGGAGAAAATAATTAAGCTAGTTTTTTTTTTTTAATTCATCGTACTTGCTGTATTTCTCACCGTATTAAAAGATGTAAGAATTGAAAAGAACATCAAAACGTGTAAAAAATATTAATTAGTGTGAAAATAATAATCTATAAGCTGTTAGAAGAAAATAAAACTGAATTACCTATAAAATATATAATATCCTTTTAACTATGATCCTTGATTTCTTTTAAAAATTTTAAATTTAATTAAAAGGATTATAGTTTAACTATTATATATAAATAGATTGCTTTTGGATTAAAAAAAAAACAAAATTGTATATTTTATACAAAATGGCTATGGCTTCCCGTGTGTTTCTTTGTCAAACCTCTCCTTTCCATACTTCTTTGGAGCCTTGGTATCATTCCTTTAGGAGTCTTCCCCTTTTTACTATCTCGCCAGAGATATATTGCGATCACGAAAATTTTCGATGTCGAGATTTTAATGTTTTTATATGTTTTGAAGGTTTTTCACTAGGGTTGTGAAAAATGTCTGTCTGTCTCTCTCTCTGTGTGTGTGTAGACAAGATTACACAAAAACGGTTTGAGCTAGAATCATGAAATTTGGTATTCGGGCATTATTCAAAATTCGTAGTTTTCTATCAACTGTTGAGAAATGTAGCTCTTTCGGAAGAGGGTCATTACCTACCACGTTTTCATTTTTTTTTCCTCTAAACTGACCGTAAAAATCAAGATATTTGTTTTATAGTTTTTCACATGATTAAAATTTGTATAAAACAATTTCAGAGTGATCGAAACGCTGAAAGTACCGGAATTAATTTTTTAACACGTTGACTGGCATTCACGCGCCAGCACGTGACATGGTGTCATCATCAAAGAGCCGAAAACGTGCTAGTCTAATAAATATTATTTAATAATTTTATAATTTATAACTTAATCCTATTCAAATTGCGAGATAATCGAGTGGAGACACTCCAGATTATAAAATATTAATTTATTATATGTGCCACTCAGAAGCTAAAGCGTTTAACTCCACATATAAACAAACTGAGAAATGAAGCTGAAAGATCACAGCTTGTCATATTATCATATTGTATAATTTACTTTATTTCAAATTATAACATTGACTGTTTATTATAGTCACTGATAATAATTTTTAAAAAAATTAAACAATTTTCTATTTACCGACCGACGATAGTAAGGGAGGTATTGTTTTCATACCAAATTTCACATGTGGAGATTTTTACATATCACCACGAATGATGCACTTTGTATTGGTTTTATTCTCGAGAAAAATCATCTTTATTAGTTTTTTCTTAATTAAAATTATATGACGCCATCCAGGCATTCATGACGTCACAGCCTGGTCTCACATATATATTATAAATAAAATAAAATTAAAAATATTTATGTTCTATCCATATCTGTATTTTATTCCATTAATAGATATATTAAAATTATTTGAAATTGTTTCTGTAGCTGGAAATTAATTTACTTCAAACCGTCGGTCGGTTCGGACCTGGCCACAGGTCAACTTATTTTTTAATAATTTATTTTTATTTTTTATTTTTTTTGTTAATAATTATTACATTTTTATTTGTTCTAAAATTATTTCTACTTTATTAATTGTTAATAGTTATTACATTTTAATTAACAGTTTTCGGAATAAGTATTCTCTTATTTTATAGAGATTTTTATTGTTTGTCTCAAAAGTCTACCTACAATATTTCATTACCATTGTATGATTCAAAATAAAATTCAAAATATTTAATAGGACATGAATCTTAGTATTAATTTATTTTCATTATATTAGATTGATTAATAAAATTCAAAATATTTAATAGGGCATGACATGATCTTAGTATTTTTCCCATCCCAGAATATTTGCTAATATTACATGTTGGAGTTCCAATTACCTGCATATTTAATGGCAATTTCAATGCTGGATATACGTTTAAATAAAAAATTAAAAAAATTTGAAGTAAATGGAATTATTATACTTAATAAATCTATATATAAATTTAATATATATTCAAACAATAATTGAAACAATATAAATAAAACGATTCAATATTTTACTTACATTGTGATTTATATTTCTATTTTTATTACAACTGTTATTATGGGTATGTTATTTTTGACAGTTTAAAAAAAATTAAAAATATTTGAATGTGTAAGTTTATATGTAGCGCCATCTGTCGATAGTTTTGTGACACTACATACTTTTACCAAATATTACTAATTAAATTAATTTTGGATGAATTAATTTTCGATTTAACTACACTAAAACCTTCCCTGGGATGCCCACAACAATCCCTGAAAGTTTCACCGTAATCGGACGGGTAGTTTTTGAGTATTTGACAGACAGACACACAGACATTGCCTTTTATATATATAGATTAATGTGATAATTGTTACGTTAATTGTATTTATTTTTTACACGCTTTTATTGCCTCTTATTTTGATTTTTCGTTCAATGTCTCTTAAAAAAAAGATAAATTTTTAGCGACCGACGATAGTAAGGGAGGTATTGTTTTCACACCAAATTTCACATGTGGAGATTTTTACATATCTCCACGAATCATGCATTTTCTAAACAGAAAAAAGTATTTTTAGCATGATGTCTGTCCGTCCGTCCGTCCGTCCGTATAGATGTGTACAGCCTGAACGGCTCAACCGATTTTGATGAAATTTGGTATATTTACTTAATTCATCAGTGGGATGAATTGATCAACTTTTGGTGCAATTCCGGAAACCGGAAGTGGTAGTATTAGCGATCGACGATAGGAAGGCAAGGGTTATTTTCACACCAAATTTCACATGAGGAGATTTTTTTATATATCACCACGAATCATGCACTTTGTATTGGTTTTATCCTCGAGAAAATCTTCTTCATTAGTTTTTTCTTGATTTAAAATTATATGACGTCATCCAGCCATTCATGACGTCACAGCCTGGTCTTGCATATATATTATAAATATATTATGATAGGGACTCTTAGAGAAAAGTGGATGCTGCAGCTGAGAACTTTCGAAAACTGTATAGACACAGAGTTAGATAAATATAACATATGCAATAATAATATATAATTAATTTACTGATTAAATTAAAATATATATTTTCTAAGAAAACAAATATATGTCTTATCTACTTATACTGATTGAAACAAAATGGATGAAAACCTTTTACATACAGACTTTCAACCAAATACTATCACTCGGGGGTACAGGGGGCGGAGCCCCCGTCTAGGCGTGAAGAGCGCCTGGAAGGCGCTCTGATCAGCTAGTTATAAATAAAATAAAATTAAAAATGTTTATATTTATTATTTATGTTTCCATATCTATTTTTATTACATTAATAGATATATTAAAATTATTTGAAATTGTTTCTGTAGCTGGAAATTAATTTATTTCAAACAGTCGGTCGGTTCGGACCTGGCCACAGGTCAACTTATTTTTATTAGTGTTTTCGAAATCTGGTCCTCCGGCCGGGAAGACATTTTGAAAATTGTATTTTGGCCCGCGCTTAAAAGTATTTTCCCAACCCTGTATGGGAAAAAGAAAAGGGCTGTATTTAGGGTTTTCCCGGAAATTATTCGATCCATGCTTGGATTTCAACTAACATTTAAAAAAAAAATTGGCAAAATAGAGTTATGGCCTTACCAACCCATTTTGCTATTCATTTGTATGTAATAGATTATTATATTATATTAAATTTCAATTTATATATTATCTAAAATAATTTTTCAAGAAGCAAAATATTCAGGTATTTGAAAAATCTATGAAACAATTTATTTTTAACTTTGTTCCTTGTTCATTAACAATTGAATTTTGTTTACTTGTAGAAGAATGAAAAAAAGGAGAAAGCAACAAAAACGACTTTTTCAAAGCTTTTGTGTTTACTTGAAAAGAAGAGACAATAATAATAAGAATAACAATACAACAAAAAGGATCTTGGCCAAAGATACTTCGGATGTGCTATTTTAGTTCAAGAAAAAAGATATTCAAGGGTTTTTTTTGGTTTTGAGATAAGTTGGAATAAGAATTTATTGAAATTTATAATGTATTTAGAAAAAAATTGAAACCATGAATTTAACACAAATACATATTTTGTTAAGTTCTAAAACATCTTATTTTAACTGAACTTAATATTTTTAATTATTATAATATATTATTATAAATTATTAATTTAAAAATCGAGAACAAAACATTCATGGGTTCTCTTTATTAAAAATATTCTTAATTATTTAAATTTTTACAAACTTGTATTAATTTATTAGACTAAAATTGTAAGAGAAACCATATAATATAATAAATATTATGTAGATATATTATATAAGGATTTATTTTTATATTATATATAAAGAATATAGGAAAGGATATTGGATTGAATAAGGAAAATAAAATAAATTCACAAATTTCATTTTATAATATTTATTAATATTCAATGAATTATTATTATTAATATTAATTAAGATATACATTACAAATATTAAATACAATCGCCATTTTTTAAATAAAACATCAATTACTATATAATGAACAAGAATAGTATTTATTTTAAAAGAGGCATTTATAATATATGACTTAAATACTAAAATAATTTTATAAATTATTTAAAATTATTTTTTAAATAATTTAATTTCAATAAAATAAAACAAAATTACAAAATGTTTATTTATTATTATTCTACAATAATATCTTTTAAAAATTGTGCAATACTTACAAATACTAGAATAATATATTTATAATATATTTAACTTTAACAATATATTTTTTCATTTAAATACAAGCATACAATGGTAATTTATTTAATTTTTTTTTATATTAAAGTAGTATTTATTTTCAATTATTAAAAACTATATTTAAATATTTTTAATATTATTATTATACAATATAAAACTTAAATATTAAAATAACTTAAACTTTTATAACGATCATAAGAAATATTTATAAACATTTATTTTTAATATTCATTAAATAAAAAAAATAACTTTCGATAATACTTGCACAAGGTAACAATTCTTTTAAATTCTTATGAGTATCTCGAGCATACACATTAGAACCCAAGGCCCAACCCCTATTTTCTTCATCAGGGTATTCTTGTTTAATGTACAATGTATGAACGCGCAAGTTATTTTTAATTCTGCTGAAATCAATTTTTATCTTTGTGCCATCAAGATTTAATTGATAGAATGTTTTACATTGAAAAATGTATGGAAGTACTTCATTACATATTTTTACACATCCAAACAAAGATAAAATATTTAATTTTTTTATTTTAAAGATATCCTCTAGATCACTAGAAATTAATGAATGACAGCATTCTAATCGGAGGTCAGTTAAATTTTCAAACTTATTAAGCATTTTCAAGGCATTTTTCTGGACATCTTGGCAAAAAAATATATTCAAATTTGTTAATGGTAACCTTTTTTTAAGAAACACTTTAACTAGTTGCTCTGTAAAGGATTGAATATTCAAAAGCATTACTTTTTTCAATTTATCTAATGATGCAATTTCAAAATAACTCCTGAGAATATTTTCTGGGCCAGAATATCTAATCTGTAGATGTTCTAAATTTTCTAATTTTGACAAATAAGATGGCCAGGTAGTATTATTCCTAGCAATAGCGATTTCTAATTCTCTTAAATTAGATAAGTTAAATATTGTTTTCAATGATTCAATTGTTTTTATCCATAAATAAGGCAAATTTAATGTTTCCAGTTTGTTCATTTTCATTAATAATTTATTTATATTTTCTTTACCAAAACATTCAGATGGAAGACTAAACTTTTTTAAATTTGGAAAAAAATAATTAATACCCCATAGAAAAATATCAAGATTTAGTATAGGCCCTTTTATAATAATTTCCTCTACCTTATTGAAAATAGGATAAGTTGGCGATTTACCTTCTTCGACATCACTTGATAATTTTATTAGAAAATCTCGTATTATTTTTAATTTACTTATGGAGTAAACTTGAAAAACAATTTTTTTTAATCTTGGCATGGATGAATGTTCGATAAACTTGATTAAATATTTAAAATTCGATTCATTTACATCAACAGTTTTTATTAAAAAATAGAATCGTTCAAAAAACTTAGCGGAGAAGGAATCTAAATCGTGTAAAAATATTGTAGGTGAAGAAACAATTCCAGAATTGATAATCGCATCGTAATAATATTGATCTTCACTAAAAAGAACTAATTGTTCAAATGTTGAATATTTCAGAATATTACCTACTAATTCTTGCGGTAATCTCTTCATATGTTGATGTAATTCTTGATCACAACTGTAATTTACAGTTGTTTCATTTACAGGAGTCATCTTCTGAACACACTGGTTGTTTTTTTCCATCTTTATAGATGGTATGATTAAAAAACAAAAAATAAAATCAAAAACAAAACAAATTGGAAAGTACACTCAGTACGCAAGTGTGCTAATGTTGACTTGGTGAGATGCAGAGAGCAAATGATAGCTGAAGTAAATGGAGGGTGCCGTTTATGTCGAAAAAAGGTGTGTCGGAACTGGCAACCAATCAGAAGACCCCTTAAGTAAAAATAAGAAGAGTGGGGTTCGAACCTTTTTTCTATCTCTCTATTGTATTTTTTCAATATTTTGATTTTCTTATTTTTTTAGTCTCTCTTTGTAAAGATAAAATTATAACTTTCAAATGATTTTAAATGTAATTATTAAAAAATCAGGAATTATAATTATTAAAAAAGTCAAAATTGTTCATCAAATAGCCTTTTTATCTATATGTTCAAAAAATATACATAACATAAGTATATCTTTACTATCTCGCCAGAGAATTCATCATTAACTTTAATGGTATAAAATATTCATAATTATCTTCAAAATGAAAATCTATCCTGAATTAAAATTTTATGCTTCCGAATCCGTTGAAAAAAAAATAATCGGAGCAATACAAAAGGAGTTAGTTACTAAAAGTAATTAATCACTAATTGTATTACAAGTAATTAAATATAATTCTCATTTTGATGAAAAATCCATAAAATAAATGAATCAAATATAATTTCTATTTATAAAGTGCAGCAAGTAGTAAATGAAGGATTATGATTTTTATTTCATAATTTTAATTAAAATTAAGGATATTGTAATTAAACAAGTACGACAAAATAAATTCATAAAGTGTATTATCAAATATTTATTGAAAGTTTTAATATTCATTTAATAATATATTTCAAATAATGTTTTTCGTTGTGTCTGAAATGAATACATCGATAAACTTTGTCAGGCTTATAGAAAAATTATTTGATTCTTTCAAGTCCATGAGAAAAACCTTATTTTATAAAAAATGTTTATATTTATATTATTGTTAGTTTCTTTTAAAAATTGTATTTTGTTTAATTGAAAAGGAGAAACAATAATAATACAACAAAAGGCAAATTTATACCGGTTAGTTATTAAAGTTCCGAAATTGTAATGGTGAATGTGATAAAAGCTTCTTATTTGATGAAAATTCATTCAGTTTGGGCCAATTCTAAAAATATATACGTATATATACTTTTAGCCAACACCCCACTCTGGATTTTTTCGGTTCGGTTTGGATATATTAAAATTATATAATTAATTAATTTTTTAATCCAAACCAAAAAAAAAAATCGAAGAGTGAGGTTAAAACATTATTATTTATTTAATTAATTAATTTTTAAATTCAAACCTAACCAAAAAAACCCGAATAGTGGGTTAAAAAATTAATTAATTATATAATTTTCCTATATCCAAACCGAACCGAAAAAAACCGAAGTATGGGGTGTTGGGGAAAAGTAATATATATAATGCGATGAATAATGTTCCTTTAATACGTAAGTACCCTTTTTAGTTGTGAAATATAATATATTGTAATTCGTGACATCTTACGACATATTGTCTAACCAAAAATTATTTTTCTGAGTATAGTAACTACTCAAAACAAACCTGTATTATATTCTACTGGCCTAATAAGTTATGATGTTTATCACATTTACCATTACGATTTGGATATTTCCCAAATTTAATGGTGATTATGATTATAAGTGCAAATTTCTTAAATTAAGAAACTTTTGTTACATTCCCCATTACGATTTCGGGACTTTATAAACTAACCGGTAAATTGATTATGTATAATCACCAAATTTATCATTTTTATTGTAAGATATATAGTATGAATATAATAACAGTAGTGAATATCTATATATAATATATATATTAAATAATTATAATAATAAATACATATATAATATAAGTTATATTATATATTATAAATAAATTATATTTTTTACTGGAAATAATACATATAGAAATTTTCATAAAATTTATTTTCATCAATGATCATTTGATTACGTTTTTATTTTTAATATAAATTTAATCGAAAGATTTCATTAAATTCAATGAAAATAAATCAATTATTAAATTAATTTTCTTTTTATTTTTGTTTTTGAATTTTTTCTACTTTTTGTTTTTGTATATAAATTGTATGAATGATGTTTATTAAATGTATTTTGTATTTAAAAATAATATTTAAGTAACTATTATATTTTAATCCAGGGTCATTTAAAAGATATATCTTATCTTATTATGCTAGCTAAAATTGTATATATATTTCTATATATATATAACCATTGGTTCTCAAAAACCGCTCTAACGATTTTTTTCAAATTTACACTAGATATAGTATTTATAAAGAAAAATTGAGTTTTATTGATCACATCTCTTGAAACTTACAGCTTCATTATTAATTTCTTAATTGAAAATTATATATGGGTGTGACGTCATCAATTTTACTTCAATTAATATTTTTTTTATATTTAAAATATTTTAAAATAAAATAAATTTCGAAATAAAATTAAAAATATTTATTTTTAATAATATATATATATATATATATATTTATTAATCTTAATTAATTAATTATTAACAAAAAAATACGGTTGGTTGATTCCCGCTTTTTTTTAAATGAATTGTATTAACATTTTTTTATATATTTAAAATATTTTAAAATTCATTATTTAATTTCAAAATAAAATTAAAAATATTTATTTTTAATAAAATATATATATATATTTATTAATCACTCTCAAAAAAAACAAAAACAAAAACAAAAAAAACATATAATTCTTGCAAAGAGATTAAAAATGTCATTTTATAGAAAGAAATATAGATATATACAATTTTAGCTAGCATAATAAGATAAGATATATTAGTCTATTGGGTAAAGGCACTGTTTTGAATAGTCAACTTAGCAGGATCGAAACCGGCGGAAAAAAATTTTTTTTTTTTTTTTATCTATTATTTTATATTTATTTATTCATTGTTCTTTGATTAAATTTAATTTCTTTTATTTTATTTTATTAATTAAAATGATGCAACATTTAATAATTGTAATATTGTAATAAATTTTATTTTTTTTATTTTATTAATTACTTATTAGTCATTAACTAATAATTTAATATTAATTCAAAATTTTATAAATTTTTATTATTTAATTTTGCTTTTGTTTATATATATATTTTAATTAACTTATCTTATCTTTTAATTTATATATGGACAAATGACACTCATATTGAAATTTGACTCCCGCCTTTTTTTAAAAGATATTTTTTTTATATTTAAAATATTTTAAAATTTTTTATTTAATTTCGAAATAAAATTAAAAATATATATTTTAATAATATTTTATAATTATAAATTACGATATATATTTATCATTCTTCCAATAAAAAAAAAATATTCATGCACTTAGAAACATATATTATATCTAATAATACATATTTATGTATTATTGAGGACCCCAAGTTCCATGCAATGATGCAACATTTAATAATTGTAATAAATAATTAAAGAATTGTATATCAGCTCGGTGTCCCAAGTATTAATATTACCAGCCAAACCCAATATAATAATGAATTATTTTTTTTTAACTTAATTACCTAGCCGAGGCTCGGGGTCCCGGTGTGATCTTAATATATTGTCAGAATTAGATAAATAATGTAGAGAAAAATTATTTAAAAATAGATATTTATTTAAATGAAATAAAATTATTTAATTTACAGAATGAAAATGTCTATAATAATGTCTAAACATTTTTTCGAGCGACAGCTCGGTATCCCAGGTATTAATATTACCAGCCAAACCCAATAATAATGAATCATTTTTTTTAACTTAAGTACCGAGCCGAGGCTCGGGGTCCCGGTACTCTAATCTTATTATGCTAGCTAAAATTGTATATATATATAACCATTGGTTCTCAAAAACCGCTCTAACGATTTTTTTCAAATTCACACTAGATATAGTATTTATAAAGAAAAATTGAGTTTTATTGATCACATCTCTTGAAACTTACAGCTTCATTATTAATTTCTTAATTGAAAATTATATATGGGTGTGACGTCATCAATTTTACTTCAATATTTTTTTTATATTTAAAATATTTTAAAATAAAATAAATTTCGAAATAAAATTAAAAATATTTATTTTTAATAATATATATATATATATATATTTATTAATCTTAATTAATTAATTATTAACAAAAAAATACGGTTGGTTGATTCCCGCTTTTTTTTAAATGAATTGTATTAACATTTTTTTATATATTTAAAATATTTTAAAATTCATTATTTAATTTCAAAATAAAATTAAAAATATTTATTTTTAATAAAATATATATATATATTTATTAATCACTCTCAAAAAAAACAAAAACAAAAACAAAAAAACATCTACGTCTGCTAAGAGATTAAAAAATGTCGTTTTCATCATCTAACTATTATTAGTCTAATGGGTAGAGCGACTGTTTTGAATAGTCAACTTAGCAGGATCGAAACCGGCGGGAAAAAAATTTTTTTTTTTTTTTATCTATTATTTTATATTTATTTATTCATTGTTCTTTGATTAAATTTAATTTCTTTTATTTTATTTTATTAATTAAAATGATGCAACATTTAATAATTGTAATATTGTAATAAATTTTATTTTTTTTATTTTATTAATTACTTATTAGTCATTAACTAATAATTTAATATTAATTCAAATTTTTTTTTTATTTTTTATAAATTTTTATTATTTAATTTTGCTTGTGTTTATATATATATTTTAATTAACTAATCTTATCTTTTAATGACACTCATATTGAAATTTGACTCCCGCCTTTTTTCAAAAGATATTGTTTTAATATTTTTTTTATATTTAAAATATTTTAAAATTTTTTATTTAATTTCGAAATAAAATTAAAAATATATATTTTAATAATATTTTATAATTATAAATTACGATATATATTTATCATTCTTCCAATAAAAAAAAAATATTCATGCACTTAGAAACATATCTAATAATACATATTTATGTATTATTGAGGACCCCAAGTTCCATGCAATGATGCAACATTTAATAATTGTAATAAATAATTAAAGAATTGTATATCAGCTCGGTGTCCCAAGTATTAATATTACCAGCCAAACCCAATATAATAATGAATTATTTTTTTTTAACTTAATTACCTAGCCGAGGCTCGGGGTCCCGGTGTGATCTTAATATATTGTCAGAATTAGATAAATAATGTAGAGAGAAAAATTATTTAAAAATAGATATTTATTTAAATGAAATAAAATTATTTAATTTACAGAATGAAAATGTCTATAATAATGTCTAAACATTTTTTCGAGCGACAGCTCGGTATCCCAGGTATTGATATTACCAGCCAAACCCAATAATAATGAATCATTTTTTTTAACTTAAGTACCGAGCCGAGGCTCGGGGTCCCGGTACTAGAAATTATATAAATTGTTTTATTTTAATCATAAAAGATTATTGAACGGATATTTTAAAATTTTTTTCTAAAATTTTAATGAAATAGTTCCACAAAAGTTTTAGTTCGTTTCATATAAAAAAACATTTGGAAACTCATTTAATAATGTATTTCATTTAAAACCAAAACTCAAAACATTTCCAAACTTTTATAAGTAAACTTAAAGTTAATCCCAACACCTCTTAAAAAAAATTAAATGATATGCCTCAAATTTCATAATTTATTTTTTTAATGGTAATTATATTGAATGGTCATCCACTCATGGATTTAGATGAAACTTTGCCAGTGGATTCCTTGTTTAATTCCAAAGAAACTTTCCATATGCAATATTTCTCGGTCTCTTCTAGTTTACGAGAAAAAAATTTAAGTTTGACAGATTAGCTGGTAATGAACGTCCAAATGTTCAGCCATTAAGTAATGTTTTATTGACTAACTCAGTTATTATTCTCTTAATCTTAATTTTCGATTTTTTTCGGTTCGGTTTTTATATAGGGAAATTATTTTATCAATGAACTTTTTAATTTATGTAAATCTCTACCGAACTGAAAAAAATCCCAGAAAATTAGAGGAGTCCTCTGATATTCAAATTAATAAAACATGGTATCTAAATAGAGAGAACAGTGATTCTCAACCACTCTGCCGCGAGATTATTACAAATGTAAAGATTCTCTTAAACATTTGCGACTTCTTTTTGGTTTTTGGTTCTAAAAAAGAAAGGTAAAACGTTTTGGGACTAGGCTCGTAAACATTTCCAACTTTTTTCTAAATTTTTTTCAATTTGGTTCTTAAAAAAAAAAGGTAAACCGTTTTAGGGACCACTTTTTTTCAATATGGTTAACTTTTACACTTATGTTTTTCTTTGTGTGCCTCCAAATTTTTACATTGTTAAAAGTGTGCCGAGCTAAAAAAAAGTTTGAGAATCACTGAAATAGAATATGAATGGATATATATGCAAATTTTAATAATTTTTATGTCGTAAACTATAAGTGACCCGCAAAAATTGGATAAGAAAAGTTTATTTGGAATTAAAAAGGAAGTCACTGGTAAAGTTTTCCATATAATTACACATTATTATTTATTTATAATTGATTCAGTTATTCTTATTTTTGAAAACATTACTTTGTCATTGCTTTCTTTATTATTTTCAGTCCTTTCATGTTTTGTTTTTTTATTTTTTTCAGCCGGCCGCGATGGCGGAGGCCGCCCTTTCTCGAGTTTATCGGCGACGATGGCTTATGCTCTTCATATTTTTAATGACAAGTGCTGTGAATGCACTTCATTGGATGCAATACGCTATTATCTCAAATATTTTTCAAAAATTTTATACTGTAACAACGCTGGCTATTGAATGGACGAGTATGATTTATATGGTCTCTTATATTCTTTTGGTCTTCCCTGCCAGTTGGATTCTTCAGATTAAAGTAAATTATTTCTAATCACTAGATTTTTCTTCTATAAAAAAAAAATAATAATAACGAATAATTTGGATTTATGTTACAGGGACTAAGAGTATGTCTGCTTCTTGGAGGAAGCATCATGTTAGCATCATGGCAGTGGGATCATGGATTAAACTTGCATCTGGATATCCTGATTGCTCTTGGGTGGCTTTCCTTGGCCAGTCTTTCGTTGCCGTTGCACAAATTTTCACACTTGCCTTACCTCCGAGATTAGCCGAGGTATGTCAAAAAATCCCTTTCTTTGAACTGTCAAAAAACCTAATTATTCCAAAAGATTCTCTAATTAATTATTTTATGTATATTTGAACATACTTGAACATTAAATTACAATTAACGTAACATATTAAACTTAAGCACCAATCATAAAGAGAATAATTTTGGGTAATTATTCAAAACAGTCTTTATATCATGGAATTCGATAAAACTTTACCAATGGGTTCCATTTTTAATTCCTAAGTAACTTTCCTCATGCAATTTTCCGGGTCACTTCTAGTTTATGAGAAAAAAATTATTAAAATTTGCATATTAATTCAAAATAGCTATTATATTTATAATAAAAAAAATCCTCTGATTTTGTAGGTTTTACGCAAGGACAAGGTCTCTCAAGCCGGTTATATCAATCTCAACCTTGATTTTCTTGATCAAAGGCGCTATCATATAACTTTTCCACAATGTTGTTCCCGGAGGCTGGGTTGACTCCGTCCCATAGACTCCAGCTAGGGAAATTCCCTTGCCAGACCCGGGACTTGAACCCGGGACCATGTGAATGTGAGGCAGGTTCGCTACCCACCCAATGGCGCCTTATTTATATTTATAATAGTTTATTGATTTCGCCACAAGAGGGCTTCACTAATTTCTGATAAATTTTTATTTCGGTTTGGAGATTAAATAAATAATTAATTAAATAAATTAATATATGTATATACATTATGATTTTTCAAAATTAAAAAAAAATAAAACTTACTTCTAAATTGGAAGAAACACATAGGATACACATGAAAAGCTAAAATAATGCTGTACTACATAAAATTATGAGGATTCATTATGTTTTTTATTACTAGCCTTAATGATATGAAAAATAAAAAAGTCTTAAATAGTAAAATTGATGCAAGTTATGTAGAAAAAAATTACTTTTTATAGTTTTGCATTGTATGATATCGTTCAAAACATTCACCAATATGTAATCCTGGTTTTAGAGTACATGTATTGCAGATATATCTTGTTTCATGTCTTCCACCTTGACTTTTCTGTCAGAACATACTAAACAGTCCTTTTTCTTTACTTCATTTTTACGCAAAATATGCAATTTGCCGTTTAGTCGTTCTTCCTTGTCTGACGTTGATGGTCTACCTGGAATTTTTGATCCCAATCGGTAGTTTGCTGTCAGTCCATCTACTATTTCTCGATCAAACTTCAAATGCGTCATTGGTCGTTTATTTTGGCGATTTTGAGTTATTTTATATAGTAAATATGCATTCACACTACACAATTCAAGTCCCCAAAAAAATAATTTCCGCCACCATTTCAATGATTTTCTCAGAAAACAATATGACGCTGAATATGAGTCGGCTCGATCTACGCCTCCCATATATTTATTGTAATTAACAATTACAATTGGCTCATCTATAACTTGGATATTACCTCCATGTACTCTTCTAGTTATTGGTTGAGTACCTGAAACGTCCCAGCTGCTAAGTATAGTGACGACACGTTTATCTTTCCATACCAACAATAGCAAATTTTCTGATCTGCAGGCAAATGTATTGTTTTGAGAAAACTTTGTTTTTTTTTATTGAATATGGTATAAACTTTCCATTATTTTGTATAGTTCCTGTTGTGTATATATTTAGCTTTAGCAGTTTTTGTGGGAAGTGGTAAGCTTGTGTAGTACCTATCCGTATATATATGGTATCCTTTACTACCAGGATTACTATCTAATAAGTCTTGGCACAATTTTTGTGCTATTCTTGTACTTATGAGAAGATCAGGTCGTGGTAAACCTTCTGAAGTCAAGCTTCCATAATAGGGTAAAATTGAATATACATACCCTGTTCTTGCATCTGCGAGTACATATATTCTTATTCCCCACTTAGTAGATTTATTTGGATTATATGTCAGAAAAAATATTTAACGGTAACATCAACCCACGTATGCCACGTAGACCGTTTGGACAGAATTTTTTTTTCTATTTTATTTCGAGCATAAATATTTGTCTCTTCTACTATTTTTCGTTCATCGTTCGTTCTAAGTTCATCAGAAAAAAAAGTTTAAAAAAATCTGTAGGTTTTGTGCAGTTATCTGGGATTTATGGGCCTTCAGTTTTTTGGCAGGAAATAAAATCGATCCTATATGGCACATTGTCTTGAAGAGTGACGTCCACCCATGGCCCATAGTTGTCTGTCCTTTTAGTGGTATACTCATCTTCACTGCTGCTTGAACTCATTGGTAAAGGCACTGTTCTTTTTTTATCAACTACGATATCACTATCTGTGCTAATATCAATTTCCTCTTCTTCTTCAAAACTTTCTCTGTCACTATTACTAGAGGAATTTATTTCTTCATGGCCATACGAGTCCAAATAAAATTCGTCATCACTACTTTCCAATTCATTTATAATTTCTTTTTGTAAATGTCGTTTGGGCATTTTCATATTGTAAAAAATTTCAAATTATAACACAAATATAAATTAGACATACACTTGAGTATTTACCGCGTTGACGTTCTATACAAAAGTAATGAAATAGTGAAAATTTCTAAAAGATATATATTATTAAAATTAAAATATATATAATTTAAATTATTTATTTATTATTAAATTTATTAATTAATCATACTACGACAATGAATATGATTATTTAATACAAAATATTTTATTTAAGTATATCATATTTTTTGAAAACATTATTTAAATTAATTGAAAATAAATTTAATTAATTGAATATTATCTAAATTTGATCCGAAATAATGTAAGATGTCGCTTGTATGGCGACATACGAGTGCAACGGTAAAAAAAAAATAATGTCGCCTATTTGGTGACATACGAGTACAAAGGGTTAATCCTAAGACATTTTATATATAGGCATATTACATGATTATATTTTATTACCCATAAGGATATATGTCAGTTGCATATGACCAATATTTTTCTGACATTATATAAATTACCTAAGGATCATCCCATCATCAGCCTCATTTTAATTGAATTTTATTTCTGAGCTTTCTCGAGAATGGATCAAATATTAACTTTTGGTCTACCCTACTAACCACACAGTTTTTAGGTAGATGACGTAAAGTTCACTTGATGCTTAATTTGTCACAAATCTGATAACAAACTTGGTTATTCGATTTTCTGATCAGCCATGATTTCTAACCAAATAAAAAACGATTAGGCTATTAAAACAAGGTTTACCTTAAAATTGTGTTTCCTACAATTTGATCTTAAACTTTTGATAACAGAGGAGTATTCAAAGAAGCTTCCAAATCATTGTTCAAATTGTGTAAATTCTGAAAGAAAATATGTCGAAAGGAATTTTCACTAGTTTATATGATTAACTAATAAAGGTCTAAAAATTACCATTATTATTATATTTGTTCCATTCTTAACTTCCCACTCTTATAAATAGAGAAGTAAGTTTGTTATTTTAATTTTCAGGTGTGGTTTGGTCCAGAAGAAGTAAGCACTGCCTGTTGTCTGGTTGTTTTTGGTAATCAATTGGGAATTGCTTTAGGATTTTTACTTCCACCGATGATTGTAGAAAATACTCCTGATCTAGAAGAAATGAGCCAACAAATACAAATTCTCAACTATATAATGGCCGCCGGACCTTCAGCACTATTACTCATTATTATATTCTGTAATAATATTTGTATAAATATTATTAAATTTAGTATATATATAATTATCAATACAAACCCAATTCTCCACCACTCCCCCCTTCTAAACATGCATACTTTAAAGCAGTGATTCTCAACCTTTTTTTACCGCGACACACTATTAACGGTATAAAAATTTGGCGGTTCACAAAGAAAATGATAAGTGTAAAAGTCTGATCGCATTATGAAAACATTGAAAAAAAGTCGGAAATGTTTGAGAGCCTCTTTATATTTTGAAAATTTGACACCACATTTTAATAATCTTGCGGCACACAAAAGTGTCGCGGCACAGTGGTTTAGAATCACTGCTTTAAAGAAATGAACACATTTTTTTAATTCGTCATCAAAAATTCTATTGAAAAAAAATTAAAAAACATATTAATAATATATGAAATAAACTTCAGACTTTGTACGTCCTACTCAAGGACAACTCGTATCTAAGGTGTCCTAGGATCAGTAGGAGCTATCAACTAGCTTTTTGAGCTCGGTTGAGTCTATTCCATAGACTCCAATTAGAGAAATTCCCTTGCCAGGCCCGGGACTTGAACCCGGGACCACGAGAATGTGGCCCAGCTACGCTAACCTCTCACCCTGTGGTGCCTTAATAATATATGTGAATATTTTAATAATAAAAATTTTAAAAAATCTTCCAATTTTACCAAAAATTTAAAAAATAAAAATTTATTTTTCAAAACATTCTCTATTTTTAAAGAATTATCGTTAAATTTTAAAATATATCTTCATCTTATATCTCTCGTATAATTAAATTAAAATAATATTGAAAATAAGTAAAATGAAAAGAGTTGTACAAATTGATAAACTCATAATTTTTATAATTAAATGAGTTTTAAATATTAATGTTTTTGTTTGATTTAGTCTTTCAAGCGGCTCCACCGAAACCTCCAAGTATGGCTCAGGCCAATCTTTCCAAGAAGTAGATACCGTTCGTTTGGGTTATATTGAATCGCTCAAAAGAATGTTCACTGATAAAAATTATTTATTATTGCTAGTGGCGAATGGAATTAATGTAGGAGCATTCTATGCAGTGAGCACTTAGCTGAATCCAATTATACTGGGCCATTTTCAAGTAAATTTTATTTATTTATTAATTTTCCCACATTACTGATTAATATACAAATTAATGTTTAATTCAACTTGCAAAATGTATTCTATGCGGATGCACCTATTGCATCCGCCAAGATAAAGATACTACAATTTATTATGATTTAATTTTCTATACTATTGATGAATTGTTTTAAAATGAAATAAAAATAGAATGAAATTTGATTATTATACTAATTTTCAAATTAATATATAAATTATTAATTCTGATAAAAACTATTTTATAAACTATAATTCTCTAGAAAAATTTATTTTTTTATTCAAAGTAATTAACATTTTAAGATTATTTTTAATTAATCTTTAATATATCTAATAATAAACAAAAATTATATTATTTTTATTGAGATTTATTTTTTTTCCTTAGGAAGCAGAAGAAGATGCAGGAAGATTAAGTCTAGTAATGGTACTTGCTGGTGTTGTAGCCTCAGTACTTGGTGGAATCGTCCTCGACAAAACACATATGTTTAAGTAAATTACAATGATATTCTACCTTTATATTTTACTTTTAATCTAAAAATTAAATAAATTCATAATTATTATCAAATATAGTTGATATCATTAACCCAGTGATTCTTAACTTTTTTTTTTTACCGCGGCACACTTTTAACAGTTTAAAAATTTGGCCGCACACAAAGAAAAAGATAACTGTAAAAGTGTACCATATTGAAAAAAGTGGTCCCAAGTTTACCTTTTTTTTAGAACCAAATTAAAAAATAAGTTGACCTGTGGCCAGGTCCGAACCGACCGACGGTTTGAAATAAATTAATTTCCAGCTACAGAAACAATTTCAAATAATTTTAATATATCTATTAATGTAATAAAAAACAGATATGGATATAACATAATTATTTTTAATTTTATTTTATTTATAATATATATGTAAGACCAGGCTGTGACGTCATGAATGGCTGGATGACGTCATATAATTTTAAATTAAGAAAAAAAATACCTCCCTTACTATCGTCGGTCGGTAAAAATTATGGCCTTACCAACCCATTTTGCTATTCGTTTTTATGTAATAGATTATTATATTATATTAAATTTCAATTTATATATTATCTAAAATAATTTTTCAAGAAGCAAAATATTCAGGTATTTGAAAAATCTATGAAACAATTTATTTTTAACTTGGTTCCTTGTTCATTAACAATTGAATTTTGTTTACTTGTAGAAGAATGAAAAAAAAGAGAAAGCAACAAAAACGACTTTTTCAAAGCTTTTGTGTTTACTTGAAAAGAAGAGACAATAATAATAAGAATAATAATACAACAAAAAGGATCTTGGCCAAAGATACTTCGGATGTGCTATTTTAGTTCAAGAAAAAAGATATTCAAGGGATTTCTTTTTGGTTGTGACAATACAGTGGCGCAACCAGGATTTGATCCTGGGGGGGTTTTGACTAGCCGCCCCACCTTCCTATGGCGCCCCCCCCCCTCCGGGCTCTCTCAAATACAAATTTTCATTAAGATTTTTTTTTTATATTAAATATTTAAAAAAGTTTTGTAAATGAAACACTGATTTTACAAAATCTGGCAAAAAAATTTAATTTGTATTGTATTTTACTCGTATTCACAGTTTTAGAAAGAAAATATTTTTTTCCAGCTATAAGTAAATCATTTTAGCTTTTCTCATGAAATAACGAAGCTTATACGATGATCGGAAAATTCTGAAAATTTTTGCTCCAAGATTTTTTCGAGATTTCCACTTTTCAGACGGTTCTGAATCCAAAACTGCAAAAAAAAATTTTTGAACCGGCTTGTTACCGAGATTACGTCTAAACAAAATGAGATATTGTCTTGAAATTTGATATTTAGATGTTTTTTTTGGGAATGATGGGCGGGGATTGGATTGTTTTTGGACAATATCGGTCCATAAATAAGGGTAGTTTAAAGTCGTGTTAAAGCACATTTTATTGATTTTCTCAATAAATACCGATTTTTATGAGAATTATCATACTATTGTATTAAATTTATAGGGAATCGAATTTACTAAAAGTTTCATTATATTCATTTTTACCTAAACTTAATAATAAAGGAGTTATTTATAAAAAACTACTTTAAGATTTCGAAAGCTTTTCGTCCGCCCGTAGTGGCAGGATATTTTGAAAGAAATCATGTAAAAAAATTCGTAAATCCCTAAGTAAAATATCCCTAAAAAAATAAATTCCTAAATAAAAATCAGGTCCTATACTGATGTCTTGTAACCTCCCAAGCGTGAATGAAGAGAATTGTTCTAACCTTCCAATGCATTGTTTGTTCGAGGCAAACCCATCAAAGTGACATCGTAGATGTTCCGATGTTCCAATGTCGAATTCGGGGGTCATAAAAGCCAGCCAAAAATTGTTCACCTAGCCAAGTGCGCTCGAAGTAAGAAAAAAGATCACGAAGTTTTGCCCTGTTGGTCGTCCAGCTAATGCTTGGTAGGCTACAATGACTTTTGATGGTGGTACCAAAACCAAAGCTGCAAACGTTCGTAAATGAGTGGAGTTGTCAGGATTATCTATATCATTATAGAGCTTCAAAACTTCTGGCATTGATTTGATGTTTCTATAAATGCACTGAGCAAAATGAAAAAGACAACCTCTGATGATAGTAAATTTCACAAATTGCGTTATATATTCCCTGGTGAAATATACGGTGCAAATGGTGTATTTTGTATTTGGAATCATTAAGCTATTAAAACATATGCTAATAAACGGAATTTGAGTAAATTCCCTTTATTTTACATACGAATTTTTTTGGAAAAATCACGTGTGTGGGCCCTATGTATTTATTTTTGGACCTATTTTTCCCTACTTTCGGTCCAGGCCCGATTATCTCCTTGGGAGGTCGTGTCTCAGGCAACTGGGTGACATGCTCACCTTGTGATTTAATTTTCTGAGTCACAATTAAAATTAATACAAAAATGAAAAAAATTGTTTTTAGGGATTTTTTCAGTCAGCGATATTTTTATTTAGGGGTTTTCGCTTTTGGGGATTTTCGGTTTTAGGGATTTTTGACTTTTATGGATTTTTTCATTTAGGGATTTTTACCCGTTTCCATTTTGAAAATATTTGTCTTCGCTTCATAATTTTTATGAAATTAGCAATTAATGTATTATTAATAAAAAATATTTAGAATTTGAGTAATATTTTTATTTATTTTATATTTAAATAATAGTCAAATTGGAAAATTTCACAATCATCTAGTAATCTTATATTAAGTCTTTTGTTTTTTATGATTTAGGAGAAATAATAAAAAAAAATTTTATTTCTTATATTTAATTCTGTACGAAAAAATAAGCAATTTTTTTGAGTTGAAATTTGTTTAAAATAAAATAAACTTACTTATTATACACTAAGTTATACTTTAAGAATTATTTTTTTATTCTTTTCTATTTGTAATATAGTACATAATATACAGCAATTTATATTTTTTTCAATCCTGGGGGGGGTTTTAACCCCCAAAACCCCCCCCCCCTGGTTGCGCCACTGTCTCTCTCTCTCTCTTTCTCTTCTCTTCTTCTCTCTACTATCTACTTTCTATTAGATTTTTCTTATATATATACAACTATTAGATGTTTCTCTCTCTCTCTTTCTTTCTCTTTCTCTTCTCTTCATCTCTCTACTGTCTACTATCTATTAGATTTTTCTTATATATATACAACTAGCTATATAAGAAACTCTATCAGGTGGATGGATGGGGAGGTGGATGGTCATCAAGCAACATCTCTCTACTATCTACTATCTATTAGATTTTTCTTATATATATACTATACACAATACCTCTCCTCTTTAATTCTTAATCCCTTCTCATTGTAAATCCAATTATACTTATTTATTGAATTAAATTTAATCAAACTAATTAAGTAAAAAAATAATAATAAATCATCATCTCTCTACTATATAATATCTATTAGATTTTTCTTAAATATATACAACTAATAGATGATTCATTCTCTCTCTCTCTCTCTTTCTCTTCTCTTCTTCTCTCTACTATCTACTTTCTATTAGATTTTTCTTATATATATACAACTATTAGATGTTTCTCTCTCTCTCTCTCTTTCTCTTTCTCTTCTCTTCATCTCTCTACTATCTACTATCTATTTGGTTTTTCTTATATATATACAACTAGCTAAATAAGTAAGAAACTCTATCAGGTGGATGGATGGGGAGGTGGATGGTCATCAAGCAACATCTCTCTACTAACTACTATCTATTAGATTTTTCTTATATATATACTAGCTGATCAGAGCGCCTTCCAGGCGCTCTTCACACCTAGACGGGGGCTCCGCCCCCTGTACCCCCGAGTGATACATAGTATTTGGTTGAAAGTCTGTATGTAAAAGGTTTTCATCCATTTTGTTTCAATCAGTATAAGTAGATAAGACATATATTTGTTTTCTTAGAAAATATATATTTTAATTTAATCAGTAAATTAATTATATATTATTATTGTATATGTTATATTTATCTAACTCTGTGTCTATACAGTTTTCGAAAGTTCTTAGCCGCAGCATCCACTTTTCTCTAAGAGTCCCTATCCTGAGCTACAACCAAATCCTACCCTGTCCCATCTCTCCCATGTCCCTTCCTTCATTGTCCACCCACCTTGATCTTTCACCGGATGTTTCCCAATATTTGCATGTGTGTCTGCATACATATCTACGTATATAATAACTGAATAATAATAATAATAATGTATTAAATGAATATAATTGAAATTTTAGTTTTAATTGCACTTTTTTTTTGGTTTTTATTTTTATTTATTTTTATTGGAATTATTACAAATAATAATAATAATAATAATATACCGTTTTATACGTGAAAATAATAATAATAATAATAATTTATTAAATTAATATAATTGAAATTTTATTTTTTATTATTACATTTTTATTTTTATTTTTTACCGACCGACGATAGTAAGGGAGGTATTGTTTTCACACCAAATTTCACATGTGGAGATTTTTACATATCTCCACGAATATTTCTTAATTTAAAATTATATGACGTCACCCAGCCATTCATGACGTCACAGCCTGGTCTTACATATATATTACAAATAAAATAAAATTAAAAATATTTATGTTATGTCCATATCTGTTTTTTTATTACATTAATAGATATATTAAAATTATTTGAAATTGTTTCTGTAGCTGGAAATTAATTTACTTCAAACCGTCGGTCGGTTCGGACCTGGCCACAGGTCAACTTATTTTGTTAATAATTTATTTTTATTTTTTATTTTTTTTTGTTAATAATTATTACATTTTTATTTGTTCGAAAATTATTTCTACTTTATTAATTGTTAATAGTTATTACATTTTAATTAACAGTTTTCGGAATAAGTATATTCTCTTATTTTATAGAGATTTTTATTGTTTGTCTCAAAAGTCTACCTACAATATTTCATTACCATTGTATGATTCAAAATAAAATTCAAAATCTTTAATAGGACATGACATGATCTTAGTATTTTTCCCATCCCAGAATATTTGCTAATATTACATGTTGGAGTTCCAATTACCTGCATATTTAATGGCAATTTCAATGCTGAATATACTTTTAAATAAAAAATTAAAAAAATTTGAAGTAAATGGAATTATTATACTTAATAAATCTATATATAAATTTAATATATATTCAAACAATAATTGAAACAATATAAATAAAACGATTCAATATTTTACTTACATTGTGATTTATATTTCTATTTTTATTATGGGTATGTTATTTTTGACAGTTTAAAAAAAATTAAAAATATTTTAATTTTGTAGATTATATGTAGCGCCATCTGTCGATAGTTTTGTGACACTACAGACTTTTACCAAAATATTACTAATTAAATTAATTTTGGATTTAATTGAAACAATATAAATAAAACGATTCAATATTTTACTTACATTGTGATTTATATTTCTATTTTTATTACAACTGTTATTATGGGTATGTTATTTTTGACAGTTTCAAAAAAATTAAAAATATTTGAATTTTGAAAATTATATGTAGCGCCATCTGTCGATAGTTTTGTGACAATACAGACTTTTAGCAATATATTACTAATTAAATTAATTTTGGATAAATTAATTTTGGATTTAACTACACTAAAACCTTCCTTGGTATGCCCACAACAATCCCTGAAAGTTTCACCGTAATCGGACGGGTAGTTTTTGAGTCTATAAGAGACAGACAAACCAACAGACAGACAGACATTGCCTTTTATATATATAGATAGATAGATAGATAGACTATACACAATACATCTCATCTTTAATTCTTAATCCCTTCTCATTGTAAATCCAATTATACTTATTTATTGAATTAAATTTAATCAAACTAATTAAGTAAATAAATAATAATAAATCATCATCTCTCTACTATCTACTATCTATTAGATTTTTTTCTTATATATATACAACTAATAGATTTCTCACTCTCTCTCTCTCTCTTTCTCTTCATCTCTCTACTATCTACTATCTATTAGATTTTTACCGACCGACGATAGTAAGTGAGGTATTGTTTTCACAGCAAATTTCACATGTGGAGATTTTTACATATCTCCACGAATCATGCATTTTCTTAACAGAAAAATGTATTTTTAGCATGATGTCCGTCCGTCCGTCCGTCCGACTGTCCTTCCGTATAGATGTGTACAGCCTGAACGGCTCAACCGATTTTGATGAAATTTGGTATATTTACTTAATGCATCATTCGGATGAATTGATCAAATTCATCAAAATTTTGGTGCAAATCCGGAAACCGGATGTGGTAGTATTAGCGACGATAGGAAGGGAAGGGTTATTTTCACACCAAATTTCACATGAGGAGATTTTTTTATATATCACCACGACTCATTCACTTTGTATTGGTTTTATCCTCGAGAAAAATCATCTATATTAGTTTTTTCTTGATTTAAAATTATATGACATCATCCAACCATTCATGACGTCACAGCCTGGTCTTACATATATATTATAAATAAAATAAAATTTAAAATATTTATGTTATATGCCTATCTGTTTTTTATTACAATAATAGATATATTAAAATTATTTGAAATTGTTTCTGTAGCTGGAAATTAATTTATTTCAAACCGTCGGTCGGTTCGGACCTGGCCACAGGTCAACTTATTTTATTATTAATAAAAATGAATGAATTCAAATAGATTTTGTTATTTTTTATTTTTGAGAGAATCACTATTTTTTTATAAATTAATAAATTATTCATTAAAAACCATAAGGTAAACATTTTTTATTTTAAATTTAAAGAAAAACATATTAACATTTATCTAACTGGAAAGCGTACCAACATTATAAATAATTAAATGGAATGAATGAAAAAATTAGAAAAACCAGTCAATGAGTATACCAATAATAAGATGAGGTTATATATATATATATTATATATATATTATATCATATTATATTAAAATCACATAAAGAGCAATAAGGCCGCGGGGACACTGGAAAAATACATTATAATTATTTTTTCGTTAGCCAATCAAATAATTTTTATATATTTATTAAAAACATAATTTTTTCATAATTTAATATAAAAAAAAAATAAATATGAGCTTTGGCCAGGCACAAAACCGACCGGCGATTTAAAATAAATTAATTTCCAAACACCATTATATATATATATATATATATATATATATATATATATATATATATATATATAAAGTATCAAAAAATATTTTTAAAACTGGAATTAAAATGACCATATATATTATCTTGGTTTTTATTTTTAGTTTTATTACTCTATTATTAATTACTACTATATTTTAAGTGAAATATTTTAGGACAATGAAGAAAAAATTAATACTTTGTAAACTACCACTTCCGGTTTCCGGATATATATCAAAAGTTGATGTTCGTGGTACTGAGAATTAAGTAAATATACCAAATTTTATCAAAATCCGTTGAGCCGTGCAACCTGTACTGTTCACGTCTATACGGACGGACAGACAGGCAGACATCATGCTAAAAATAATTTTTTCAGTTAACAAAATGCTTGATTCATGGAGATATGTCGAAATCTCCACATGGGAAATTTGGTGTGAAAACAATACTTCCCATACTATCATAGGTCGGTAAAAACAAAAATCTAAACATTTTTTTCCCGTGACTACAAACACCAGCATAAAAACTTTAATTGTGAACAAAGTCCAGGATAAGAAATTTGATTTTTACTTAAAAATCAATAATTTTCGAAATTAGAAGTATCATATAGAGATAGATATAATAATTTTAAAATTATTTTTCGCGAATAAAGATCCAAAAAAATTTTTGATAAATTTATTAAAATTTCATTTATTTATTTTTTTGTTGGATTATTGATCATTAATTAATATCAAAGTGTTAATTGTTTCATTTCTTAATGGTATTTCACTGATGGCGAGAAATATATTTATTTTCATTTTATTTTTTTCTTAGTAAGTTGTAAATATTTATGAGCGAATTCGCTCCAATTTACACACAAGGTCTGGGGGGAAGGGCATCATTTATTTCATTTTAGAAATGGAAAAAAAGCAAAGCAAGCTTTAGACTTTGTAATGATCGACCCGATGAGCACGCAATCGGGGGATGTGGAGAGGGAGGGGGGGGGATGAGTGGCTGAGTCAAGTTCATAAATCTCAGTGACCGTTGGATCTTTGGTTGTTCCTTTCGAAAGGCGTCAGTGGACGCTCCCAGAGCACAAATAGCCGCCGGGAAAGAAAACCTGACCTGCACTCGCCAGCGGTCATCCCAAAATATATATATATATATATATATATAATCAAATCAGGATTCCCTCCCCTTCCTCACTCTATCCAATATAAATTATAAAAAAAAATATTTATTTCTCCAGAAATTTTTTTTTTTATTAGTATTTAATTCATCTTTAGATACTGATTTGGGTTTTATTATTAATGCTTCATGACTATACCACATGAACTACACTTAAATTATTATTATTCCTACATTGCATATTTTGTCTGTTTCCATCCACCACTCACCACTCCCCATATTTCTGGCCAAGTTAGATTTTGTTTATACTTCATTGTCGCTAAACTAAACTAAACCAAACTCTCACTACTATCTCGCCAAATTTTTGATGTTGAGATTTTGATGTTTTTATATGTTTTGAAGGTCCCTGATATAACAATAAATCCCATTAAATCGAAATGTTTTGTGATTGACTTTAATAATTTAATTTCATTCTGTCTGGTAAATAATTATTTGATTAGTTTTGTAGATATTTAGAATAATAGAAAAATGTTCATGGTTTTAAATAATTTCTATTGAATTGTTTCATAGATCAATCAATAAATTTCGTACATTTCATCTACACTATATTATTTTTACAACAATTAATGAATGAATAGAATACCTTATTTAACTACACGAAAAGAAAGAAATTAAAAATACTAATTAATTGACTTATTGATTGATTTGCTAGGTTTACCAAAACGTCAAAATATTCGTGATTCCAAATGTCAAAGTCAATACTAAACACAGTGTAATTACTAATTTATGGAAAATATTAGTGTGATAGTGTTCTGTTAAAACCCTTCTTCTGGCTAATCCAATCAACCCAGTCAATCATCAGCTTAACCAAATCAATCTAAATCTTAAACCATCTAAACTCATCGACCATACATGGGCATTGGACTGTCTCCTAATGGACAGATCAAATGTAAACCCGATCTCAAAATGAATACCCAAGCGTGAAAATTTGATTTTTAAAATTTATTAATAAAGATTTTAAGGCGCTTCAGGGTAGGAGACAGTATGACTGGCTAAAAAAAAAAAGAAAGAATTTGTATAACAAAAACAATTCTCGCCCTATAAATATTTCCTTCTCCCCACCCGCCATTTTATTTGTAAAAATTATTGTAAACCCTTTTTGCTATGTTATAGGATAAAAAAAATTTTATGCATCACAAATTGGCTAATAAACATAATTTTTTAAACTAAAAAACAAGCATCGCTGGCTCATATTCTCATGGACCCTGAATTTCTCTAGCTGAGGTGTATGGGACGGTCAACCCAGCCTCTGGGATCAAAATTGGGAAGCTACTTGATAAAAAGTAGCGCCTCAGATCAAAAAAATCAACATAAAGGTTGATAGGACACGTCCTACTGATCATAGGACACCTAATTGATATAATTGACTTAATAGGCGTTGTCCTTGCATAAGATGATCAAAAGTCAAAATTATTTTTTTGATATTTATTTATCTAGAAGATATGATTTTAAAACAATGTTTAATTTATTTCCATATAACGCGAATCGAATTTTTAATTTCAATAACAATTGCTGGCACGTGCCGAGGGTAGCCTTAAAAAAAGAATGTAATTGAATGGACTAAAAAAGAATGCTTTTAGTGAGTCATTTTTCAAATAAAAATTTCTTAATTCTCTAATATTAAATATAATAATAAAATATTTTTAATTCTATTTTAATTTCTTTTTTTTTATTTTGAAACCATGAAATGTATCTCTTACCAATTGCAATTCCATATTTACAGACAAAATCTCAGCCCATATTTACAAAACACAATCCCTACAATTAAAAGTAAATTCTCTCTTCTATTTATTTTTATTCCGAGTGTGTTCTTTTGTTTTTATAACCGCTTAAAAAAGAAATTTGATAAATAAGATCTACCTATATTTTATTATATTTTTCAATTTTTTTTTTCATACAACATTTTAAATAAATCATTAATTATTTAAGTCACAAATTGCATGTATGATTGATATCAAACTAAAACAATGTATTTTTTCTTCAATTGGTCATTTATACTAGATGATTGTATGTTAGGTTTGTGAGTCAATAAACAATTTAAATAGAATTCTCTGTGGTTTAAATCAAAGGTGTCTTCATAAATAGAAGCAAAGTGCTTTGTTGGTCACCTGTATTTTCTATCTGAAAACGATTTCACTCTTATTCTATTCACGTGTAATTTATTATTATATACAATCTTCCCCCTCCCCCTCTTCTTCTTTACTCTTTCGGATGCATTCAATCTCAGTCGCAGAAATCAAAGCCCGATGTTGACGTTTATTACTATCGAGCCATTCCATATAAGTTGCTCGCCAGGTTGTCTATCTCACCCAGTCCCACCAACTCCAAGATAATATACAGCCAGTTGGTTTGGGCTTCGTGTGCGTTCAACTTGTTCCAAGATATCTCAATTCGGGGACCCCCAACCAGCCATGATGATTATATAATTCCATCCAAGTGACAAAACCACATTTGACGACAGAAAACTGGACCCTCTTAAATTATCCAAAGACGAGTTGGATGGGTTTTTGTTGTTGTTTGGTAAATATTTTCAAATTCCAAAACATAGATGAATGAAAATAGAGATTCGAGAGGTTGTATAGGTGGGGTGGAAAGACCGAATGGGAAAGTTAATAATATACACGACCATAGAAAATAATGATCACGAAATGTTCATATTCCATATGAGATATGGATTATCTCTCTTCCTTTGACTAATATATAATCTTGTTTATAAATTGATATTTATTTGACCTATACACATGAGAGGAAATTTTATTAATTTATGACAAAATTTCCTTATTAAATACTATAAAAAAAAATCAATAATTTTTATTATTTAATTTTTTTTTTTAATGTAATAAAATTTAATTTATTTACACGAAAAGCATTTAAGTCTCTGATGATAGAAAATTAAAATTATAGACAATTTAGGTATAATTATAAAAATAAAATAATTCACCCTACATTTAATGCATATATGCATATCTGTTATACTCGTAATTTTTGTTCACAACATTTATAATATATGAAATGAAATTAAAGAGTCAAAAAAAAAAAATTATTTCTATCAATATGTATAAATATAGGTAAGAAAAACTAAAATAAAACATCTTTTTAAAATTATTTTATTTTTAAATATTTATTTTATTTTATTTTTATATATATGGTACAGACATAGACATTTTTCTTAACCTTAGTGAAAATGACTCAGGGACCTTCAAAACGTATAAAACATCAAAATCTCGACATCGAAAATTTTCGTGATCGCAATACTATCTCTGGTGAGATAGCAAAAAGAAACAATTTTGTAAAGAGTAGATATGATCTAATAGTACAACATTAATGAGATAATATCCCGATGCAAATCACTTATATTTAGTGGAAAGAGAAGAGTCAAAGAGCCAGATAGGCAGATAGAGAGAGAGAGAGAAATCTTTTGATAAATGCTTTTTCATAAAGAGAACAACATCTCATGGAGTTTCAACGAACCCGGTCGATTATTCATAAATGTTGTTTGTAAATTGAATTGAGTGAGTGGCTGATGTTTACTATTCGCAGCACGTGGGCTTATATCACTCCAAGAGAGTAAGCCTCTCCCCCTCCCCCCCAACCCCGGGTATGGAAGAAAAAAATACACAATTCTCTGACAAAACCCAATGGCTTTAAATGAATAAATTGGTTACCAAACTCCAAAACATAACTCTTTAAGATTAAAGAACAGAAGACGATCTTTTTTTTGGGTTTTTCTTTTGTTTTGTCGTGACTTGAAAAATTTATAGATCTGTTGAATTTTCTTTTTAATGTCGCGCACGCGAATTGTTCATTTATTTTTTGACTAAGACCATAAAGTACAGAACAACAACAGAACAAGGCAAGAAATGGAAAAAAAGAAATCATGCCCCTTATATATACAATATATATATATATATATATAGTAGATGGATGGGGTTGAATAAGCAAAAAAAAAAGCAAACAATTAGTATTAATTCATTTAACTAAGGAATTAATTAAATGAAAAAAAACATTAAAAATAACTTTGAGCTTAATAATGAGTAATTTTTATTTAATTTGATTTGATTTTAAAAATATATTGAAAAATTGAACAAATTAAAGAAAACAATTTAATATTGTAAATTAAATTGATGACTCAAAATAGTATTAGAAATCTTATGCTATGTTTATCTCAACAAAAATTGCATATACATCCTGGAATATAATTTAACAAATACTGGAATTATTAATGATAATTTATATTTAAACGAAATTGAAATAAGCGGGAGTGTCCTCCCCTAGACTTTCCCGCATATAAATAGGTATAAAGAGTTGTGAATGAATATTTAGAATGTGTAAACTTGGTATTGATAAAGAGCCAGTTCGTATTAGTTTATTGGTGTCAAATTTGATATTTGGTAACATTTATATAAATGTATATATATAGAATAAAGTGCTACTTCCGGTTAACTGATATTTTAAATGTAAAAAAAACAGATATGGATATAATATAAATATTTTTAATTTTATTTTATTTATAGTATATAAGGGCTGGCTGTGACGTCATGAAGTGCTGGGTGACGTCATATAATTTTAAATTAAGAAAAAACTAATGAAGATGATTTTTCTCGAGGATAAAACCAATACAAAGTGCATAACACGTGGAAATATGTCCTCACGTGAAATTTGATATGAAAATAACCCTTTACTTCCTCTCTTCGATCGGCAATACTAGCACTTCCGGTTTCCGGATTTGCACCAAAAGTTGATCAATTCATCCTACTGATGTATTAAGTAAATATACCAAATTTCATCAAAATCGGTTGAGCCGTTCAGGCTGTACACATCTATACGGACGGACGGACAGACATCATGCTAAAAATACTTTTTTCTGTTAAGAAAATGCATGATTCGTGGAGATATGTACCTAAAAATATCCATTGGTGTGAAAACAATACCTCCCTTACTATCGTCGGTCGGTAAAAAAGAAACGCTACTTGTATAGGTAAAATGTCACTTCCGGTAGTCAGATCATGATGAAATTTGGTATCTCAATTTTTTTCATATTTTTAAATCTATATACAAAATATGAAGCAAATATCTCGAAGCAAACTGGTACTTTACTTGAAAGGTAAACGCAACCAGTGTAGGTAAAGTACCACTTCCGGTTAACCGATTTTGACGAAATTTTGATAGAAATCTACAAACTGTGAATAATATCGGTGTACCAAATTTCGAAGTCCTAGCTTGATTAGTTTTTGAGTAAATTTGCTTACAGACATTACATACATACATACATACATACATACATACATACATACATACATACATACATACATACACACAGACATAATTCGAAAAATGGTATTTTCCGACTCAGGGAGGTCTAAAACGTCAAGATCTATCGAAATCTCGAAGTCGAAATTTTTGACGATTCCAATACTTCCCTTATACGAAGTATGCGGGAAAGTAAAAAGAGAGGGATTTATGTATTAAAGACTTCTCTTTCTTTTGAAGGAAAAAATATATTATTTTCTTTTGAAAAGTGTGATGAAAGATAAAATATAAAAATTAAAATAATTTTCAAAACTTCAAATAGCTTTCTTTCTCATTTACACTATTCAATAAAATACTATGAAAGATTAAAGAAAATTTATAATTTGTTTCCTTTAAATAACAAACTACAAAAATTCAAATGAACAAAATTAATATTAATATTATTGTTTCTTTTATTAGTACACAAACTTCTGATAATGAAGTTACTGTAGTAATGATCATAAAGTTTAATAAAAATTGATCTTGAAACTTAAAACCGTGTGTTTTTTTATAACTTGCACACACACATTTAACCTATTATTTTTATTATTAATTTTCAGTTTCATTTATAAATTGAAAATTGTTAAAAATAAAATCAGGTTAAATTTCCAAATAATATTAATAATAAATTTCCTAAATTCTAATACTCTCTCTTTCTCTCTGCAGGAAGATGTACCATAAAGTATATTTGAAATCAAATTATATTTAAATTCCAAAACCGTAAAGATTTATTTGAAAATCTATTTTTGGTGATGATAGGAAGATAGGTTGATAAGAGACCAAGACTTTTCTCTCCCCACTCAACTGGTTTCCCAATATTTCTCGAAATCCGTAACCGGATCTTCATCAGATGAGATTAATGCATCTATCTTCAGACATGAACCTGAATATTCGAAATTTCATGATAAATAATTTATTTGACAGGAAAAATCGTTCAAGTATGTGACTAGACAGTATGTCTCCCTCCTCCTCTTCTCCTAACTCTTTCTCTCTTTCATTCTATGAAGAATTTGAAATACTAAAGTCGGAAATACCCTGTGATTATAAATATCCAAATGTAGAGTCATTAAAAATACACACATGGAAAACATACCGACTACTTAAGATTAGATCTTGAACGAATGAGATAGATTTATACAACACGAAGTTTTATTTGTTTCTTTTACTTTTTTTATTCTTCAGCAATTAACAACAGTAAATAGACATCAATTAACCACATATAAAAAAAATTGACCAGCTAATAAAAACCAAATTGAAATTTCAAACAAACAAAAATCCTATAAAACATAAATTAAAAAATTATGTATGTTTTTTTTCTTTCCCCTCCCACATCCCTTTCCCTAGCTTCTTTCTTACAAATAGAAAACTTGTTAATTAATTAATTTTTATGTTTACAAGTAATAAATATTGAATAAAACTTTGAGACCTTGAAATATTTGTCGGATTTCTTATTTGATAAGACACTAATAATAAGTATAAATGTTTCTTGTGGTAAATAAATAAATAAATAAATATATATAGAAGGTAAGAATTTTTAATAGCTTATGTTGAAGCTTCATTAAAAAAAAATTCGATTTATTTGTTTTATAATTAAGTGATTAAAGAGAAAATATTTATTTCTATTTAGTATTATTAACATAAATATATAAGTATTTTAGTTATTTATTTGTCAACAATTTTTTTAATGATATTCAATTATGAATTTTTTTTTTTGTCTGATTCAAAATAAATTTTTGTCTTCAAAATGAATTTAAAAATTCTATTAAGGTAATTATAATTTTAATAATAAAATATATATATATATATGACTTTATTATTATTAAAAAGACCAAAACCTCAACAAATGTTAATAATTAATTATTAATCAAAAAAAAAAAAAAAAAATTGGATGTATTTAATTTTAATTATCAAATGAGGATGGTTTGTCCTTCGATGGTAGTTAAAACACATTGCTTATTATTTTGTTATATTATTAATTATTTGAAAATATTTTTGTGTAATTGACTTCTTTAGGGTGGTAGATAAACTTTTTCTGTTATTAAAAAAAGGAAAATAATGTCTTTTAAATTTTTATCACAATCGTTTTTTGAAAAAAAAAAAAATCACTAATGTATAAGGACATCTTTGATTAATCGTTTGTAGCGAAAAAGTTGCTATAACATATTTATTGTGATTTTTATAATTATTAAAGGAATTTTTAATAAAACACCACATATTTGTATAATTTATTTATTTAGTTAAATAAACTTACAACGTTTCGACTGCTTATTCTTCAGTCGTTATCAAATACGGTAATGGTAACGACTGCAAAATGAGCAGTCGAAATGTTGTATGTTTATTTAAAGAAATAAATAAATTATACAAATATGTAGTGTTTTAATAAAAATCCCTTTAAAAATTGCTGTAACATACAAATATATCTACATTATTTAAATATGAAATTTGTTTTTGAGCTACGCTATCCAGTTCATCAATACAGATTTAAATATATCAGAAATATTAGTATTAAATTTTATTTTTATTTAATTAAAGGAAAACTGTCCCATTTGAATTATCTATGTTTATAAAAATATGAAAATTTGAATTTAAATGTTCTTATTTGTTTTTTGAATTATGAATGCAAATTCTCATGGTAAACGCCTTCCGTAGTGATCAGGTCATTCGTTCTCTTTTGGATGGTTCAGGTATCTTTTTTCAGCTGATGATTAATGAACGTTAAGGCCGTTGCTTGCTCATTAGCTATGCCTATTGCGTTGTGTTAGGTTGGGACATCGATTGAGGAGACATGCTTCTTTAATACAGAACACATACACATAGAATTTGGCCAAGAACTTTTGTTAAACGACCCCCTCCACCATTCCTCTTCTCCATCATTGACACCTCACTCTTCATCCTAAAAATATGTAAAAAAAAATATTTTCCTTTTTTTACAATGAAAACGAATTGAAAGGCACGCAGACACAGGAAGCTCTCCAATTTCAAAGAATAATTACTTTATTTATTTTTGATGGAGTAATCGGTTCTGAGGGAAGCCTAAGAGAAGGGGCAGGGGGGTTAAAAGAATAATATGGTCCTTTTGAAAACTGGTTTGGGAGGACAAGTCTATTGGATACACTTAAATGGACTTTTGTTTGCTTCATTCAAAAAAGAACCAATACTAAATTGACTGACCAGGGAACGTTTTTTTTTAAATTTCATTTTCTTATACAATGAACAAATATAAAAAAATATTATTCACAGATTAAATTCCATCCAATTTTACAAATGGACTAAAATTTCAATTTTTTTTTCTTTTAATAAGTAGATACATATTTACTTTCTAAAGCTATATTTTTAAATTTTACTTACTTATAATATTATTTGTTCCTTTGATTATTTAATTCTTTATATATATGATCCACTCAGAAGCCAAACCGATTAACTCTAATTTTTAAAATTTTGCTAGTATTGTAATATAATATAATCTGCAACATATGAAGTGAATAATGAACTTGATAATCTTAATATTGCAATGCAATATACATTTTTCTGTAATCAATAACCCTGATTTTCCTACAAGCTGTGAACTTTGGGCTTCATTTTCTTGAGTTTGTTTATATGTGGAGTTAATCGCTTTGGCTTCTCAGTGGCACATATATAAAAATTTTCTTTTAATATAATTTTAAATTATTAATGTTTTATATTATATATAAGTAAGTAGGGGAAGAGAAAATGGCTATTTTATCTGACACTTTCATTCTATGCAAATTTTGTTAAATTATTTTCAATTTTCAAGCAAATATTTTGTTTTATTAAAAAATTAAACAATAAAACATCCTTTATAACAGGTAATAAATTAGAAATAAATAATTAAACTAGAGTATATATATATATAGTTAGTTATATGCTTCATAAATTAATATAAAAAAAATACTAGATTCAATTACTAAACTGTCCAATGATATTTAATAATAATGCCATCGATATTGCTGAAAGATAATAGATTAGAACTTCCTTGCATCTCCTCTACATTAACGGGATTTTAATTTTTTGAAGTGAAACTTCTTTAGCGGCGTCCTGACATTTGGTTGAGAATGGAGAGTGAATTGAAAAATTGAAATTTCGTAACGCGTTACGAAACGCAAGAGAGAAAAAAGATATAGATATAACGAGTGAGAATGAGATAGCCTCTATCTCCGTCTCTCTTTTGTGCGGTGTTTCGTTCTTGAGAGAGAGGCTATCTGGGTCTTTCTTTTGTCCGGTCTTTCGGTCTTGAGAAAGAGGCTATCTGCGTGTTGCTTTTGTGCTGTCTTTCGTTCTAATACCCTCTCGCTAGGTCCAAAGTCCATGGCGCGCATGCGCGCCAGTACGTTGACCCGGAATAATATTTCTCAGCTTCTACTGGGTCAAAGAATAAAAATTAGTATGACTTATGATCAAAAGAGGGCGAGATCTCCACCTTGTCCAGTAGATATCGCAATTAAATACAATTTGAATTTAAATATATATTAATTTCAAAATTTGCCTAAACATTTATAAAAATAAATATACATATGAAATTTGTTATTTTTTTTTAATATTAAAAAATATTTAATTTGAGATTAATTATATGTAAAAAGATCAACTATCAAATAGATTCAAACTTTTATTTTCTTTGATTAGATTATAATTAAATATTATTTATATTATTTAAAAATTATTATTTTTCTATTTATTAAGGATGTCTATTAAAAAATTGTAATTAACCTTATCATATGTCAAATATTATAGCTAAGTTTTTTTGAATTTTTTAAAATTTTTTATATAATTAATCTCAAATTAAATATTTTTTAATATTAAAAAATAACAAATTTCATATGTATATTTATTTATTTTTAATATTAAACGTATTTCATATTTTTTGAGAGAGATTAATAAATATATATATATTTTATTAAAAATAAATATTTTTAATTTTATTTCGAAATTAAATAATGAATTTTAAAATATTTTAAATATAAAAAAATGTTAATACAATATCATTTAAAAAAAAAGCGGGATTAATAAATATATATATATATTTTATTAAAAATAAATATTTTTAATTTTATTTCGAAATTAAATAATAAATTTTAAAATATTTTAAATATAAAATTTCGAAATTAAATAATGAATTTTAAAATATTTTAAATATAAAAAAATGTTAATACAATATCATTTAAAAAAAAGCGGGATTAATAAATATATATATATATTTTATTAAAAATAAATATTTTTAATTTTATTTCGAAATTAAATAATAAATTTTAAAATATTTTAAATATAAAATTTCGAAATTAAATAATGAATTTTAAAATATTTTAAATATAAAAAAATGTTAATACAATATCATTTAAAAAAAAAGCGGGATTAATAAATATATATATATATTTTATTAAAAATAAATATTTTTAATTTTATTTCGAAATTAAATAATAAATTTTAAAATATTTTAAATATAAAAAAAATATTAATACAAAATTAAAAAAAGGCGGGAGTAAAATTTCAAAATGGATGCCATTTACGTCACCCATATATAATTTTCAATTAAGAAATTAATAATGAAGCTGTAAGTTTCAAGAGATGTAATCAATAAAACTCAATTTTTCTTTATAAATACTATATCTAGTGTGAATTTGAAAAAAATCGTTAGAGCGGTTTTTGAGAACCAATGGTTATAGATAAATAGATAGATATATACAATTTTAGCTAGCATAATAAGATAAGATATATATCGTGAAATAATTAAAATTCTCAAGTCAAATATACAGCGTGCACGCATACCGACGCATGTAATTGTGTGTGTGAACATGGTCGGCGATTCACACGCCAACACATACAGTTATGTGCGTCGATGACCATTCACGTTATTTATCCGAATCTCAACATTACTTTAACACTACTAAATCAATTTAAAATTATTATTGCATTTAAAACTGCTTTTCTCTACTCCACAGATTTCACTATGCCGAAAAAAAATAACGACCAAAATTTAGACGATATTATTTATTTCATACACCGTTCACTACTGGTTTATAGCCACACAGGTGCTAATGCACTTGAACGAGGCGAAGATAAAATCCCTCTAATTCTCGGGGGAGATTTTAATGTAAATTTTGGATCTGATGATTCGTTGCCGTTGATCAACTTTCTTCGAGAAACATTTGGTCTGCTTATAAATAACGATCCCAAGGAATCAACAACAAAATCTGGAACTACAATAGATGCTGTTTTTACACGTTATATAGAAAATATCGAATCACGAACATATATATCTTATTTTAGTTATCACAAGCCATTAATATCAGTATTACCAATTGAATCACCAACCGACAATAGTACAGGCAATGTAGATATGATGATAGAGTAGATAATAATAATAATAAAGCGAATATTTGTTACGAAAATTTTATACTGTTATATGTCTTTCGAAATGATCCCTTTATTTTTCTCTATTTCTCTCTCACTCACACTCTCAACTAAAATTTATCTTATTCTCTAGATTGTAAGAAGTTTCACTTCCGCCACGTGTACGATGCTGCACATTTTGCTTTTTTTTTTTTGTTCTCTATATTTATTAATAGAGTCTGGTTGGTAAAGCACCGACTCTGTATATATGTAAGTATGTAGATGAAGATGAATAAATCTCGTACGATAGTAGAGAAAAACTCGTCGAGCATAATTGAATGCGGTTTCTGGCCTTTGTCTGATAAGCGAGCAAATTGTTTCCATTGATTTACATCAGCCGGGATAAATCTTCACAGGCAATGTCAACGGCACTTCTTTCTAAATGGAGAATCCAAGGGAGGGATGAAAAGAGTATGAAAAAGGGGAGGATGGGGGAGGGTGAAGAAATTCGTTCAGGACGCCCAGCCAAGTGAATTCACATGAAAATTATCCTTTTTATGCCTCTTCATCAATAATAAAGATGCGAATAAAAATAAATTTTGATTTTTAAATTCATTCTCTTATCTTTCTATATATATTATAATATATGATTAAATAATTTTTTAATAATTTAATATGATCAGTAAAATAAATTAAATAAAAAGGTTAGTATGAAAATTGAAAGTCTGTCAAACCAAAGACAAATATCGTGTAGAGTGTAAACTATTATCTCTATAAAAAATTAGTTTCTGTGACAATAGATAAATAAATCGAAAAATAATATATATGTATATGTATATACCTATATATATTTATTGTACTTTTATAAACTTATTGTTCGTTATAAATAAAAGAACTTAAAACATGGATAAATAATTAAATGTGATAAATTTTCCATCATTAAAATAAATAAAAGAAATAAAATAATATATATTACCTGACCATAATCAAAAGAAATAATTATCATGGCAAAGTCTTTATTTAAATAATATAGAATTCTTATCACGTCTTCAATCACCTGACTTTAGTCATGTAATCGATTACGTAGCGATCCATTAAAACGTACAAACAATTAAATATTTATATATAGATATATAGAGGATCAAGTCAATAAATAAGTTTTGTAGTGTGAAAAAGCATGATTAATACAAAAAAATAAAATAAAAAAAAAAAAACAAAGACAAAAGTGAGTGGAGGAGCAAAGCAACTTTTATGATCAAATAATCTTTTCTGAGTTGCGAAAATTCGATTGCATTGGATGCGGAGGCGAAACAAACGAGTTATCGATTTACTATTCATTTTGTTTTTTGATACTCTCTTTATTCATAAAAAAATAGAAAAAGAAGTAGGAAAAAATTCACAAAGAACATTTTTATAGAGATTGTGGGTTTAGGAATATTATTTATTTATTTATTTATTATTACTAGAGAGATGTTTTTTAGTAAGAATTTGTTTTAAATTTTGTTTAAAAATGATAGTTCTTTTTCCTTAACAAATCATTGGAGCAATAAATACTCTGAATAATTTGTCTGAATTGATAATTGATTAGTATTTCCTTCCAATGAGGCAGATACAAGAAATATAAATTTGATTTGATTACTAGACAAAATGATAAGCAAAGAAAATAAATGTTAAAGAAAGAGTTAGAAGCAAGAATAATAATATGTGAATGTGAGACACTAGATATAAAAAGGAATTTTGAAAAAAATCAAAAGGAAAGAACTAGGAATTTCTTTTTTTATTTTTTTTTTGGAAATTTGAAATTTGATATAAATATTTTTGTTATAATAAAAAAGTCGAAATGAATTTTGGATTAAAATTAAATATTTATATTTAAATTTACGTATATATTTTATGATAATTATTAATTATTAATGTTCCTTGAGACTTCAGTGTGGTAGATTGTCGTGCTAACCACGAAACCACTGAAGTGTCTATATGTCTATAATAATTATATAAGTATCTGGAACACACCGAGCTATCGCTCGACCTTTTAACAAATCTATACAATTTATTATTATTAACTTAATTTTACAATTGTTTAATTATTTATTACATTTGTTAAATCGGTTTTCTAAAATTGACCCTTCAAAAATTTGTTTCCCTAAAATGGAACAGATTAATTAAAATAACTTGATTTTCATTTCAAGATGAAAAATATATTCAAATTTAATTAATAAAATATTTATTCTTATATTATATATATACTATTTTTGCTAGTATAATAAGATAAGATATAAAAAAAATAAATATACTGGTTACTATTATAATATAATGAGAAACCAAATAATATATTAAAATTTAAGATGAATATGTAAAATTAATGTAGAGTATATAGCAAGGAAATAAGGCCAAAGGCAATCGACTCTCATTCATAGGGGGTAAGCAAGAGATTGGCTATGCAGGAATTAAAAAACAATTGTCCCCTTCCCTTTAAGGTTACGGATAAGCAAAGCATTTGAGGTGGCGGCCAATCAACATGGCGGAGAATCTTTTCAATCTATGAAAATTCAATAATTAATTAAGGAAGCACCGTAAAATTATAGTACTAGTGAAAATGAATCTACGCTTCATAATGAATATATAATAATCTTTCTAATAAGTCTTGTTATATATTGTTTCTATTATTATTGATATTTTTAAGAAATAATAATTATTTTCTTCTTAAAAATTATGTTATAATTGTTTATTTTCTATTCTATTTTTCAATCCTTTTGTCTATTAATATACTTATTTAATATCTTTCAGGTTATACTTTACATTTACCTTTTGATCTCTCAATTATCTATTACTAATTTACTTATATATTTTATCTTTTATGATTCTAGAATAGGTAGTATAAACAAACAAATATTTTTTATATGTATTTTTTTTAATTACATATACAAATAATAAATACATAAATTATAAAAAATAAAATAAATTTTATTTTATTAATTTACTATTATCATATATATTTTATCTTATTATACTTGAAATATATATATATTTAGAACCTGGTTCGCCGAGCCGCTACTCGGTACTTTAAACATATAAATCCTTATGAACTATGAATATATAAGATTAAGATTATTATTTAAAATAAATAAACGACAAAATATTTGAAACAATTTGAAATAATTTAAAAGAACATAAATTAAAAAATAATAGTAATACACCCCTTATATGTACGTATTAATGCACCGAAAGACAGAAATGTATGGCCTGTTGATATAACATAAATATTTTTAATTTTATTTTATTTATAATATTTTGTTTTTAAGAAAGCGCTGTCTGGCGTTGCCCGGCGGATAAAAATTCCTATTTTAAATTAAGAAAAAGCTAACAAAGATGATTTTTTCAGTGGCTGAAATCAATACAGATCGATTTTTTTTTATAAAAATTACCTATTTTGTGAATTTCAAAAAAATACTTATTTCGGTTTAATATTTCAAAAATACAAATATATATACATATATAATTTTTACTAGTATAATAAGATAAGATATTAGATATGCTAATTTTTTATATGGAACCGGGGAAATTGATTATAAAATATAAAACTGATGATTATTAAGCCAACAAGTGTACTTCTCAAGAATCGATTGAAATAATCGAATATATCCTTTTAAAAGGGTTGAGCCTACAAAAACGATGAAAGAAGTTTTAATTTTCATATGAAAACTGCTTTACTTATTATGGACATATCAATTTCATCATGTATTGCGTATAGTAAACTATATTTATTGGTTGCCCTTCTAACTTTCCCACACAAATTACCCCCTCCTATTATCCTATCGATAATCCTAACTTACCATTCATTCCCTTCATCCATCTAATAATCATTCTTTCAATTTAACATAATAATGATACATAATTTGTTTAAATTCAATATTCTTTTTGCATATGGTTACCATTTCATTTACCATTTGATATATCCATTCGAAATAATCATAGACAGGTTTCCTAATATCCTATAATCTCATCAGCCATTAACGTTCCAAAGACCTGGTATTTTTTTAATCATTAGAAAACGTTCTCACCCAAAATGAAACGCAAAGAATGCTTTTTTTTTCATTACAAATTTCTCTTCTTCGGTATCATAAATACTTTGGTAATCTGTTTCTTTTTTTTTGTTCATTTATTTTATACCTATTTAAAAAAAACATTTTCAATTAATTTTCAAAATTCAAGAAATTTTCTTGAAATTAAATTAACTTGAAATAGAATATGTCATTCTGGATGGAATTTGAAATATTTTTTGTTTATAAATATTATATTAATATAAAAGTTATAATTTTTTTTTGTAGAAAAAGAAATATCCACGAACGGATGTTTAGATACAGATAATAAATAAGCATCATTATTTAATTAAATATAAGAAATAATTAAAGACACTTCAGTGGTTTAGTGGTTAGCACGACACTGAAGACTTGAGTTCGGGCCTAGGGAAATTCAAAAATTAATAATTTATCTTTATAGCTCTTCTTGATCCTCAGGGTCTATCCGCAAATAATAATATTAATAATTAATACAATTATATATTTATTATTTTATTATTAATTATATTAATCAATTTTTTAAACAAAGTTCGATCCCTCAATAGTCATTCTACGGTCGCCAAACCGTGGCTCTTTTCGAGTTTATTGTTGCTCAATTAAAAAATTTAAAGTCATGACACAAAAAAGGTAACATTTTCAATTTTGCAATATGGCTCTAAAAAAAGGTAAATTTTTTTCCCGATTTGGCTCTTAAACATTTTCGATTTTTCAATATGGCTCTAAGTATCACCAAGTGAGGCCACCTCTGCTATATACTATATAGGAGTCTATAATCATTAAACCACTTTTCTAGTTATTATTTATTCAAAAAAAAAAAAATAATTAATTTATTCCACATTTATACGATATTAAAAAAGAACTTGAGAATAGCTTCTTTCTATTACTTGCTATCATTTTTCTTCCTATTATTAATTAATTCCACCACTTTTTTTTAACTAAGTACTAATATTCGTACGAAGATTAAATTAAAATGAGACGGTACTCAAGTGACTTGCTTCTATAAAAGTAAAAGTCGTTCCAACCACTTAACTGATGAGCTCCGTTGAATTTCCCAAAAGACATGAGTGGAATAATTTATCTCGGCGAGTTTCTAAAATATCTATGACCCTAAACAACCCCTTTTCTTTCCATCGAGCGATTCGATAGATTACTCTAAGAGAGAGGATGATTGCCAGGGCGTCTGGGTTGGATCAGCCCGACGATGATCATATTTACTGTAAAGGATGTCATTAGTGGGTTTAATCTCCGTTGATCTCTGTCTATCAAAGGGCTCAGGCTCCTTTGGTTCCTGACTGATTGCAATCGATCACAGACAAAATGTTGCGCAATTTTTTTAACTATATTCTCACCCTTCTACTACTTACTGAACATTAAAAATTAAATTATTTTACTTTTCTTAAAATTTGTATTTATCTCTAAATATTGAAGTATTATTTAATTTTATTAAACATAAATAATAGAAATAGAAATAATTATTATTATGACTATCTTATTAAAATATAGAATATATTAATATAGTCTACAGTTGTCTCCTATTCATTTACTTATCTAGGAGCGCTGGTAGCGCTCCGATCCCGCCAAGTAAGAAAACACTGAGGCTGACAAGCGTATAGATACTGGACGTGACAAGTACCGGTTTTCACCTCCTCACAACAAAAAAACGGTGGCACCTGTAGGCCTAATTTTTTTTGGTCTTATAGGGGCCGGCCACCAGACAAAAACAAAAAAAAAAATCATTAATTTTGATTCATTACAACCAGAGATATTCAATTTTAAAAATGGCATTTTTTTCACCTTTTACCATGTCCTTCGTCATCTTCAACATTGACAGGCCTACAGCCTTAACTAATGAACCGATTTTTTGATGTGGAATGTCTCATCACCTTACAATATAAATATATAAATATACACCTTACAATATTAATTGTTTTTAAAACGTTCATTTCCTGAATAGTGTATTTAATTGCATTTCCAATAAAACTTTTGCAATATTGCAAGCTTTGATTTCACTAATTTTTTTGAAAGACAACTTTGCGGGGCCCTAACTTTTTTGATTTCCTAACTTTTTAGGGCTCACAACTTGGTGGGGAACCTCTGCCACGAAGTGGTTTTTTGTCAGATTGGAATATATACAGTGGCATCATTTCAATTTTATTTGGGGGGGGGGGAGGATTTTTTTCTTAAAATTACCAAAAGTTAATTTAAAAAAATATCTTTGTAGTAACAAACTAGAATATATTTATCATCATTTTTAATACTTTCATTAGAATAAGATAAAAAATTTAAAAAAAATGTATTTTTTATTCATTTTTATTTTTTTTTATTTATTTTATTCATTATAAAATTTAAAAAAAAACAGAGTCCTTGGGGGAGGGAGAAAGGAATGCCCCACCCATGTTCTTTGTTGTTCATTTTAATGAACTATTTACATCTCTTAAGTGAATATAGTTTAAATGTCACATATATTATTTATATTATAAATTTTAGGCAAATTTTGAAAATTTTATTATAAACTAGCTGCTCAGAGCTCCTTCGTCGCTCTTCACATCTAGACGGGGGCTCCGCCCCCTGTACCCCCGAGTGGTACATAGTATTTGGTTGAAAGTAGTAAAAGGTTTTCATCCATTTTGTTTCAATCAATGTATAACATAAAACATTTATTTCTTATTGTGTGATTATTTAAAATATATTTTAATTTAATCAGTAAATTAATTATATATATTTTTATTGAATATGTTATAACTATCTACTCGAAAGTTCTTGGCTGCTACAACCACATTTCTCCAAGTGTCCTTATCCTGAGCCTCTGTTCCATCTTTCTTACGTCATTCCCTGGTGTCCTCATCTTTGGCCCATAAATGCTGGGAAGAATCCTATTCTCAAATACTCTGAATCCACTCTCATCTCCTAAGATCATAGACCATGTCTCACACTCATATAATACAACAGACAAAATAATTGTTTTATATATTTTAATTTTCATTCCCTTTGATAATAATTTTGATGAGATAAGCCTTTTAATTGCAAGATAACAGGCGTTTCCCGATTGCAACTTCGATTTAAATTCTTCTCAAATATTATTATCCTTCGTGATTACATTCAATTTTTCTACATATTCAAATTCTACATTTTGTATGTTAATATTGCTCCTGTTTGTTTTTAAATATATTTATTTATCATTATTAATTTCAAACCTCATCTCTTTTCCTACCTCGATTAATTTTTCCTCGCTATCTGTAATTGCAATTACCGAATCTCCTATTATATTTAAGTTGTCTGGGTCACCTAATATTTGACAATTGATTTCCGCATCTTACTCTTTCTTTACTACCTTCAAGATAAATTTTAAGATCAAAATTTAAAAAAGTTTATCCGGATCTATTGAGTCATGCGTAGGTTTACTAAAGTCTACAAATAATTAGTGAACAGAAATATTGAATTCGCGGTTTTTTTAATATCTGTCATAATGAAAATATCTTAATTAATGTTGATCGATTTGGCCTGAACCCGCAATGATATCGTCTAATATTTCCTCCGCCTATAGTTATAAGTATTGTATATGTTATAATAGAGTATAATATTTCTTGATCATTTCATTTTGATATTTTAATTTCATTGCTTGATTTTTATTGAATATTTTTAATTATAATAAAATTTTAGAAAATGCAAAGTTAGAGACTTGAGACAATTTATAAAAATTAACGGTATAAAAGTATTAATAAAACTAAAGATAAATTAACTATATATATACATTCATTAATAGTATTAATTTAAATTAGTGGATTTATTTGATTTTTTATTATTAAGTTCATTTATTAATTTTTTTAGATCATAGTTAATTCCCTCCCTTAAAATAAAAGAAGTATTCAATTATAGAAAGAATAAATACAAAATAATTTAAGTTAAATATGATTTAAATATTTTATTATATTAATTAAAATGAGAACTTTTAGAATAAATTATTTAATTGAAATGATATTTGAATATTAGAATTTAAAATAAAAAGTTAAATATTATAATAATTCTTTGATTGCTAGTTATATACATTGTGTAAAATGAGTCCGCCAGTCAGTGGGCCACGCCTGGCTCTTGAATGAACAACACGGAGAACTATATAAACTTTAAAAAATTAAATTCTGCGGTTATTGATTAGAATTAGATATTAATAAAATCTATAGCCTATGTTACCATAGAGATATATAAGAATATTGTGATGTAATTTCATAGAAATCGTTTCTTATTTTTTGATGTTCATAATTCTAAATTACCGGTAAAGTGTCGGTCAAGTAGGAAATTTCTTTTTTGTTTGTTTCTATGACAGCAAAAAAGTAAACAAATTACATACATATATATATACATACATACAAACACTCTCCTTTATATATATAGATAAATCTATCTATCTATCTCTGTGGCCCTTTGGATTTCGAAAGTTTTTGGCCGCAGCAACCACATTCCTCCAAGTATCCCTATCCTGAGCCTATACCATATACCTTCCTTTCTAAGTTGTCCGCCCACTGCGCCCTTGGTCTTCCACCTGCTTGTTTCCCAATCGGTTTCCCCACAATAAGTCTTTTCGCTAGTCTTCCTCTTGTATTCTTGCCACAAGTCCTGCCCATCGCAACCTTCTTTATTTTAATACTGAATGTCTGGAGATGTATAGAGGCTATGCAATTCATTGTTATGGAATCTCCGCCATTAACCAGTGATCTCATCTTTCTTTGGCCTATTTTTTTATAATATATTGTCGTATATAAAATATAAGGGGGTTGGTATTTTATAAGAAAAAATGGATTATAAAATTAGTTTAATTAATTGGTAGCACTCTGGATTGAATTTTGTATAATTAAAAGGGTTATTGAATCCGCGTAGGTTGATATGGGAAATATAAAATTGAATAGGTTCAATATGAAAAATGCTTATATAAAATTACAACTAAAATTATTTATTTAATAAAACTATAAGAATTTAGGTTCCAATTGATAACAAAAGAAATTAAGATGAAATAGAATAATTGAATGGTACCGTAAAAAAAAAATATAAATATAAATTAAAAGAACTTTAATTTATATTTAAGCAATTGCAATGTTAATTAATTAATTATTAAGTATAAAAGTGTTAACACTTAGCATGAAAGAAAGGAATGGAGAGTTCATTGGAGACTTTGAGTCTTGATTGTCTTCCTGCGGATTTAGCTGGAACACCTCGTATGCAACGGCATCTCTCAACAAAAGGGGTTGGCCGCGGATGTCCTTCCTGCCAGGAAAAATGTCTCACTTCTCTCAAACCTTGATCAAGACTAACTCAAATATCATTTTCACCAATAATGAAACCTTTCCCCCACTTTGAACACATGGATGGGTCCCTGTACATGTGCAGACAACATGTCCCATGACCAATCGTCTTTTTCTTAAATTTAGCACGTGTTCAAAAATGAAAGTTCCAGCTCTCTCACCCTTATATACATAAAAACTGTATTTTTCAGGATTATATATTACAATATATAATTAATTAATTCTAAATTGTATTGAACCAGGGAGGAAATTCTTTTAAGTTTATGAACATAAGTGGTTTGTCGTTTTAAGCTTAATTAAATTCAGAAACATAGAACGTGCAATTAATCAAATGTCAGTAGTAAAAATTAATATCCATATCTGTAATTAAACTAAATCCAAAGTATCACTAGAATTCACTTAATTTTGTAGTCAAAATGAACTGTCAAATTTGTAAAGATTTTTAAAAAAAAATTAAATAAAATTAAACATTTTAAGAGATAGAGTTGGTTAAATCGGAGAATATTTTATAAATCATCTTAATGAATTGAAAAAAAATCAACCCAATGGTATGGGACCAAATTTTTTATTCTAAATGACAATACAATTTTTTTTAATTCGGTCACTTTACAGAATTTTAAAATTTTATTTAACGAACATCTGATAATAATAGATTGCTAGAGATAGTTAAATCTGGATATTATACATATGACAGGTACTAAACTTACTACTTTTCAGGTACACCTATCCCCCGATTTACACGGCACTTGTTTTACACGTTTTCGCTTTTACACGGTTTTCCAAATAAGTTTTTTTTTTTTTGTTTTTACCGCACTCTACTAAATGCTACTGTGTACACATCTCATGGGGAATCCCGAGCTTATGTGCTGACTTGCTGCACATGCACACTGTGTCTGTATTTCTTCGCATAAAATTAAAGTTTTATCTACGGAAAATTGTATTTGAGTGAAAGTTTCACAGTTTCAGAAAGATTTAATTTTCCATATTCCAACATTCGATTCCGAATAAAATGAAATTAATTTCTGATAGTGATGAAGGATAATAAAACACCTTTGGTTTTATTTTTTGTTCTTCTGTTTAATGTATTGTAATTAAATAAAAAAAAACAGTGTTTCCGTAATATATTACATATTTTAACCTGTCAATGCATTTTATTTTTATTTCTGTGTACACCTAAAAATATTGAAAAAAATCACAACTGTTAAATAGCAAAATTATGCATTTTCTGCAAGCTTTTCGATTTACACGGTTTTGACTTGAAAATTTTCAATTTTCGATTTACACGTTTTTCTCAGGAACGTATCTACCGTGTAAATCGGGGGATAGGTGTACTAAACTTATATAATATATATAAACAATTGAAGTTAGAAATTTGAATAAATTGAAAGGTGTGTTTTTCTCATCATTATTATTTCTTAAATAATTGAAAATATCTATCATTTTCATCGATAATTTACAAATTCCTTTTTCAATTCGCAAATACTTTACAATTGAAAAAAATTCTTTAGCAAACATCGTAATACATGTTATATAAATTCTTGAAATGAAATATTTTCCTTTTTTGTACTACATACAATTCTACAATCGATTGTACAAAAAATAAATTATCCTTGGTTTGTTTATAACAAATAAGGAATGAGTTCTAACCCCCCTCCCCTTCCCTCCCTCCCAATCTCTAATTTAATGTACTAACACGAGAATACAATTAACTTGATTATTAATTATTCCACTCAGTACTTGGAATGAAATTTCGATGTTACTATTTATGAAAAAAAAATCGATTGGGTATCTGCATTGGCAATCAAATTTCGAGATCAAGCAACGGCATCCTGATGAAGGCGATCGTTGTTTACAAAAAGCGACGCTTCTAATTTCGGCCCCGATGATTGAGAACTTTGATGATGATGATGATGATGATGATGATGATATTTTGATTCTAATCGCCTTCTGGCCAAGTTCGTCTCGTTATGCCCCTTATATTAAGTATTATACTTTACTTGATTATTTTTTGATAAATCATTTAACCGGTGAGCTTGTCTTGTTGTAGTTTTTTTTCTTTTCTTTCCATTTTTTTTTTGTTTACATTACATTGTGTTGGATGGAATAATAGTAGGTAGCAAGCAGATTCTAATTTATTAGCGACAGAAAAGAAGAAGTTTTCTAATTAATCATCAAACGAGATCTAAAAAAAATTATATTCTTAAATTAATATTTAAATTTAATTAATAAATAAAATTATATTATATTCTATAAATATATTAGACGTAGGGTGTTGGACCGGGCCTGACAAAAGGATTTTCAATAGCTGAGGTCTATGGGACAAAGCTAGTTATTTGATAAAAAGTAGCGTCTCCGTTCAAGAAAATCAAGATAAAGATTGATATGACTCGTTATATAAAAGATATGGGCACCTAATTAAAAGAACTAACTTGATAGGGTATGCCCTTTTTTTGTTTAATAAACACATTAGAATATATTTTTATTTTATAGGGAATCGGGGATTGAAATGTTTTATTTTTAAAGTTGTAGGGAGAGAATGCGTATTATTTAAAGAAACAATAATAAATTAATTAACGTACAGTAGCACACTTGTTAGTTTCTAAATCGCATTACAACACTGATTGAAATTACAAAAAAAAAAACGATATAATTTAGTTGATTTTTTTAAAATAAATAAAATCTTTTATCTAAATATTATATTATAATTATTATATATTGCATGAAAAAGAGTTAGGTGAAGTATGTACTTCAACTAACTATGCATTGCAATCGTTGGTCGGTGTCTTTTCAATAAAATGATTTCCTTAAACGGATGACTGGTAGAAACAATCCAGAGATTTGATATTTTTCCTATCCGAACCTACATCTTAACCCCCCTCCCCCTCCCCCTCTCTTTTCCCTATTCTGAAGCCCACACATCTCATTCGTTCTCTTTCTATTCCATTCGAATCCATTCAACTGTCGTCGGTTATAATTTATTCAAGACCAAACATCCATCTCTCTCTTCTACTCTAATAGAATCTTATTTCCATTGCATGATAGTAAAAGGACACAAATAAACAAAGACTGAGTGAGAAGGGGGAGGGGGAGGAGAGAATAAAAGTTCATCCAATTCAATGCGAATAATTGAACTAATTAGTTATGCAATATTTATTTAGCTAAATAAAGATATAAGTAGATGTTATTTTCCTAATTTATACATAAATATGTACAATTTATATACTATTTTTAAATTATTATGAACTTTTATACGACTATATTAGTTCTTAATATATATACCGACATGACATTCAACATTTATATACCATTAATAAAGATAGAAGGTATATAAGTTTTATTGTGTATATAAATAAATAGTAAATAGCTATTTTAAAAATTTAATATCATCCTATTAAAATCATAATCTATTGTTAACAAATCTAAAATTATTTTTCTTAAATTAATTATTATTTTTTATAGGGGTTGTTTTACAAGTTCTATAATATGTACCTATTATGTTAGTACTTGAAAAAAAAACAAATATACAGTCAAAAAAAATTATGGTTATTAAAGAAAAAAAAATCTGGAGTGTCTCCACTCGACTATCTCGCAAATTTGAATTGGTGGAATTAACATATATATTATATTCAAATTAAATTTAATTAATTATAAATTATAAATTAAAATTAATAAATAATATTTATTAAACCAGAGCGTGTTTGGTAAATTGTCGATGGCACCACGTCTCATGCTGGCGCGGGATCGCCAGTCAACGTGTTAAAAAATTATTTCCGGTACTTTCAGCGATTCAATCAAGCTAAAATTCTATATATGAGAGTTTTATACAATTTTTATTCATGTGAAAAACTATCAAACATAATATTATATCTTTATTTTTACGGTCAGTTTAGAGGAAAAAAAATAAAAACGTGGTACACGTAATGGTTCTCTTCTGAATGAGCTACATTTTTTAAAAGTTGATAGAAAACTACGAATTTTGAATAATGCCCGTGCACCAAATTTCATTATTCTAGCTCAAACCGTTTTTGAGTAATCTTGAGTACATACACACACATCTTCGTGAAAATGACCCAGGAACCTTCAAAACGTATAAAAACATCAAAATCTCGACATCTCTGACGAGATAGTAAAAAATGAATAAACGAATAAAAATTAGACAGAGAGAGATTGATATAAAAAATAATAATAAATAAATAAATATTCTGGTTATAATCTATCAGATTAAAGATGATGCTGTCAAGAATGTAATTAATGCTGAGATTATAACAGATAGAATCTCCGGCTATAAATACAATTAGATGATACATAAGCTTAGAGGGCATTTGAATTCTGATGAAGGTATACATATAAGGCAGTCGACGATGAAGTAGGGAGAGGGAAGGGGGAGGCAGCAAAGTAAGAGTAAAGGACAGAAAAAATTGCACTAGGACTATAAAATCATCCTCTTTTAGTTAAAACATATATGATACAATTGGTAATTTATTACCAAGAGTTTATTGGATTTTTTACCCTCTCCTCCCTCTTACTAGAATCATATCAAACAGTCAATGAAAGAATTATTTCTGTATGTTATTTGGTTTTAATCCAATAACAAAACCAGAGTAATGATTTGAAGAAAAAAAGTCTAACAACGATAGATATTTATTATATAAAAATTCATAAATAAATACCTAAATCTAATAATAAATATATTTCATATATATCAATAAATATTTTTTTATAGAAGGATTAGGAAATCATTTTTTATAAATTATTTATTTTTAAACTTATTTTTTATAAAATATATGACAGCAGTTCTAGGTCACATGTTTGTAGAAATCTATCTATATTGTGAGATAAAAGATAAAAATTTCAAATTTGACGGAATTCTAAGGTTCTAGAAAGATATTAATTATAATAATAAGATATATACGATACAAATATAATTGATATACTAAAATATGGCAAAATATATATTAACTTAAATATAATTCGAATTTTAGATATATATATATTGTGATAATGTCTGTTAATAATGGAAACATTAAAAAAAATTGTATACTTATTTATTATATATATATATATATATATATATATATACAGAGGTGTATTGGGAAGGGAACGCGGGTGAACGACGTTCCCTTACTTTATTTCAGAACCGGAACGCGTTCCAGTACTATTTCATATCCCGACAACTCCCACATAAATCTACTGTTAGAATTTCTTTTTTGTGTTGTAAATATTTTGTATAGTAAGAATAAGAAAAAATAAAAACTTATATGGAAAAAATTAGTTTGCTGAAAATAGGACTATTTTTTGCGACCACTATGCTTTCCCTTACTTCTTATTTTACCAATACATCACTATATATATATACTTCTTGTTAATTACGCAAAAATGGGTCCGAAATGTCGAGAAAACAATCTCAAAAAATACGGTATTATATCCCGGATAAATCTGATAATAATAATAATTGTATCATATATTAAAATAAATACACAAAAACTATCTTTCACAAATATAAGTAAGTTCAATAAAAATCCAATTCATTTCTTCTTACATCAACTTTAATTTATTAATTTGATTTTATTTAATTAGAAGATAAATAACTTTGTTGTTTTGAAAGTTTATATTGTTTCTTTCAGAAGTTATGATTAAAAATTCAATAAGTAAGATATCGATGCATAAATAAATAACTTAAAAGATCGAAGAAACCTCCAATGAATTCGCATTATAATAAATAGCTAATCTTTTATGCAAAAATCTACCTCTACTAATTCTAATAAAGAATGAAATATATTAGATAATTTTTTTTTTTTTTTATGAAAAGCAAAAAACTATAAGATGAACAATAAAATATTATCTTCAGGTATTGATCATTGGATTTAAAAAAAAAAAAAAATTATCTCATCATTTGATATGAATATTTCAATAAATTATGAAAAAAACAAAAGATAGGTAGTAATATGGATAGGCTTTTGATTCTTTGTTGAAGGGATGTTTGCAATGGCTAATAGCAATAAATAAGGTATAGTCTATTGATTAAGATCCCTGGGAATGTGACAGCGGGCATGCCATCCAAGTGGCGAGGCATGCATGTATGCATGGGGCTCCGAGGGGCTACGCCCCTGCTGCTGCTGTTGCTGCTTCTTGCACTCCACTCGTTTATCTAGAGCGAGGCCAAGATCTTATAGGGGACGGCCAAGCCAGGCATTCAATTCACTTGCAACACTTGCAACGAGGGTGTGGCCTCCGTCCCCCCAAAGGTATTCATCCACCCTCCCCTCACCCCCAAAAGATTCTTCGACTTGCTGTGTTTTAAAAGATCAATGTCCAATTAATTCAATATAATACACCTATTCTCAAATGGATATAAATAAATTAAAATTCTTTCAAGGAAAATTTAACTAAATTTAGTCATTCACGATCGATTTATATTTATTTCTGTGGGTTCTGAATTCGAAAGTTTTGTTTTTCGACTCCAGTAATCACATTCCTTCAACTATCCCTACCTTCATATAATTTATTCTAAGCCATTTCATAATACTAAAATAATTTACTCATAGATTCAATTCTTTTAAGTTTGTTCGATGAGTAATACTGATAGACAAACAATACAAAACATACTAATACAAAAATTATTAAAAATGAGTAAAAATGAAATTAAAAATATTTTGATATATGTATAAAAAAAATTAATGATTTTTGTTTTCTTTTATCAAAGTGAACAAAATTTTAAAGTTTAAAATAAATTCCTAGCTATATTATATGTTTCTCATAAAAATAAATTATATGGTATATTATTATTTTAGATATATATAAATGCCAAATTTACAATTCGGCGTCATTAGTTTAATCAATAAATAATTAAATAAATAAAAATAAATATAAGAAAAAATTAATTAAAATTAAATACTAATAAAATTGTAGTAAAGATGGCTAACTAGATTATAACTAATAAATCAAGAATATACACCAGATAAACAAATTAAACTCGAACAAACAAATTCTATCTATCTAACTATCTATCTCTGTGGCTCTACGGAACTCGAAAGTTCTTAACCGCAGCAACCACATTCCTCTAAGTGTCCCTATCCCGAGCTATAACCTTTCAATTCCTACCCTCTTCCATCTCTCTCACGTCCCTTTGTCCACCCACCGCGTCTTGGACGTTTCCCAATCGGTCCCCCCACCAATATATTTTTCGTCATTCTTTCCTCTCCCATTCTAACCACGTAACCTGCCCATCCCAGCCTTCACGATTTTATAACCCTAACTATGTCTGGAGATGCATAGAGGTCATGCAATTCGATATCTCCAATTTCTAGATACATATATGTTTCATATTAAAAATAGAGTAAATTCAATTAGATTTTCCATTCTTTTGCCATATTTTAATTAAAACTATTAAACATTTCTAATTTTTAGATTATTTTGTTAAAATAAATTTTGAATATTCTAATTGATAAAAAAATTAGATTTTCAGTTCCCTAAAAAGAAAAAAAAAAAAAAGAAAAATGTGGATTAATAGAGTCTTTTTGTTTATTTATTTACAAGAAAATATAAATAATATCAAATATGAAAAAATTAGAATGAAAATAGGTTAGGATAGGGATAGTTGAAGTTGTTAATACAATGAAACTTTGAGTTCAGCCGCGGGGTTAAAATGATTATAAAGAAATGATATTACATTAGAATCACTCATGTAATACCTATGTAAATTCATTATATAGTTAGGTATTATTAATTGATATTAGAAATTGGATTCGATTCTTCAATATTTATAATATTACTCGTATATTAAATTAAATAAATATGATTAAAAATTAATTCTTTCAATTTAACTATTAAATGAAATTATATCAATTGCATTTACTTATTTATTACTTGTTAATTTGGTACATATTAACTTAATGCAACAATAATTATATTCATTTTGTTTTTACATTTATAAAAAAGTATTAATAAGAATTTCAACCATGGAAATATTTATTCTTTCACTTGTAAGTTGTTGTTTCTGTTTACTAGTGTAATTTTGATAAGGAATGTGGCCCAGGTAATAAAGTACGTTAATCAGCCAAAAATTAATTACCCAGACGCGTGATTAATTTCTAATTGCCACCATCGGAGTGAATCCCTGCTAGTGTTAATGCCTGCGGTTGTTTACAACCAAATCAGGAAAGCAACGATCGACCGTATTTTTATCATTCCGTTGACTAGATAATTAATCAACTCGAAATCCGGGTTGATTGTATTTCAGGATTTGCACTAGATTGACATTTCACGAGTATCGCAGAGAGACGACGTCAGTTACATTCCTTTTTGACCTGATACAAAGAATTTGAACTCTCGTTATCCATAACTTGTGTGATTCATGCTTGATTAGAAAAAGGAAAATTTTTAATCAAATCCGTGAAATGAATTATCGAATGCCAAGATGGACGACCTATCATGGCGCAATTTCTTTCTTTTTTTTTTTTCTTTATCATTGCCACATTATGAAATCCCAACATATTCAGTTAATCTACACTTCATTACTTTATACCTACTATCACGTTTCATAAGATTCGTAGAATTTTTCTAAAATAATTGCGGATGTTTTTTTTTTTTAAATTTATGTTTTAATGGATAATGGTTTATGGGATAATGGAGATTAAATGATGCAAGCGGATTTGTAACGCTTTGGTCAGTCAAGATATTCATTCAAACGCTGAATGAATGATATTCATTCATTTATTCATTCATTCACAATTTCACGTCCCGAAGTGATAAATAACACATTACATTCAAATTTGAAAATATATTTTTATAAGTTGAAATATTAATACACTTAAAATTCAATTGAATTAATAAATGGGAATATTATTAATAAAATTGGTATAATAAAAAAATCTAATCAATTTAGATCAGTGGGGTAGCGAGCTTAACTCTCGCCCGGGGTACAATACCTTTTTAACTCCCCCCCCCCATTCATTCGAAAACCATATAATATCATATGTAAAATATACTCGCAAATTAAATAATAAAAAAAAATTAATTAATTAATAAAATGTTAAGTAGCTATACCTTTTAATAAATAATTATTTGTATTAATAAATGATATATTTTCCTAAAATTAGATAATGTATCTAATTTAAAATGAAATTTTAATAATTTAAAACAACAACAACAAATTATAAATCTAATTATCATTTAATTAAAAAACTAATTGACATTTTTTATCTCTTTATTTATCAATATTTTAGTATTATATAGATAAATAGGACATTGATTATATGGTAAATATTTATTTGTGTGGTGTTAAAATTGAGTCCAGCTTAATTTATTTATTCATAAAAAACTCGATTAATTTAATTCTTTTGGAATTCTGTATTTTTCTCTTTTTTTTCATTTGTTTCCTATTTAAATTCAATTTCATTTTTTTAAATTCATTTTTTTAAAAACTTCTTTTTGTTTTTATTTAATACTTAAACAATTTTTGTATAAGTATAAATTTATTTATCGATTTAAATAATAAGAAATTTAAAATTAAAAAAAAAATGGTTGATTTATTTAATTTGCATGTCAAATTAAGTTAATTCAATATTATCTCTTCTTGTGTAGAAATCAATTATTTTTAATCTTTTAATAGAAACGAATAGATGAGTGTATCAAAGGTTATATATCCTTCTAACATCATCAAGCTAATTTAATATTAATATAAACATTGGCGGATGTAAAATCGTGAGCTGTTTCACAATAATCATATGCAAAACTAAATTGAATCACTGTGAAGGATCTATATATATATGTATGTCACCCATGGGGCATAATTTTATTTATTTATTTCAAATGAAATAGACATTTTAGATGGTTAGAATATGCATTCAAGTCTCTTGAAAAGCAAATGATTTCGTAGAATAAACAAATTGATACTGACAATCCGTATTCCAATTATCAACAATCAATTCAGACAATCTTTTAATACACTCAAAGAAAAATTTAATTTTTTTATAATATATATTATATTTTTGAGGGGGCTAATCATATGGATTTGTATTCATCTCATCGCGTTGTCGAATTCAACTTAATGAATGAAGTCGAACGTAACGTTAAGAAAGATGAACGGCAATCATTGGTGCATGAGGATAAGGCGGTGGGGGGGGGGGGGGCAGAGGGAGAATAATTTTGTAATATCATCGATCAGATTAGTGATGTTGCTGTCAAGAATGTAATTAATGGGAAGATTAGATCAATTCGAAATACGATTAGTTGGGACATAAACTTTGGACTACTTAAATATGATTGGGGATTAAAAAAAAAATAATGTAATGATATCCTGTAATAATACTTCGGCAAGATTTGAGGAACGAATTAAAATTAAATAAATTTTTTTTTTCACTATCAGTAGCACATTAAAAAATTAAAAATGATAGCCTGTACAATTTAAACCTTTTTTTATATCTTAGGAAGAAATTTTTTGTACTAATCTTATCAATTCTTTTTTTTTTGTTTGTTTGGAATTAGAACTAGAAAAATATACATATTTATGTTTTTTGTTAAATCACATATAATTTTGAATCATTCTCAATAAATTCTTTACATTATACTATCACATCCTTTATATTACACTAACAGATAAAAATAGTACTTTTGCTCCAAATTAAATTTCTTAACTAACCAATCTTTTATTCATAGGGGAACTTCTGAATATTAATGTGCAGTTATCAATAATATCTCACCACATTTTCTCTGTCTCTCTCTCTTTATATATATATAAATATATATAAGCATAAAAATGCCTTTTAATAGGAGAATGCCATTATGACACAATAAATTAACATTTAAAACAAATATTAGATAATTACCTAAAAACTGACAATGTAAGTGAAATAGGATCGGTTGATAGTATAGAAGATTATGTGATGTATTCAATCTCTTCAAGTGCTTAAAAATTCCATGGCATATTTTCCTTAAAATTAAAGAGAACTGACTATTGATATCCTGGATACAGGAAAGGGTGAGTTATTGGAAGAATAGCCAAGGGCTGCTAGGAAGGAGATAGAGAAGGAAGAGTGTGGATGGAGAAGACAGAGAGACATCATCTACGACAGTACCAGGATCCTACAGCCTGGAAGGAATCGTCGCCCGGAGGATCAACACTAGTCTCGACTTGTCCTGAACTCTATACTATTAAGAATAAACAGCTAACTCTTCAGAATTTGAAATTTGTAAATAATATAAAAATATCAATGACATTAAAATAAATGAACTTTATTTTATAGTTAATTTATAAGTTATTATTTTTCATGATACACTATTATAATTATATTAATTTCTTTCATAATTAAATAATAATTTTATTATAATTTTATTATAATTTTATTATATTATAATATTTAATTTCAATCTGAATGAAATCGTATTTATTTCTTACCTGATCAACCTTAGCTGAATTCACACTACCCGCATTTTCTATTAATAATAAACATAGTGCTACCAATTAAATTAAAGATCTATTTTATTAAATTTAAACCCATTTTTTTAATAACCCAACCCAATATAATATATACATATATACCACACATATAATGGTAGAGATTCGATATATATATCGTAAATATTAACGAATAATTCTTTAAATAAGGGTTGAAAATGATTTATGAAATACAAATTTGATCAATTAACAATGATCAATAAGCATTCATTAGTACAATAATTAGCTATTCGATATTAATAATAATTATTCTGATTTAGATTGAAAATCGAATATATTAATAAATAATCATCAAGTATCAATAATAGATTACTTTCTAATTGTTTTGTTAATATCCCAATTTTAATAGTATTCACTATGGTCATCAATCTATCATCATAATTACATTTTCATCTGTTTCATAAATAAATGAACCACTAATTTTTCTATCTAAAATACAAGGTGTTTAAAATTTAAAATATGAAATCAATCACGGCTAGTGAGTTGTAAGTGATTTCAGTGTTACATGATCGATGACTTTGAACAAATTAGGACAAAAATTATAGGGTCGGAACGTGCAGGGCATTCAATCGTGAGCATGCATTTCCAAGTGGCAAATGGGTGATGAGTAAAGAAAAAAAAAGCAGTGAATTTTAGTTTATTTACTCAAATTTGCAGGAAATCGAATCCGGATTGAATTACAACGAGAGTACTTAGTCAAGTCATCCGGATATTGGAGAGTGGACAAACAAGATGGCCTATCCGGTTCGTTACTTGATAGGAGCTGTAATGGAATAGAAACCAATATTTATTATTTAACATAAAATAAACCTAACTAGTAAAAGTTAATTAGTTATATATTATTAAAGCATAAAGTAATTACCTATTATACATATCTATGTCCAAGAAGAGTTTGTTTAGTTGGAAACAGTATCGTATAAATTTGGCATGTCATTACCATTAAGTTTTAATATATTTGAAAATTGTATTAAAAAATATATGAAAATATATAAAAAATTTTAATATCTCACAAACTTTTAAAATATTCTCTATGGATGAATATATCAATATATTATACTATATTTGTTTGTAATAAAATAACAAAAATAAAATAAAAATAAAAATATCGCATTTAAGTTAATATCAACATTATCAGAATCTTATAATAGAATTTACTAAATAAATAGAACAATACTAACTATAAATCTAATACAAAAATAAATCCCAAGCATGTATGTTTTTATTTAAATAATAATAATAATGACTCTGACTTTTGTACATCCTATGCAAGGGCATTGCCTATCAAGTTGGTTATATCCTATGATCAGTATAACGGGTCCTAACAACTTTATCTTGATTTTCTTGAACGGAGGCGCTACTTTTTATCAAGTATCTTCCCAGTTTTGATCCCGGAGGCTCTAGCTAGATAAAATCCCTTTGTCAGGTCCGGGATTTGAACCAGGGACTTGAACCCAGGACCACGAGTATATGAACCAACGATATTGTCTCTCACACTATGGTACTTTCATAATAGTAATAATAATAATTTGTTAATTTATATATTTATACGAATTTTTATAATATACCTATTAATAAATAATAAGTTTATGCAAAAAGTATTTGTGTATCAATTTTTAATTAATTGCAATTTAGTTTTCTATTCAGTATAAGTAAATAAAACATAAATCATTTTGATATTTTATTAAAAAAATGAAGTTTAAAATAAAATAAAAATAAACAAAAATACAGATTAAAAATTAAAACTTGAAAGACAAGAAAATAAATCGTGGAAATGAATTTAAATTGAATGAATATTATCTTAGATAATATACCTATATGTATAAATTCGACAAATTTAGTTATATTATTTGTCTACACCAAATAAAGTTAACTTTATGATTTCATTAAATAATCATTGATTAAGATAGTATAATTTATTTCATTTTGCTACGTTTAATGTAATAAATCTTAAGTCTTAATTGAAACTCTTTTGGTAATATTTTACTGAAACGACATCGATTATTATTATAATATATATAAAATCAAGATAGTTGAAGATATATGAATGCAACGATGAATAATCCCCAATCGATTTAAGGGTTCGCCCTTATCCGAACGAGTGCTAACAAATCGTTATCGATTACCACCTGTGGTGTTGCGTTTCATTATCAAACTCCAACGATATGCAAATGATCGAGGTCCAAACTCGCCAGATTTGTCACATTCAATTAACGTTATCTTGGTGATGTCAAAAGCCAAGAATTTTAAACATTCATCGATCTTTCAATATTCCATCCTCCATCTTTTGAAATGCAATTTACATATGTACATGATTTTTATGCAGATATCGTGGCTCGTTTAGATTTAGAGCAGCCATCAACATTAGAATATAATCACCATCTATACCTCTATATACACTCACAAACAACTTTGAAAAATGCCAGATTTATTCAACTGAAAAATAAATCGAAAATAAATTAAATATAAATAAAATATTAGGTTAAGAGAGATAGAATAAATTTATAAAGTTCGATTTAGAAATTATTAAAAAACAAAATAAAAAAAAAATATATTAAAATAATAAATAAAATAAATTATTATAAACTCGATACAACTTAGAATGAAAAAAAATCTGGAGTGCCTCCACTCGACGTAAATAAAACCTTTACCTTCATTTTTACCGACAGACGATAGTAAGGGAGGTATTGTTTTCAAACCAAATTTCACATTTGGAGATTTTTACATATCTCGACAAATCATGCATTTTCTTAACCGAAAAAAGTATTTTTTAGCATGTTGTCTGTCCGACCGTTGTGTGTCCGTATAGATGTGTACAGCTTGAACTGCTAAACGGATTTTGATAAAATTTGGAATATTTAGTTAATGCATCAGAAACATGAATTCATCAACTTTTGGTGTATACCCGGGAACCGGAAGTGGCAGTTTAAAGAGTATTAATTTTATATTTATTGTCCCAAAATATTTCATTAAAAATATAGTAGTTATTAATTATTGAGTAATTAAACTAAAAATAAAATTTAGTCATTTTAATTCAAATTTTAAAAATATTTTTTTTGATACTTTAAATATAAATGATGTTTGGAAATTAATTTATTTCAAATCGTCGGTCGGTTCTGTGCCTGGCCATAGCTCATTTATTAAGTCAAGATTTAAAATATTAATTACGGTACTTTCAGCGATTCAATCAGCTGAAATTCTATATATAGCAGTTTTATACAATTTTTATCATGTGAAAAACTATCAAACATATATCTTTATTTTTACGGTCACTTTAGAGGGAAAAAAATCAAAACGTTGTCGGTAATTACCGTCTTCGGGTTGAGCTACATTTCTGAAAAGTTGATAGAAAACTACAAATTTTGAATAATGACCGTATACCAATTTCATTATTCTAGCTGAAACCGTTTTTACGTAATCTTGTCTAAATACACACACACACACACACATAAAAACATTTTTCTCAATCTTATTGAAAATGACTCAGGGACCTTCTAAACTTTTAAAAACATCAAAATCTCGACATCGAAAATTTTCGTTGTCGCAATACTAGATAGTAAAAAATATACAAATATTAATTAATTTAAAAAAAATTATTTTATTTATATTTGATTCATTATTAATTTAAGGAATATTATACCAAACTACATATTAATAATCAAATTCATGTTGAATAGAATAGTTTTTCCATGAAAACAAAATTCAAAAATTAAAATTAAAATAATTGATGTTTAATACAAAGAAATCTGGATGATAGACAAGAGTAAATAGATATTCGATATGAAAAATGAAATTCGATATTCAATAATAAAGATGATTAAAATAAATAAAAAATATCATGTAAACATTAATAAATCGAAACAGGACAGATATTACTATAATTAACAAGCATGTAGACTTTATTGATATTCATAATCAAATAAAAAAGGTCAATTTTAAATTATATAGAAAATTATATAATAATAGGAAAGAATGATCTAACTTTATTATTATTTTATTTTGTTTTGACAGACACTAATCAAAGAATAGAAATTTCAATCCATTAAATAATTCAATTATCCATTTTTATAATGAAATTCAAATGCATTTAAATACATATGTAATTATTTGAGGTGACCATTTGGCCTATTTTTGAAAGACAAATTCTAAAATTGATCTTTTTGCACCCTATCCTATATCCTAAAAAATTAAATATACTGCTACTTTAGAAGTAGATAATATAATTAATTTCTTTCTAATAAATTGTATTTTGTGTAGAGCAGTGTTTCTCAACCTTTTTGGACCAAACGCCCCCCTTTGTAAGACCCGCTTCTTAATTCGCCCCCCCCCCCCTATAAATTTTTACAGATAAAAATTTCATGGTAATCCCTAATATAAGGTAGGTACACCAGGTGATACTTAGAGCCATATTGAAAAATCGAGTTTCAGAACATGATTGCAAACTCATCTGACCTTTTTTTTTATTTTTTTTTTTAAGAATAATATTGAAAAAAATTGAAAAAAGAGGAAATGTTTCAAAAGCCAGTTCGCAAAATCATCTTACCTTTTTTACTTTCCCGCATACTTCGTATAAGGTAAGTATTGGAATCGTCAAAAATTTCGACTTAGAGATTTCGATAGATCTTGACGTTTTAGACCTCCCTGAGTCGGAAAATACCATTTTTCGAATTATGTCTGTGTGTGTGTATGTATGTATGTATGTATGTAATGTCTGTAAGCAAATTTACTCAAAAACTAATCAAGCTAGGACTTCGAAATTTGGTACACCGATATTATTCACAATTTGTAGATTTCTATCAAAATTTCGTCAAAATCGGTTAACCGGAAGTGGTACTTTGCCTATACTGGTTGCGTTTACCTTTCAAGTAAAGTACCAGTTTGCTTCGAGATATTTGCTTCCTATTTTGTATATAGATTTAAAAATATGAAAAAAATTCAGATACCAAATTTCATCATGATTTGACTACCGGAAGTGACATTTTACCTATACAAGTAACGTTAGGTGTAAATTATAAATATATATAATAGTGTTAAACCCATTTTACTTTATAATTTAAATTAATTAGTTTGTTTATTTTTATTGTTGTTAAAACATAATAATAATAACCTAATTACCTATTTATATGCGGGAAAGTCTAGGGGAGGACACTCCCGATTTATTTAGAGTTGAAAATGATTTCGCCCCCCAAAAATAACTTATCGCCCCCCAAAATCATACAATCAAATAATCGCCCCCTTCAAGATGTCGATCGCCCCCCAGGGGGCGATATCGCCCAGGTTGAGAATCACTGGTGTAGAGTAACAGATAAAACACAAAGTATTAACATACAAAATGTAGAATTTGACAATGTAGAAAAATGTAAATACTTAAGTTCTGTAATCATGAAGGATAATAATATTCGAGAAAAATTTAAATCGTGGTTGCAATTGAGTAACGTCTGTTGTAAAGGGGCTTATCTCGTCAAAATTATTATCAAACTGAGTTGAAATTAAAATATATAAAACAATTATTTTGACGATTGTACGGATTATATGGGGGTTAGGCATGATCTATGACCCTGGAAGATGGGAGTAGATTTAGAGTATTAGTAATAGGATTCGTCACAGTTTTTATGGGCCAAAAATAGATGAGATCACCGGGGCTCTATGCGTCTCCAGACATAGAATTATAATATCGTGAAGGCTGCGCTGGGCTAGAATGGGAGAAGAAAGAATGGCGAAAAATATATTGGTGGGGAGAGCGATTGGGAAACGTTCGCTTGGAATGATATTGATGATATTCATTGAGAGTAATTGGATTAAATGTATTTATAACGTATTTTAACGCCTGATATTGCTAAATGAATGGTCAATTTTGCTTAACAACTGAAACTGTTACCCTAAATCAGTGATGGCGAACCTTTTTGAGAAGTGGGTCGTATTTTGATCATTATTTTTTTTAGATCTTGCTCGTGCGGCACTAAGTATTTAATTGAAAAGGAATCACATACAATATATATTTTGTATAAATATTTATAAATAATGAATAGGTATATCAGTGTTTCTCAACCTTTCAGTGCATCGCCAAATCATCTGACCTTTTTTTTAGAACCATATTGAAAAATTTTTAAAAATTTATAAAAATCTAGTGTGGGTCAGTTAAAAAGCTTGGGTGGGTCAGTGTCATAGGTTCGCGATCAGTGCCCTAAATCATTATTTTAAAAACGTCCTACTGAAATGTTAAGTATTCAGTCTTCTAGCAAGCTATGTGGATAGGAAGGATTCAAAGTTTCCTTGCTATTTGGAAAATGAGACAATCTAATTCTATATCTATGTTACAAGCATATATCGAAAATAACGTTATCTTATTCAAATTCATATAAAATTGTTCTGATCGGCTTAAATTTTATTTAATTTTTTTTTAATGAAAGATAGTGATGGGATTTTAGATATTTAGCCACTTTAATTAATTAATTTATTTGTTTATCATATTAATATTTAAAATATAATAAATTCAATTTTTACCGACCGACGATAGTAAGGGAGGTATTGTTTATTTTGTATCGAGTAAAGCGAAAATAAAAAAACTCCTCATTTCTAAACTAACCATATTTTTTATGACTTAGTGTGTGTGCTTATGGTTATATACAAATAAATAATGCCTACGATTTATTAAATTTAAAAAGGAAACTAATTTCCTTTAATTATTAATAATGGTGATGTTTCACTGTTACAGGTTGTGTATATAATTTGTAATCACGATGTTTTATTAGTCAAAATTTGGTTTTTCAAAACCTCGCTTAAAGAATGTAGATAATTATTTTCTCGTCTATCAGTTCCCCTTCAATTGATAGGTTTGCTATTTTGTTAAATTATTTTTATATGAGATTTATAAATACTACATATTTAAACCGAAAAAATTTATTTAAATTCAAAAATACAATCAAATAATAATATGTAATACTTGTCAGTAATTGTTTATTTACTAACATTTTTAAAATTCGTTGCTACTTTATTAAATAAACAAACATCTTTCTCTCAAATATATTATTTATTTCAGAATTTTATTTATTTATTGCCTTTATTTTGTTATATATCACACATATATATATACAAAAATTTAATTGATTTATTAATTATGACAGAACCAGGTCCTTGCGGGCTTAGGCCTCTCCCAAAATTCTCCAAGCGGTTCTTTGTCTTGCGATCCTCTGCCAATCCGTTCCCTCTGTTTCGTGGATTTCATCCGACCATCTTTTTACTTGTCTGCCTCTTTTCCTTTTTTCTTCCAGTATATGCCATTCCAAAATTCTCTTAGACCATCTTTCGTCATGCGTTCTTACTGAATGTCCGGCCCACTTCCACTTTATTTTTCTTATATAAATGTTGATGTTGTCCATATTTCTTTTATTCTTTTCCTATCTAAGAAGAAGAAGAGAGAAGAATACTCCTTATCATGGATCGTTGAGCTGTTTCCAATTTTTTCATATTTTTCTTTGTTAATGTCCATATTTGTGCACCATAAGTCATCACTGGTATAATACATTTTTTAAAAACTTTGATTTTTGAGTCTAGGTTTATTTCTTTATTTTTTAGTATAACGTTTTTTCAACCTAAGTTTATCCTTCTATTTATCTCTAGCGTTGTTCTATTTTCATTGTTTGACCAAGATAAACCACTTCTTCCTTACACTCTATGTATTTTTTATCATCGTATTTTATTTTTTCTTGACAACCATTTGTAAGTATTACTGACTTCTTCTCATTTATCCTTAGACCCACTTTTTTACTTTCCTTGTTCAAATCTCTCAGTAATTCGGTTATTTAAAAATTATTATTATTATTAAAAATCTTTGCAAAACTAATTCAGAGAAGAATTGAGAGAACTATAATTATCAACCAACCAATAGAGCAAGCCGGCTTTGGAACTGGATATTCCACAATAGATCATTTACACGTGATAGGACAGATCTTAGAAAAATCTAGAGAATATCAATTCACAATATATTTAGTATTTATCGATTTTACCAAAGCATTTGACTCTATAAACCAGGCTTGCATCCTGGAAGTTCTGATCTCTCAAGGAGTAGATATAAACTACGTTGAGATTATTGAGAATCTATATAAGAAATGTGAAGCTAGAATTCTCTTGGATGAACCGGGACCCTTCTTCCCTGAAAGAAGAGGCGTAAGACAGGGAGATCCACTTTTACCAATTTTATTCAATTGTACAATGGAGCAAATGTTTAGAAAATTTAATTGGGAGGGAAGGGGATTGAATGTCAATGGTACCTTCTTGAACTACTTAAGATTTGCGGACGACATATTTCAGAATATTTATTACCAAATAAATAATGAATCATTCTTTTTTTCAAATTTATATTATATTTATTTTAAAATAGACTTACACATTAACGACAAATGAAAAATTGGAGATAGACCAAAAGACGATTTGAGAAAAGGACAATTATCTATGGTAGACCAATTTTACCTTAATAAATGGTGCAAGTTCCTTCAAATAACTGAAAAGGAAAAATCAATATAAATTTATCTTTGTATTATGGTATATAATTGTATCTTATCTTAATATTCTAGTTGTATCTTATTATAATTTAATTTTACTGTTAATTATAATAGTTAAATGTGCCCTAAACCTCGCAAAGAGAAAGGCGGAAATCTTACTAAATAAATAAATAAATATTTAATTGTATTTATTTATTTACAGAATCTATTCTATATGTTTGTGTAAGCAACATTTCTTAGTTAATCAATTATCATTTAATTATATTATTTATCAATTACAATTATTGAACCTGTTATTTTTATATCTTAAAATAAAAATATAAAAGAAGTAAGAATAATAAGATTTTAAGAAAAATGGGGCTGCTTACAATAAATCGAAAAGGGAAGACAAGATTGATAATGTTTATTTCTCCAAGACTATCCATCAAATAAATAAAATATTCAACAAGTAGATACTAGAAACTATATGATCTATAAAAGAAAATTAATAAATGGTAATAATTATATTTATTATTGAATATATAATAATATATAATAAAAAATGATATTTTTATTGTAGCTTGTGGCAATAAATAAAAAATAACTAAATAAATAAAAAGTTTATATTATTTATATGATTTTGAAAAATAATTACCAATATAAATAACTAATGGTAAAAAAAAAGTTTCTTTGATTTGATACTTTGTTGTTTAATTTTTACTATCTCGCCAGAGGTAGTATTGTGATCACGAAAATTTTCGATGTCGAGATTTTGGTGATTTTTGAGGTTGAGAAAAATGACTGTGTGTATGTATTTAGACAAGATTACGCAAAAACTGTTTAAGCTAGAATAATGAAATTTCGTACACGGTTATTATTCAAAATTTGTAGTTTTGAGAAACGTAGCTCTTTCGGAAGAGCATGATTACCGACCACGTTTTCATTTTTTTCCTCCTAACTGACCTTAAAAATGAAGATGTGTTTCATAGTTTTTCAAATGATTAAAACCTGCTTTATATAAAATTTCAGCTTGTATGAATCGCTGAAAGTACCGGAATTAATTTTGTAACACGACTGCAAATCACGCGCCAGCACGTGACGTGGTTCCGTCAACAAATATATACTTATTAATTTTTATTTATAATTTATAATTAAATTTAATTTAAATATAATATATGTTAATTAAAATAATTAAAATTTCGAGTGTAGACACTCCAGATTATTTTTTTTCATATTACCATTATTAACAGACATTATCACAAAATATATATATCTAATATTTGAATTATATTTCAGTTAATATATATTTTAACATATTTTAGTATACCGGAATTAATATTTTAACACGTTGACTCGAAATCACGCGCGGGCTATCAACAAAGAGCCAAACCAATAATTATTATTTATTAATATAATTTAATTAATTAAATTTAATTTAAATATAATATATGTTAATTAATCCAATTCAAATTTGCGAGATAGTGGAAACACTCCAGATTTGTATTATTAGGCATTATTCTAAACCAAAATCCACTTTTAGGGGGGGGGGGGGATATTAAAATTTATATATCAAAATAGAAATGATTTTTTTTTTGTTAATAAAATAATATTCATATTATTATTATTTCAGTATGTATTATTTTATTATTATATATTATAGATATCAACAATATTATATAAATAAATGTATAAAAAATGTTGTCGATGTACAGGTTATAATTTATAAAAGATATGTAGGTACCTATTCGAGAATAGAATATAATTGTTCATTTCTTTTCTTCTTGTCGTTATCCTTGTCTTGTTTCTTTTGATCTTGGTGCAATGATGTCCAATCTGTCGACGAAGGCGAGGTCTGATGGCGCATACCTGAATGAAATTTTAATTCTTGAGTGGATTTTCATGATTGTATTCAAAGGACGTGACAAATGCTTCGTACCCGACAACCAACACGCTGTAATGACAGATAATGAACTGTCTGCAAGACATCCACATCAACAGCAGATACCACATCCCAACAACACCTGTTCCATCCATCCTCTGACATCCACCACCTCTTCCCTCTCCCCTCCACCCGCATCTTTCTCTCTCTCTTTCTTTCTTTCTTTCTTTCTTTTTTTTATAATAAAATATTCAATAACCTATCGAGAAGATAACTTTTCGTGACAGTACAAAGAATGAAGTAATTAGAAAAGAAAACAAATCGCAAGACAAACTTGACTTTAAAAATATCCACTTTATATAAAGAAAGTTTAACAAATAAACAAAAAAAAAATGCAAATGATTGTTCAAAGATATAAATTTGGATAAATTGAAGAATATACATAAATGTACAATATGTAATTTCAAATACTAATCTATTTTTATACCCATAATAAAAAAAAAATTGAGGTTACTATCTACAAGTATGTATAAAATTATTACAACAGAAATTTTTTCTTTCATTTTACATTTTCCATGTTCTTTATACATGTTTGTATATTTTTCTTTAATTTAATATTCCAAAAATAGTATTATATGATATGTAGGAATATGATTCAAAACAACAACCCAATTAAGGAATAATATTCAAATTTTTATAATTAATTTCCATAATAGTAAAACATCACGCTTTGGGTGGTCTTGATTAATATTCTTCCAAATTTTTAAATTTTCTATAACTTATAACATCTTCTCATAAAATATTTAAATAAATAAATATATATACATATATTATATTAATATAGGTGTACTTCTCTATCATTATAAAACTGAAAAATTATAAGTAAAAATTACTCTATTATTCATTCATTGCTATCCTATAAGGACTTAATCTCTATTTTTCATTTTCTTTTTGAAAATACAAACCCAACAGAAATTAGAAATTAAGTTTCTCAAAAGAAAACAAACAAATAAATAAATAAAAGCTCTTTTTTGAGAATCCCAAATAAATAAATAAAAGTTCTTCTTTAAGAATCCCAAATAAATAAATGAAAATTATTCTTTAAGAATCCCAAATAAATAAATGAAAATTCTTCTTTAAGAATCCCAAATAAATAAATAAAAGTTCTTCTTTAAGAATCCCAAATAAATAAATAAAAAGTTCTTCTTTAAGAATCCCAAATAAATAAATAAAAGTATTTCTTTAAGAATCCCAAATAAATAAATAAAAGTTCTTCTTTAAGAATCGCAAATAAATAAATAAAAGTTCTTCTTTAAGAATCCCAAATAAATAAATAAAAATATTTCTTTAAGAATCCTAAATAAATAAATAAAAGTTCTTCTTTAAGAATCGCAAATAAATAAATAAAAGTTCTCCTTTAAGAATCCCAAATAAATAAATAAAAGTTCTTCTTTAAGAATCCCAAATAAATAAATAAATGTTCTTCTTTAAGAATCCCAAATAAATAAATAAAAGTTCTTCTTTAAGAATCCCAAATAAATAAATAAATGTTCTTCTTTAAGAATCCCAAATAAATAAATTAATACAAGTTCTTCTTTAAGAATCCCAAATAAATAAATTAATACAAGTTCTTCTTTAAGAATCCCAATTATTTCAGTATTTATATTTATTGATGCTGAGATATTTAGGCAATTATTCATTTCTAGAATTTATATTTTAATTTTATTTTTGCTACAAAATTATTTCGAATAATTCTATTTTTAACTATATACTACTCATAAAAAATTCCTGTATTTTTTTGTTCAAATTTTCTTTCAATTTTTCTTAAACTATCAATTCGATTAATCTCTTCTCTCTCTCTTCTATAATATACCTATCATATATAATATAGCTATATATACCTATATATAGGAAATACTTATTGAACTTAATAAAATTCAATTCAATAATAGAAAAACTTGTTGCCTTGTTTTTTTTTTTTAATTTGCTTTAATAAAATTGAATTTGTATTGATCGTTTATCATTGTGAAAATGTTCAAATCCTATTATATGATGGTGCTTTTGTTGTTGGCCCCCATCTGACCTTCTCTAATCTAATTACCTCTTTTCAGAATGCAATTTATCAAATAACCCACCGGCCAAATTAAGTGTTAAATTTTTTACTAACCCGTAGTGATCATATTTCACCGCATTCAGTAAAGAAATCGACTTGCATCATGTTATAAATCAGAGCCGGTTATATGATCTATATTCAAAAGAGCAAGAGGGAGTTGCGTTTCATCTATCTGACCGATTACAATAGACGAGCATGATTAGGCTAAATGTGAATAACATATGAAATTGATTTGAGATAGCTTCCCTCCTACCCCTCGAACTAATCTTTCATCCACCCACTCGTGTATTCCCTGCTTCTCCTAACTCTACCACTCCCTTCCCCTCCCCTCTCCACATCATCGCTAATATTAATTTTCTAATGACGGATGAAAATTACAACCGGGACAAACAAAACGTTTCGTGGGAAGAGAGATTTTTTTTTTCTTATTCATGACTCGACACTCGAACGGATTTATTGACTTGTTGTTCGATATTGTTGTTTGGTATTGTTATTTATAATCGAAAATGGAAAAAAAACAGGTTGTTGTTATTACGGATCTTGTATCATCCTCAGAAACACTTTATCAATGTTAACCACAAAAATTGTAACATTAAAAATAAACAAGGCACTTTTAGTCAAATCTCTAATTATTTTTATATTCTCTACTTGTGCATGCATAATAAAACTAATACAAAAAATTATAATACATTATAAATGTTTTAAGTGTATGTATTTAATCTAAAAATAAATTAAAATTACATTACAGGAGAATCATGGAGATGGTATCCCCAAACACAAAATTATAAAATTGTGAGGATTAGGATTGGCAGAGGAGAAAAGACTAGAGCGAGTATTAACGAAGAAACCAATATTCAAAAGACCACTGACTGGGTAGAGCAAAACAATCATCATAATGACAAATATATAAGAATTGAAAGATTATATTAATTAGAAATGGTTTAATTAAAGACACTAAAAGAAATGAAGCTGAAGCAGTCAAAAACTTTGAACAAGACGAGACCGATATAGATACAAAGGCAGGTCAATAAGTCCGTGACTTTTTGAATTTCCTGTATTTTATATGAAATGGCAACACTAATAATAGCAGACTACCTCGTCATGGAGAAGAAAAAAAGTGAATTTCCATGAAAATCTTGGAAATGACTAACGAATTTTCTTCTTATTATTCTCCGGATTTAGCCCCGAGTGTCTATTTCTTATTTCCAAACCTGAAGAAATGACTCTATGGAAAGAGATTGGACTCTAACATTGATATAATCTCTCAAACAAATACCTATTTTGATATTCTCGACAAATATTATTTTTTGGAAGGTATAAAAAAAATTGGAGAAACGTTAAACGAAGTGTATAGAGCTCAAAAGAGATTACGTTGAAAAAGAAAATAATTTTTTTATCCAAAAAACCTCCGTTTTATTCAAAAAGTCACAGACTTGTTGACCTGCCCTCGTTGTTAGAAAGATAAATGTCCAAAGGGCTGTTTTTGTTATATTTATATTATAATAAACTCATATCTGTCCCATTGTTTGTTTGTTACAATAATTTATACGTACTTGTCATTGAAATTGCTTTTTCCAAATTTTAAAAGATTTATTTTTGGTCTTAAGCTTACTCAAAAATTTATTTACTCTCAATATTGAATCATCCATCGAATAATAAATTTCCTTTAAAAGTTTTTTATTGAAAAAAAATATTAAAGGTGAACATAAATCATTTGCTGTGCATACTATCGAGGAGAGGCGATACAATTATTCTTAAAACATGTTGTAAATTTTCTACAAGGATCTTCATTTCTTACACGCTCATTTATTTTATTATGCGATAGATCCTTTCCTTCATATGCTTAGAAAAATTAATATCAAATTAGTAATACAGAGAAAAACAGGCATATTAAATTTAAAATAAATCATATTCATATGGAAATAAATAAGTAATTAATAAAGAATCAGAAAAATTAATAATTAATTATTAGAATCAGAAATGTCATAAAAGCATCAAATTCACCTTTTCGATTTTTTTCGAGATTTTCCTAAATTTATTCGTATCTATTTTTGGGATGTATTGATCTCAAAAGTTGTTGTCTGCATCAACCACAATTTCACAAACGTATCTAATTTGAGCCACTTGCATCTAATTAATATCCTCTCCCAATTCCCAATTAAATCATTCATTATATTGTCTACTAATCAAGACCTTGGTCTATCCAGTGGTTGAATCGTAATTGGTTTCACCGTCCTATTCCTATTTAATATATATATATATATATAATATTTATAGTATTATTTATAACTTAGATTTATAGGCATAACTTATAATTTTATTATATAAACAATACTATAAAAATCTAAACATAAAAAGATTATAAAGCATTTGAATTTTTGGTTTATGTATATACAAGTAACGCTCTTTTAAAATGATGTATCTATGTATATATATATATATATATATATATATATATATCAAAATAAAATTCTTCGTAAAATTTACAAGCTGAAAAAGATGAGATTTTAGCAAAGTGAAGGAGATTGCATAACAAGAAAATTATGTATTTCCAAACCAGAGACGAATCATAAACTAAAAAAAAACAATTGGGAAATGACGAGTTGATAAATCAAGAATGCAACAATATTAAAAAAAAAACATTGAACTTTATTTTTTTAAGTAATCGAGGTATTATTTTTTTTTTTGTTTGAATAGAAGGAACTGTCAAACACATGATCAATGTAAAATTTTATTCACTTTCAACTTTACAAATTGCTTGATAAAAATTGAATATAGTAGGTGGACGATCGGGATGTATATAATCATATGCACTAGCCATTCAGAGATATTTATAAAAATTTAATTTATTTTATATATATTACTTTCTATTTGAATATTATTCAAAAAAGGAAGAAATCTAATTAACAAATATAATTATGATTAGAATTAAAAGAGCATCCTATAAAGAAAGAAAAATAATGTTTGGTAAGGAAGCCGTTCATGTCTGGATAAATTATTTTATTTATCCCTACCGTATAAACATTAACAGATAATAAAAAAATTTTTATTCCTATTGGACCATCTCGTGAATTGTTTTGTAAGCCAATGCTGCTCTTCTTTTATTTCATGGATAAGCATTGAAAAGAACATAACCATTGGTTCCATGCGAGGCGTGTATTGTCACCCAGTCGAAGTGGGGATAATAAATTTCAATATCTTTTACGATAAACTGGATGATAATCACATCCCAATCAGCGTAGCATCTTTCATAGGACAAAACGAGATTATCTCACTACATATAAGAAAATAATATATATTCATACCTGCTTAGATAGATATATTAAACAGGTTTTCATGTTGTTGAAGATTAAGGATGACAAATCCCGAAATATTTCAAGTATAAAAGATCCAAGAGTGAGATGGAGGGAGGATTGCGAGCGGGGGAGAGGGAGAGCATGTTCAAATCGGGGAGGATTTATGAGAATGCATTTAACTTTACTACTCTTGATAAATGACTGGTCGTAAAATCTTTGAAAGATTAAATTATAATTTTTGCAAGGGTTGAAAATACTAGTGGTAGAAGGGAAATAATTGTTCGTTACTTTTTGAATTTCCGTCTCTTAAATGAAATCGCAACACTGCTTCTGTCTGCTAGCAACTATCAGCTGACCCCTGTCGAAATTTTAATAACCATTAATAGCAGACTACCCCGTGATTATATAAGAAAAAAGTGAATTTCTGTGCTCATTAAGGATTATTTTTTGCGGAGAAAAACATCACTGAAACTGATTTGTATAGTTTCTTAACTGTGGATGAAACTTGGATCCAAAACAACACATTAGAGACTAAACAGCAGTCAAAACTGTAGGTTAATCAGAGTGAATCTGCACCAAAGATGTCCTCGACAAATCTTAATTTTTGGAAGGGATAAAACAATTGAAGAAATGTTGTACGAAGTGTATACAGCTCAAAGGAGTCTACATTGAAAAATAAAATAATTTTTTATCAAAAAAACCTATTTCATTCAAAAAGTCACTAACTTATTGACCTGCCCTTGTATGTATAATATACATTTATAGATTTAGTTTTATTTTCGCTAATATATTAAATTATTTAAAGAAATATTTATATAGTAAAATTATTATTATTAGTTATAACATTTTATTGATGAAAGTAAAAACTATTTTATAAAGATACTTCAAATAATAAAAAAAGATATTAACGCCTGGAATATATGCAACCAACCCGTCTCAAAATTGATCTTATATCTATTTACATTTCAAATACTTATATATATTAAATGCTATTTTAGTGAAAGTGTTCAAAAACTAATATTAATATTAATATTACTATTTATTTGCATTTAAATGTTTATAAATTCACCATAAACCATTTTATGGAACGATTTAATTGACTGACAAAAAAAAAAATTGTTATATATTTAATAGCTTAATAGATTCCGTATGTTGTTATTTTTCAATATATATATATATATATGAATATTGAAAAATTGGCTGTTATATAAATAGTGGATAATTGCTAAGTCGATTGCCTCTCGGCTCAATCAAAGAAATTGGAATTGATTGCATCACAGGCGACACACACAGACAAACAAGACTTTAATCGGCCAATGAACGATTTTTGCGAAATCCCAGACAATTTAATAAAGACACTATATTCATATGTTTAATTTCAATAAATATATAACATTTAATTTTAATATATTCAGCAGGAAAATATATCTATTAAATAATTTAAGTAATTTTGACTTTTTTTTATATCTTGAGGCGATGTCACAATATTGAATTGATTTTGGAAATTTATTTATTTATTGCAGGTAGAATAAATAATGGCATGGGGAATTATGAGAAGGAGTTCTTTATGGACTTAAATGATTTTATAAATATTTTTTAATACTATATATATTTAAAAATCTAAAATTTGTTTTTTATTTGGTGAAAAAGTAAATAATTATTTAGTTGAATGTATCAAGCATTTATTTATGTAGTAGTATAAATATATATATATATACGGAAAACAAGAATTAACTCTTTATTCAAGTTGTTAGCGGGGATTGAACTCGTAAAGTAATTTCAATATAATAATAAATATTAAAAAATATATATATATATTTATTTTCAATTTTTTATAACTTCACCCTTAAAATTCTCAACATGATGAAACATGTTGGAGCTTTATAATTATCAGTTCAAATTTAAGAATAGAGAGATCAACAATTTTGAAAATAATGATATTGTTACTATCTCGCCAGGGATAGTATTGCGATCACGAAAATTTTCGATGTTGAGATTTTGATGTTTTTATACGTTTTGAAGGTTCCTGAATCATTTTCACTAAGGTTGAGAAAAATGTGTGTGTGTGTGTGTGTGTGTAGACAAGATTACGCAAAACGGTTACATAGGCATTATTCAAAATTTGTAGTTTTCTATCAACTTGGGAGAATTGTAGCTCAACCGGAAAAGGGTCATTACCTACAACGTTTTGATTTTTTTTCCTCTAAAGTGCCCGTAAAAATAAAGAAATATTTTTGATAGTTTTTCTCATGTGTAAAAATTGTATAAAACTGCTACATTTAGCTTGATTGAATCGCTGAAAGTACCAGAATTAATTTTTTAACACTGCAAATCTTACGCGTCAACACGTGACGTGGTGCCATCAACAAATATCCAAACATGCGCTGAGGTAATAAATATTATTTATTAATTTTAATTTATAATTTATAATTAATTAAATTTAATTTAAATATAATATATGTTATTTAATCCAATTCAAATTGCGAGATAGTCGAATGGGGACACTCCAGCTTTTTTTGGTTTTTCAAGATCTTATCGAATTTTCATTGTTTCCACTTGAGATGGACCAACTCAACAAACATTGTCTTCTTAACACGATAAGAGATAAGAAAAAAATCTAAACATATAAGATAAATAATCAATGTTTGAAGTGGAACAATTAATGACGTTAATCAATGTACTTGAGCTTGAATGTCGGTTTACATTATTTGTACGTTGATCGTGGCACGTTTTGTTCAAATCAGCGGAGAATGATCCTGGAGCAATGCGGGGGTGGATAAAGAGGAGGGGGAGGGGTTGGAGGAGAAAGGCGTGGTGGGAAATCGTGACGAACATTCATGTATTTTTGTTCTTCTCTTCAAAGGAGCGAGAGCACCGTCCATGGATGTTTGCCGATCCAACGCCAAGACATATTTAGACGTGATCGTAATGATACCGGACAACCGACATGGCATAAACTTAATACAAAAGGGCGTGTGTCGGATTTCGGCGAAATAAATGTCAAATAGTAAATACACAGACGGTTGAAGAAAACAATGGTATTTGAGAGGATTTTTTTTCTTTTGCCTCTCTATCAAAAAAAAAAAACATTATTTGTCTCGTTTGATGGATAGACAGTCTCCCAAGAGATTTAACCGATTGATTGAGAGATAATACGAATATACAAATATATAGTATATTTATTATTATAAAAAATAATAATAAAAAAATAAAACATTAACATTATAAATACTATTAAAGACTAACTAGAGAAAAAAGATTAAGACCATCATCACCTCGATAAAACTATAATGAAAATATAAATAAAGTGTGTTACAATCCTAACAAAAAGAAATGATCGGTCAATTGAAAATTAAAAACGAAAATGTTCCTAAATTTAAATAATAAAATTAATAATATTTTAAATGATAAATAATTAAAAAGAATAATATATATTATACATTTATTTATTTAAATTCAATAGTCTTTTTATATATATTTGTATAGTCTTAAATGGTTTAGTGGTTAGCACGACAGTCTTCCACACTGAAGACTAAAGTTTGAGCCTATGGACATTCAATAATTAATAATTTCTCTTTAAAGCTCTGCGTGTTCCTCAGGGTCTCTCCGCAAATAATAATAATAATAAAAATAACTAATAAATGATCTTGTTTTGTTTTGTTTTTATAAGAAAAGTTAAATACATCTTTTTCAAAATATATTTAACTGCATTATTTTAAATTTATAATATTTTTCTTCTGTGATCATTATTGGAATGAATTATGAATATTTATAATTTTTTTAATATTTTACTATATATTATATAAATTAAGAATTATTCCCATATTTCGGAAATAGATAATATAACTTTTAATGATTGTTTTATAAGTATAAATTCTTTTTATTTAGGTATTTATTTTTTTCGTCTCTCCATTGGGAAATAATGAAATATCTACTACATCTTGTTTGCCATAACACTTTCAGGTTCTTGAAAGAGATATATATATGTATATCCGTCTCTAGCACATTTTAATACAAGTATTTGAAAATCCAAACGTGATCTTTCTCGCTCATTTATTAACTTATCTTTTTTTACCAATCGATATCACATTTTAGGTTCTTTGATCATAGATGAACGATTGCGATTTCATCCATCATCTAATAATCTCCATTAGCATATTATTATAACAACAACAAAAAAGTAGATATACTCACTTAGAAAGAAGTCTTACATAAAAATAAATAAATATAAAATATATCTAATTAATTAATGTTTAGAAATAAATTTAAAAATAAATAAATAAATAAAAATCATTTCTAAATAAGTTAATTAATAAATTATACCTATAATTTAAAAAAAATTAAATTTAATTTTTCAAAAAATTAAATATGATTAAAAATAAAATTAAAATATATGTTATATTAAAGTGTAAAAAAAATAATAATCTAGATTCTAGATAGTTGGTGATCCCCTGAAGCTGTAATTTCAATATTCCAAACGGCTATACAAGTTTTATCAGATACAACCCCCCTCCCCCCCCTTTGCACAACTCCGGTCAGGAGCTTATATCTTATTCCTATTTAGCTACTTAAAAAAATCCCCTAATCATATGTTGAAAAAGGCAAACCAAGGACCGGTATGCAAAAGAGAAGCGTTCTTGTATAATTTTTCTTTCAATTTTTTTTTTTTATCATTATTTACGAATGAAATCTTTCAACGCTCTAAACAATCATTATTTAATATAATATATGTTTCAAATAATTATTTTATCCATATTTGGATTAACGTATATATTTATTTATTATTATTATTTTTTTATTACTATATATATACATTTATAATCGACGAAGATTATAATAATTCGATGTAATATTAATTCAGACTTTTATAATAATATTTTAATAATAATATATAAAGGTATATTAAAGTAAGTTCATTTAATTAAGATTTGAACAGGTAATAATTCGGTACCATTAAAAGTCAAGAAATTTTATTACTAAAAAAATATTATTGTATGAAATTAGATAATAAAAAGGGATGAAAGAAATAGAATCGATTAAAATATGATATAAAATAAAAAAAGAATCCCTAACGTCTTTTTATTAGTAAGTCAATGGGCGCAGGAGGAATATTCGCCAATAACAATTAACTAATCTTTATAGTTCTCATACATTTTATAAAAATAAGTACTTGGAATATAATTTAATAAATTAAGTAAATGATAATGCTTATTTTAATATTATTATGAGTTATAATATATTCATGTATGTGATTTTTTAAATTTGAACGAACGATTAAAATATTAATATAATTTTTAAATTATTAATAAAAAATAAAAACAAATGTCAATAAATCAAGATTCATTTTAGAAAAATAAATAAATAATCAATACATTTGAAAAAAAAAAATATTATCATATCAATTAATAAAAAATTTAAATATTTAATTTTTAAATTTAGTACTTTTTAGAATATCTATTTTTCTTAATATCAATATTTATAAATTTAATTTTTTTTTTATTTTTGTGCTTTTGTATCTATAAGTTATATAGCTTATAGATACAAAAACATTTGTTATGAATTAAATTTATTTTAATTTCCTATTAGTTAATAAAATATTGTATATTTTTTAATTTATTATATTATCAATATTTTGGGAAATTTTTTTTACTAAAATTGAACATTAATAATAAATAAGGTTTTTTTAATGATTTCAATATAGTTTTTTCTTTATCTTTTTTATTAATTAATTATTTAAATATTTTGATCTTAAAATATTTTTTTATTTATTTATATTTAAATATATCTTTTTTTTATAAATTCTATCATTATCATTTATATTGGATGAAATATATGAAATTTGTGTGATGTTGTCGTACAATATTAAAAAAAAAATAAATAAATAAAATTCCCTCGTTCAGAGGACACTTGTATTTATTTAATTTGGTGAATATTATAATGATAAAGATATATAGGTGTGAATGGTGAAAATTGAATGATATACAAGTTTCAATTTCGATTACGTTTCGAAAAAAAACAACTAATTCGTGAATGGTGTTCTAGTAACCGAGAGATGTTGCAGTGTTAGGTAGGGTAGGGGAAGACTAGGTCTGTGTCGGTGAGGATGCCGATGATGAGGCGGATGATCTTGAATGGGCAGCAGGTGTCTGTCTGTATGTCTGTCTGTGTGTCTCTCGCTGAATGTTCTAAGAGAGAGCAACATCGGAGGGGGGAAGTGAACTACTCAAAGCCGGCTTCTCCAACGGCATCGGGCACAGCCATCCACGGGGTCCGTGAACACCATTCAGTGTCTACTTCGGTTCGTGTGCGTGCACAACAATCTCGGGTGCCGATGTCAAATCAAAGTGTACGTGGGTGGTGATTACTGTGTGAGTTTTACCTGAAAGGCTGTCCAACATTGTACCAGGGATGGCCACCCTTCCGGTTGTTGAATCCACCTGCATGGAGGAAGAAAGTCGTAGGGAGAGACGACGAGCCACCCTCCTACGACAAATCAGTGATGCGCTAAAAGTTGAAGGCTCAGCCAAATTTAATAAAGACTTTTTTCGAAGGGTCTTTCATTCCAAGGTAAAAAATAACACTACAACAATAAAACAAAAAAAAACAAAAAAATTGGTGATGGTGATTATAATAATAGTAATAATAATAATAATATCTTCAATGAATAGAATTCTTTTCTTTTTCTTTTTTTTTTTTGTTTTGTTTTGCTCAAGTCATCTTCGGATAAAAAGTGAACGTGGATGACATTCGGATGAATGATATTATATTTATACCTCTTTAGCTTAAGAGTGTCAGGGGTCATTAATAAAATTACAATTAATTATTGTCAGGGATGAATGAAACCAGACGAAGGCATGAACTCGAAAAATATAATATATGCAAAGAATAATACGACTATCATCAAAATTTAAAAGAATCTCCATTCAAATTTTAACAAAGAATAATGATTATACAAAGAATAAAAAAAAGAGAGTTCAAAATTTGAATTATCATAAAACAATATTAATAATAATTATTATAAAAATAATAAGATCATAAATAAAGAAAAAATAATAAAAGTTTCAAAAATAGTTCCAATATAAAAAAAAATAAAAATATTTTTGTATAATATATATATATGGAAAGAGAGAAATAAATAAAATCGATTTCGATTTAAATAATTACCAAATTAGTAACCTTTATTTAATAGTAATTTTGCAAAAGAACCATAAAAAATGTATCAAAAATTCTATTTAATATATATTTCAAATATTTAAAAATAAACTTTAATCAAATCCTTTTGCTTTATAAAATACTATATTTTTTAGATAAAAAGTGAAATGTAAAAAAAAATGACTAATTATAAGGCTAAGCGATTATTATCAAACATTAAATTGTAATCATATAATTAAATTATTTATTAGATTAATAAATAATTTAGTGTTAATAAAAAAAAATTATAATATGTATGATGTTCATGAATCTTGATAATAAAGATAAAATAATTTCGTTTAATAAAAATAATAAAATTCAAATTTAATTAAACTACTTATTTGTTTTTTATTTTAAAAAATTCTCCTTTTTATATTGAAAAAACCTAATGAAAGAAATATACAAGTATATATATATATATATATATATATATATATATATATATATATAATTAAAAATTAATAATTTTTTTAGGAGATAAAAATGAAAATTTAATTGGGAGCCAATATTCAATCAAACATTTAATTTTTTAAATTTTTATTGATTTATTATTATTAGAATATTTATAGTTATATATATATATATAATCGATATTATAAATCGTTCCTAAACTTTTAAGCGATAAAACAATAAATAAAATTTTTTTTGAATAATTAATTCAAAATGCTAAAATTATTAATTAATCAAAATATTCAAATAATATACATATTTTAAGTATTCAATTATATATATATATATATATATATATATATATATATTAATTTTGCTAATTTTTAAATTTGAATTGAAGTTATTAAATTAATTAAAAAACTTTTTTTCAAGTATTATATAAAATATTATATGTTGGTGAAAATGAAAGGCATAAGGTTGCCCCTCCCACTTCTCTCCCCCTCCACTTCACCCTACAACCTCCTCTTTTTGCTCTCACTTTTTTATTAGTATTTAGTTCATATTTTAATCTTTATTATTTGTTCTATTTATTTAATAATTAACATAATACTAGATTGTATAAATCTAATAGAATTAAAGTATTCTAATAAAGTGAACATAATAATTAATTATTATTAATTAATTTTTTTTTTAATAATAAGAAATCAAATCAATCATTTATTATATTTTTCTAGTGAAAAACGAGTGAAAATTAAATTAATTGATATTTTATATTTAAATATGATTCTCTATTTTTAATAAAATGGGATATATCTATCTATCCATAAGGACCACGAATATTCTTGAGTGCAAGAATCCCTTATCTCAAACTTTTTCTACCTGATCAAACTAATTCCAATTCCTATCTTCATCCAATTATCAGAGATTTACCTTTACACTGCCAGCAAAATTTCCGATTTCCATTTTGTTTCCCTATTTACAAATAAATATTTCTTCTGTAAATGCATAGAGATCATGTAAATCATTATTTTCCAGTTCCACCATTATCTTGTTAATTAATTTTTTTTCGATTCATAAATTATACAAAAAAATTTTTATTCAAATTTCATGAAACCCACAACGTACAAAATTATTTCTATTTCTTAATATTCTTATTCTTCTTTATATTTTAAAATAAAAATATACAATTAACTAAATATAAATATTAATCAGTAAATGTTTATGAAAAAAAATAATATAATTTCGATGTTACAAATTACAATTGAATATATGTACGTATATATTAAATATAATAAAGAACATTTAAAATTTTAATGTTTATTATTAAAACCAAAGTGACAAAAAATACTTTATTTTAAGAAAAAAAAAACAAAATTAATCAAATATGAGTGGGTAATATGAGTAGGATGCGAATTTCATTTTTTTTTTTAAATTTTATTTATTTTTTACTTCAATTAATAAAGTAATTATCAAAGGGGAAATAAAATGAAATGAATAAAGCAATTTGTATAATTTAATTATCATTTGTTTGAAAAAATATACTAGATTATATTCAAATAGTTAAGAGTTTTAATATTTTGTAAAAATTAAAAAAGAAACACTTAATAAAATCCATTAAAATTCCCAGAAAATTCTTTCCTTCTTTGATCATTTCATGAATAAAATAAAAGTACCTAAAATATATTTCAATTTCAATTTATATATTGTAAATATATTGTAGATTTGCATTTTTTTCAGAAATAAATGTTCCATATAGGTATTTAAATAAAGTTGTCTGCCATGGCCATTCCTTTCAAATCGTGACTCTTTAATATTAATAGATTTTTAAAAATAAAAAAAAAATGTTCCCCTCTTGAAAATATATATTGTAGTCTCCCGAAAGGATATATTGTAGTTCAATGGACTGTTAGCATCTCTGTTCTTCGTCACCCTCCTCTTCCTCCTCTTTTGCTTATTTACAAACACCTTTAATTTCACTTCTACGTGGGTAAATTATCTATTGGAGGCTTTCAACGAATTTCATTCCATTCTAATTATTTGTTTGTTTGCTTGTGTATGTGTGTGTGTGTGATGTTTTGTTTCAACTGGCTCCCCATCTTTCTTCTTTTATTCCCGTATGTGTTTATATAATAGCTAACATGTTTGCATACTCCTTTATTAAATTATAGTATTATATGATAAATAATCGCCCACCTGATTCTCTAGAAACTTCAATATAAAGATGTATCTGTCTGTTTTCTGTCATCAGCCAACACGTATTATTCATTGCAAGAACAAAATTCATGCTTAGATTGCAATCATTATTCTGAGATTATCATATTTATAGCAATGTATTTAGGAATACACATAATATATAATAATAATATATCCAATTTTGCTTTCATTAGGATATATAGTGTCTATTTTAGAACTAATTTAGGTATAGAAGTAAAAAAAATTATAGATTAATAAAATTTTAATCTTTCTATTCAATTGTGGAATAGATATTATTTATTCATTTATTATTATATTCAATATCTACTATAATATATCTATTAATAATAATAATATAATATTTAATAAGTGTTTTAACTTCATGATTTATTTTTTTTAATAATTTTTATTTAATAATGCTCTTCTCTAAAAGGCTAAAATAATTCTTCATATTTATGGTAAAACAAATAATTGATATATAAGCATTATATCAAAATTGAGTTGAAATATATATACTACTAGGGTCAAAAAGTTGGCGGAATTGGTTATTAAAAATTTATTAAAAATATTTATAACATTCTTACATTATTTCCCTTCAAAATACTCTCCTCCTGCATCTACACATTTATTCCACCGTTCATATAATTGTTGGAAACACTCTTGAAAGCCGTTTTTTGAAAGTTCCTTCAGCCGCTCCGTCGCATTTTCAATCACCTCTGACGAGTGCGACCGTCGCGAAAACGCTTATGCCACTCGTAAACTGCTGTTTTCTTCATCGCAGAATTTCCGTATGCTTTTTTTAGCATCTCAAGAGTCTCCGAGGGTGATTTCTCCAGCAACACACAGAATTTAATATTGCCACGCTGCTCTAATGACGACATTGCACAATCCGACGAAAGAAAGAAACTACGATCTACAATATTAAACACCGAACGCACGGAACCAACTACAACTGCCTGCTAACCTCAAAAGCACATTCACTACCAGTTATGCCAACCTCACAAACAAAAATTTCCCTTTCAGCTAAGAAATACTTGACTATAAGCGACCATTCCGCGAACTTTTTGACCCTAGTAGTATATATATATATAATATTTTATATCAATAAAATGATAGTAAATAAAAATTTGTATTGATAATTATTTAATTAATTTTCAATTTTTATTTTATTTTAATTATTATTATTAAATGATTGGAAATTTTATTATTTTAAAAACAATTTTAGTGTTGCAATAAGAATATTTTTAGATATTCAAAGCATTTATTTGGTTATTTAGTAGCCCATCCTTTGGTTTCTCTTGCTCAGGCCTTAAAAATTTCAATTTGAAAATAAATTATCTTGTAGAAGATTATTATTAGAAAGAGCTTTTATTTATTTATCGTTCACTTTGAAATAATTTTATTTAATTAATATAAAACATTTTATCTGATATTAATTTTTTTAACACTTGCTTGTAAAGTTTTTTAAATTTGTTTTTTTTTGTATTTAAATCCCTGAAGGATGACTAAAAAGTGACTCCTTTCTTGCAATGACATGTACTCTCATTCTCTAGTCTAATTATCGAGACATATAAGGCCCGTCCACTTGGAGATCTAATTATATTGAACTTTTATAACGTCTGTTCGGCGAGAGATCTAATTATCAAAAAAAAAATTATATATATATATACTCGATGTTAACTAATGAATGTCATCATTTCTTAATAATCTTTTATTTTTTCGTATCATAAGTTGAAGGAGGAAATGTTTAAAATTTTTTTGCATTTTTTTTAACCCAATCTACCCCATTATAATTCATTAATATAGTAAATATTTACTTGTAGAATATACTCCTTCTATTACTAATAATTATCAAATTATAATAATATATAAATAAATATTTCCATGAATTAATTTATCATTGTAAGTGGATGTGAAGTTCAAATATACAGGATTTCTTTTTATTAATAAATAATCGCTAAAATAAAACTTTTAATTTAACTATTTGTTATTAGTAAAATTATTTTATTCTGGTTTATATCTCATTCACTAAAGAAAAAGAAAATAATTTTAAACTTAAAATTATGAAGACAAAGTGAAAATAAAAGAGTTTAAAAATAAAAAATTTAATAGTAATTAGTAATAATAATAGAAATTAATAATGTTACTTAATTCAGTGTTTCTCAACCTTTTAGTATTTATGGCCCAATTTTCAATCAGCCCACCCCATCGGAAATGTTTCAGAGCACCTCAAAATCATTTGACCTTTTTTTTACAACCATATTGAACAAAATTGATAAATAATCGAAAATGTTCAAAAGTTTTTTTTTTTAGAACCATATTGAAAAAAATTGAAAAAAATGTAGGGAATTTTCTCTTGGATATGCTCTCGCCCCACATGTTGAGAACCACTGGCTTAATTTATTAAGAATTTAAATTAAAAAAATTTCAAATTAATTTAACATACCATTTCTTATACTTTTTAAATAATTTTCTCCAAACCGTTAGTATTTTTTTTTCATAAAATTTTTATCAATTTAGATAAAATATTGGATTAAAATATAAATCTCTCTCTCTCTCCTCTGATTATTTAACGAAATAATATTTTGCATGTATCTTATATATAAAATTCTCGTGTCACAAAACTTTGAAATGATACTCCTCCGAAACGGCTGGACCGATTCTAATGAAATTTTTTATGCATATTCAGTAGGTCTCAGGGCATGTCAGACTTCTTTTATTAAACCGCTAATTGGTAAGGTGTGACCAGGGGGAGGTATTTAAATAAAATTAGTTTAGTTACAATGCTAGATCATAGAGGTGCTGGTGGCGATAATTTGGCGGTAATATAAATTCTGAGCAATGTGCAGATAAAAATCTTTTTATATATATATATAAATATATCGATATATATTTTAATATTTTATTATTAAATTTTATTTAATTAAATTAATAATTATGTCAATTAATTTTTCCTGCATAAATAAACATATATAAAAAAATATAGAGATGGGACAGGGTAGGAGTTAGATGATTATAGCTCAGAATAGGGACACTCGGGGGGGTACAGGGGGCGGAGCCCCCGTCTAGGTGTGGAGAGCGCCGAAGGCGCTCGGAGCAGCTAGTTATATATATAAATGTTTAATTGTACTTATCTATCTAAATAATTATTTTCTAAAATATTTATTTCTATGTGTAGTAAAGCATTTTTTCTAATTAATAAACAGAATGCGTTAAATGTATTTATTCTTAATGAGGAGAGATACCGAAATAAAATGCTTCGATTTCTTGGTAAAAAACATAAAATCCGAATACTTTCTTGTTGGGAAACGGGTTTACGACGGAAACACGGCCCATCATTCAGATTGAAATGGCTCATTCGCACATAGATATTTTATCCATTTAAAAAAAACAACCACAAGAACATACATTATTATTTTTATAGATTTTTTCCCTAGTAATATATTTATTTATTTTTTTTATCAATTAATTTACTTTTTTAAATAAATAATTAACTAATACATTATAGTTTTAATGTATAATATAAAATAAACTATATTATTATGATTTTTATTATATATTAGTTACTTACACATATCTCATATAACTTAATATTGTAGAAGACGACTCTCCATTTTCACAACACATAATCTCAAATATCAGAGAAAAAATGTTATTATTATTTTTCTTTTTCTTAGAAAAATAAATCAAGATTTATAATACTTGTATCTATTTATCTATATATAATATTAATGGAAAAATTAATTTTAAGTTTTTTTTTAATTAAAAATTACTTAAATGCTAATCGCCATACTCTTAAATTGGAATTGACAGATTCTAAAGGACATGTAGTTCCAATATTCAATAAAACTATTAAAATTAATTTCAAATATACCCAAATAACGAATTATATTCATTTTATTTTATTCCGTATATAATACGTATAATTTTAATTAGTAATCTAAGAAATAATTCATATTATCTACATATTAAAAATTATTCAATTCATAAATGATATTGTATTTATACCTCTTTAGCTTTAGAGTGTCAGGGGTCATTAATAAAATTACAATTAATTATTGCCTGGGATGAATGAAAGCAGACGAAGGCATGAACTCGAAAAAAATGATATATGCAAAGAATAGTATGTGACTATCATGAAAATTTAAAAGAATCTGCATTCAAATTTTAACAAAGAATAATTATTATATGCAAAGAATAAAAAAAGAGAATTCAAAATTTGAATTATCATAAAACAATAATAATAATAATTATTATAATAGGATCATAAGTAAAAATAAACTTTAATCAAATTCTTTTTCTTTATAAAATACTATATTTTTTAGATAAAAATTAAAATTCATCTTTTTTTCATTCTATTTGATAATATGATTAATAAACGATATGTTATTTAAGAATTTATTTATTTTAAAATTAAATGTATATATAAGCTATCAATTGATACCTGTTCAGATAGATAAATAAAATGTAACAATATTATTGTCTTTTATTGTTTAACAGTACTTTCCAATAAGATTTACTGTCAGAAATTAGGATTCAATATATAAATAAATAAATCTTTTTATAAAATTAGCAGCCGCCGTTGCAGTCGCCTCGTCTTACAATATTTATAGACATAATGTTTACTTTTGTAATAAAGAATCGTTTTATAATGTGAAAAGGTCAAAAACACACAAAATAAATCACCTGGAGATTTATTTGTCTTTGTCTATTAAATAATTAAATTGGACACACGAGTGTGTCTATGAAAGAAGAGGGGCTTGGGGAAGAAAAAGAGGGGTGGGTGGTATAAGGTTGAAGAAATAGATTGTCTTCTCTCTCACTTGTTAAGGAACAATTCGATTATTCGCCATCGTCCAATTGTTTTTACTCGAATGCAATCGATGCCTGGAACATTATCGCTTTCAACTGTTCCGTGGCAGTGAATTTATTTCTTTCAGTACCATTCAGGTACAGACATAAAAGAGATAATAGAATATATAAATATGTTCGCCACCAGACGTTATAAATATAGAAAACCAAGCAAAGAAAAGAAAAACTTGTCGCTTATGTTGCTTTGCTTTATAACGAGAAATACTCTATAATTGACGCAAATCGATTGGTTATTATTTTATTTTCTTTTTATTCCAAACCGATCTATTATATTATAAATATATATATGTATATCTTTCTTTTATAAAATAATTATTAATTTGCATTGATATGCCTAGGAATATTGAAATTAGGTACCAAAGTTGTATGCTAAAAAAAGAGTCGAATCTCAATGAATACTAACAAATCTTTATAAAAATACCCAAATCAATGGTTGTTTATTTAATGATTGGGTCTGATTTATATAACTTAACACAATAATGCTATATCAGTGAAATGTGAAATTCTTTATTATAATAGAAAAATTAAAAAGAGAGTATAGGTATTTTCGAATTAGATAACCGTATAATAATAATCTCTTCTAATAGTTATGTTCTATAGTAAATTATTTAATAAATACTGTTTTTCTATTTATCTCTATATTATATATTATATGTATATTCATATTTGTTACCAACTCATGATTGTTTCTTTGCTCGTGATATCAAAACTAACAATATAATAATTTTGTCAATAGAATAAATTAAAAATGTTTTTTTAATAAATATTTTTTATAAAATAAGGCGCCACAGGGTGAGAGGTTAGCATAGCTGCCTCACATTCTCGTGGTCCCGGGTTCAAGTCTAGGGATTGGAAAGGGAATTTCTCTATGGGACGGAGTCAACCAAGCCAAAATTGAGAAAGCTACTTGAAAGCTCCTCCGATCAAGAAAATCAAGGTAAGGTTGATAAGACCCGTTTTACTGATCATAGGACACCTAATTAATATAACCGTTGTCTTTTCGTAGGACGTACAGTCAGAGGTTTTTTTTTTATTTTTTATAAAAAAATTATTAAGCTCCTCCAATTGGGGGTTGGACGAAGAGGTAATTTCTCTTCTCCACAAAAAATTAAATCATGAACCAACACCCACATTACAGAGAGATTAGAGCTAATAAAATATGAAGGAATTAAATTAGGAATATGGAATGTACTTAGCCTTTGTAAGCCGGTGCAGATCTAAAAGGGTAGGAGTTGATGATTGTGGCTCAGGAGAAATGTGGTTGTTGCGGCCAAGAACTTTCGAGTTCTCGAGAGCCATATAAATAGATAGATAAAAAAAAAATAATATTAATATGTAATATAAATTAATATGTAAAATACATCATGAAGTGTGATTATGTATATATTTACAAAATTCAAAACGAACTATATATATATATATATATAGCTAATAGTTTATGAAAATATTAAATTACACCTAACTGAATTTATAGTCAACATTTCTGACAATTACATTAAGAAAGAAATAAAAAATCAAGGATAAGTCAATGATGGCGAGATTAATTAAGTATGTATAATCGATTTCACGAGTAACATAAGAGAGGTATACTTGGTAATTTTTAAAATGTAGCAGAAATTCTTTCTTTTTCAAATTCCCTAATGCCGCTTCTTCGAAAGCTATATATGGTGTGAAAATTAATTAAATAGAAAAAAAAAAGAATCTAATAAGAGAGCAAACGAGTTTTTTTTTAAGCAAGATAAGATTTAAAATATTCTTATTACTAATTAAATAATAATATGAGTATTGTTTAATTTACATGTAGTTATACTATATAATGTTCTTATACTCTAGTATTATTTTGAATTAATAATATAAATTAACTTGAAAACACATTGTAAATTTAATAGGTTTATACAGAAAAAGCCAAGGAAAAAATTAAAGATTGAATGTAATTAATAATTCGATATTAAATGTGTTTGAAGTGTAATATTTGTATAATTTTAAGAAACCAGAAATATTTAGTGTTGGAAAAATATCATAAAAATATCAAATAATCATTCAAATTTCTTTTTCTTTTTTTTTAATTTTAAATTTGATGATTTTAATAGAGGTATTTATCCATTTCTAGATAAAGAATTTGTGATTTATGAATGAAAATAAAAGAAAAGAAGAGAGAGAGATGTAAAAAAATAATTCTCTATTAGGAAATCTTTTTTTTTTCACTCATGATGTTTGCTTAATAAGGGAAATGGAAAGGTATTTTTATTTTATATTTTTATTCTTGTTTTAATACAAAGTTAATCAAAAGTTGATTAAAATTTAATTAAAAATAATTAAAATAGATTTATTATTTATTTATTTATACTTTTATGGTTATAGAATAAAGAAAGGAATTTTTAACACTCATTACAGGTCAATCAGGGCAGGTCATGATTCATGAAAATGCCTAGAAACCTGTCGTGTCGTGGAAGATAAAAAAAAAATCGTCTTTTTCAATGCGTTAGATTTGCTCGTACAAATTTTATCTTACAAAAAATTAACACAACATTCACCACGAATTTTAATTTTTTATTGTGATAATTTGAAAATGGGCCCTTGTTTAAAAAAGGCATTCGTTTTAAGATTCAAAAAAATAAATAAAGATGAAGACTAAATTTAAAAAAAAAAATCAAATAAGTATGCATAAAAATTTATAAATTCTTTTGATTAGTCATTTATGAATTAAATGTATAATATAAGAAATTAAAAAAAATATTTTATATAAAGATTGAATTAGATGAATTTATATCAATAAATATTTTCATATATAAAATATTATGATATATAATAAAATAAATTAACAAATAACGTGATTAAATCATAAAAAAAATTTTAAATGGTAAAAAAATGCTAAAAATTTGTCAGGGGGGAACTTGCTTGTTATTCTATTCTATTATTCTCGTTAATAATGTTAAACCACTAACTACTATAATCTGAAAGATATTATTAAATATGTATGACAAATTATGATGATATCAATTAACATAAGGAATAGTCAAGGCTCTCTTACAATTTTAAATTAAAATTCGAGATTTAACTAATAATTTTTTACTTGTAAAAAACCATTAGAAGGGATTAATTTTTCATCAATGATAATAAAATAAATTTTAATATACTACTAAAAGGATTGATTATCTTCTGGAATAAAATTATAATCACAATAAATAGACCCTAACTAACTCTTACACTTTAAAAATTCCTCAACTTAAAATAAGAGTAAAATAAATAAAATAAATTCAATTCATTTATCTAAGAATATCAATTATTAAGATTATTTTATGTTTTAGAAATTATTAAAAGTATTATATATTAAATTTAAAGAAATTTAAGGAAAAAATTTATATTATTCAATCAATCATTGGTTTCCCTCCCCCAAAAAAATATGTTTTTTTTTTCATTTTAATAATATTATAATTATTAGTAGTATGCCATGAATGCTTCACTGCTAGATAATATTAGAAATTGATATTAAGAAAGGGTTGTCAAATAAAAAAAAATAAAAAGATAATCTAATTTTTAATATATAAATATAATAAATTAATAGTAAAGTTAATAAACATAAACAACATTGTAATATATTAATAAAATACTCTCTTTACTAGCTTATAATAGACGTCTCTCAAAATCTTATATCAACCTACTAATTATTATAAATATTAAAGTTTAATTTTGTTGAATAAAAATATATTTAATATTATGATTAATGTGTGTAGAAATATATTAAAATATACATTAAAAACAATAAATATCCTGTTTTGTTGTTTTTAAGTGTTTCTTGCCTTTTATTAACAAGAAGATTGTGTTGTTGGAACGAAAATAAAAATATATATTCCCGCTTATCTTATGAAAAATATTATGAAAAGAAAAATGGGAAAATATGAAATTGGAAGGAAAAAAAAAATCACAAAATTTAATAACAGTCCGTGCCATGCCGTTTAAGGAAACACTTTTAAATGATATATAAAAATAAATGTCATAATAACGAAGTGAAAACAAATAGGAATGAAAGTATTTTTATAAAATTAAATATTAAATAGTATCTGTAACAGTATATATATAACATATTTTGTTGATTGGCTTATATTTTATAATGAAAGGAAATAGCCAACCGATGGAAATTTAAACACTTAAATACTTGCGAAATCAATTTATGTTGTCATTTATACAAAATAATTAATATCGTTTATATATTATATATATATATATATATATATACAAAACTAGTCTGACATGACTCTCGTTTATACTTCTTTTTTTATTTAAAACGATTTATTGTATAATATATATTATTTATGTGTTATTGTTAATGAGGAATACGAAATCAATATAAAAATCCACAATAATCCATTGTTTTAATTATATTTACTTATATATGAAATTTGCATATTAATATTTTTATTAATTTTACCAAATATCTTAAATATTAAATTTATTAATTCATTTACTAATTAAATTAATTAAATCTTAGAGATTGTTAAGTTATTTAAAAAAAAAAATTATTAATTGAAATGAAACTTCATTGTCATGAAAGATAAATTTTTATGGAAAAATTAATCAATCATAAAATCCTTTTTAATGAATAAAAAAAAGTACTTATTAAAAAAAAATAAACATTTTTCTCAATAATTTTCATGTATAAAATATAATAAATAATAATTAATAAATAATTGCAAATGAAAGCTCAAACAAACTCCGAGGACTTTTGAATTTTTTTTTTAAAAAAAAAGTAAATAGTATTTTTTTTTTTTAATTTTCATTGTCGTGTTGTAAACATAAGAAACACTTTACTCATTTTCTCCCATGAGTAAACCAGGAATGTTTTCAAGGGCTAAACGGGTTAGCAAGACAGCGCGTCGTCGTTTATGTTAATTATGGAGCGGGCCAAGGCCAGCTTGGTCACCATTTATTTACCCAATCGAATCCATTTTCATAAAATGCAATTGGACAATTATCATTGCTAATCATCAAAACATTGCTCGCCAAACAGCTTCATTATCATTAATCATTAACCAAATAAATATATGTATTTGTTGATTTTATAAATTAATCGAATCTCATTCGGGATTTGATATATAAATATTTACAGTTAATTAAGTATAACATTATCAATGAAAATTAACGCCTTTAAATAAACATAGAACAATAATAAAAAATAATAATATTAATTAAATATAGGCGATGAGATTGGTTTAATTAGAAAAACACTGTAGTTATATAAAAGTATTTCATTTGATATGATACGGTTAGCCAATTTTCTTATTTTGAATAATAAAAAAAAACTAGAATGAAAATCATTAAAAATAGTATTTCAATTAAATAAAGGTGCATTTAAAGTTTAACATCTTAAAAATGATATCTTGAATGTAGATTCATTAACGTCCAAATAATTGGAGAGTAGAAATCAAAAGTTTCTCCATTAAGACAAGATACACCAAGAGAATTTATGTTACCTTTATAATTCTCATAAACACAGGATGATAAATCGTGCATGTAAAAATGTTCATTCAAACCCCCCCCCTCAGAAATATTTAAAGAAGTCATTGCCATTCATTCGTTTACTATTTATGTTATATTATTTTTAAATTTCCAATTATTTTCAAAATTTCAAACTAATATTTTCCAAAATTAATAAAAATGTGTAATTACTTAAAAAATAATAATATTATACCAATTATTAAATGTATTAATTAGGATCACTAATTTACTTTATTAATTTAACCAACTTTCTAAAATATTTAACAAAATTATAATTCCAAAATAGTTAGTTGAACATTAATTATTATTAACAAAAAAAAAAAAAAACACTGATTTTTTTAAAATTTTTTCATTAAGTGGATTATTTAATTAATATAAATTTTAAAAATATTTTTAAATTCTTTCTATTATTAAATCATTATTTTACTTTTATTAATTTACATATTTTTTTTTTATTACTTACATGAAAATTGAGTTTTTTATGTAAGATTACTTTTAAAATATATTAATTAAGGTATTAAATATATATATAATGATTAAGGAGGAATTTAATTACTAACTTAATTGAATTGGACAGGAAAAATTTGGAATTATAATGATATTTAAGTATAAGAGAACATTTTTAAATTTAACTTACCGATTTCATTCTTAAATGTTTTTGGTACAATCTTCTCTGTCCAGTTTCTGAAAAAGAAAAAGAAAACAATAAATTAAATAGTAGATAAGTATTGTTATATTATTGAATAGAATAGAAAGTAATTAAATCTGATCAATTATATAAAGGTATATTTTTAAGATGTACTTATAATTTAGACATCTTATTAAAATAAAGGGATGTCTCAAATTTCTTCCAATATTGATTTCTATCTATTTATCTATTTTCAATATAATTCGCTGATGCTCTGAATTCTGAAGCTCAGCAAGCACATTCTTTTCTCTTTCAATTCTGGCATATCTACCTTTAATTTTGTTGATCTATCGCCGCCATTTACATATTAGTTACTCTATCAATCAACTTTTCGATAATCTTCCATCACTCATTTGAGGCGATGTGTCCCGTTCACCCTCCTTGATTTGATTACTCAAAACTATTATATTGTAGTATTAACTGGGAATATATTGACTTATAGTAATTCAAATTACTATACAATACAAACGAAAAAATAAGTTTTATTTTCAATACTATTCGATAATAATTTCCGTCGTATGTATGTATGTATATGATGTCTGTAACATTATGAAGTTAGTTACAAATTATCAATTAATTTGTACTTAAACTAATTTTTTTTTAAATTTTGATTTGTTAAATTAAATGTCGAATAAAAAAAAATTAAAAAATTATTACGACGATTTAAATAAAGTTAATAATTTTATATTTAAATATTGTGTTGTATTTGAAACAAAATTTTCTATAAATTATTATTATTATTATGTTTAATAGAATAATATATGTTAAATATTTAAATCTATAAAAAATGGATCCACAAATGAGAAAAGATTGAAACGTGCCGAATATAGGAGAAGAAAGCTGAGACAGAAACTGTTGAGAAACTATTTAATTAATTGCTGCAAACCACGATAAATTCAGTTTAAACTAAAATTGCAAACACCGTTTGCAACGGGTTCATTTAGTTCATAATAATAATTTTGATAAAATGACCACCTTAATTCACAATATAAAATTAATAATAATTCAAAAATATATTTTTAAACTAAAATCATCTTTTTCTTATTTAATCACTTGAGTAACAATCTTTTAATTTCCAATTTTATTATATTTATGATTATTATTTATTATAAAAACAAATTTGAAATTGAATCTGGCAAAAAAGAACGGTCTGATTTTCTAGACAATTATACACCTAACCATTCGCTTTGTGAGTTGAAGAAAAAAAAAAGAAATATAATCATAAAGATCGTGCCTTCCCCATAAAAGGATTAAAAACTCAAGAACATATTTATATATGATTTCACTTAATAAATTTCATGTAAAGATTGTTATCCCTAATAGTTATGGGTTTGTTCAACTCGAGGCGAAATGCTACAAATAATTTTTCTCCCGCGCTATTTATTCATTTATTTACATATTTATATTTATATAATAATGTTCAGTGTATGGACAATTACATATATATATATATATATATACAATCGATTGGAATAAACATGACAGGAGACTTTTCCTATTTGAATCTATCATTAATAACTTACTAAATAATTATATAAATAAATATCTACTTTATTAATTGATTAATTGCTTAATAAACTCAAAATAGTTCAGAATAATAAACATAAAATTATAATTTTTCTTTTTTTTTTATCTTTAATCTCAATCATATTCATTCTAATTATTATATTAATTTATAAAGTGCAATTAATTATATTTACAAAGGTCTAACAACGTTTGAAATAATAAATATTTATTAATATTTAAGTATTCAATTTGATGAGTTAAACTGTTTTCTAAATTTAAACTCAAATATCGTCATGATTGATACAAATTAAATAGCCTAATTCCACATTTTTACCGACCGACGATAGTAATGGAGGTATTGTTTTCACACCAAATTTCACATGTGGAGATTTTTACATATCTCCACGAATCATGCATTTTCTTAACAGAAAAAAAGTATTTTTAGCATGATGTCTGTCCGTCCGTCCGTCCGTCCGTATAGATGTGCACAGCCTGAACGGCTCAACGGATTTTGATGAAATTTGGTATATTTACTTAATGCATCAGTATGATGAATTGATCAACTTTTGGTGCAAATCCGGAAAGTGGAAATCGTAGTATTAATGATCGACGATAGGAAGGGAAGGGTTATTTTCACACCAAATTTCACATGAGGAGATTTTTTACATATCACCACAAATAATGCACATTGTATTGGTTTTATCTTCGAGGAAAACCATTTTTATTAGTTTTTTCTTAATTTAAAATTATATGACGTCATCCAACCATTCATGACGTCACAGTCTTGCATATATATTATAAATAAAATAAAATTAAAAATATTTATGTTATATTTATATCTGTTTTTTATTACATTAATAGATATCTTAAAATTATTTGAAATTGTTTCTGTAGCTGGAAATTAATTTACTTCAAACCGTCGGTCGGTTCGGACCTGGCCACAGGTCAACTTATTTATAATATTTGAATCTGTAAAATATGGTATAATATTTTTATTTTTTAAGAATTATCCATTTACTTCGAGAGATTTAAATTTAAAACTATCAAAGATGTTTAAAAAATTATAAAATCAATAGATTTTTACGTCTTTTTAGAATATAATATATGATATTATATACAAAAATAACAATAACACAAGATTTTTTCGAAAATTAAATAAGTTTAGATCCCATTAGTTAATAAATGATTTCTTTTATTTGTATATATTTTTTCATTAAAAAATTAAAATAATCATATAATGAGTAGTTTAATTCTAGAAATAGATTTGACTGAAATTCCTGTATGTTTTCTACATATCAATTTTTTTGTAATATCCATTCATTACATTAATAGTTAATAGAATATTTTTTGAGAATGATTATGATACCTGGAAAAAACAAAATTTATTTCATTTTTCGAAAAGAAAATTTGCAACCAATTAATGATTCATTTCCACTAGTTTTAATAGGATGTTTACTAATTGATTAAATAGGTCAGGTCAAAAAAATCTTTAGGTTATATTTGAGAACTTCAAACCTTCTATATGAGATTCCAATGCGCCAGTTAACAGCAAGAAATCCGGAAAGAGTAACAAAAACAGGAGAGAGAAGAGAAAATCTGAAGGATAAAACAATCAAGTTGATGAAACAATAATATTTCAGTAAAAAAGTGGCTGAAAGTGGTTCTAAAAAAAGAAATATTCAATATCCAAAATTTCAATTGACCTTGGATGTTGAAAAAGAAAGTGATTTTTAATCAAAAGTAAAACAGAATCCAATCACGATTTCTAAGTGGATCTTGTGGTCTGATTATCGTCCTTGAGAAATGATCAGCTATCGATACGATTGAGTCATTGGAGAGAACTTTCTCCTTATCGATACTCATCCGCAAACATTTGAAATAAGTGGATTAATACAATATGTCCTTGGAAACCCCCCCCCCTCCCCCTAACAACTGAACCCTACATCAGTTCAGTTTAATTTCATTAATCTTTAGCAGATTACTTTTTTCTCCTCAAACTCGTTGCACAAAATTTTTAGTAATCAACAACAAAATTCTACTTTTTTCCTGATATCCTTGATATTAATAGTTTTCAAATGAATGGATGAACAGAGAGTTTAATAATAATAATAATAATAATAATTATACTAATAATAATAATCCTTGGAAAACGGGATGAGTCCTATATTTGTAATTGTGCAATGAATGATATAATAAAATATTGATTTTATTAGTTTTTAAATCGTGAATTAGTAAATTTCATTTTTAATAGATTTATCGACAGATGACATAACATAATCATAAAAAAAAATATTGGCTAGAATCCAAATCGATGAAATTATCCACCTGTAAACCTAAAAGCTATACAAATAATATTTTACATTATTTACTTTGAAATCTGAAAAAATATAGATATAAGTAAATAAGTTGACCTGTGGCCAGGTCCGAACCGACCGACGGTTTGAAGTAAATTAATTTCTAGCTACAGAAACAAGTTCAAATAATTTTAATATATCTATTAATGTAATAAAAAACAGATATGAATACATAAATAATAAATATAAACATTTTTAATTTTATTTTATTTATAATATATATGTAAGACCAGGCTGTGACGTCATATAATTTTAAATAAAAAAAAAAACTAATAAATATGATTTTCCCGAGGATAAAACCAATACAAAGTGTATGATTCGTGGTGATATATAAAAAAATCTCCTCATGTGAAATTTGTTGTGAAAATAACCCTTCCCTTCCTATCGTCGATCGCTAATACTACCACTTCCGGTTTCCGGATTTGCACCAAAAGTTGATCAATTCATCCCACTGATGCATTAAGTAAATATACCAAATTTCATCAAAATCGGTTGAGCCGTTCAGGCTGTACACATCTATACGGACGGACAGACGGACGGACAGACATCATGCTAAAAATACTTTTTTCTGTTTAGAAAATGCATGATTCGTGGAGATATGTAAAAATCTCCACATGTGAAATTTGGTGTGAAAACAATACCTCCCTTACTATCGTCGATCGTTAAAAATTTAATGTCCTATAAATATAAACTGTTTGCAGTGTTTGAAGAACAAAGTATGTAATAATTGAATATTTTAAATTAATATACTTTTTAGTGTTTTTATTAATTGAAAATTTCTTATAACTAGATAATTAAATATAACGCTTTTTAGAAAAATATCTAAATTAATGGATAGATATTTATTTGTTTATTTAAAAAGTGGGATAATATAATAATTCTTAAATATATAATAATGCTTTTTTTAATTATATAATTTCATCAACATTACCTTTTTGTATATTTAATATTTAAATATTGTGTAAATCATTTTTTGTGAATTATTTTTAATTCAAAAATTTAAAAAAAACTCTTTTAACGAGAGAAGATAACTAAAAATAAAATAAATAAATAAAAAAACTTTGATTTGATTGAATTTTGAAAAAGTGGTAATTGTTTTTTTTTTTTTATTATTAGTAAGAATAAAAAACCATTTGATTATTTGAGAATATACCAGGGTCATTCAATAAGTACATAAAGAGACAAATGGTTTTTAGCTCAAAAGCGGTTTATTATTTTTGATTCTTACAAAATTGAAGATATTTTCAACATAATCACCCCCCAGTTATGCACTTGTCCAATCTTTCTTGCAACTTTCTAAGCTGACCCGTGATAAGCTTTAAAAATTGGGTTGGGAGCTCTCACCTCATCCCGCCTATAGTCCAGACCTCGCTCCATCTGATTTTTATCTGTTTGGACCACTCAAAGGCGCCCTTTGTGAAAAGGGATGAAGTTAAGGAAGCGGTGCAAAAGTTGTTTCGGGGTAAATCGAAAGAAGTCTTTGCAAAGAGAATTAGGAAGCTGCAAGAAAGATGGGCTAAGTGTATAACTGGGGGGTGATTATGTTGAAAATAGCCTGAATTTTATAAGAATAAAAATAAACCATTTTTGAGCTATAACCATTTGAATCTTTACTTATTGAACGATACTCGTTTTAATGAAATTTATAGCCAATAATTTTTGAATTGATTGATGGATCCTAAATGTCTAATTTTATGTTTAGTGTCGAATCAAAATTGAACCGTTAAAAATTTCTAAATTAAAATGAAATATTTTAATAAATTTTTATTAATTATATATTCAAATTACAATTCAATTTAAGGTTGTAATTTATTTCACACATAGGAAAAAAAAAATCAAATAGTTTTTTTTTTTGATTAGTGACGCTTTTATAAAATATCAATAATTTTCGAATTGATTATGTTGTAATTTACTTTATTATTATGCACAACCGAACCCATTGTATTATTATATTTCTAAATTAAAGACATTTTCTATTGTGTAAGTTTTGATAAATTTGTTTGTTTTTTTATTTTTTAACTAAAGATCAAAAAAAAATATTAATAGAATAATTTTTGAAAAATGATTTTTATGTGTATAATCTTTAAATTGATTGATTTGTAATCAATTTCTACTAATAATTTATTTTATGTATAGAACTAAAAAGAAAAAAACACAATCTAGCTAGTCCGTCCGATTCATTAATGAAAAAAAAAATATTGAACGAACATTTGAATAAAAAATAAGTATTTGATAAATTAGTGACAATAAATAAATAGAAAATAGAACAATAGAGGCTTTGTGGTGGAGTGGAAGATCAAAAATGACAGATGCGTGTGTTGACGGGCAACTCTACGTCGTCTGTTTTGACAATCAAAATGTTTTTTTTTCTCCTTTTCCGATCATCAACTGATAAGCGACGACACAGACAAATGATTGCTGGATCGGATCTAACATTCGACATTATAAGGCACCGAATTGATGTACAACATTTGGTCAATTGAAAATGATGTTTCCTGACACTTTCCAATCTAAGTATATTTTTTTTAAAATACCATCTGTTTGTAAAGAATAGTAAAAAAATGTCCTTAATTAAAGGGGAATAAACCTAACATTGATAATAAAATAATTTAACTGGCATTCTTTTAGCAAAATAATCATTTAATTATTATACATACTCGTATTTAGAAAAAAAAATTCCAACTGTGATTTCATTGGAAAGCGAATAATTATGTACAAACCAATGGTATTTTAATTGTAATCTAATTGCTTAATTAAATAACATATATATATTTGTATATTTTTGAGATATTAAACCGCTAGAAGGATTTTTTTGAAATTCACATCATAGATAATATTTATAAAGAAAAATCCATCTGTTTTTATTTCAGTCTCGAGAAAAATCAACTATAAAGTTATTAGTATATCTTAATTTAAAATAGTAGATCTATATAAATTTACAAATTACGTCATCCATATTGAAATTTGCATCTTCTAATAATATTTTTTATATTTAAAATATTTTAACATTTTTTATTTAATTTCGAAATAAAATTAAAAATATTTATTTTAATAATATTTTAGAATAAAATTACGAAATATATTTATAATTCCCCTCACAAAAAAGAAAAATATTCATGAAGTTAGTAATATATCAAGAAAGGAATTTCAAATAAATTGTTGAATAAATTTGATCTAATAATATTAAATAAATTATATATTATTTTAAAAAATTTTTTAGATTAAACTATACATAATATATAAATGATATTTGATTATTATAAATAAAAAGTAAAAAATATAACCTCATTTCTTAATTAAAATAAAGACAAGTACAGGTGTCCATATAATTTCAGAATATATATTATTATCAGAGGTAATCCTTGGTGGAACAGTCTATAAGCTATTGCGAAAAATATAAAGCTGAAGCCATCTAATTATAACGATATATATATATATATATATATATATATATATATAATATAGGATCAAATATTTTATCAAGTATATTTGAATATATTTTTCATCTTGAAATTAAAATCAAGTTAATTTAATTAATTTGTACCATTTTTAGGAAACAAATTTTTGATGGGTCATTTTTAGAAAACACATTTAACAATTTTAATAAATAATTAAAAAATTGTAAAATTTTTAATTTTTTATAATAATAAATTGTATAAATTTGTTAAATGGTCAAGAGATAGCTCGGTGTTCCATGTACTATAATTATAAATAAGAAATTTGAATTGATCAATATTTTTCTATCAATCTTATGTGATAGGATGTGATGTACCCCCCCGAGTGTCCCTATTCTGAGCTATAACCATCTAACTCCTACCCTGTCCCATTTCTCTCACGTTCCTTCCTACAATGTCCTCCCTGTTCACAATTGGTCTTCCACACGGACGTTTTCCAATCGAACTCCCCACCAATATATTTTTCCTCTCCCATTCTAGCCATGTGCCCTGCCGAACCCAGCCTTCTCTATTTTATAACCTATATCTAGAGATGCATAGAGGTCATGCAATTCCTTGTTATGCAGTCTCCGCTATTCCCCGGTGTCCTCATCTTTCTTTGGCCCATAAATCTTGGGAAGAATCCTTTTCTCAAATACTCTGAATCTACTCTCATCTCCCAGGGTTATAGACCATGCCTCCCACCCATATAATACAACAGAAAAAATAATTGTTTTATATATTTTAATTTTGATCCCCTTTGATAATAATTTCCCGATTGCAACCTCGATTTAAATTCTTTGCAAATATTATTCGCTCTGATACTATTTTTTTGCATTATCACTATTAATTTCAAACCCCATCACTTTTCCTGCCTCGAAACCATTAATAACAATTTTACTAGCATAATGAGATTAAAAAATAAAAAATATATAAACTTACCTGAAAATAATTAGATATTTATTTAATAAAATTAAATTTTTAAGTAAATAAATAAATAAAATCAAAATTCAAAATTAATCAAGTAATAAGTTGACCTGTAGCCAGGTCTGAACCGACCGACGGTTTGAAATAAATTAATTTCCAGCTACAGAAACAATTTCAAATAATTTTAATATATCTATTAATGTAATAAAAAACAGATATGGATATAACATAAATATTTTTAATTTTATTTTATTTATAATATATAGCTGAAGTAGCCGTGACGAGGCTGTGACGTCATATAATTTTAAATTAAGAAAAACATAATGAAGATGATTTTTCCCGAGGATAAAACCAATACATTCGCGGTGATATGTAAAAAAATCTCCTCATGTGAAATTTGGTGTGAAAACAATACCTCCCTTACTATCGTCGGTCGGTAAAAAAGGCAATCGAAATGTTTTAAATTATCTAAAAAAAACAATTATTAATATAAAAATACAAATAAAATGATCAAAAAATAAATAAAATTAAATTAAATAAATAAAACGTTTTAAATAGAAATTCAAACTATTTGATATTATGAAAAACAATTTTAAACAAATGTATTTAATTAAATTAATAAATTTAAAAAATATTAAATGATATTTAGCTTAAATATAAATATTAATAAATAAACAAGAAAGCAAGTTAAGAAAAACGTGGTAATAAAAAAATAAAAAGAAATTACTTAAAAAAATTAAAACTATAATAATAATATTAAAATATATATAAAATTACCTGAAAATAATTAGATATCTATTTGATAAAATTAATTATTTATCTTAAAAATTTATCCAAGTAATATCATCTATTTCTATTCCACACTGAGAAGGAAGGGATTCACAGCACAGATCATCCTTACAGTCACAGTCAGTAGAGAGTAAAAAAAATGAAGACCGCCGTTTTTTAAAATAATTAAATTATTTTATAGATTATAAAATAAAAATTATTGTATTAACATTAAAAAAATATTAAAATAAAAAATAATATTTAGTTTGATTTAATAAATAAAAACATTATAAACATTTTTAGTGAGAATTTCTCGGGGAGGTAGGGAGGTCAGATAAGCGACAACTTTTATTCCAAATGTTCGTCCTCCCTATCTGTGACGTCATCAATAAGAAAATGTAAAGAAAAGGGCTGTTTTTAGGGTTTTCCCGACAATTATTCGATTTTTTCTCGCCGGAAAAACCATCCTTGGACTTCAACGAACATTTTAAAAAAAGAATTGTCAAAATTGGTCCAGGCGTTATTGAGTGATGCAATTACAAAAGTCATTTTTATTTATAAGATTATAAAATAAAAATTATTGTATTAACATTAAAAAAATATTAAAATAAAAAATAATATTTAGTTTGATTTAATAAATAAAAACATTATAAACATTTTTAGTGAGAATTTCTCGGGGAGGTAGGGAGGTCAGATAAGCGACAACTTTTATTCCAAATGTTCGTCCTCCCTATCTGTGACGTCATCAATAAGAAAATGTAAAGAAAAGGGCTGTTTTTAGGGTTTTCCCGACAATTATTCGATTTTTTCTCGCCGGAAAAACCATCCTTGGACTTCAACGAACATTTTAAAAAAAGAATTGTCAAAATTGGTCCAGGCGTTATTGAGTGATGCAATTACAAAAGTCATTTTTATTTATAAGACAAGATATATAATGTACCAATACTTCCATAACGTTAAAGTAAAAATTTTAAAAGAAAAAGTAATAAATTCATATTTATTTTATTAACTATAGACTCTTCCTTCAGTGGTTTAGGGGTTAGCACCTTACAGAAGCAAAACTTATGATCACTTTCTAGATAGACCCATATAGATTTTGGCGATTCAATATGTCAATCTTCAAAAAGTGAGAAAATGGAGAAAAAAAATACATGTGGATTTGACTCGGTGTCTCGTGATTTAATAATAATTTAAAATTGTAATAATTAGCTATCTCTTTTTTTAATCTTATCATTTCCGCTACCTCACTCCATCCCTTGTCCCTTTTTTGTAAATAATTCTTTTTATTGAATTCTTTTATAATGTAAATAAAATATTTAGAACAAATAAAATTAGATAATTAATAAATAATAATATGTTATAATCATGAAAATAACTTTTGTTTTTCATACAAGTGCAATTTAATCCCTATGTGTTTAGGGATTTATATTTATTTTTTTGTAAACTATTGTGTATATTTTTTTTTCAGGCCAATAAACACATTAATAAAAAGAAAAGTGGTTAGCACGACAGTCTACCACGTCGAAGACTCGAGTTCGGGCCTAAGGAAATCCATTAATTAATAATTTTTCTTTAAAAGCTCTGCGTGAACCTCAGTGTCTATCCGCAAATAATAATAATTTATGAACAATATAGTTCAATTTTTGAATTAAATTAATATATACAATTGAATAATTTACAATTGACCTAAGAAGGTTTTTTAGACCAATATGTTTTGTTTTTTTTTAAATTGAATTAATATCATTATTATTTGGTACTTAAAGGCTCTTCAGTAGCTATAGCCATTTAAAAATCAACATTATTAATTATAATTTTATTTATTATATATAATATTATTTATTTTATTAAATTATAGAATTTTAGAAGATTGGAAAAGAGTTTAATATACTTAGTTATATAAATTTGAATTGAATATTTAACATTTAACATAGGAAAATTAAATTCTACATTAATCAAATTTCAATTTTGATATATTGGCTTAACAATATTTAACTATGGATAATATTAATAATTTCAAAGTTAGTATTTTCCATTGATATTATTTTATGATGATAAACTTAAAAATAAATTGGATGAAAAACATTAATTATATGTTTAAGTTAAATATATATATATATTTTTTTTTTGAATTAACATTTTCACATTTAGAAATATATAAACTTAAAGGGTTTTTCAAAATAGGCACATTTTTCCGAATGGGGGAAGAAAAATGAATGAAATGTTTATTTACAGAATAATTAATTGTAGGGACAAGAGTATATGTGTGAATGTAGTTAAATGATAATATAAAATAAGATTATGTGGTAATTTAAGAGGATAGGAATTGGATGGATGTGGATCAGGAGAGGAATGGTTGTAAGAATGGGGCTATTTCACTTCATTAATTAAATAGGTAATAGAAAAGAATAATATATAGTGATATTTAAATATCATTAAATAATCAATAAATATTTTTTTAAAAAAAAATGATAAGAAACCCTTAAAAATTGGAATGATTAATCTATAATTTTATTTATTTATTTGTTTATTTTTTATTCAGATAAAAAATAAGTTTTGTAATTCAATCAACATATACGAACCGGAAGTTTTTATAAAATTCAACATGATGTAAGTCGAAATTAAATTCATTGAAAAAAATAAATAAATAAATAAACGAATAAATCTAATTGATAAGCAAGGGATTTTTTCCTCTACTCTTCGAAGGATGTCCTGGTTTCTTAAATCAGAATTATAAATGAGAGGACCTGGAGTTATTTAATATAATTAATATCATAAAAATAACCGTTTATTTCCTTTTTATTTAATTATATTCTTTATATTATATATACATTTAGTAATCAAATTTGATGATAGTGATTAAATTTATTTAAAATTTAATGCATATGAGTAATTATTCTCATTTTTCTTATATTGGATGCTTTGTATGGTTTATTAAAAAAATGGATATAAAATTAATAAAATTGATCTTTAATTTAATTGGTAGCACTCTGTTTATTATTGATAGAAAATGAGGGAAGGTTAAGGCTAAGGCTAAGAGGTAAATTTGAATAGATTCAGATTAAAATAAAATGTTAAATTACACTAAAATTAATAATTATGATGAAAGAAATTAATACATTTATAATAAGTATAACTTAGAAATTAACTATTAATCCAATTCAAATTTGCGAGATAGTGGAGTGGAGACACTCCGGATTTTTTATTTTAGTTAGCAATTGCAAATTTTAAAGGGTCGGCCTCTTTGCCTTTATGAAACTGTGAAGTGTTCAGAGAAAGAGAGAGCAGGAAGGTATCTTATTTACATCTCTTCATTTAATGAGATGTCATGTTGAAGTTTTAGTTGCTATATTTGGGCTGCATCCGTTTGTGGGGTTATAGCACTGGCACGTGAACAGGGATAACTTCTAGATCTAGGAGAAGAATGTTTCTCTGATCACTCCATACTAGAGAATAATTCTCCCTCCTTTTGAGCAGCCCTTGTGCTCAGGTGATCCATCGTGTATTGACCGTAATTTTAAGAAACATATGACATGTAATTTATTTGAAAAGATTGAAAACATGACACAATGTCCCATACCATCAAGTGATCCTATTTGCATTATATTGTTATATATGGACAAACGTGACGAAGCCAATATTTGTTTAAATGTTTATTTATGGGATTCACCTATTGAAAGGCATTTTTATGCTTATATATTACAATATATATATATAGACTATATAGAGAGATATATAAAATTATTTTCTCAAATAATGGAAATGTAGGAAATCTTTTATCGATTTTATATAATATTTTCCTTAAAGTATTACTGAGATAATCTGATTATTATAATAGATCGAAGGGATAAACAAAATTGTTTTGCAATATTAATTTGTTTCTTACATGTTTCTCCCCCTCTATTAAAATTTAAGGTTGAATTATAATCTCAATTTCATATTAAATTAAATGTCTACATACATGAGTAAAAAATTCAATAAATATTGGTAAATGCTGATTCATGTATCAGAATAGGCATTTTCGATATTAATGCTTTAATTTAAATAAAAAAAATATTTAAAAAGTTATTTAAATGGAAGTCTATCTATGAGGAATTTATATTTAAGAATTTTTTTTTGTATGTTTATTCTAATAATAGCTTTAAAAAGTTAAGTAAATTTATTAAACTAAATTTATTTTTTTCTATCCTTATTTATTTTCTTAAACGTATAAAAGAAGAAAAGGCGAGATTCTATATAATAAGAAAATGAGAGAAATAGACCATTAAAAACGGAAAGAAGATGGTATAATGGTGCTTTTACAAATATTATAATTATTATATTTAAAAACCTTATAACGATTTCGGTTATAAGCACTACGTTTAAAGAGATTAAAGGATTTAAATCATTCGAATGCCATTCAATCTCCCTCAATGCCCTACGATGTCATTAGAAAAATATCAAAGTCGATCAACAAATCACCTTAAATCACAAAAATATTTTAATTTTTATATTCTTTGATACGCCTTGATTAATTTCATTAATTAAAAAAACAAACAAATAAAATGATTTTTCATATGATGATTAACTTAATTCATTCTTTTTACCTTTTCTATTTATATATGATTAAAATATAAATTAAATTTCTCTATAAATTATTGTTTTTATATGAAATTTTTCACACTGATTCATTATTTACTTATTTCATTATTAAATAAATCAAAATTGAGTAGATTGGGTTGATAGTATAGATATTTTTCTAAGATAACAGAAATTATATATTTTATAACAATTTAGAAACAAAAACGACACTAACTATTAAACTAACTTGAAAGTTTAACTATCTTACTATGAAACAGATGGATTATTATTATTATTATTTGGGAATAGACCCTGAGGATCATGAAGAGCTTTTTTAAGGAAAAATAATTAATTATTGAAAACACCAGTCTTCAGTGTGGTAGACTGTCGTGCTAACCACTAAACCATTGAAGTCTTATTATTATTATTAATGCATTTTATTAAATTACCATTTACCTATCTCTGTGGCTCTACAGAACTCAAAAGTTCTTAGACCTAACAACCACATTTGTCCTGAGGTACACCAACACTTATCCATTGTTTGGCAATTGCATTCTTGGCCGATAAGCCAACTGATATTTTCCCTATTGGTTTCACCATAAACAATTTCTCGGTAGCTCTTTTTCACCTTTTTGAGATAGTTATGTGTTACAAAATCATATTAAGCAATCTCGAATATTCCTCTGTACTTTTCTTTTTTTTTCTTTTCTGACCATGAATTTTAAGAAGGAATTTATATTTCTCAAATCCTTTAAATAAAAATAATTGATTTAAATTCAAAATAAACATTCATATTATTTAAATATTTTTTATTATATTGAATAGAAAAAAAAATATGTAAAAATAAAAAATAAAATTATTTTTATTTTACCTTAACTCTTTTTAGAACATAGATTTTTATTTTTATAGACTCTTTAGATTACAATATGACATGATTCGTTTTTTTTTACTAAATTGTAATTTTCTTAACTCTGTGTAGGATGAACATGGCTCTTTTTACGATTATTTGTTTCTTTTTCTATCTCCTCCTACTCCTATTAAGATATCTTGGATATTGCCTTCATGTTGGTAAATAATATAAATAAATACAAGTAAATACATAAACAAATAAATGTTTCAACAACGTTGAACAAGTTTTTATTTCATTGAGAGTTCCATTCTTCGGAAAAGTAGAGGAGTGGGAGACGAGCATAGAATCCGTGACTGGGTAAACATTTCGGATCTTTCCATTTTCATGTAGGCTAATATAATATTCGAAAGATATACTCACTCATCTGATACTTTCAAGATTTCAATATGACCATAAGGGATTTAAAATATTTTTTATTTGTTTATCGATTGAGAAAGAGAGAGGAAAAAAAAAACATTTATATTTTTTTAGGTTTTGAAAATAAAGTAAATATTAGGGGAATTTATTAACTCGAATATCACATATCATATATTTTAAACAAATATGATTTTATTATTTTTAATTTTAAACATGTTATTAAAAATATTATCATAATTAATAATAATAACTGCGCCATTCCTTTAACTGATTTTGACGATTAAATGATAATCTAATCAAATGTATAATAAAAAAGTTTATTAATTAACTAATTTGTTTATCATTGTTTGAATTAAATTTAGATAAAATAAATGTTTGATTTTAAATATGCCTACTAAATATGTAAAAAGTCCAAAAAATTTACATATATTATGTTTATTTGTTTTAGATAATGACAAAAGAAGTTTTTACATTTCTAATCTGCGCGTGTGTATATTTAAATAAAAGATTTTAGTTTTTTTTTTGTTTTAATTTTATTTTATGATATTTTGGCTGTTTTTATTAATTTGTGGACTCGAATTATATATATATATATATATATATATTATCTTTTGAAAAGAAAGAAAAGGTGAATTTTGAATTTTCTCGGGCTGTGTACATTAGATTAGCGAAATTTTTTATTTGTTATGTTGGTACACATATGTTTCTTATATGTTGACATTATCAGGCATTTTGGATTAGTAGTTTTTTTTTGATAACTGAAAAACTTAGTCACATTTTGTGTGTTCTTTGATTTTTTACTTAAAAAAATAAGGAATTCTACAAGGAAGTTATACAACGTTTGTGTGAGGTAATACGGTTTAAACGATCGGAATTGTGGAAAAACAAATCATGGATTCTCCTTTACGATAATGCACCAGCTCACACATCATTGCTTGTTGGTGATTTTTTGACCAAAAACAACAGCTTCAACCACCGTATTCACCAGATTTGGCTCCCCACAACTTTTTTCTATTCTCAAAAATTAAGAGACAAATGAAAAGAAAGCGTTATGCCATAATTGATGAGATAAAGTAGGAATCGAAGAACGAGCTGATGGCCATACCTAAAAGCGCATTTCAGAAGTGCTTCGAAGATTAGAACTGACATAAGTATTCTATATCTGAGAGAAATTACTTTGAAGGGGACAAAATGGATATTGATGAATAAATAAATACTTTTCGAAATAATTTAAAAATTCACCTTTATTTTGAACAGACCTCGTATATATACAGCGTAAACAAAAAAAAAATGAAATTTTTTAATAATCCAATAAACCAAAAAAAAAACCAACATATTATCCATAATAATTGAAACCTTAAAACTTATCATTTAAGAAACATTAATGGAATTTATCATATTTTTATTTTGTATTAATGAATTAATGCATTCTTGAAAGTTATTGTATCCTTTGAATATTTTATTTAAATAAATTTTTTTTAACATTGACCAATTAAGAAAAATTAATGAAATTTATTAATTTTTCATCAATTATGTTGTTTGCAATGCAAGTTGTCGATATCACAGATGATTTTCTTCTCACAGGTAATGTGAGTAAGCAAAACCACCGAAGATATATTTCTTAATGCAATTTATGTGCACCGTTTTACATACTAATAAGGTGACAGTATGGTGTGATGTTTCATTAAATTTTTTGAAAATAAACAGGAGATCACAGTAACTTTTAAGAATGCATTTCTACAAGAGGAAAGCATTTAAAGGATGTAATTTAAAAATAAATGATAAATTCCATTAATGTTTCTTAAATGGAAATTATGTATAGTTTCAATTACTATGGATAAAATGTTTTTCATTCATTACGCTAAGTTTTATTGGATTATTAAAAAGTTCCCGTTTATTTGGGGTCATCCTGTATATGCTTTTATACATATATTTATATATGATATGTTATATATCTCTTGTTTGCCTGGAAACCGTACCCAGTTTATCTGCAACTAGCGTCATTGCTATCGCAAAGTTTATAGACTGACAAGTAATTTAAAAAAAAAAAAATTAATTAATTCCTACTTAAAACGGCTAAAAATCTATTTAAAGTATTAAAAATTAAATAAAAATCAAATAAAAATATTTTATGCTTGGAAGAGATTCTATCCGAAGGCATGAATTTCTAAGCGGAAGCTCAACAATTTTCTGTTCAATTTAAAAAGTATGTTTTATTAGTTAATGGTGATACACCTACAAATAACATAACATTTAAAAAAGGATTATAAAATATTTTTTATGGCTAATTGATGGCCAAAAGCCGTAATTATATATATATATATATATATATATATACCTTATCATTTTTTTTTAATTTAACATTATTACAAAATTTATTGAAGAGTTATTGTCTATGAAAAGTCTATAAGAGAACAAACCTAGATGACCCTTAATCATCTTACCTCTTACAGGACAAATAAATATAAATCCTGATAAATATCCTATATAATAGGAGAAATTTTTTTCCGTCCATAAAAAAACTAAAATTAAATAATTAGATTTTTTCAACATAGTATTTATTAGTTCTTTTAAGGACTTGCATATCAACTTATTGGGTATTTATTAAGTCATAGTCCTTTTCAGGGCTTTTATATCAAATTGTAGATACAATCTTATCCTAAATATAATTTATATTATATAAAACACATATACGAGGTAGGGTCAAAAAGTTGGCGGAATTGGTTATTAAAAATTTATTAAAAATATTTATAACATTCTTACATTATTTCCCTTCAAAATACTCTCCTCCTGCATCTACACATTTATTCCACCGTTCATATAATTGTTGGAAACACTCTTGAAAGCCGTTTTTTGAAAGTTCCTTCAGCCGCTCCGTCGCATTTTCAATCACCTCTGACGAATCAGCAAAACGATGTCCCTTCAATGCCATTTTGGAAACAGTTTTGCGCAGGAAGCTGTCATCTGCATCAGCCATTTCAATCAAGTCCCTGGACAGGGTCACTCTCATTTCCTTTTGCTCAGGGAATAACATTTTTGGAACAAAGTGCAAGCAAACACGATGCATGTTCAAGTCATTATGAAGAATGCTGTGAACACTCCCATGTGAAATACCAACTTCAGAGGCAATATTATTGATGGTTGTTCGTCTGTCCGCACGCACAATTTGTCGAACGCGCTCAACATTGTCGTCTGTAGTGGAAGTGGAAGGCCGCCCAGTCCGAACGTCATCATCAATTGTTGTGCGACCGTCGCGAAAACGCTTATGCCACTCGTAAACTGCTGTTTTCTTCATCGCAGAATTTCCGTATGCTTTTTTTAGCATCTCAAGAGTCTCCGAGGGTGATTTCTCCAGCAACACACAGAATTTAATAATGCCACGCTGCTCTAATGACGACATTGCACAATCCGACGAAAGAAAGAAACTACGATCTACAATATTAAACACCGAACGCACGGAACCAACTACAACTGCCTGCTAACCTCAAAAGCACATTCACTACCAGTTATGCCAACCTCACAAACAAAAATTTCCCTTTCAGCTAAGAAATACTTGACTATAAGCGACTATTCCGCGAACTTTTTGACCCTACCTCGTATGTTTATTTTCATTATCTTATTATATATATATATTTAATTTAAATTTATATCTATTTAATTTAGAATTTCTTTACACTTTCTATTATTCAATCCATATAAAATTAAAAAAAGATTGAAAACTAATAGTGCAACAGAAATAATAAATAATATCTTATTTGAATGTTTATACTAAAAAATTACGTTTGGATAGATATTTGTCAATAGATATTCCCTCTCTAAAAAGGAATTATGCATTCATTAGTAAGGAAGACGCAGGATATGGTGACTTGAAAATCTCAGGACCTGGTTCAACAAGAACTCATCAGGATTGCTGCGGACATACGAATCACTATGATGAATTCTGAAAGCAAACTATACGTCCTTTTTAATTCCAGTATAAATATATTAACAATTTTATAATTTATTTTATTTAAAAATAATAAAGTATATAAATACAAAGTTTAGTATTTAATCTTGTAAAAATTTTGATAATTTATTTTCATAAATAAGTATATTACATTTATATAAGATATTTAAATTTTCAAAAATCAAAAAAAAAACAAAAAACAAAAAATGATTGAAAGATAAATAAATTATTCTTTAAATATATACGAGTACTTGTAGATGAAGACTTTTTATATTATCATTTTTATTGATAATTGATTAAAATTTAAACAATATAATCATTGATATACAAAAGCCACTAATAGGTTTTTTTTCAAAATTTGATAAATATTTTAGATTCCAATATTGAATTAAAGTACTTTAATTAAAGCAATTAATTATCAATTTAGCAATGATTTTAAAATAATAATCATTAATGAATTGCAATTAAATGATTTGAGTGATCTACTTGATTATGATAATATTATTTTTTGCTACTCAATCAAAAATCTAACAAGGTTATATTTATACTCGTATATCCTACGTACTATATGTATAATAAAGAATAATATTTGCGTTGAGTTTTGAAAGGAAAATAATATATTCATAAAAATGGAATATTTTTTGCTGAAATGAATGAATTAAAAAAGAAATATTCCACAAAATCAAATTAAATTGTAGATTATAAAAAGTTAAAATTTCCTTACATACAAAACCACTTTTAATGTATATTAAGAGAAAAAAGGATTACGTTTAAACTCTTTTTGTTGATACAATTGATAACGGAAAGGATTATAAAATATATAGATATATATTATTGTATATTAAATAAGAAATAACAAAAAACAAAACAAAATAACAATATATATATATATATATATATATATATATACAGATTATAAAATTTGAAAATGTAGAAAAATTTAAATATTTAGGTTCTGTGACGAGACTAAATTTGAGAATAGGATTCTTTACTGCAATTATGAGCAAAAGAAAGATGAGATCACTGGGGAATGGCGTAGACTGGATAACAAGAAATTGCATGACCTCTATTCTTCTCCAGACATAGGGTTATAAAATCGAGAAGGCTGCGAAGGATAGGGCACGTGGCTAGAATGGGAGAGGAAAGAATGGCGAAAAATATATTAGTAGGAGACCGATTAGGAAACGTCCGCTTGGAAGACAATGTAGGATGGAACGTAAGAGAGATGGGAGAGGGTAAGAGTTAGATGGTTGTGGCTCAGGATAGGAACACTTGAAAAATGCCATGAACTTTCGAGTTCCGAAGACAGACTTAGATAAATTGAGATATACAGGCTCGGTAATTTTTTGAACACTACGTTACATTCTTAGTACTTAGAACAACATTAATATGTTTCAATAACTATTTCAATTCTATTTATATAAATATATATTTTATATAAATAAATAAATAAATAATTTTTGAATATTTTTAAAATTATTTTTAAATTGTTAGCTTGCTTTTGACAGGTCTATTAAATCATGATGAAAATAGAATTATGTTTATTTTCAAAATTGAAATATGATATTTATTTTCGAAAAAATAAATAAAAATTTAAAATAAAAAAATAAAAGTTAAGTTAATTAATTTTCGATGTTGGGATTTTGATGTTTTTATACGTTTTGAAGGTTCCTGAATCATTTTCACTAAGGTTGAGAAAAATGTTTGTGTGTGTGTATGTATATAACCAAGATTACGCGAAAACGGTTTGAGCTAAAATGATGAAATTTGGTACATGAGCATTATTCAAAATTCGTAGTTTTCTATCAACTTTTGAGAAATGTAGCTCAACCTGAAGAGAGTTATTACTTACAACGTTTTGATTTTTTTTTTCCTCTAAAGTGACCGTAAACATAAAGATATATTTTTGATAATTTTTCACATGATTAATAATTGTATAAAACTGCTATATATAGAATTTCAGCTTGATTGATTCGCTGCAATTACCAGAATTAATTTGTTAACACTGCAAATCTCACGCACCAACACGTGACCTGGTGCCTTCAACAAAAAGCCAAACATGCGCTTGTTTAATATTTATTATTTATAATTTATAATTAATTAAATTTAATTTAAATTAAATATATTATGTTATTTAATCCAATTCAAATTGCGAGATAGTCGAGTGGAGACACTCCAGCTAATTTAATAATAAAAATCATAAAAAAAATATATAAATAAAATAGACACCCCATAATTCAAATAATATTTAATTATTCAGAAAAAATATACATAAATATATATAGATATATATAGAGAGAGAGATGTACGAGTATTTAAATAGTGGAAAACTTAAAAAAAGAATAATCTAGTATAAAACCAGAGAAAGAAGAATACAATAGAAGCACACATGAATAATCAATCAAGAATTGCTAATAAAAATTGAAGCTTGCTAAAATATGTGATAAATCTCAATTTATATATACATTTTTCTTTCATATTTATTTATAATGATTAAAATTTATTATACATAATTATCACGGATATTACTATATTACTAGAAAAGCGATTTAAAAATTCCTTACAAGTTATTTAATCTTTACTTGCTCTACCGGTATTTCTAATAGTTTAGAAAGTATTTAATAAACAAAACAAATGCAAATTTTTACCTTAATAGGAAATTAAAATGAATTTTATGAAAAAAAAAAAACTTTGAAATATTAAAAGAGAATTAATTAGATTAGAGACAAAGGAAAAGAAATACAGAAAGAACAAAATGAGCAATATTCTACTTAGTTATATTTTTATTATATTACAAATCAATTAATTAATTATCCTCTATACAAATTTCGATTAAGAAATAATATCAATTAAAACTTTTAGCATAAAATATTATCGAATCGAGGTCATATCGTGACAAGTGGCTTTTTCAATTTAACATTAGACGAATGGAAATTCACAAAACAAGTTAAAAATGAAAATTGAAATGAATTTCTTTTTTTTTTAAAAAAAAAAAACAATTTATATTCCTATATGAGTATTTATTAAAAATCAATGAATTAAATTCGTTTGAAATTGTATTATAATTATTCATAATTTATTACGAAAGCTTTTGACATTTAATTATTATTATTATTAAGTATTTTTTTTTTTTGTAAATAAATAACTCTTTGTATTATCCCAATCACAAATGTATTTGACAAATCATTTTTTATTTATATAACTTTCACTTTTATATTTATTTTACCATATACAATAAATGCATATTTTATTAAAGAGACATTATTAATATACCATATATATTTGTATGATTTATTTATTGAATTAAATAAACGTAGAACGTTTCGACTGCTGATTTGCTCAGACTCAACTAAGTCAGTCCTTTTGGGTCGGAGCAAGCGAACTGTACTTGATAACGACTGCAAAATAAGTTGACCTGTGGCCAGGTCCGAACCGACCGACGGTTTGAAGTAAATAATTTCCAGCTATAGAAACAATTTCAAATAATTTTAATATATCTATTAATGTAATAAAAAACATATAGGCATATAACATAAATATTTTTAATTTTATTTTATTTATAATATATGTATATATTTATATGTAAGACCAGGCTGTGACGTCATGAATGGCTGGATGACGTCATATAATTTTAAATCAAGAAAAAACTAATAAATATGATTTTCCCGAGGATAAAACCAATACAAAGTGCATGATTCGTGGTGATATATAAAAAAATCTCCTCATGTGAAATTTGGTGTGAAAATAACCCTTCCCTTCTTATCGTCGATCGCTAATACTACCACTTCCGGTTCACGGATTTGCACCAAAAGTTGATCAATTCATCCCACTGATGCATTAAGTAAATATACCAAATTTCATCAAAATCGGTTGAGCCGTTCAGGCTGTACACATCTATACGGACGGACAGACGGACAGACGGACGGACAGACGGACGGACAGACGGACAGACGGACAGACGGACGGACAGACATCATGCTAAAAATACTTTTTTCTGTTTAGAAAATGCATGATTCGTGGAGATATGTAAAAATCTCCACATGTGAAATTTGGTGTGAAAACAATACCTCCCTTACTATCGTCGGTCGGTAATAAGCAGTCGAAATGTTGTATGTTTATTTAATTCAATAATGAAATTATACAAATATGTGTGGTCTTTGAATAAAAATCCCGTTCATATATATGGAATAAACCACAAAAGTTTTAATAAATACATTCATGATAAATTTCGCTTATTGTATATACTATATAGAACAGTAACAACATAAAATTTGATATTAAATATGTAATTTAATTATAAATATATTAGAAAATAAGTTGACCTGTGGCCATGTCCAAACCGACCGACGGTTTGAAGTAAATTAATTTCCAGCTACAGAAACAATTTCAAATAATTTTAATATATCTATTAATGTAATAAAAACATATAGGCATATAACATAAACATTTTTAATTTTATTTTATTTATAATATATATGCAAGACCAGGCTGTGACGTCATGGATGGCTGGATGACGTCATATAATTTTAAATCAAGAAAAAACTAATAAATATGATTTTCCCGAGGATAAAACTAATACAAAGTGTATGATTCGTGGTGATATATAAAAAAATCTCCTCATGTGAAATTTGGTGTGAAAATAACCCTTTCCTTCCTATCGTCGATCGCTAATACTACCACTTCCGGTTTCCGGATTTGCACCAAAAGTTGATCAATTCATCCTACTGATGCTTTAAGTAAATATACCAAATTTCATCAAAATCCGTTGAGCCGTTCAGGCTGTACACATCTATACGGACGGACAGTCGGACGGACGGACAGACATCATGCTAAAAATACTTTTTTCTGTTTAGAAAATGCATGATTCGTGGAGATATGTAAAAATCTCCACATGTGAAATTTGGTGTGAAAACAATACCTCCCTTACTATCCTCGGTCGGTAAAAATAATGTATATGAAAAATATTAATAATAAATTATAAATTAAACCACACTATCTTACTTTTCTTATTTAAGAGAATCGCTATTTATCTTTTTTAGCCTAATCATGAGAAAAAAAACGTATATTTATGATCAATATTATCAATTATCGCCTAACAAAATGTTCTCCATCATGCGTTTGATTGACATAGTTATTTTTTGAATGCATTAAGTAATTTAGTTTTGATGAGTTGAAATAAAAAAAAAATATTGGAAGCCAAATTAGGGATGTAGGGATGACCAATCAATTCAAAAATTCCATTGCTTGAACCGTTATTCTAGAAAGATTCATTCATTCTTTTGCTTTTAGATAATTATTACTATTAACAATATATACAATATAACATTGTATAGTTTTACTCATTTCTCAAATGACAAGTTTCAACGTTTAGTAAAATAAAACATTCTAATATAATTAATGTATTTAAAATATTATATTATACTTTGGCTATAACAAAAAATAGAATAAATAAAATAGAAATAATTTTAAATACATTTTTTTTACCAGCTCGTTAAGAAGAAATAAGCTGATTTCTTTAACTAATTTTAATTAAAAGTAAAGAATAAGAAGAAACGAGAATATACCTATATATATACTAATGCCCCTCATTTTTCTTTTCAAAATAAAAGAGAAGAGAAAAAAATAGAAATATATTTCTAGCTAAATCCCAGTTTTTAAGGCTTTTTAATTGAAACTTGAGATACCCACTTGCAAACACGAATTATTATTATTCATTTATATCATTTAAACTGCCGTGCAGAACCAACGTCAGATTAAATTCGTTTATATAATTAAACATTTAAGTTCCTTCCCTCTTCCTCCCTCCCGAACTCCTTACCTCCTTCCAGCAAGTCAGACCACCGGGTTTACCTACTTAATTCACTTTAATTGACGGTAAAATAAACCTAACTAATTAACGAATATATATATATATATACATTTTTATTATAAATTAATCTTAATATATTTTTTTATTTTTGTTTTATATTCTAGTAAATAATAAAAAACTTTTTACTAACATAATTGTTAATTATTTATTTATTATTATATATATATATACTAATACTTATAAAATAATTCTTAATTAATAAACTAAACTTTTAAAAATGTTTTTTAACATTAGAAGTAATTTTAAATAATTTTTAAAAAATGAAAAAAAAAAACTAAATAAATCTAGTGACATGTGAAAAAACAACATTCGCAATTTATAATTATATTGCTTTAGTGATTCACAATCCATTTTTTTAATTTAATTAAATAAGAAAATTCATTCACTAAAAATTATTTTTTAAATAAGTTTTCAAAAACATATTACGTGGTACGAAGCCAGGTCAATAAGTTCGTGACTTTTTGAATTTCCCTTCTTATAAATGAATGACAACATTGCCCCAGTCAGCAGGCAACTATCAGCTGACCATTGTTGAAATTTGAACCAGTTGAATCTTTTAGTTTTTGTTTGACACCCATTAATAGCAGAGTACCTCGTGATTTGAGAAGAAAATGGAAAAAAGTGAATTCCCATGAATTGGGATTGGAATTGCTCCCTCTTCCACCCTATTCTCCGGATTTAGTCCCGATTAACTATTTCTTGTTTCCAAACTTGAAGAAAGGCTCTGCAAAAAGAGATTTGAATCCAACAATGAAATCATCTCACAAACAATTCTATTTTGATGTCCTCGACAAATCTTATTTTTCGGAAGGGATAAGAAAATTGGAGAATCGTTGAACGGAGTGTCAAAGGAAGCCACTGTGAAAAATAAAATAATCTTTTATCCATATTTTATTTTATATTTTAACTTTTGTTATTTACAAAACTATTTATTTATTCATTTTTACATATTCAAATTTAAATACCAAATAATACAAAAATTGAATATATTTCATTTTTGTAAGGCAAGAAATTACCAACAACTTTATTAGTTTAGTCTATCTCTGTCTCTCTTCCACCCTCTATCCAAATGAAGTCAATTCAAATAAATGGGCAACACATGCCGCCATTAAATACGATATTAATATATTAAATTTCCATATTAATAGGTCTGTAATTGCGTCGGGTCTATCATAGTATTTTGGATGTAATTTGAATCACAGTGGATGCAAGGAACATAAAAAAAACAAAGCAATTGTTTTGCGAAGCGTGTTTAATTAAATTAGAGCTTGGTGACATGGTAAGGGGAATGAGGGGGATGTAGGAGAAAGGGTCGTTTAAAAGAAGGCGAGAATGCCGGTTGGAAATCAATTGGTCGTTGCTGTCGTTGTTTCTCCTCGCACTTGTGAAGTGTTTAAATCTGTCCCGGGTAATGGAGTGCCAGCAAGCAGGTGGGGGCCCAGGTCCGCGGCCGCGAATAATTACAGACACTCTTTTTTAGAACCCTTCATTACACGAACGTGAACAACGACAGCGTTTATAGGGTGGATACAAAGCTGTTGCAAAAAAAGTCTAAAAGACCCAATTTAACAGGGAGGAACAAATTGAACAATTCCCATTTTGCCATATTATACTATTACCTATACCTATAAAAACCGTAAACACAAGAGTACATTTCGAGAAGAAAATAACCAGATTAATATAAAGTTAACAAATAAAATATTTTTACAAGTATAAAAAAGGAGGGATAATTTATTTTTTAAATAATTTTGTTTTTTATTCTTATTAAATTTTTTCATTTAAACACTATAAAATATACATACTTACATAATTTTTTTTTGTTACATTAATTGTATATTAATTTTTGTAATTTAAAATAATAAAAATTTATATTACAAAAGTTAATATAATAATAAATAAGTATTTTTTTTACTCCTTTCGAATCAATAATAAAGTTATTTTCAACGGTTGAAGAATTTTTATTAATATTTCTAATTTAGTTAATTTGACATTAATTTATCGAGTTATGTAAAAATGTACCAAAGTACTTTGTTTAATGTGAGTTGATGTCATGTTTACTATAATCTGACATTATTATAATAATGTGAACTATTCTAAAGGCAAATCGTGTTGATGGGTTTTTAATTTGTCCCGGTGGAGTGTGAAGCAAAAAAAAAGAGATGCTTATTCTCTTACATCATTAAAGAAAAGAGAGAGGGAAAACATAACATATATATATATAAACCTTTAAAACTTATTAAATATGAATATTGATGTTATCATTATTAGAGAGTATAATTTAAAATCCAAATTAATCTATTTAATTTGATAGAAGATGAGATTTTGTAATTCCCTTCCCTTCTCCCACATTGAAATAAATGCAAAACTTGGTGTTCATCCTATAGAATTAGTTGGTTATGCTTCTTCAGATTCTCACCTGCCGTAACTTTACAAGGAGATGGTTGCAGGTGCCGGTCAAGTACGAAAGAGAAGGAGAGAGAGAGAAAGAGTAAGTTGATGGTTTGTAACCGAGGGGGGACGGATGGTGAGGGGGAGGAGTTTGGAGCAGGGACTTTTAAAGATTGTGCAACCCAACCGATCCAGAGTCGTTTTTATTCTCTCCTGAACATGGCCGTTAGCAGCAACACAACACTCGTCTCGACAAGTATTTATTTATTTATTTTTTTACCTGCTAATAGAAGTATCCAACGAAAGAAAGTTCTAAAATTGATATATATATATATATATATATATTTATATAAAACATCAAATATTAACAATTAAGTAAATCAATATATAATATAAAAATTCTATTATTAAAATAAATTATCTATCTAAAATCAAAAGTTCCAAGTTTCTATCAACGTCAATTAATAGTGAGTATTGTATGACATAAAAAACAAAAAATAAAAATAAGAAAAATGTCCCTACAGTCTCTTACAACTTGATTTGAATCAATCAAATTTCTAATTTTCTTATTTTCAATTCGTGAAGAAGGAGCTTAATTAAGTATAATATATTTTCTAACAAAATTATAAATTAATATATTTTTTTTTAATTTTCCAACGTGATTTTTAAGATAATCAAAATATTGAATAATTTTTATTTAATAAATATAAATGTATTCAATATATAAATAAAGAATAAATTTCTATTAATCTCAATAACAAAAATGTAAAAATATTATCTTTACTAAAGGGTAATATGATAGGTCAGTGACGTCATGGTCTACCGGTATGAAGTGAACGTTAAGATATAAATGTGTCCAAAGGGAACATTTTTTGTGAACTAGTCTTAATTTTTACCGACCGACGATAGGAAGGGAAGGTATTGTTATAACACAAAATTTCACATGAGGAGATTTTTACATATCTCCACAAATCATGAATTTTGTTAACAGAAAAAAGTATTTTAAGCATGATATCTGTCTGTCCGCCCGTCTGTCCATTGTGTGTCCGTATAGACGTGTATAGCTTGAACGGTTCAACGGATTTTGATAAAATTTAGTATATTTACTTAATGTATTAGTACGATCAATTCTTCAACTTTTTTGGTATATATTTCACTTAAAATATAGTAGTAATTAATAATTGAGTAATTAAACTAAAAATAAAAACTAATTTAAAATAATTTATTCATTTTAATTCGAGTTTTTAAAAATATTTTTTTATACCTTATATATATATATATATATATATATATATATATATAATGTTGTTTGGAAATTAATTTATTTCAAATCGTCGGTCGGTTCTGTGCCTCAGCTCATATTTTTTTTTTATTTTGTTTGTGTGACATCCGTCAAACTTATTTATAATAAACATCAAGTCATTGAACACACAACATAATATTTTTTAAACATGTTAAAAATGTCGAATTTTGTACCAGAAAGTGATGATTTGCATACGTTCCAAATCTCTTTTCACTAAGCCATATCTTCAGGTTGGAAACAGGAATTAGATGCAGTGGACTAAACCTGATATGAATATAAATATACTGTATGAGGTTGCCGATTTATGGATTTGGAATGGTGACTAGACGTTTACATTCATGGTCGAGTGTGAGAATTTCCGGCACCCAATAGCTTTTTCATTAACAAAAATATTAATGTATCTGCCTACACTCTTAATTACTTCAAGAAGTTTCCTTCTCTGATTGTCTTCAATTTTTGGTGTGATTATCTCTTTTTGGAAACCTGAACATTCAGCATCACAATGGAATTCAGTAAACCACTTCTTAGCCTTTGAAATTGATGGTCCCCATAGGAATTATCAAGCATTGTTTTGGTTTGATGGTATACAAAAATAATGTTTAATCAGCATACCGATTTCACTTTTTTTACTATCTCGTAAGAGATAGTATTGCGATCACGAAAATTTTCGATGTTGAGATTTTGATGTTTTTATACGTTTTATTTATTCTGTTAAAATTCTCGAGGTTGTCTGCTTCCAATGGCTGTCAAACATAAACTAAATGACGCAGTCTGTGCAAACTTGTACGGTTTGACGGGAGCAATGCTTTAATCAAAGTCCCTTCTCAACAAATTCAAAAGTCACAAAAAAACAAAATGAATATGCTATTCTACATGATAGAAGTAAATATTTTCTTACCATATATGATTTACAATGTAAATATGTATATGTACCGCATTTTCTATGTACACTGCATTTTTTTGACAAATTGAATTTTAAATTTCAACAGATATACCTATGTAGAATAATTCTAGGGTAGTAAATATGACATGGAAGTTTTGAACCGAGTAAAGTCGAATATCTATGAGCTAAAGCACGTAATAACAAGAATACTCGAATGGTTAAGCTACGTTTATTGCTCAATATGAGCCGAAAAAAAAAATAATCACTTTAAAAAAATAAAAAAAAAAAATGTATGAGTAATTTTTAGAGGTCAAGATAATACAATAATAATTTATTTTTTCTTTAAAGTAATATGAATATTTATTTGCTAAAGTTTTTATCTATTATATTTTTGTAGTCCCAAGTAAAAAAAATAAATTTTATTATAATTTTAATTGCTCTTTTCATTTTACCTAAAAATTAATTTTAAATATTTTTTAATAATTATATATTAAGATACTCCTTTTCCTAATTTATAATCAAAACATTAATTATAATTAATACAATATTCACTGATTTTACCTGATATCGTAATATATATTATCATTATTTTATTTGATGATAAAACAAATAAAGGAATAATGAAAGAAAATACCGGGAGGGTTTTAATAATTAAAAATGAAATCCACGAAATAATGTTTCGCCGTTAATGTAACCAAAACAAGGAGATGAATTTTATTGTGACAGGAAACAGGGGAAGAGAGGAATTATGGAGAGATGAAGAACAGAAGAAAAATAAAAGAGAAAAACCAATCCGAATTCCCTTTGATTACCCACTTCAATAAACAAAAGCGACTGAACGAGTTTCTCCACCTGAATACTTTCATTTCTATCAACAAACAACATCTTAAGCATTTTTTATTTTATTTTATTTTTTCATTAAAAAAAAAATTGAAAAAAAAAACAATCATATTTTATTAAACCCTTCTTGTCTTCATTGATTTTACAAGTTACTGCGGCTTTTATCGAATCGGTTTATTAAATGAAATTAAAAAAAAATGGTTTAATCTACAATATCAAATATTGTCTTCTAATTAATATTAAAATTGTTAATTCAAAAATATTTGAAGATCACATAAATTTATTATAAATCTCACTTCTTTAAATACTTCTCTACCTGCATATAAGTTAAATGATATGAATAAAGAACTGGACCTGTTTTTTTATTTGTAGGATATAATTTATTCATATTATAAAAAGTTAGATATATAAATATGTATAAATTAATATTTACAATTTTATAAAATAAAAACAAATAATTTGGACACAACATTGGTATGATTTGATTTAAGAAGTTTTAGATTAATATTTTTCCATTTTGTTTTTATTATTTATTTATTTCTGTTTTATTTTAAATTTTATGACTGTAATCGATGTTGAATTATCTTCGTAAAATACGTGTTGCCAGACACGTTTTTACCTGTTCCTAATTAACTGATATTATATCAGTGTACTAAGAAAAGTAAGTGAGGTATTTCAACATTCATTTAAAAAAAATAAAAAAAAAGTAAATAATTCATTTACAACGGGCCTTATTACTATTAATTTATTATTATAATTATTAATTATTATTGATCTTGCTATTAATTTTAATAATCTTGAAATCAAAGAATTTTTTTATTATTTTTTTTATATAGAATTAAGTATTAAATATTTAAGTAATATTAATATTTTATTATTAAAACATAAATTGTAATTATGCTTATATTTCTTTTATATATTTCGTTGAAATATGTAAGGATAGATGAATTAATGTAAGATTCTTTCCTGATTCATTATCAAGCATTCCCGAAAACTATCAAATAGTATACAATTAAGAAATAATGAATGATTATTATATTGCTGATATATCCTAAAGTCTCAAAAAGGTGCACTTTGATCAATTACAAAAAATTTAAAAAAGCAATTAAAGTCACTTATCATCAGTGGATATTTCACCCGGGCAGATCTACAAAAAAACTTTTTGCTGGAGACATCTTAAATTTGACGACGGAATTTGGACAATTTCTAGGCCTCTGGGTGAAGCACGAATGTCTTAACTGTCCACTAAACAAGTGATCTTTGTAAAAACATTTTTATTTATTAAACGTAAAAAATTTTACGTTGAAATAAAAAAATAGTAATAATAATAAATAATAACCATAAGGCCTTATTTTTTATTTATTTTTGTTTAAATATATTTTAAATTTGAAATGTTCTTACTAAAGTTTATCAAATAAAATAATACGCGTAGATGAAACGAGAAAAGGATTAATAATAATCTCTTACTCGTAAACACACCAAATACGGTTTTTGAAACTCTTGATAAAGGTTTAATTTAATTAATCTTAAGGTTTTGTGGGCCTAGTGAATTTATTGAGAAAAATCTTCTTCTTACAATCAAAATTTGTATTTTATTAATAAACAATTTTTTTTTTGACGTTTTTTTAATCTCAATTGCCTCAAGGAGTTTAGCTTTCAGATGTTGGACGGAAAAGATGATTTCGGAGAAATTGAGGTTTGTTGTTGTATGGTGTTTGGTCAAAACCGAAGCCGGATCATATCTCCTTAACCTTAACTTCTATAAAACCTTATTCTGTTTATCTGCCCTATGTATCCACGAGTTGCAAGTGGTTTCCGATGTTCAACAGAACCTCATCATAATTACTTGCATCCACCGTTTGACACTGGAATATATATTTAATACTTAGCTAAATACTCCTTTGAAGGGTTATAAATTAGACATTCAACCAGTAAGTCCTCTTTCCTCGATAGAATTGAATTGATTTGAATACAACCTATAACCATTTTTTCCTATATAAAAATTTAACGTTCTACTATTATTTGTTCTTAACTTACCTCTTACCCTCGACCTGAACAGCCGGAATCGAGCCTCTGCCAGATGGTTTCTTGGTTATTTAGCGGCGTGTGTTGTTAGACGATTCCAGGCTTCCCAAATCCTCTAAACAGTGAATGTCTATCAAATTGTCAATTATTCTGTCATAACATAACCCTATGTATGACTTAAGACAATCAGAGCAGGGAATTTCTTATTCCCCTGAGGATTCTTTCACAGCTGTGTCTTTAGAGGTTTATTTATGGGTGGTAAAGATATATTTGATCTCATTTTTGGATAGAAGCCGGCCGATTTTGAGATTCCTCATAAGCAAGAGATGATTGCTTTTGTTGGCTAAGTGGATACATGATTATAAATTGAGAGGATATTAAAGCTATAAGCTTTTGGGCAAGATTTTGAGCAGAATTGATTTAAACAAGAGCCACAGTCAGTCAGCTTGTCAGTTTTATTTATCTGTGAGCCTGAACACGACCGATAATTGACTTTCTCTTGAGAGTCTATCTATTTTATCAGAAAGAATATATATATATATAATTAAAAAAATAATGAGTTTCATTTAAATTAAATTTAATGTAATATATTATTTCCAAATATATATACACATCAAATTCATAAAAATAGTCTCCCATTTAAATAGATAATCATATTAACATTTAACATTAAAATAATCTTTATTGATATATTGAATTTTTACTTAAATATCAATTATTCAAAAATAATTCAATCAACGAATCAATCTATAACAATAATTTTAACGTTATGAAATGGTGTAATTTTGTAAAAACTTGATCGTTTTCTACATCCTCAATTATTTCTCTCTCTCTCTCTCCAATCGATGGATACACAATAATTATAGGATAATCATCACACTTTTGCTTATTCTTTCTCAATGCCGTAACATTTTCCATCACATGTCGTCGTGTAAACACGTTTAGTTACTAATCATAGAGAAATACTTAATCATGATTAAACTTGCTAATTAAATTTTACACTTTTTTTTTGTTGATAGATAACTAATCTTTCTAATTGAATGAAAAATCACTTTATTTTTATATGTAGATACAATTAATTCATTCCATTTTCTTTTGAATTTGGTATTTGAATATAATATTAAAAAAAAGAATTATTTAAACAATACAATAAAAGAAAATAATATATATATGTTCATTTCTCTCTTAGAAAGAACTAAAAATTCAAAAAATTGGCAAATAAAACAGGTCCAAAATATGAATGTTATCCCATACATCTAAAGAATGTTGAATAAAATTCTTTTAGTTGATTTGTATTACCTGAATTTATTTATTTAATTTGAAATTTTATTTTTTAATTGGATTTTATATTTAAAAAAAAAATTGTTAAAAATTATTTAAAATAGATTTGCAACATGTTTGTTATACTGCGTCACATCCGTTATTTATTTATTTTTATTATTTTCCTTTTTTAATGAAAAAAAAAAAGTTTCACTTTAGTGAATCTGATACCAGAAGAACATGATACTATTAGCAATTACAAAATAATCCCAAGGAAATTTATTACTTTTTAATAAGAAAGAAATTTCTTAATAATAAAAATAAAATATAATATACATATATAAAAAATTAAAAGAATTCTTCTGAATGAGATAAATGAATTTTCAAACAGAATTTTACATTTTGGACGGTAGTAGTGTTTTAATAGATTCATTTAAAATATCCCTTTGAGATTGTGAAATTGATTTTTTTTTTTATTTATTCATTCCCCCCCCCCCCCATAATAATTAATTAAAATAAATTAAATGTTTGAATTTGCTATTCGATTAGTTTAATTTAGAGTTTAACGTTGAGGCCAAACAAACCGGAACTCGTTTCGACATATATATACAATAGCAATTGACAAATGAATATTCACCATTTGTCACGGTGATCAATCATCAATTCACACTTAAAATAAATTAAATTTTACAAAATTAATCATTCCCAATTGATTCTATATATTGTTAATGATGGAAGTCTCACAACTTCTGTTAAAAAAACAACACAACATATTGCTTAATTGCTTTAAGATCGAAAAACAAGCTACAATCTAGCGACTTTATATATCGCTAAACCGATGGTTAACAGTTAACATTCAACACCTACACATTTCATATGTTCTAATACACCACTCTACGTCGAGATACACTAATTGCTTGATGAATTATTTAAAACCTGCAAGTTTCATTCCATTCCATTAACGCATTCAACTCTCCATAAGACAGACATTATTTTATTTCATTTTAAATACCAAACATATATTTATTTATTTATTTAATTTTCTATCTTCTCCATTTTATTCTAATGAAAACGTTTTTTTTTTCTTCCTTCGATTCTTTATAATAATTATTATTAAATTTTAATGTTAAAATGTTCTTCGATTTATCAACGATACGTTCATTTATTACTTAGGTGTAGATTTGCATAAAATCTTTTTACCGTTTCATCTTTAACCACATGGAAGAGGAGAAAAGATTATTCTAGTGAATGGAAATAGCAACGAGACATTTGATCCCTTTGAATTTCATTCACATATCGAGATTTCAATACTTAATTAAAAACCTATTCAATGTGAAGTGAAAAAAAACCTTCATGCTAACAACGTCAATAAAAATAATCAAAATTGGATATTCAAACTTTTTTTTAATGCGAATACATACAAAATATATATTGCATTTTGATATTTGTGATTAAAATATATAAAACAATTATTTTACCGGTTGTATAATATGGATGTGAGGCATGGTCTATGACGAACGTAGATTTAGAGTAGTTGAGAATAGGATTCTGCGAAGCATTTATGGGCCAAAGAAAGATGAGGTCACCGGGGAATGGCGAAGATTGCATAACTAGGAATTGCATGACTTCTATGCATCTCCAGATATAGATAGATATATATATAGAATAGTTAGTTAGACCTCCAACTTTATATACAAATGATTATTAATAATCTATTACAAATAATAGAAAATAAATATAAAATTTTGTAATTTTATTTTTTGTTATCTATAACAAATTTTTTATTTCTAAATTTAAATAAATTCTTCTGAAACATTGGTGATATTATATAAAATCAATTAATGTTTATTATTATAATCTAAATTTATTTATTTATCATAGAAAATCCACTTAATACCCATTTTCACTTTTAAAAGGTTTTTTTCATTTTTAAGAATTTATAATTTCAAAAGTCTTTCTGTTGCCTACTTAACTAAATTCCTGCCTCTACAATAAACAAATCGATAATTTAAGTGAAAGTAAAAATAACAAAAAATAAATAAATAAATAAATAATAAAAATAATAATAATAATAAATAATCAAGAAATTTCTTCAATCATCTTACAAAATCATTAATAGTTATTTACACATTAATAATAAAAATGTTTGAATAATTTTAATTTTTAATTTTTCCGAGTTTTTTGCTTCTGACAGGTTATTTGCAATTATCATTTATAAATTAAAAATAACATTTAAAATAATTACGTTTAATTTTAATAAAAACTAATTTTATATTTTTTTTTTAGAATATTTTTTTACTATATATTTATATGGTATATATGATGTAGAGTAATCCAATTAGACAAAAAAATGAAAGCATTAGGTTACGTGGACGATTTAATAATATAAATGGAGATAAGAAATAAAAACTAGAATAGAAAAATTAAATGTTGAACTAAAATTTTTGAACACAAAATGTCTCTACATATATTGATTAGTATCGGAGAAGGATTGAAATGATATACCAACTCTCGTAGAATTTAAAAATGTAAAAAAAATTAAATACTTAAAAACTAAATAAATATTGAACAATCCTTACTCAAGTTTTTCGACAATTAAATATTAATCTTAATATTTTTTTTGAAATAATTTTCATAATTCCCATTAACAAAAAATTAATAATTCAAAAAGTGATTAACTAAATGAGGAAATTTGCAATTAAATCGTTCAATTGATTATATATTGTATATCATGTAATGATATTCACCCACTTTAATGCAATTGATTCTACAGTAATTAAATATATATATTTTAATTTAGTTCAATAAATAAATGAATGAGATTCAATTGGCTTTCATGGATAACCACATTGATATCCACTCTTCTAATATTATAACCCTTATAACTATAAAAACGTGTTTTTAATTAGATAAAATATATAGTATCTATATTATAACTATTAAAATTTCAAATATAATTTGTCTTTTCCTTCACTCAATATGTTAATTAATTCGATATATTATCAAAATAAGTAGAAAATCTTAATAAAATTTATTTATGATGTATGTAATTAAACAAAATAAAAAGACAAGATATATAATCTTCATAATATATAAATCATATTAAGATATTTTATTATTTTATTTCATTTAAACAAATTACTAAATTTTATAAAATATTTTATCTCAAGATGAAATATATTTGGTTTATTTATCATAGAAATGTGTATTAATTGTATCAATTGTGGCTGTTTTTTCATATCACCATAGAATCATAGATGATTGATTTCTGAAATAAAATAAATTACATTATTTATTCATTTTATTATTTATTATTTAATTTTTATTAATGAAAAGATGGTACATTTAGAATATAAGTTTTAATTTTAAAATTTTCTCCGTTATATTTTTTAACTAAAACTAAGCATCATTTAAAATAGAAAAAAAAACATTATTTAATTATATTATGCAATAGATCAAAAAGAAAAATCTGGAGTGTCTCCACTCGACTATCTCGAAAATTTGAATTGGATTATTTAGCATATATTATATTTAAATTAATTAATTAATTAATTATAAATTAAGTATAATTGAATTTGATTAATTAATTAATCAAAAAATTTAAATTTGTAATTAATTAAAAAAATAATTCCGGTACTTTCAGTGATTCAATTAAAATGAAATTCTATGAGTAACAGTTGTATACAATTTTTTATCATGTGAAAAACTATCAAACATAAATCTTTATTTTTACGGGCAGTTTAAAGGAAAAAAAATGAAAACTTGGTAGCTAATGGTCCTCTTCCGAATGAACCAGATTTCTCAAAAGTGGAAAACTACGAATTTTGAATAATGCCCATATACCAAATTTAATTATTCCAGCTCAAACCGTTTTTTCGTAATCTTTTCTACATTCATACACACACACACATATATATATATATATATATATATAAACAGATATTTTTTTCAATCTTAGTGAAAATGACTCAGGGACCTTCAAAACGTATAAAAACATTAAAATCTCGAAATCGAAAATCGTAATACTATATCTGACGAGATAGTAAAAATGAATTTTAAGATGATATAAACAGTAGGTAAATAATTGTATATATATATATATATATATATAGAGAGAGAGAGAGAGAGAGAGAGAGAATTTTAATTAAATTGTAAAAAAAATCAGTTTTAATTATACTTTTATTTTGTATTATAATTCTTTAAAAAGCAAATAATTATGCCCAAATAATATTATTTAGATACCGAGTTAATAAGTATTTTTTTTTATTAATTATTATTAGACATTTTTTATAATAGTGACAAATTTATGAAACTTCTAGGCTAGCGAATTTAAAAAAAAATCTTTCATTTGTTTATTGTATGGTCCCATTAATGCTAGATTGAGTGTCAATGTGATCTACTGAAAATATCTTGAATGCGTGCTATTGAATAAACTTTATAGTTGACGATTGACTGCTTTATAGTCCATGGAATACGTTTATTCAAAAGCATTTCACCGATGGCTCTTTGACTGGATTAAAAGTCATTAACATTAATAGAATATTCCGTATTCCACTTGAATTCGTTTGCTTATAAGTTCAAAGCTTGCTTCTCCCCCCTCTCCCTACCCTTCCTTCTCTCTCTCTCCCATCCCCTTTTAACATCCTCTCCATCTCAAGCATTTGTGAATACAATCAAAACAGAATTAAAATATTCAATGTATTCAAAGACCCTTTGACCAGTGTTTTATGTGAATATCCCCATCTCAAGTGCCATGTTGTACTTAGTACAAGGTTGCAACTCAAATATCGAAGGTTGACAGTCACAAGAAACAACTTTTTGCACTTCAAATATTATTCCCAAAATCTCTTCTCCCTTTTGGATCTTAAAATTAACTTTCCTCTTTCTCATCTATTCACCTATATAATAATATCTTGAATATAAATAATATTTTATCTATAAATACATTGACCAACCGTTAAAATCCGGTTCTAACAAAAATCATGTCAGGTTTTTTTTTCCTCTCCTTCTTATTTTTTTAATTACGAAATTTCGGATTTAATTAAGATTCGATAAATTCAATCTTGCTAAAATAAATAATACAATATTATAATCGATCGAATTAGAGGTTTATGATTGTCTATAACATGTAATTATAGTTATTATATATGTCTATATGTATATCTATAAAATATTTAATTGATGTAGCTTAATTTTCTCTTAATAAAGATTAATATTTTGTTTTTAAATTAATAAATAATAAATAAAGATATAGGAACGTTTTATCCTATGAATTGTTCAATTTATTTAAAATTCAATATATATATATATATATATATATATATAACTTATAACATTAAAAGATAAAATTTTAATAAATATAATACAAATTTCTTTATGAAATAACGTTTTTCTCATGTACTAAAAAGAATAAATAATAATTTTTCTATAAGCGTAACAAAGTTTATGGATGAATTGCTTTCTATTCAATTAAAAACGTTGGGCGCATTTAGTTTTATTTATTTATATGAAATATCAAGTCAAATTTTTGTAATAATAAAACTTTTATTAAACACTGACAAATTTTTTTTATTAGTCAATAAAATTGATAGATTAATAGCTAAGAAATTGATCTTTTATTATTTTTCACTGTAATATACTTATAGAGAACAGACAGACAGACAAGTGAAGTTGATAAAAACGTGTTATAATATTACTATTTTATATATTATATACAATATAATATTAGTTTAAAACTCGTACATTAAATGAAATTTAAAATTAGATTAGATTCTTTTCAAGAATATTATTTTTTATGATATATATAATTATATATATATATATATATATATATATAGAAAATCGAATTGAATCAAATCCTTAATTAGGTCTTAAAAAAAGTTTTCGCATTTGTATTGTGTTTGAAAAGCTATAGAACTGGTTATTTCTAAAGATAATTGAAGGATTAAATGAAATTCGAATCGATCAGCGAGATAAAAACAAAGAACGAAGAGAAAAAAAACACGCCTCTTTAAAGGAAGGTAGTAAGATTCGAAAAAGAATATCTCCCGTTCGTACTTAATATATCAGTACAATCGTAAATTTTACTAGAAATATCCATCTGGAAAAAGGTTTAATAGATAATTTTTATTTCACAGTAATTAAACAAGCGAATAAGTATCATTTGATTTTATTAGCATATTAATAAATAAAGATAATTAACTATTAAAAGCATTAAGAAGAGAATATTAACTTTTTTTTCTTTTGAATATAAAAAAATGGTTCTTATAAGTAGTTTTACTCATAAATTCATTAAAATAAAATGCATTTGCTAGTAATTAAAAGATAGATTACTTTTATATCATAAATCTATTAAATTTTAATAGCAACATTCAAGTATCGATCTTGTAAAAACAAATAAATTAATGCATTTGATGTTATTCAATATTTAACGCTTGTATTAAAATGTAAACTGTGAATTTAAAAACAAATACATATATGAAAAATTATTAATTTGGAAGTTCTTAAAATTTAATGTAAGAAATGCTTTATATTTGGGTATTTCTCACACACTTCACAGAAATCCTATTATATTGCCTGAAAAAAATATTTTAACATGTATCGTATGATTATCTTATAAGACTTAGATATCTATCTTTTATAAATATGAATATAAAAAAGTAATTGATTGAAATTTTCATCTTGTGTGGTCGAAAATAAAATTTCAAAATCTTTCATTCTAACTGAAAAAAAATAATAATAATCTCACAAAGTTATTTTTCAAGATATTATGTAGGTAATAAAAATACAGATGAACGACATAAAAATGTCTAACGGTTATTAATCTATTCAAATTTCAATCATAAGCTTTACTTATTATATATTTAATATATTATATTATTAAATAAATTTAAATGAAATAGGTTAGGTTTTCTAAATACCTTTTGCCATTCAATTAATTCAATTGAATAATACCTAAAAATCAAGGAATAAATGATTTATTGATATTGTAATGGCTAATTTTTATATAATATATATGAATAAAATTTATTTATAAATACTATTATAAAAAAAAGACTTTTGTACATCCTTGGAAAGAGCAGCGCCTATCAAGTCGGTTACTACCTAAGCGGGGTAGAGGTGTTCTATGATCAGTAAAGCGGATCCTCTCAATCTTTATCTTGATTTTATTGATCGGAGGTATAAATTTTATTAAGTAACTTTGATCCAGGAGGCTAGGCTAGGTGAACTCTTTCCCATAGACACCAGCTAGAGAAATTCCCTTGTCAGATGCTGGACTTGAATCCGGGACAGTTTTCAAGAATTATTTTATAATAAAAATATTCATTTATATATATCATCATCATTGATATCTTATATTACAAATATAGTCTCTTAATATTAAGTTATTTACAGAAAATAGTATAACTTGAGTTATATATATTTAAACGAAACATTGTAATGATTTTTTTTATTTTATAATTTATTATTAATACTACTACTTAAATAAAAGAAAAAAAACACCTAATCGTGAAAATAAATATTATAATATAACTTTATATCATATTATTTATAGCTATAACAAATATAATTCTTGCTGGAGAAAAGATAATGAATAAATTTTCAATTTGTTTTTAAATTTAAACACAATAATAATAAGTGCTAGGGGAAAATAAGATATATCTATAACATGTTTGACTAAAGTGTGCGGCCCAAACTCAATTTATGAATATATTTAAATTTACACATTTTTATTAAATTTTGTTCATACAACGGTGTTAAAAAAACATTTTTCTAAACCATTTTAACCAGGCAAATAGTTATATAAATTATTTTATATTTAGTTGCCATATATTAATTTAATTTCTTATCATTCAAATTATATGGCACAATCAAATAAAAATTAAGCGTTTTGACACATTTCAGTACTATGGAGGAACTTAAACCTATGAGTTACACGAAATATGCTAAATTATTATTATTATTTTTTTTGTTTAATTCAAGAGTTAGAAATTAGATTATTTTTGAAAAAAATGAAGAGTATTTTAACATCTTTTTCTATCCCATTTTCTTTAGAGAGAAATGAGTAAATTACCTTCAAATCTTCAATTGGAATGCATTGAACACCAGCTAAGTGGCATTTATTTGAAAATTTTTCTTTACTGGAGTTTTATTAAGATTATATTTATAAATGAATAATCCTAATTTTAATAATGTTTTTTTATGTTTGATATATAGAGTATTTTAAATTGGATTTTCAACTTATTTTCTATATATTAAAAACATTTAGCTAGAAAAAAAAAATAATCTGATCTCTCTTGGGATAGACAAGACATTCAACATTTTTTTAGTCTATCTAGAAAAGTTGTATTTGATCGAAAATCATCAAGTAATTAATATATTTTAACAAAGTAGTTGAGATATAATAAAAAAAAATAAAATAAAAAGTGATTAAAAACTTAATATGACATAGATAAATCTATGCACAGTTTATCTAATCCAAAAAGTCTATCACTAAATTTTTATCTGATAAAAACAGACCGATCGCTTTCTTCTTTGATACATTGATCGTAAAAGATATACATGAATGATGATAGAATTAAACGCGCACGTTCTATGAATTAATTCCCTTTAAGAATTAGGAAAAACACATTTTCTATAAGATATAAGACAATAGAAGAAGGCTCTTAAACATTTTCGATTTTTTTTTCAATTTTTTCAATATGATTCTTAAAAAAAAACGTTATAAAAAAAAACTAAATTTTTTCCGATTTTGCTCTTAAACATTTTCGATTTTTCAATAAGGCTCTAAGTATCACCAAGTATGCCCACCCCTGTTATATTATTTCAGAAATGTGCCCGACTATTGAAAAAGGTTGTCGAGCCCTGGTCTACAGAACCTATTATCTCTTTCCCTCTTGGATCTGAGTATGTCTCTATTGAGATAAATCATCCCGGTAAATAAAAATATAAAAATTAAAATTAAAATTTATTAATTATTTTCATAATAAAATAGAACTATTATGATATATTTATAATTTTATATATGTAGTTGTTGAATGATAGACCAATTCGATAAGTTTTTTTTTTTTTTTTTGAAAGTATTTTTCGTAACAAAGTTTTCTTAATTGCTAACCACATGTTAACAATTTATTTGATATTGCCTTTGATAATATGCTTGGTTATATACGATATGATATTTATAACCTGAAAATAGCATTCATTTGAAATGGCTCTGGTAAAGGGGGGTATCGGATATATATATATATTTAATATCAATGTCAAGATATAAATATATAGGAGATGACCCGGGGGAATTTTGCCGGTCCGATTTTATCGATCAATTATAGAGGTTGGCGCGCGTCCGTCTTTGTAAGCTGCAATGGCTGTGGGGCTCGTTGGTCGACGACTACTCTCCTGGTTGGGCAACTGCACCAGATCACCACACAACTACGAAGACACACACAGACAAGCCATCAAGTTTCCAGGAGTGAACGTTGGCATAGGGAACGGGGGGAAGGTGGGTGGGTGGGAGGGATGAGGAGAAGAAGAAGAAGAAGTGAGAAGCGAGGAGACGATTTTCTATGTGTCGCCCCCGCATTTTACTCCAGAGGCCAATGCTGGACTATCCAAGCTTCCCCCCTTCACTCATGGGGTCATTCAATCCAACTTCTGTTCAAAAGATGAAAAAGATGCTCAAAGAAATAAAAAAAAAAAATAAGAAAAAATAGATGCATTAATTTGACCAAAATTACCAAAATATAATGAAATATTAAAGAAAAAAAATCTGGATGTCTCCACTGGACTATCTCGCAAATTTGAACTGGATTAAATAACATATATTATATTTAAATTAAATATAATTAATTATAAATTAAAATTAATAATTAATATTTATTAAACCAGCGCGTGTTTATCTCTGTTGTTGGTACTTTCAGTCATTAAATCAAGCTGAAATTTTATATATAGCAGTTTTATACAATTTTTATAAACATGTGTAAAACTATCAAACACATATCTTTATTTTTAATCAGGTTAGAGGGAAAAAAATCAAAACGTGGTAGGTAACGACCCTCTTCCGGATGAGCTCCATTTCTCAAAAATTGATAGAAAACTACGAATTTTGAATAATGCCCGTGTACCAAATATCATGATTCTAACTCATAACTCAAACCGTTCTTGCGTAATTTGTCTACACACACATACACACACAGACAGATATTTTTCTCAACCTTAGTGAAAATAACTCAGGGACCTTCAAAACATATAAAAACATCAAAATCTCAACATCGAAAATTTTAGTGATCGCAATACTATCTCTGGAAAAAAAAACTTCAATCTTTTTTCAAAGTTAATTATGCAAATCGTAAATTGTACATCCTTCACCAAAATATTATTATTATAATAATTCAGAAGGAATTTAATTAGTTCTTAGGTAATATTAACATATATACAAGTACATAATTGATTCCATGAAATCGATTTAATGAAAAATAGTGGAACTAATCATTAAAGATCATGAGACCGAAATATAATACCAATCGTTAAGTTTTTATTCCAATTACAAACTCCTTATCAAGCAATAGAAAATTAATTGGCGAATTCTTCACCATGACCCAATCCAAATGAAAAAGAATTACATTAAAAGATACCTAACTTTAATTTCTATAGATGGTTTTGCGAAAAGTTATTTTGGAAGAACTCAACCGACCACCCAAAGCGAATGTTTAAAATAAAAAATTAATTAAAAATCTACTATTTAAGGGATTTCATCGGCTTTTTATTTTACTTTTTTTTATTTCTTCTATTCCTATAAACTTTTATTATGTTTATCATTAAAATTATATATATATATATATATATACTATATAACGCTTTAAAACTTCCATGATTAAACTTGAATAATGAAATTGTTGTATAAGAATCATTTTAAATTTCATCATTTTCATTCATAACTTTGAACCGTCCAAAACACGTTACATTAATATATCTATCTATCTTATTATTTAGGCAAGATTTTTTAGGCAATTTTGAAAATTAGTTTCGAATCATTATAAAGGCCAATTAATTTTTTTTGTTTTTTTGGAAATGAAATTTGTAAAATTTAAATTTTTTTAATAAGGTAGGTTCTATCGATCAAAAACCATGAAAAAAAAAATCATTCACTTTTATTATAAGTGTGTACATGTATGTTCTCTTCTTTATTAATCTATTTCTAACGAGAAATAATTTTATGAAGCTTCAAGTAAAATTCAGCTATAATTTAATGATTCTAATCAAAAACTAATCAACACCAAATTAACTCAATCACTTTAGTAGAGGAGAATTCCGGATTAATCCCTTAATTAGTTTTTTTTTTTTGGGTTTTTCCACTTTCAAAAGATTGAAGTAAATATTCTCACATCAACACATCAAGTAAAATATTATCATCATCAGGAATAAACAAAAAAAAAAATCAATTTTATTTTATAAAAAATAAAAATTTAATATATACCTAAATAATAAAATTAAACAAATAAATATAATAAACAAATTTTGCATTGAAAATTTTAGAACTGAATAAATAAATAATAGATTATTTGTGTGTGAGTTTATATTAGGAGATATATATTTTAAAAAATAAATATATATATTCATTGATATTATTATTTAATTATTTGTTAGTAAGTACTAGAAGAAAAGCAATTGAAATGTTTTTATCTATTAATTTATCTAAATTTCATATATACCTACCTAAATATTTTAAAATATCAAATATAACAATTTCTATCATAATAAAACAATCTGGAGTGTCTCCACTCAACTATATCGCAAATTTTAATTTGGATAATCAAGCTTTTTTCTATATTTGAAAATTAATTATTATTTTACTATATCCGATCATAGGATTTAAGGTTTTTAACATAATTTTTTCACTGATAGCATTTTATTGAAATAAGAAAACTTTGAATTTTTCTTCTTTTGGAACGCGAAGGCCCTCCACCAGCATCTGAACAACTCATACCACAATTCTTTTTTTTTTCAATAAAAAAAATCAAGTATTAATTTCGAAACCACAATTATTTATACATACTTTGTGAACATTACTTGATCACAATACTAACAGAACATTCCAGCATGCAATGTGAAATGAATTGGAGAATAAATAATCAGTTAAGGATTTTCACGCGCTAGCGTGTGACTGGCTTCTGGGACAGAACTCTTGGCCGATAAAACCACGTCTCGTGCTGGCGCGTGAAAAACCTTCACTGATTATTCATTAGCAGTCAATGTGTTAAAAAATTTAAAATTCCGGTACTTTCAGCTATTCAATCAAGATGAAATTTTATATAAGGCAGTTTTATATAATTTTTAATCAGGTGAAAAATTTTGAATAATGCCCGTATACCAAATTTCAGCTCAAATTCTAGCTCAAACCGTTTTTGCGTTATCTTGTCCACACACACGCGCGCACACAGATACATTTTTCTCAACCTTAGTGAAAACGACTCAGGGCCTTCAAAACATAAAAACATCAAAATCGACATCGAAAATTTTCGTGATCGTAATTCTATCTCTGTCGAGGTAGTAAAAAAATTAACATTAATAATTTACAGATATTCTAATTTATTATTCAAACTAATAGATTTCTAAAAATTTAGAGATATTTTACTCTCATTATTCAAAATGTATTTTATATTATTAGATTGGATCACATTTGTTTATAGAATATATTTTATGATAAAGTAAGTACCATAAATAGAGAAATGTGCATAGAGCAAATAAATAACAATCAAACCGAGTGTTTAATTTAGAAAATATTCTATAAATAATATTTTAAATGTTTAAATTTAATTTTTTAATCCCCTTTAATATTCAATATTAAATTTATTTAAAAAAAAATAATAAATAATAAATTTTTTATTAAATTTCTTAAAAAGTCGAAGTATCTATTAAATTTTTTTTGGGGGGACTTTGTACAATAACGATTAAGTGATATTTAGTGAAAGATAGTGGGGGTCATGGTAAGACAAGTGAGATTAATCGTTTGTTAAGTTGCCATGGAGGTCCGACTGTCCGTCCGTCTGTTCAATCTTCTGACAGTTTTTTTTTCTCTCTCTCTTTCCTCTTTCTTTTCAATGCTGTGTGTTTTCTTTCTTTAGACTACCTTATTTGGCTTCGAACCGTACAGTGTCGTTAGTTGGCCAGCGATAATTAATATATCTTTATTGAAATTGGCCGACTGATTGATTCGACCTCGGGGCGGACGCACACTTTCAATGGAAAGTAAAAGTGTGTTTGTTGGTTCCATACCACCAACAGCGAAAGAAGCCTACCTACTCTCCTACCTTACTGCTACAATTTCTTTCTTTTTTTTTTATTTTTTTATTTTAAAAGTACAATGAACTTTTCATACGGGAAGACAATAAATAACTGATGAAAGATATTTTTAAACCAAACTCATTAGTAAATTGAGGATTAGAAACAATACATTTACGTTATTCAAAGAATACATAAATGTATTAAGAGAGAATAAAAAATAAATACGTTTGAAATTTGTTTTTTTTATTCTTTTGATGAATAAATGATTGATTGACAGGTAAAAATTGACATAATTTTAAAAATTATCTTATAATCATGAAAATAATTTCTTAATGATAATTATATATCTGAAAAGAAAAAATTGAATATGAATATAAATTTTAATATTATTATTATTATTATTATTATTACAGTATTATTATGTTATTTTATTAAAGTTAATAAATAAAAAGTATAAAAATAAAAGTCAATTTTTTGAATTATTACTAATTGAGAGAATTTTTGTATTTTTATAGATGATTATTAATTTTCGATAATATAAAAAAAGAATACGTTTTGTAAGATTAAGAAATAATAATTTTTTATGTATTTATTTTGTAAAATCAAAGGTTAATAAATCTTATAAGAAATTCTAAAGATGGTTGAGATGTAGGATATGATAAATATTGAAGATGAGCTATTGTCAGATGTTTTCGACCTATTAATCAAACATTTTGGATATGAAAATTCTGTTTACAATATTTATATAGATATTACTAGTTAGTATAATATTATATACGAGATAAATTTCTATATCTATGGCTATATAAAAAAATATATTTTTAGTTGTTATTTTATTTATGTTATCTGCTTCTATATTAAAATTATACCATTCTATTAGTAAAACAAAGACAAACACATAAGAGTGTACAATTTATTAAGCTATGGCCCTTTCTGGATTGGTCACGTCTCAAATTGAGCCATAAAAACTTACCAAAAAGATTTATGATACCCATTTGAACTTCATATATTATATATATATATATATATATATATATAAGTATTTAATAGATTGGTGAATTTACATATTTTGAACTATACAGCTTACCACTCCACTCCTTTCTCTTCTTCACGGGTCACTTTTTATGAATATCAAATTTCACGATATTATTTATTCTGGCGTTACATGAAATGAATTATGAGAAAATAAAAACGAAAAAAAACAAAAGTCCTATATATAAATTTATGTAGGATTTAATTTCTAAGGATCAATGGATAGAAATTAAAAATTAACGTTTTTTTATTTAATTAAATGGTTTATAATTTACAAGGGTTGTAAAAAGAAAAGTGAACTTTTTTTTATTAAAAGTAGAGAGGAAGAAAATATTAACGAATCAATTATAAAAATGTAGAAGGAAATAAATTATTTTAATCGTCCCAGGTTTCTTTGGTCAATGTCATAAATTGAAAAAAAGCTTCACGAGGTTAAAAAGAAAACAAACTTCTTTTCCCTTTTTTATGTTGTTAACTTTGAAAGAAGAGATTTGGTCCGATGTTATTATTATTATTTTTAAACTCAACTTGCATATTTATTATAAAAAATATTAATACACTGTGTAAAATACAACGGCTTCAATTCAAATAGAAAATAAAATACAATAGTATGATATAAAATCTTTAATAATTTTCAAGTTGATTCAATTTTTTATTGTACGAGAGAAGGTCATTAAGTCCGTGATTTTTGGATTTCCCGTCTCTTAAATGATATGACTACACTGCTCCAGTCTAAATTTGAATCAGCTGGGTCTTTTTAGTTTGTGTTTGACGCCATTAATAGCAGACTACCTCGTGATTGGAGAAGAAAAAGTGAATTTCCATGAAAACCAACGAGACGAATTGCTCCTTCATCTCCCTTATTCTTCGTATTTAGCCCCGAGTAACTATTTCTTGTTTCCAAACTGAGAGAGAAGAAATGGCTCGGCGGACTCCAACGATGAAATCATCTCACAAACAATACCTATTTTGATGTCCTCAGCAAATCTAATTTTTTGGAATAGATAAAAAAAAATTGGTATAGAGTGGTAAAAAGGGGTACAGAGTTCAAAGAAAACTACGTTGCACAATAAAATCCAAAAAACTGTGTGCCATACAAAAAGTCACGTGCTCTCGTATATACAAATAAACCAATTTGAATCCTGACTGTTTTTGCCAATGAAGTTGATAGATAATTATTGATTGAGGATAAAGTTTTATAATAATTTTCAACACAAAGCGGCATTACATATCAACCCCAGTCCGGTGTTTATAAATTATATAATTATCTAATCTTCATTCAATCTAATATCTTCTAAAAATAAAAAAAAACAAAAAACAAACAATAATTACAGTAAATTTTCCTATCATTTTCGAACTCTTTTAATTGAATTTCATCTTTTCAGTTTGTTATTTTTTAGTGAGTTTCCGAGTTTATCTAATCATTATTTAAGACTGAACAAACAAACACTAGTGGCTCTAGAGTGGTTGTAGAATAGAAAATTTTTATCAATGTTAGTTGATGATTGAGAAAGTGGTGGGGGATATTATTAAAATAATGTTTGTCGGCAAATTCACTATTTGATGAAAGAGAACTCTCTCTCTCTCTCTCCATTTAATCAATTTCAAGTCACATTACAAAAATGAAATGGAGTGTTTCTCTTTCTCTCTTTCTCTATACGATTGCTTCATTAAATCGAGAACAAAAAAAAAGCAATATATATATATATATTGTATTTTCTTGATGGGGTGTTACATGGTATTGTTGTTGTTGTTGTAAAGATAGTGGTTTTATGACGTGCTAATGGAACCCTCAATCTGTTTGAGTCTTAATGATACTATTAAAGTTAATACAACAACTCGGTGGGTCTTGATCTTATTCGAGTTTCTCTACCCAAATTGAATTTCACTTCGCGCGTTCGCCATCCAATCACCCGAATTTTTTTTTCTTTTTCTTTTTTTTTATTCTCTCTTCGAATCATGCTTGCTGATGAAATAGAATACGGATTTTTTCACCCTCGATTGTGTTGATGAAAAAATTTAATTCACTTCCCAAAGTTACGTACATCGATTTTTTTTTGTTTCTATTAAGAAAAAATTATCCCCTCCCCTTCCAAACACACTCTTATCCCTTATCTACTTAGAACATGCTTACCCTTCTAAAATAAATATCACAATTTAACTAAAATGAATAAATTGAAACAAGGACCAAAACATTATCTATTTAAATAGATAAATAAAATTATTTATTTAGGAAAAAAAAAGATTCAATTAATCAATTCGCCAAGTACAAAGAAATTATGAAAATATTAATTATCTTTATCAATTAAGAATAGAAATTATTTATGAATTATTATTATTGATACTAAAAATTACGCGCCACAGGGTTGGAGGCAACATCGTTGGCTCACATTCTCGTGGTCCCGGGTTCAAGTCCCGGACTTGGCAAGGGAATTTCTTATCTGACGGAGTCAACCCAGCCTCCAGTATCAAAATTGGGAACTTACTTGACAAAAAGTAGCGCCTCCGATCAAGAAAATCAAAGTAAAGGTTGATAAGACACGTTCTACTGATCATAGGACACCTAATTAATATAACCGACTTGATAGGTGTTGTCCTTGCGTAGGATGTACAAAAGTCATTTTTTTTTAATTATTAAAAATTACATAAACTATGATTTATTAACCAAAATAATAATTATATTATAATTATAATGATCATTATTATAATTAATAAAGAAATAATATAACTAAAATATTTTAAATCTTAAATTGTTTTTCTTTGTTAATCTCGAGTGGCGGAATTCATTTCTGTTAATTTTAATTAATTTTTAACTAATGAAATGATAAAAAATACATGAAAATCACAGTGGTTTGTTAGAATTCTAGTCATTTCATTAAAAACAAAAAAAAAAAAAAAATAAAACAAAAAAAAAAGAAAGAAAGAAAGAAACCAATGACTTTAATCGTCACAGACAATTAAATTGAAAACAACAGCCACTGGTAGAAAAAGATTTAATTCATGGATAATGAATGTCAACCATTTAAACCCAATCCATTCTAATTGAAACGTTTTGTTTTTAAATGACAAAAGCCACTGCGTTTCCGTATAAATCGACTTTCTTGATTCCAATTACCGAGGAAATTTAACCAAAATTGGTCAATGCAGCCTTTAAGTAAAAAGATCTAATACATTAAAAAAAATCTAATCTAGTTTCCATACTTTTTATCCATTCTCTCTCTCTCTCTCTCTGTATCTCTTTTTACCCTTCCCTCACCTCTTCAAACCTATTTTAGCTTGACTTAATTAAATCGAAGACAAATTTATCCATAAAATTGAATTTCAATTAATTATAAATTATCAAAAAAAAGGAATTATTAATTTTTCGTGATTTTTAATCAAAAATCATTTTTTGTATTTTGTTTAATTATTAATTAAAAGTAATATTTATTTGTCTTAATTGATCATTGTTTCGAGACTCTTGAAATTTTTTTTTTTTTTTTTGTTATTGTTATTTGCTAATTTAAATTAATTGCTCGTTGATTAACCCAAAGGGAGGGGGGGGTGTTGAGAGTTCGGAAGAAGAGGGGGAGGTGGAGAGGGTGAAGATTATATTTTTCGGCGTGGGAGGTCTTTTCGTGCACGAATTACGCTACGCTAAAGATCCTTTACTAGTACTTCTTAATTGTGTTTATAGAATGGAAGACGTGACCAGGCGTGGAGAAAAGGGTCTTAAGACCAGGTCACCGGCCCCACCCACACCTTACATCAGAATCAATCAATGAATTCTTTTACGTTTGTTCATTAATTCCGACATTTTCTGCCACTCATTAGTGTCAGAATTTAATCGCGATAAGCGTCCTGTCCGCTTCTGTAAGAGATTCAATTCGTGGACCTGTTCAGGGTCATCCATCTCCGTATGCCCTGACAGCCGTTCCTCGAAGACACTTTTTTTTAATTATATATATATATATATATATATGATTTCGATTAAAATGATTACAGTAGTTGGCTAATGAAGCACTCACTTGCGATCGCGTGCTTGAATTAGAGAATATAAAATTTAAGACGGGTTATTAGTTCCTCATGGATTTCAGAAAATAAAATAAAATAAGATTAAAAAAAAGAACAAGTAAAAAGTCCATTGAAACTTTGTGGGTGGTTTAATCTGAAAATTTTTATTTAAATATGATTCTAATTACTTTAGTTTAAAACTCGATAAACTGGTATACCGAAATGAAAAATCTTTTATTTTTCAATGATATGTAAATAATGTTCATAATTTCCCAATCATTTTTTTTTAATTAAAAATAAATAAATAAATATACAATCTATAAATTAACGAGTTCAACAAACACCAAATACAGAGGTGAGTAATAATTCTTATTGATCATGTTTTGGTGGATGTTAATAAATTACGAAAACAAGGGAAACAATCAACTCACCCTAATTTAATTCTCTGAACATTCTAATATGTATTATAATAATAAATAGAATGATAGAACAATGTTAAATTGTTAAATTAGTTTCTTTTTAATTAAAAATAAAATAATTTTTTATTTATCAAAAAGAATAAATATTTCAATTATTTATTAATATAATAATATTCTTGTTGTATTTTTAGTTAATTAATGATCGAATTAAACATAATTAATAAACTTCAATGATAAACCAAACCATGTTAACAAGTGTATTTATACGAGGGCAGGTCAATAAGTCCCTGACTTTTTGAATTTCTCGACTCTTAAATGAAATGGCAACACTGCTCCTGCCAGCAGGCAACTATCACCTGACTCCTGTCTAAATTTGAACCAGCTGGGTCATTTTAGGTTATTTTTCATTTTTGTTTGACTCCATTAATAACAGACTAGAGAAGAAAATGGAAAAAGTGTATTTACATGAAAATCCATGAATTGGGATACGAATTGATTCCTCATCCTCCCTATTATCTGGATTTAACCCCTAGTGACTATTTTTTGTTTCCAGATCTGATTCGCGGAAAGAGATTTGTTTCCAACGTTGAAATAATTTCACAAACAAATACCTACTTTGATGTCCTCGACATAACTCATTACTATCTCGCCAGAGATAGTATTGCGATTACGAAAATTTTCAATGTTAAGATTTTGATGTTTTTATACGTTTTAAAGGTTCCTGAATCATTTTCACTAAGGTTGAGAAAAATGTAAATTTTTTTTCCTGTTGAAATTGTTAATAAACTTTATGTGTTATGATTAATGTGTGACAAAAAATACTAACTCTCCACGTATTAAAAACTCACTGAATTGTTTGTTGCCAAGCCAGGTAGAGAGAAGGCTGATATTTATTCTATTATGTAGTAAACATAATCAAATTATCTGCCATTCATTGAGACTGGGAGGTAGAGAAAGAAGTCTTCGAACAAGATTTCACCTTTAGAATCATTTGACATTGGCATTTTTGGACCTTTCTTTTTTGTATGAAGATGAATTTAATGTATATTCCAATAGATAAAATAAAATTAGCTAAAACTAATATAAAATCGATAATTTGTCCGAAATCTTTCCAAATCAACCAAAAAAGTCAACATTTACTGCAAGATTAGTAGTAAGTGTTTAATTCTTAACTAAACAAATGAACTGTTGAGAAAAAACAAATATTTATTGATTAATTAAATTTTTTTTAATTCATCTGTGAAATGTAAGAATAATATCTGGTGTGCAGGACATTTATTAAATTCTTATAGAAATAAGCTAAATCTAGGTTGAGATCATCACTCTTAAATCATATAACCTGATTGTATTACAAATTAAAAAAAAAACATCATGTAGTCGATTTTATGCTTTTTATATTTTATTTTTAGTCAATATAGATAGTAGATAGTATCTCTCTCTTTGTGTGTGTGTGTGAGAGAGAGAGAGAGAAAGATAAGAAAAATAGTAACCCGATAAATAATGAAAAGTCGATTGAATAAAATTGAATTAAATTTTTATTTATCAATTTTTCTTTTGCAGATTTACATACGTTTAGTAGTCGAAATGTCAATTAGAGTTCGTGCGATTCGTTTAGATTAGTTTATTATTTTTAATATTAATATATATTAAAAAATATATGCTGTCATGTTATCCTTTAATTATATTTATTAGAGAAGCCGGTTTAATTCAAGATTTCTAAATAATTTGAATATTAAATTAAAATTTAGATATTATACATATGTAAATTGCATTTAAATTAATTTATATTCAATATAGCGATGTATGACTGATGTTTGGGCAAGTAAATAATTAATCATTAATCATTAATCGGATTTACCTATTAATAATTAATTGTTTTAATTTTTTTCAAATATTAATATATATATACCAGTGCCTACCAAAGTGTGCCACGAAATATTTATGATAATTTTACTAAAACAATGAAAAGGTTTTTAACAATTATTTTGCCGATTGTATTATATGGGTGTGAGGCATGGTCTATGACCTTAGGAAATGAGAGAAGATTTAGAGTATTTGAGAATAGGATTCTTCGAAGCATTTATGGGTCAAAGAAAGATGAGGTCACCGGTGAATGGCGGAGACTGCATAACGAGGAATTCCATCTCCAGACATAGTTAGGGTTATAAAATCGAGAAGGCTGCGATAGACAGGGTACGTGGCTAGAATGGGAGAGGAAAGAATGGCTAAAAATATATTGGTGGGGATATCGAGTGGGACCAAGGACGAGGTGGGTGGATAATGTTGGAAGTGACGTGAGAAAGATGGAAGAAGGAAGAAATTGGAGGGTTGTGGCTCAGAATAGGGATCCTTGGAGAAGTGTGGTTGCTGCGACCAAGAACTTTCGAGTTCCGAAGAGCTACAGAGATCGATTGATTGAAAAAGTATACCTTATGGTTTTGTCACTGAATGTTATTATAATTAATATCTAATTTTCCCGTGTATAAATAATATTAATTAATATAAAATAATATAAGGAATTTTATTGTTACTACACTAAATAATACTTATATTGAAAAATTGTATTTATATTTTCACTATGATTTTTATATTTAGTGTTCCGTGAGGAAAAATGTTTAGCAGACTCTAATTTGAAAGATTTTGAGGTTATAAAAAAAAATTGAGTGTAAGTTTGAATCTATTAAAAAAGTAACCTAAATTAAAATAAAATTATAAAAAAATTGTATATAAAATGGTTTAATTAATAACCATTGGATGTGGGTGGATGAGAGGACATTTAGTTCATTTAAAGGTTAAATATTTAAAAAATAATGGTTGATTGAATCATTTTTCGGAATTTTGCACTATGAAATATATATATATATATATATATATGAAAGCATTATGGAATTATATATAGTAATTGTAAAACTTTAAAATTTAATTTTCTAATCTATTTATAATACGAATTATCCTAAATAATAAATGAAAAGTGAAAATTTAAAAATAAAAAAGTACTAACCTTTTTTTAAAATTAGATTAAATACTAAAATAACATTGAAAGTTTATTGTTCGATTTTTGCTTATCACAGTCAATAATAGTAGAGAGATAGGTAGGTATATACTGACAGAATCAAATTTTATTTATATCCTTTGCATGAATAGCAACCCAGGAAGCTTCTTTCACAGATACTCGACAAATAAAGGGAAGCTACCACACCTTTATATATTTAAATTAAACCTATAAACCTATCTAAAGAAACGTATGGCTTGTTTTTTTTTCCTCTATCGAAGTGTTCAACTTTAAAAAAAATAAAAGAAAAAAAAAAAACGTAAAACTGATTTAGATTAGACAGCATTAAAAGGGCTCCGATCTCCTTCCGCACTTTATCCAACTACTTTTCATGTAATAAAAAGAAGGAGACGGTGACAAGGAACAGGAATTCTTAATCAGATTTTATAATAAAAATACTTTTATTATCAAAGTATATAAACTTGATGGAATTCGAATATGCCTTATCTTCAATTGAAAATTAATGAATTGAAAACTTTAAATAAATAAATAACTAATATAAGAAGTCACAATGTTAAAAAAATTAGGTTTATATTTTTAAAAGAATATGTTTATGCTATATATATATATATATATATGTACTGTTTTTCCTCTATTATATTAATGTTACGGTTGCATAACCTTAAGGCGAATTATTAAGTAGTGTTTTAATTCTACTCCCAAGAGTTTAATACATATTAAAATTCAGAGTTAAAAAATTTAATTAAAATTAAAAATTAAATAAAACTTGAAAACTAAAATGTATGTTTTTATAAACTTTGGTTATAAGTTCCCCACACTAATCTATTTTGAAAATAATCTTGTTAAGAAATTAGTTATATAATAGAAAATAAAAATAATTTAACGTAATAACTCTTTTTTATTAAAGGAGGGAGGGGAAACTATAAAGTTTAAAATATAGAATTTAGAAAATGCAAGTTTTGATTAATTGAATTATTTAATAAAATTTTTATATTTTTAGTAAATATTATCAAAATTATGATTCATAAAATAATATAATAATTTAATGAAAAATAATACTAATTTAGTATAGAAAAGAATTGTATTTATTAAATATATTCTACATTTTATAAATTAATTTTTCCATATTATCATATAATCAGTAGTATTAATCGATTTTAAATAAAAAGATGAGATGAGTGTGTTGATTGATGGTTAATGAAATGTATCAAATACTATTTACTTATAATGTTAAATTTATCTATTTCCCAATATGTATAATAATAGGTGTGTAAATAAGTTCTCGCTGTTTGTACGCTTTAGCTCATTTCTGCGCATGCGCATGCTCGCCCCCTGGGGATTTTTTTGTAAACACAGGAGGGTCCTAGCTATAAATTAGAGTTCATTTCATTTTGTTCCGATTAGAATTAGAATTTTTACAAAGCTTTGAACATGCCAGATTTTAACCCAAATAAACGGTTTTTGCGGGGAGTTTTGTTGCACTACTTTTTTCTGAAGAATTCTGCAGCTGAAGCTCACAGAACAACTAATATTTTTGAGCAATTTAAATTATTGTTATATTCTGAGCTAAGGATCATTCTAATCTCATTCTCAAAAAAAAAAAAAAAAAAAATTTAAATAATTATAATAAATTTTAAATTTAGATTTGATATTTATTTTTCTTTTAACGAATATATGAAAATATATATAATAAATGTTATATTTATTTAAGTATGAATAAAATTAGCAACTTGTCTATTATAATTACATTAATTCATATTAATTAATCTATATAATTTTAAGGCTTATAAGAGGTTTAATTAAATGAGGTGTGGTAGATAAATAAGATCTTTAATTTTCATTTCTAAGAAAAATGTTACAAAAAAAAATAGCATAACCTAAATATTCTTGTTATCAAATCCGATATATAAAATAGATTTCTTATTTTGAAGTCCGCACCCAATCATTACAAACGAACGTCATCGGGGAATGAAACATTCCCGGCCTGAGGGCAACACACCACAACCCAACAATTCAGACACTACACCAACTACGTGCATGGAATATTTAAATTCTAAACCACAATATACCGAATCACAATATATATATATATATATATATATATATTATATAGCTTCAAAAAGTAGGTTTATATAAACTCTAAATATATATTTTTTTTCCCACATTTTAAAAAGAAACAAAAAATAATTACAGAAAGATATTATTAAATTATTATTATTTTATACTTTTTTATATTTTAGTTTTTAACTATTTTCCAATAAAAATTTAAACTTATAATTTACTTTATTCTGATATAAAATACGAATATCAATGAATGGATGATTAACGGTGTAAAAATTTAAAAATTAAAGTATGAGTAATTAGTTTAGTTAAAAACACAAATATTTGAAACAAATATTATAGCACACATACATTTCTATATAATATATTTATATGAAATGTAATACATATATATAATTTTTGAAAATAATTTTGTATTAAAGTAAAAAAATGTACACCGTCAAGGTCTGTAGATATTCGTTTTTGTTGCTTTACAAATATTTCATTTGAAAACGTGACTTGGAAAAATAAATATTTTTTTTCTTTTTATAAATAATTATCACATAATATATATATATATATATATATATATATATATATATATATAATATATAATTATTTTCTTTTCATTTATCTGACACTTTAATATATATATATATTATTTTATTAAGTGAAAAATATCAAGTTTAGTATATATCTCTTAAAGGATAGAATTAGTGTCATAATTTATCAACGCCTATTTGGAAATAAATTTGATATTTGATCAGATTTTTTTTTATAAATTTAATTTTATGTATTATGTGTATTGGATGAGAAAAAACAAAAGAATTACATTAATTATATTAAATAACTTTTGAAAAGTCGGATAGTTTGAAAAAATATATTTCATGCACTTAAATAAGTAAATAAAACGATTACAATTTTAATACATTAGTTTAAATCTAAGAATCATTTTTAATTTTCAATTAAGAAAATATATAGTAAATATGTAACATATTGATTATAACATTATAAAAATTTTCTGAAATTATGAAAAAAATAATATTAATATATATTTTTGTAAATTAGTTTAAATAAATAAATCTTATATATTTTCGTTTTTATCACATTTATCTTTGTTGGAGTGGTGCAGTTCCTTTATTTTTGTTTTTCTACATTTTAGTACATTCTAGTAAAATAGAAAAATGCAGGTAGCTGTTTTAAAAAAATGTATTTTATTGTATTATTCTTGTCACTGTATACAATAATTTGAGGAAAAAAGATGTTTTGTTTACGTTTTAGATATTTTTATAATAATAATAATAAATTTATTTGATATTAAAATAAATAATTTAAATAAATATTCCACTTAATTTAATCTCATTTAATATTTTTAGCACCAGGATTTATTTTTCAGAATTAATTTAAAATGTTTATTTCTATTATAAATCCTGTTTAGAGACTGCACCCTTCCCCGCCACCCCATCCCCCTCACACACACTTGAATGATAATCTTAATAAATTCTAGTCATATCAGTTTTTCTAATTAATAATTCCATTGAAGTTTAACACTTTTTATTCTCTCTTTTACTAAGATTATGCAATGTTTTGATAATTTATTTTTTTTTTCAAATAGTAATTATCGAAATGAATTACTAACAACTTTCTTCTGTACATCTTAATTATAAGAGTTGACCCCAGAGACCCGAACTCAACATCGGAGTGTTTGTGTGTGCATGTGTTTTAATCAATAATCATAAAACACTCTAATGTAATTGTAATTACAGGGTTCTTATTATTAAAAAAAATGGTAAATAATATTTTAAATTGGTGGGGATTAAAAACTAATAAAATAGAATCTTAATAGAATTTAAAAATAAGAATTAATAGATGAGTCTTAATAAATATATCCTTTAATATTTTAAGTATGGGGCTACGTTATTGAGATCGCAACTCAGATAACAATTAAAGTTGAATACATCGAGGAAATACCTACAATTAGCTGAGAAAATGGAGAGCAATAATAAATTTTCTAAATTATTTATAATTTTTTATAATTACGAATATTTAAAAAATAATAAATTTCAAAAACTAATTGGTGGAGCATAATTTTTTAATTCTTGATCTGATCAAATACGGTAGAAATTATTTGATGATGATAGAACAAAATTATATTATACATTTTTAGGATTGATTTATTTTTAGTGGGGGAGAAGGCTATTTATGCAGTAGAATTAAACTTATATTAAAATAATATATTATATTAAAATTTATCATATATATATATATATATAGTCGGCCTCGAGCTGTCGTCAAATTTTGTTTAACCAATCTTATAAGTTAATAGCAATTACTACTATATAAGTTATACTTTCTGATTCATGATTTGAATTTTTATGAAAAAAATATTTTCAAAATTTAAATTAACGAGTATTAAACTCTCTACTTTAACGTTTAAATATCTTTACGATAGCTTTTAAATAGTACTATTAATATATATATATAGTCGGCCTCGGACTGTCGTCAGGAGCAGACGTGCGCCAGAGGTAGTGTTAGTGCCTACGATGTTTTGGAGCACATTAAGTTCAAAATCTTCCACCTATTCAACCCAAAATCCCAACATCGAATCTTGGTAACACAGACTACTATCTAGAAGCCTAAAAAAAATTCCTCCTAAATAAATTCATTTGAAAATGGAACCAAAATGGGTGCCGAAACGTCGATATTCAAATCTCACAATTAAACTTGAAAATAATCCTGAAATAATTTTTCATAATAATAAAAACTTTCACTGAAACCTAAACGAATATTTATTTATTTATATAATTTTGTACTGGCTATGAGATATTTAGTTTTAATTTAATAAATATCTAAAAAAAATTGAAAAAGTTTATACTATATTTCGATTGAACACGTCAAGAATCTTTGAACTTCATAAATTTCGAATTTATTAGTTTTTGAACTTGTAAACTTCATTTGATCTTTACAAACAAACATATAAAGGCAAATGCATGAAAGACATCTAATAAGGGATTTACTTTAAAAATAAAAAAAATCTTGCGATATAAACTTTTTAAACAGTCCTCGTATATATATTTGGCATAAAAGTTAAAAAAAAATATAATATAATCTCCACAAACATTATGGGAATTATTTCTTAAAATAAAAAAAATGTGTGGTTGGCAGAAAGAGGGAATGAATGGAAGAATTCTTAAATAACTTTACCAGATTTTTATTATATAAAAGTTATCGCAATTGCTTATGATAAAAAAAAGAGTTAAATCGACTTTTTGGCGCCACCAAATGAATTGAAAAAAGAGGAACATTTCTTTTTCTTTACTCCTCTTTTCTATGCTATTTTTCTATTGAAATTTTGAAAGGAATCAACTCATACTTGTATAGGAATTTATCCAATAAAAAAACTATTAGAACTATATTTTATTTGTTAATTTTTTACTAGAGTTAAGTATATTATTATTTTTTACATTCATTATATATATATATATACAATATATAAATATATAATGTGTAATTAGAAATGGATTTAACAAAATAATCATTATGCTAAATGAAAATTATAATTTATATAATAGACCTAACATGCTAATTATTTACAATATCTATGTACAAGTTTCATGATAAGATAAAATTATTTTATATTATTTCTAAATTTGACGATATTTTAGTAGATTTTCAATCCAAAATTAATTGATAAACAATTATCTACCTTTACTTTATTTAATGAATTGTTCAATTTTTTTAAATAATTTTTCAATATATATATATCTATAAAGGAATTTAATTGCATTGAAATCAAATGAAAACTAAAAGCGACCAAAGTTTTTCGTTGAATATGATGCAATTCAACCATAAACTTTGTCAGGTTTATAGAAAATCATTTTATTCTTTTTAGTCCATGAGAAAAACGTTATTTTATACAATTTTTTTATATTTATATTTTAGGCTTAAAAACCTAATTCATCCCCCTCAATTCAAATATAATGTTTATCAACTCATAATCTGTCTTTTTTTAAAAGGAATACAAATTCGAAACCAATATATTATATTATTATATAAACTTAACAAACTAAACAAAATTGTTTGTTTCAAGAAGATGAAAGATTTCTCGATCCCTAATAAAATGAATAAACATAACGCATTCAACTGGAAACAATCATTAGATTGCATAGGTTTTGTATTTCGATGTTCCGACAACAAATTATTTGCTGTGAACATTGTTCGGCAAGCGATTGGAAAAGCATGATGGACGGCTTCATCAATAGACGGAGAACAATAGATGACCCCACCTGGGTCTGATTGGACCCCGGGGAGGAAAAAAAATAGAAACAACCTCACCTGCAAACCAACCACCTAAGAAAACACATTTTATTATTATTATTATTATTATTATTTTAATGGTGCAACCCAATTTTCCACTACCTCCAGGGGATGGAGGGGCGGATGAAAATGCTGCCGGGCAATTTTTAATTCCAAACTCTCGATCCATCCACAATATCTCAATTTAGTAGAATAATAGAAGACTGGGTGGGGCTCAGTGCTTAACCAATGGCTGATTTGGTTAAAAGATAACTTTATATTCAACGTATGCAAAAAGTTCAATAGTAATTAACTTTCACCGTGGAATAATCAATTGAAAATCGGTTTGCCCGATAGATCTATTTATAGTGCAATTAAACTTTTTGTTTTTTCATTTTATAATCCCAAAGTAAAGTGAAAAAAATAAACAATCCTTCTGATTCTTTACAAAAATAAAAAAAAGCAAATATATACATTATACCAATATTATTTAATGTTAAATAAATATTTTTTCTTATATCTCTATATCATATGGTTTTTTGGAATTTTTTCGCTTGAAAAGAAAAAAATTGTGGTTAAAATGTAATTTTCAATTGAAAATTCTCTAAATATACATTCTATATCTTTCTTCTTAGATAAACGATTATTTTCAAAACAGAATCATAAAATTTTTTAATAAATCAATCAAATAAACTATATATACATGTATATAAATTTTAAATGAATAAATAAATAGTTTATAATAAACAAAAATAAATGTATTTTAATCGTCACGTTTTTAAACTCTCTTAAGAATTGAATTCGAGATAATTTTATTTAAAACTAACTATAAGTAAGTAATAAACACAGTAATAATACCATATTATCAATAATATATAACAAATAAAATATTAAAATATTTATTAGTCTAATATACTTTGGCAATCAATATTTTAAAACATAAAAACTAAATTTATTCATAAAAAATATAAGCAAAACCATTAAGTTTTAATATGTAATAAGCTTTATAATACAAAACAAAGGTCGGCGAGAGAGGGGAGGCTCAAGTTAGTCCTTAAAAACTTTTAGAAAACACTAGTATATACATATATAAATATATATACACGAGGGCAGGTCAATAATTCCGTGACTTTTTTTATGAAATACAGGCTTTTGGATAAAAAATTATTTTATTTTTCAATGTAGTCTTCTTTGAGCTCTATACAACTTCTTCCAAACTTCCTCCAATTTTTCAAAAAAATAAGATTTGTCGAATACATCTTTGGTGCCGATTCACCCCGAGAAACCTACTGTTTAGACCAGGGCCCGGCAAACTTTTTTAGGAAAAGGCCAAATATAAAAATTTTAAAGATCTGAGGGCCAAACATGTTAGAATATATATTTTACTGTCTTTACGAAGAATCTAATAAAAAATAACTTTTAAATTAATTAATTAATTAAATTAATTAATAAATTTTACATTAATGTGATTGTTGTTGTTTACAAATGGTCATCTGTTAATAATGATCTGTATTGCGATTTTGCTTACTTCATTTTCGAAAATGTCTTTTCACATTGGTATGTAATTCAAATACCGAAATAAACCCTCGTGCATATGATTTTAATTGACCGTATTCATTTTCGGAAAGATATTCATAGAATAATGATAGATCCATACCTTTGAACTTCGTTTTTAGTGTGTCATCATTTTGCAGATCAATGACTTCTAACTGAAGTTCTGACAGAAGTTCGTTAACGTACACTCAAAGAGATTTTGAAATATAAAAATTTATTTTGCATTTGCATCAAAAATGAGAAGATTTATCCACGGGCCGGGTAAAAATAAATGGCGGGGCGGATTTGGCCCGCGGGCCGTAGTTTGCCCACCCCTTTTTCCATTTTCTTCTCAAATCACGGGATAGTCGGCTATTAATGGATGTCAAACTAAAAGACCCATCTAGTTCAAATTTCGACAGGGGGCAGCTGATAGTTGCCTGCTGTCAGGAGCAGTGTTGCCATTTCATTTAAGAGACAGGAAATTCAAAAAGTCACGGACTTATTGACCTGCTCTCGTATAAATGAAAAATTTCATTGATACGTAAATATTTATTTGTTACATTTTATTATTGACAACTGTTAGTTTGGGAGTGGGATCATAATATATTCGAATATTTAATAATTCAAACTATTTCATCTCTCATAGAACTTTGCTTAAACATATAGATATACTAGCTGCCCCGAGCGCCTTCGGCGCTCTCCGCACCTAGACGGGGGCTCCGCCCCCTGTACCCCCCGAGTGGTACATAGTATTTGGTTAAGAGTAGTAAAAGGTTTTCATCCATTTTGTTTCAATCAGTATATTACATAAAACATTCATTTCTTTTTGTGTTCTTATTTAAAATATATTTTAATTATATATATTATTATTGTATATTATTGTATATGTTATATCTATCTATCTCTGTGACTCTAAGGAACTCGAAAGTACTTGGCCGCAGCAACCACATTTCTCCAAGTGTCCCTATCTTGAGCCCTTGCCCCATCTCTCTTACGTCCCTTCCTACGCATCCTTGGTCTTCCAAGCGGACGTTTTCCAATCGGTCTCCGCACCGTTTTCCAATCCAATATCTTTTTCCTCTCCCATTCTAGCCACGTCTCCTGCCTATCGCAGCTTTTTCGCTTTTATAACCCTAACTATTTCTGAAGATTTATATATTTTATAATCAACTTATTTTATTTTTATTTTGAAAAAAAGATAATCCATAGAGGTGTTTATTATTATATTGGTGGGTGAGGGTGTATTTGTTAAATGAAATAAATTCGAATACTTAACTCTTTTATATTCTATATCATGAGTCAGGAGTTTTTCTTTTTATCCTATCCAAGATTGATCCTAAGCCAGGATTGAACAAGAAAAAATACATGGTATGTTGCAATTCAATTGATGAATTAAAAAAAGTCACGAGTTGTTCATTTATGCGTTTGTCATCGTTTGGCATTCACGATTTTTTTTTCATCAAATCCCCCAGCAAGCACAAGAGATTTATTTATTTATTAATAAAAAGAAAAAATAGACAGAGAGAGAAAGAGAGATAGGGAGACAGGGAAAGAATATACGAGATAAAGAATAATTCATTAATTAATTGTATCTGCGATTTCTCAAAAACAAAATGATTAGAATTCAAGGGCAATAAGGAAGAAAAATACTAATAATTATTCTGTAAAAAAAAACTTCATCCTTCACATCAAACCTATGGAAAATTAGAATTGATGTTTGATATGATTTATCTATGAAATTAGTCCAACCCATTCATTTAGTGAGAAAATAAAATATGTAATAATTTATGGTTGATTTTTGGAGGAGTGATGGAGTGGAAGAGCGTAAAGGGGGTGGTGAATTGCAATATATATCCGGGTGGCGGTTCAAGCCTTGAAATGGACCTATTGAATAATTTATATTTTCAGTTGAAAATGAACAGAAAATAAATTATAAATCTAATAATCATAATTAATAGAATGATTTGAATGAAATAACAACAAATCCGTAATTTAAAGAGTTAAATTATATACATAGAATGTATTAAATTTTCATATCCTGTAAATTGTATAAACGTTTACAATTTTGTTTCAAATTATTTATTTATTTTAAATATATAAAACAAAAATGAAGGTTAAAATTTAGGAAAAGTGAGTAAAGATAAAAAAAATAATTCAGGAATGATTAAATATTTCTCATATTAAGGTTTAGTAATTTTCTGAAAAAAAATATATAAACTGAAAATTGTTCATGAAGGAGGATGTTACATAATGTATCTTGGAATATAATAAGGATTATAAAATGAATGTGATTACCTTGAGTGAGATGCCAATGGGAAAATAACAATTTAGAGTGAAATTGATTTAGAAAATAAAAATAAGTTGACCTGTGGCCAGGTCCGAACCGACGGATTAATTTCCAGCTACAGAAACAATTTCAAATAATTTTAATATATCTATTAATCTAATAAAAAACAGATTTAGATATAACATAAATATTTTTAATTTTATTTTATTTCTAATATATATGTAAGACCAAGCTGTGACGTCATGAATGGCTGGAAGACGTCATATAATTTTAATTAAGAAAAAACTAATAAAGATGATTTTTCTCGAGTATAAAACCAATGCAAAGTGAATGATTCGTGATGATATGTAAAAAATCTCCTCATGTGAAATTTGGTATGAAAATAACCCTTCCCTTCCTATCGTCGATCGCTAATACTACCACTTCCGGTTTCCGGATTTGCACCAAAAGTTGATCAATTCATCCCACTGATGCATTAAGTAAATATACCAAATTTCATCAAAATCCGTTCAGCCGTTCAGGCTGTACACATCTATACGGACAGACGGACGGACGGACAGACATCATGCTAAAAATACTTTTTTCTGTTAAGAAAATGCATGATTCGTGGAGATATGTAAAAATCTCCACATGTGAAATTTGGTGTGAAAACAATACCTCCCTTACTATCGTTGGTCGGTAAAAACAATGAATATACCAAAGAGAATTAGAACAATGACTCACACCCCCTTAAAAGGATTTTAAATAATTTCAAATTTCCAAAAATAAATTTATATATGTTGTACTTTTGATTTAACATACTCCCTTTTATCAAAATACCATTGAAGTAATAGAAGAAGAATGGATCATAAACGCCACTGAAACAAAAAAATAAAAAATTAGAATTTGATAATTTTTTTTTATTATATTTATATTGTAATATAGGAATTATTATATTGTAAATAAATAATATAATAATATAATATATTATTCAACTAATAGATTATTAAATTATTTCCTAAAATTTTCTTTAATTACTAAATTTACATATTTGAAATAATAATAGTATAATTCATTGTTTGGAGTTAATAATTAAATAATTTTATTATCATAATCAGAATTATTATTATTGTTATGAATCCATAGTTTGATAAAAAATATATTTCACTTATATATACAATATATAAAATAATAAATGACTTCAAAGGAATATTTAAATCAAACTTTGAAACTTTGTCAGTGGATTCCTTTTTTAATTCCAAAGGAACTTTCCTTATGCAATATTTTTCTCGGGTTCTTCTGGTTTACGAAATACAATTTTTTTAAATATACAGATTAGCTGATTATGAACATCGAAATATGCAGCCATTAAGTAATGTTTTATTGACTAATTCACTAATTATTCACTAATTTTCGTATTTTTGGATATAGAAAAATTATTAAATTAATTAATTTTTTACTTTTCATATATCCAAACCGAAATGAAAAAAACAATCGAAAAACAGTTGAGTCCTCTGCTAGGAAAATGAAAAGAAAAACATGGAAGCTAAATAGAATATCAATGGTTTTATATGCAAATTTTAATAATTTTTATCTAGTGAACAAGAAGAGACCGAGAAATATTACATAAGGAAAGTATCTTTGGGTTTAAAAAAAAGGAATCCCCTGGTAAAGTTTCATCCAAATCCCTGAATCTTCCCGTTTTGTAAATAATTATGAAAAATTATACTTTTTTATACATATTTGTTAAATTTCCAATCAATTTATTATTTATATATTAAGTACGTCTTTAAAAGTGAAGTTATACTACACTTAATTTAATAATAAATTTAAATTATATCAATTTTATTATTTTCAATATTGAAATAAATAATTTCTTAGCAAAATGAAAGTAAACACCATTTTCTTGTAAATTATTTTTTTTAAATTATATATACTCTAAGTATATATATATATATATATAAATATTATAATATATGTAGATAATAATTTATGTTGATATTTTAGAAAAAGAATGTTAATAATCATTAAAGAGAATTTTTATTCGGAAATAATTAACTTGAAAAAAAATGAATATTTAAATAATTGCATAATTAAGGCAATATAAATCATTTTCTTTAGGCAGGTCGGGAAAAGCTGAAAGGCATTTTTGAGTTTGAAAAAAACTCCAATTAAATATTCAATGAAGATCAATAATCAACAAAACATTATGACGAATCTAATACCGAAATATTAAATAATATAAAATAAATAATAAATATATATAATATAATATAATATATAATTTCTTCTCAAGAAAGAATTAAAAAAAAAAAAATATAAAATTCTCCAATGTTTTATTATTAAAAGACAAAGTTAGTATTTTCTAATAATATATCATTTAGCTATGTAAAAATTCTTAATTATATAATACAACATAACTAATGGCTATTTTTTTAAATATATATATTCATAATCCATTCAGCAGAAAGAAATTGCTTATTATTCATATTAACCAACATAAAGCTCAACAAATTTGATTGGTAATAATTTCATAATCGAGTATATATATATTTTATTTAAGGAAGAAAAATGTGGATTATGGTATTTTATAAGCAATACATCTTTTGATCTAAGAATTGGCCGTGGAAAGATGAAACAAGAACCAGAAGGACACATTCTTCTATGTTGTAATTTAATTGGTAGACATTATGTTAAATATTTCTATTTAATCATCATTATATCTTCAATCATCTTAGGTAATATCAATAGAAATTATTTAATAGCGGTGAAATAATAGGCTAAATGGAAAACAAAGAGAAAGCGAGATTGGAAAAATAAATAAATAAAAACGCCCCCGAAAGGAAAATTATCATTTTTATCGACCGACGATAGGAAGGGAAGGTATTGTTTTCACACCAAATTTCACATGAAGAGATTTTTACATATCTCCAGAATCATGCATTTTGTTAACAGAAAAAAGTATTTTTAGTAGGTCCGTCGGTCTGTATATCCGTCCGTCTGTCCATTGTGTGTCCGTATAGACGTGTATAGCTTGAAAGGCTGAACGGATTTTGATAAAATTTGGTATATTTACTTAATGCATCACTAGCATGAATTCATTAGCTTTTGGTGTATATCCAGAAACCGGAAGTGGTAGTTTACAAAGTATTAATTTTATATTCATTGTCAGAAAATATTTCACTTAAAATATAGTATTGATAAATAATAGATTAATTAAACTAAAAATAAAAACTATGATAATATAATTTAGTCATTTTAAATCAAGAATATTTTTTTATACTTTATATATATATATATATATATATATATGTAGTGATGCGGAAGGGGTAGGATTGGTGTCTAGAGGTATATAATTTCGATAGAGCAACAACACTTCTTGTTTTGGGTTTTCTATACAATAAATATACATAGGCAAATACACACACTCTCTCATCATCATAGTCATCACGAATCTAAACAGAAGAGTCCAAGCGAACCCCAAAACGAATAGAATCCCTTGCGGGAGTTCTCGTTCCAATTTAAATCTTAATCCCTCCCCTACTCGGTTGTCGGGAGAAGGGGGTGGGAGACTTTTTCCTGGCCGTCACCAAAGGCCTGTATCGAGCATGATTAGGGGATTTACAACCAGGGACAAGGAAGTGAAGTAAGGTGGTTGAAACACCCTTGTCGCCAACATCCCTTGACCTCAATTTCAACTCCCATATATATATATAATGTTGTTTGGAAATTAATTTATTTCAAATCGTCGGTCGGTTCTGTGTCTGGCTAAAGCTCATATTTATTAATCTATTAATGCAATATTATTTTTCAATTATACATAATATATTTTCATTTATCATAATTTTACATTTCATTAGGTGTAGAGTTAGAAAAAAAAATAATTTAAATAATTATTAATATTATAAAACCTTGATTTGTTCACTTTAATTTTTAATAGAAGAATTAAACTATTTAAATTTAATTTAAATCATTAGTTAGTAATAATTTCTTATCTAAAATAATTATATCAGCTAAGAAATATCTTGCAAAAACTGAAACTTGTTTTATTTGCAACTACTATACATTCATATTCAATGTATTTTTTTTATTTAATCCGACAGCGACTTATTTACATAAGTTAAATGATAACCTTTAAGAAATTGTATTTCAATCTGAGATTTAGTCTATGTCTATACCAATGAATCTGCACTCAAATATATATATATATATATATATATATTCTTTATTGTATTAATCTCCAAGAGAGATTTTCTATATATGGCAACTCTTTTAAGTGTCCGGTCCCTTTGACTAGCCGATTGAAAATTCTAATCGATCTTAATGATACGTAGAAGGAGTAGTATTCTCTTCTCCCTTCCTTCCAAACCTTTCTCGTGAGCTGCAACACGGATTAAATACCAGGTGGGGAAAAAAAAATTGATAAAGATATTTTAAATTTCCAATGAATGAAATTCACTAGAAAAAAAAAATAAAATAAATAAACAAAATAAATGGATTGTGATGATAATTTGGACATCGATTATTTATTTTATAGTCCACTATAAAGACTTCAATGTATTTTTTAGGGAAGATATTTTATAGGAGAATATGAAAATAGAAATAATAAAGATAATCTAGTTTATGTTGTTTAATCGGGTTTAATATTTATATTATATTATATTTATTATTATTATTATTATAAAGTCATATTTTAATGAATATAGTCAATGAATAAAATATATAAAGCTTTTATAGCTTATTTAGAAATATATTATATGTATTTATTCCTTAAGTATAAATATAATACATATTCCTCTATTTTAATAGATTATAACTATTAATATATTATGTAGTTTCTTTACCTACCTCAGTAATAATATCTTGTCATTGAGTCTAACTACTTTTAATAAATTTTAAATGTGATATTATAAATATCTTTAATTTTATAGATTTCAATCAATAGATAAAAATGTATATGTGACCAGTAAAATATATTATCAGTCACATTAAAAAAAATGAGCTGTGGCCAGAACTAAAACCGACCGACAATTTAAAAATAATTAAAACAACATTATATATATTGTACTTTTTATTTCACCAGATAGTTGAATGTAATAAGAAATTTCCGACAATGTATATAAAATTAATAATTTGTAAACTACCACTTACGCTTTTCAGATATACACCAAAAGTTGATGGATTACAATATATCAAATTTTATCAAAATCCGTTAAGCCATTCAAGCTGTACACGTCTATACGGACACACAATGGACAGACATCATGCTAAAAATACTTTTTTCTGTTAACAAAATGCATGATTCGTGGAGATGTGTAACAATTTCCACATGAGAAATTGGATGTGAAAACAATACCTTCCCTTCCTATCATTGGTCGGTAATAAAAAGTATCCCTGTTTTTAAATAATTTTATAAATTCGAGATATAAACAGAACTGTCCATCATACACATATACCATATATATACAAAATAAATAATGAAATCAAATTAAAGAAAATAATCGCATAAATCATTTTACATTATAATCGATTTTATTAAAAGTTAATAATAAATAGATTGGTATAGAAATATGTTGATCCTAACCGCGCGGAATAAATAATTAAATATTTTTTATAAATATATAGATAAATTTATATTTCATTAACATCCTCATCTGATAAATTTGACCATCCACCCGTAAAACATATAAATAGATAATAATAATAATAATAATACAAAGCAGCAAAATTTTAAATTCATGGGATAATATATTCTAAGCAAAGAAGATGAACATGTTAAAGGGGAATATTATGCAAAAGGTTCCCCATTCCATACTGCCTTGAAAAATGGGATTAATAATAAGAATTTCAAAATAGAGGTGACATATTACCTTAAATACCACATAAATCTACATACATTTACTAGTATGATTTATCAACATTTATGACATTTAGAAAATAGTCAATTATTACAAACATGAATAGAAAATTCAATTTTATCAGAACAAGAAATGATTAATGAAGTATGATTTAATTTTTTATTTTATTATTTCATTTAACGAAACATTCATTGACATATATTTTACATGATAATATAGTTGCTATTGTCACGCATCAATAAGGAATAGTTATGATTTATGTTGAAAATTTATTTGTTAATCATTTTATATATTTGACCATATAGGCAAAGATTGAAAAAAAAAATATTTATTATTTATAAGATATATCATATTTTAACATTTAGATTTCATTAAATGTTGCTTGAGGAAAATGATGCCATCATAATTTATAACTTTGGTAATTTTTTACTTTAATTCATCTTTCATTATCAATATAAAAAAAATAATAAATTTTGAATTATAATAGTAGATCTACAGGTTTTTTCAGGAAGAATATTTCATTAATATTATAAGAGATAAAGTATTGTAAAGATGTATTGTAAGAATAAATTCCATAAAACAATTTCAATAACAAGTTAAAATTTTATTGAGTACAGAGACACATCTGTTAGTATGTTATCTGTTAATAAAACTGTTATTTTTTAGTTGTCAACAGAAATCTGTTGATGTTCCGGCTGTGAAGTTGTGCTTTAGTTTACATTGAAATTTTCAACTGTCATTGTGATTTGTTGGCCAAGTCTTCTGTATTGAAACGTTTAAACATGCCGCATGAATTTACATAAGCTGACATGTATGTCGATATGGTATTTTTTTATGGGTTTTGAAATGAAAACGTTGTTGCTACTTGTAGAAAATACGGTATACGATTTCCTAACATGTAAATGAATAGACGGATGGTTGAAATGCGAAATCTACAAAATAAAGTAAAGTCGATTAGATCGTTCGGATTATTATGCAGTCATCATAAAAGAACGTCTAGTTGTTCTTTAAAGAGCTATACTGATTGTGAAAAAAAAATAAAAGAGTGCATTGCAGAGTGAATTTTTGAAAATCACAACATTAGATACCTATATATCTCTACACTCAATAAATATTGGAAACAACTTATAACTTTTAAATGTTGAACATTAATTTTAAATAAACATTAAAAGTTATTATTATTATTATTATTATTATCATTATAAACATTATTGTTAGTTGTACTTCAAAATCACACGGAATGTTTATAATATTTGATTATCATTCACCAATATAAGTAAAAAGACATATAATTTATGATTATTTATAACAATAAATCATAGTTTGATTTATTAACGTCAAAATAATAGTGAAACATAAGCATCAGAGTTTTGTAATTTATTAAAGTATGCGCGAAGTAAAAGAAGAAAAAAAAGAAAGAAAAAAAAATAATAACTATTGAAATGACGCTAATGTTTAGAAGATTAAGAAAATAACCCCCTTGTGTAAAGGTTAATCACGTTTTTATGCCATGACACTCGCTCAAATAATAATGAAGAAATCTACGAAGAAAGAGGAGAGAGGAAAACGTTTGAAGAGATAAAACAAGACGAGAATATTTTTTTTTTTATTAAAGTTCGCTTTCAATTATAAAAAAAAAATTCAATTGATTAATAGACCGCAAAAAAAATGAAATATCCTTTTATTAAACAGCCCTCATTTCATTTTATCCCCATCCAAAAAAAAAGTTTATCTTTTGGTTCTTTTGATACTCGTATTATTAAATTTAAAAAAAAAAGTTTTGATTAAACCGATAGATGTAGGTATAATATATATTATTTATGTTTGAAAATACAAGTTCATTATTTTATATCTGATTTAATCATTAAAGAGGAGTCTACCTTCTGTATTTATTATAAATATATTATATTGATTTTATGTTATTTAATTAAAAATATAATAATGATATCATTTGATCTTAATTAAATTAATTTTACAAAGAATAAATTATTAATTAAAAAAAAAGAAAAAAAAATCATAACAGAAATATACACATTTATTTTTAAAAAAAAGTAATATCCCAAATAAAAACTTATTTGTTTACTATTTAATAAAATAATAATATGAATAGAATATGAATAGTTGTGAAAGAATAGTTGATTGATGAAGTTGAACTTAATTAGGTTATTACCGACCGACGATAGTAAGGGAGGTATTGTTTTCACACCAAATTTCACATGTGGAGATTTTTAAATATCTCCACGAATCATGCATTTTCTTAACAGAAAAAAGTATTTTTAGCATGATGTCTGTCCGTCCGTCCGTCTGTATAGATGTGTACAGCCTGAACGGCTGAACGGATTTTGATGAAATTTGGTATATTTACTTAATGCATCATTGGGATGAATTGATCAACTTTTGGTGCAAATCCGGAAACCCGAAGTGGTAGTATTAGCGATCGACGATAGGAAGGGAAGGGTTATTTTCATACCAAATTTCACATGAGGAGATTTTTTACATATCATCACGAATCGTGCATTTTGCATTGGTTTTATACTCGAGAAAAATCATCTTTATTAGTTTTTTCTTAATTAAAATTATATGACGTCATCCAGCCATTCATGACGTCACAGCCTTGTCCTACATATATATTATAAATAAAATAAAATTAAAAATATTTATGTTATATCTATATCTGTTTTTTATTACATTAATAGATATATTAAAATTATTTGAAATTGTTTCTGTAGCTGGAAATTAATTTATTTCAAACCGTCGGTCGGTTCGGACCTGGCCACAGGTCAACTTATTTTTATTTCGATATGTAATATATCTTATAAGTATTTTATAAATTTTATTTTTATTTAAAAAAAAATTTAAAAATAAATAAAATTTATAAATTTTACTTTTATTTAAAAGAAAAAATTTATAAAAGAGTAAATTAAATTTATAAATTTTATTTTTATTTAAAAATAAATTTTAAATTAAATAAAATTTATTAATTCTATTTTTATTTAAAAGAAAAAATTTATAAATTCTACTTTTATTTAAAAAACAAATGTATAAATTTTATTATTTTTTTTAAAGAAAAAAAAAGAAAAACATTTCTACAAACTTTATAAAAGAAATTTAATTTTATATTATTATTATTATTATTATTTCAATTTTTTCTTTTTCTTTTTGTTTTGATTTTTTTTTTTTTTTTTTTATAAAAATCTCTTTCATCTTCGATCTTTACTCATAAATTCAATAAATCCGCCAGGTATCCCTCAATTATATTCCATCAGAGTGTTTTGAATCCATGCACTTGACTTTGATGAGATGACCCCGACTTTTTTCAAGGCCCAGAGGTCGAAAATTCCCAAGCCGCGGGGGCCTGACGCCCACCACGTGACTCTCATTCAAGCACGTGGCTTCGTCAGGGAATTTATGCCCTGTCGGAAGCATCCTGAGGGTTAGTTAGGACTCGACCAAGGTCAGCAGATTCACGATATAGCCACTCCGCCTAAAACCTTCACGCTTTTCTAACCTTACCAGAAGAAGAATCGTGACGGCATTAAGCATGATTCCGCATCTCTCACTCGCTTCTATACTAATAATAAAACAATTTAACGTCCCACTCCACTAACGGATACTAAACTTTATCATAATAATAAATTCAAATATGGAGATACTTTATTGAAAAAATGATAATTTTAGATATTTATTTAAATTTTAAATAAATTAACATAATCCAATAAATGTTTCTATTGTTTTTTATAAATTTGTAAATTATTTATTTATCCATATCTATTTGATTATATAATCTGCGAGAGTTAAAGTTTAGTCGAAAATAATAATATACTTAAAAATAAAAAAGAAAATTATGATCTTTTCTCATTTTTAATATTTTTTATTATAAAAATCTGGAGTGTCTCCACTCGACTATCTCACAATTTGAATTGGATTAATTAACATATATATTATATTTAAATTAAATTTAATTAATTATAAATTATAAATTAAAATTAATAAATAATATTTATTAAACCAGCAGGTGTTTGTCTCTTTGTTGATGGCACCACGTCACGTGTTGGCTCATGATTTGCATTGTTAAAAAATTAATTCCAGTACTTTCAGCATTTCAATCAAGCTGAAATTCTATATATAGCAGTTTTATACAATTTTTAAGCATGTGAAAAACTATCAAACATATATCTATATTTTTACGGTCAGTTTAGAGGAAAAAAAATTCAAAACGTTGACCCTCTTCCAGATGAGCTACATTTCTCAAAAGTTGAGACAAAATTACGAATTTTGAATAATGCCCATGTACCAAATTTCATTATTCTAACTCAAACCGTTTTTGCGTAATCTTGTCTACATATACAGACACAGACATTTTTCGCAGCCTTAGTGAAAATGACTTAAAGACCTTCAAAACGTGTAAAAACATCAAAATCTCGATATCGAAAATTTGACGAGATAATAAAAATCAGCAGTTTTCAAAACGGGAAGTACAAGCGTTATTTCAAAACACCAAACCAAAATATAAATATACATAAAATAATAAAAATAATTATTGTATATTAAAAAATTCTGATTAAGAAAGTTGAACTTTTTATATTAAAATATATTATACATAAAATTTTGTTATCTAAGTATTTATAAGGATACCTATTAACCTTTAAATTCTATTTATTGTGATACATTAATGAATCCAAAATATTTTTCAAATAAACATAAAAATAAAATAAATTTTCTTGTTTTTCTTTTTTTTTTTTGTATTGGATTTATTTTAAAAGACTTCTACAACCAGTCTTGTGGAATAATTCTTTTTCTTTGAATAATAACCTATCCTAGAGATGATGTGTTGGTAAAGATGGTGTAAGTCGGCAATATTAGATAAGAGAAAATGGACTTGAGGGGAAAAGATGATTGATTCGATCGACAAGGAACGATTATTATCGTAGGGTCATATGCGACGAAATCAAGTATGGATTTTCAGAAGAAGAAGACTTCGAGTGAAATAATTCAGAGAAGCTGCAGAAGTTTTGCCCCAAAGGAAAATAACACAAAAAGTAAAAAGAATAAAGATAAGAACAAGGAAAATGGCTTCTTGAATTGTAAATCCCGATTATTATATATATTTATATTATTTTTAAAGGGAGATAAGCCACAGTCTCAATGAATTTAGTATATAAAAATGGTTAATTATTTTTATAACATACCTATCTCTGGCTACAATTTTAGCAAAAAGATATATTAGAGATTTTTTACTGATATATTTAATATACCTATATTGTCGCTAAACTAATTTTTTCTTTGTTCCAGGTGAGTTGGACAATTACACTTCAATTATACTTTTTAGGTGAGTTTGTTAAATTCAAAAAAATAAAAAATAAATTAATAAATTAATAAATAAATTTCAAAATACAAAATAAAATTCAATAAAATATGGTGCAAAATAACATTTTTACATTATTTTTTGTTTTATATATAAATTATTATTTTGGCGATCTGACTGTACACTCAGGAGATCCTCTGATATTTTCATGAACGAGTTTTAGATTATGAAAAATTTATTTAAAATGATTTATGGCAAAAAAAGACTTCCATTTAATATTTTAGGGTAGTATATACATTTAAATATTAATATATTTCAAAATATTATAAAAAAATATCATTTTTATTTTACTTTTTACAAGAAAAAATGTTAAGTTACACAATCCAATGATTAATAATTTATCTATGTTAAGAATATATCTATATCTATATATATATATATATGTAGTCCTCTATGTATAAGGCAATGAAGAGAAGAATAATGAAGGGTGTAGAGACGTTGGCGGCGGTGTCTTTGTCACTTTTGAATGCAAAAGTTGATAAAGGAACATGAAAAGTTTCTTAAAGAGAAATTTTACTATTGTGTTTTAAATGGAACATACTTTGTTCTAATAAAATTATCATAAATTGAAATTTTTAATTTGTCATACGGTATTCAAACACACCTTTACAAAATACAATAAAAGTTCATAAATCAGGGATTCAATAGATTGAAGAATTGGTTGTTCATATATTTAATCCTAATTTTATTAATAAGAAAAATATTTAATAATTTATTAAAAATGAAGTTAGTAGTGACTGGAAATGTTGCAATTGATTCGAATTTTCAACTGAAATAAAGATTAACATAAATTGAAAGGACCTTTGAGGCCAGAAAACCTAGTTTTGCAAAATGATTAGAAATTTTTTTGTCATATGTCTGTTAATAAGTTAAAATAAAAATGAAAAATAAATTAAAATATTATAATAAAAAAATAAAACTTCTGACTTTTGTTGGAATAAACCGGTAATTTTAATTAGGTAGCCTATGATCAGTAGAACGGGTCCTATCAACCTTTAATTGGTTTTCTATTACAATAAGAATAGGAATAAAATAATTTAAAAAATTAAACGATCGTTTTTTTTTTTAAATTTCACATCAAAATTTGGAAAATCCTTTTCAAATAGATTATTTGTACAATATGAATATTTGAGTAATGATAGACATAGTAATAATGAAAAAACAAAACAATTATTGTATGATAACCTTAGGAGACGAGAGTAGATTTAGGGTATTTTAGAATAAGTTTCTTCGAAGCATTTATAAGCCAAAGAAAGATGAGGTCACCGGGGAATGGCGGAGACTGCATAACGAGGAATCGCATGACCTCTATGCATCTCCAGATATAGTTAGAATTATAAAATCGAGAAAACTGCGATGTGCAGGGCACGTGGCTAGAATGGGAGAGGAAAGAATGGCGAAAAATATATTGGGAGGGGGGGGGAGACGCCCGCTTGGAAGACTAAGGACGCGGTGGCTGGATAATGTAGGAAGGGACGTGAGAGAGATGGGAGAGGGTAGGGATTGGAGGATTGTGGAGAAGTGTGGTTGCTGCGACCAAGAACTTTCGAGTTTCGAAGAGCCACAGAGATAGATATATAGATAATGAAAAAAACATTTGATAGTTTAAATAAAAAGTTATGGTAGTAAATCTGCAAGTATCGAACATAAAATCAATAGATAATAATTAATAATCTGTTGCAAGAGATTTACAGCATATTTTCGATGACTCCTACCATCAGGTCAACTTCTACCCAAAATGAAAGGAATTTTTCAATAACAAATGATTTTGTTAATGTAAAAGAAAAGTAAGAACAAACCGATCTAAAACTATTTGTATCTAAAAAATAATGTATTGTCTCATATATAATTTTTAGTTCTCTTTCTTATCAATCGTTTCAATTTAATAAATAAAACAATTACTATTAACTGTTTGTTTCATATAATTTTGAAATTATCTGTCATAGAATTAATATTTTTAATCTTAAGTGTCAAATCCATATATATATATATAAATCATAAGAAAAAACACAAAATGCATTGTAATTGACCTGGATTTAATATTACTTCTCATGAAAGGAAGATTTTTATTAATTAATTTTTATAACGAATTAATAATGTATTTCTTACATTCTTTTTATATTAGGAATTTAAAAATTAATCTGACAATTATGTTTGAATTTAGACTATTTTACAATAGTTTCCTATAAAGTACCTTGAATTTTATTTATTTTATTTAATTAACGTACTATATTATTAATATTAGAATTGTGTAAAAGATCGAGAAATACAAACAAGAAACGATATTGATAACTTATAAAGGAAATTTGCTCTCCCACCAGCTCTATCTACTTATATTCATTTTTATCAGAACAAAAATTATAAAAAACTCCTTGTTATGAAATATGTTGTCTAATAAAAAAAAAAATAAAAAAAAAAATAAAAACCAAATTTCGAAATTTAAAATCATTTTTTTAATTATCAAGTTTAACAAATATCTAATTAACATAGAATATGTATTGCTATATTTTTCATACCGGAAATAGTCTTGATTGGTTCTTGTTAGTAATATAGATTTTTGCCAAAATCGTCGAGATTATCACAGCATTTGATTAGTGGATCCTAATTAGCCAGATGGAGATATTTTTTACCTCCTATTTCCTTCTCAAGATCATAATAATTACAAGGCAAAATGAAAAATGAGATAACTTGCTAAAGCACCTAACTCTTATACAACTTGTCCTTCAAAAAAAAACAGCTAATATTTTTTTTTTATTTTTTTATGTGTTACAAATATAATTAAAAATTAGAATTAGTGGTCCAATATTTCAAATATATGAAATTATTAATTTTAAAAGTAATTACCGACCGACGATAGTAAGGGAGGTATTGTTTTCACACCAAATTTCACATGTGGAGATTTTTACATATCTCCACGAATCATGCATTTTCTTAACAGAAAAAAGTATTTTTAGCATGATGTCTGTCCGTCCGTCTGTCCGTCTGTCCGTCCGTCTGTCCGTCCGTCTGTCCGTCCGTATAGATGTGTACAGCCTGAACGGCTTAACGGATTTTGATGAAATTTGGTATATTTACTTAATGCATCAGTGGGATGAATTGATCAACTTTTGGTGCAAATCCGGAAACCGGAAGTGGTAGTATTAGCGATCGACGATAAGAAGGGAAGGGTTATTTTCGCACCAAATTTCACATAAGGAGATTTTTTTACATATCACCACAAATGTATTGGTTTTATCCTCGGGAAAAATCATCTTCATTATGTTTTTCTTAATTTAAAATTATATGACGTCACCCAGCCCTTCATGACGTCACAGCCTCGGGTAACGCCGGCAACGCCGGCTACTTCAGCTATATATTATAAATAAAATAAAATTAAAAATATTTATGTTATTCCATATCTGTTTTTTATTACATTAATAGATATATTAAAATTTTTTGAAATTGTTTCTGTAGCTGGAAATTAATTTATTTCAAACCGTCGGTCGGTTCGGACCTGGCCACTGGTCAACTTATTTTTCTTTTACTTTTAATATCAAGAAATTACAATTAAAGGAATTTAATAAAAAAAAATTATTTTAAATTGATTTAATTATAATTTTTATATGATAGAATAAAAAAAATTAAAGTGGTTGAGAATCACTGATCTAGGGCGACCAAATGTCCAGGTTTTCCGGGATTGTCCCGATTTTAGGAGCTCTGTCCCGGCGTCCCGAAAAAATGTCTTCGGGACAGTTTATTTTCCCGGTTTTAAGGTCCGACGTTTTCTTACAATCAGTTTGGCTATTATTTTCGATTTTTCATTCAATATGCCTCTAAAAAAAAGGTAAATTTTTTTTTACAAATGTCCCGGTTTGGTGTTTTCGAAATATATCATATTTTTAAACTGAAAGGAATATACAATGTTTCTTGAAGTTCGGAAGCTTGCAACGTTGAGAAAATAAATAATGTTATATAGGCTGATTTTTTGGTAAGTTCTTTCTCATATTCCGGCAGTCAGTATATGGGCGGTATGGTTGCGTTTACTAATGTGAATCTTTTCAATTGAAAAAAAACTACGATTTTTTTTCATTTTAAGAAAATTAATTTTTTCATTGACTTTAATTAGCTTTTAAAAATATAAATTTATTATTGTAACACATTTACCTATAATGTTGCTTACTCTCTGTTAGACGTTATTTTTTGTGTAAAAAATCTGGAGTCTCTCTAAAAAATCTCTCTCTCTCCACTCGACTATCTCGCAATTTTGAATTGGATTAATTACCATATATTATATTTAAATTAAATTTAATTAATTATAAATTATAAATTAAAATTAAACCAGCGCGTGTTTGGCTCTTGTTGATTGTCAGTCAAAGTGTTAAAAAATTAATTCCGGTACTTTCAGCGAATAAATCATGCTGAAATTCTATATATAGCAGTTTTATACAATTTTTAATCATGTGAAAAAGTATCAAACATATATCTTTATTTTTAGGGTAAGTTTAGAGGGAAAAAATTGAAAACGTGGTAGGTAATGACCCTCATCCGAAAGAGCTACATTTCTCAAAAGTTGATAGGAAACTACGAATTTTGAATAATGCCAGTGCACCAAATTGCATTATTCTAGCTCAAACCGTTTTTGCGTAATCTTATCTACATACACACACACACACACACACACACACACACACACAGAGACATTTTTCAAGATTTTCTGTCAAAAATGTTTTTAGTTCTTTCTAGAAATTGAATTTTATAATTTAAAAAAAAATAATTAATAATTTTAACTAATGAAAATTAAGAAAAAATAAAAAAACAAAGAAGAACAAGAACAAAAGTCAATTTTAATAAATTGTTTCTTTTCTTGATTTCAATGTACGCCTACCTATATTTTATCCTCTTTCGAGTACGAGTAAGAAAAAAACCCAATCAAATAATTTGAAAAAAAAAACCATTTCAGCTCAACTTCAGAATGAAAAATACTTACTTTCAACGTGTTTTGTAGAATATATACACACATAAAGAAAAGAGCGTCTAAACATTTGTGTTTATTTGATTGAAATTGAAGAAGCTTCTTATTAGCTAATATCAAAGCCACTTTCCACTTTATCTCACCAATAAATTAATTAGCATTTTGCCCAACCGGCCATTAGTAGTGAATTTATTTTTGCTCCGAGGCAATCTTTCTTCTATTCTTTCAGGCCTGTTTAGTATGTATGAGTTGCACCTTTGGTGGGGCCCACTTAAATAAAAAGTGTGAAGAAAGGTTGAGTGGGGGGTAATGATGAAGGAACACCTTTCGACCTTACTGATTCGATTAATCTGACCTCTCGATTCTCGTTATCATGAATTGATTCCGCTCATCATTAGATATGTTAGGTAGTAATCTATTCAGTACCTATCAGAATGGTCAATCTCAAGACATGGTCAAAGCCATATAGACAATTAGATAAGCAATGGAATAGAATATCAGACTAATATTTACATTCTTAAACAAACAAAAGATACAACCCACCTATTGAAGATTTAAAACTAATTAACTATACATTGATTAGAATAAAAATATATTAAATTAAAAAAAAATGCATTAAACTGTATATAGGTATAATCAATCAAATATATTCATAAAAATTACTATAAATTCTTAAAAAAAAATATTTTTAAAATAAATTGTTAAATACATAGATACATAGATATATTTTTTTAAGAATATATAAACCTATCTTGTAGAGTTTTTTTAAAATTTTGAAAAAATTCAATAATAGAGAGAGATGACTATTCTTACGTCTATTTTTTTCCCCTAAATTTGTCAAAACCGTCTAAGATAGGAGGAAATCAAAACTTATTTTGTTACATAATATATTTGTCTAATTAAATTTTCTAATAGTATAAGCATCTCTGAATCAGAAATTATTAATTAAATATAATCAATTAATCATGTTATCTAGGATACAAATCCTATTAATCCAATTAATAAAATTGAAAAGAAATTTAAAATTAATATAAAATAGGTATTATCGATGATTGTTTATAAAAGAAAATTTGGTTTTTAATCTCGTTTCAAATTAAATAAATTATTTAACTAACATGTGTATATATAAAGATAAGAGAGTAGTGCGCAGTGAAGTGAAACATTCGAAGAATCTGTCTACTCTCTGTCTTAGATTGATCTCTCCATGTTCTGTAATCTAGATAAACTTAAAATCAAAGCATCAGTTGAAACTTCTAATTACAAGAGAAAACATCTCCCTTGTAAATTAGAAGTGACAAAAGAATGCATGAATTAAATATTATTAAAAATTTATTTATTTATAAAATACATATATGAATAAGAAATCCAAATGGCAATTAATATGAATCAAATATCTTATCATTTGATTGCAAATTAATCTGATTTGGATTTTAATAGCGAATAACGAAGCACGATAATCCATCGATCACAGATCAAATTCTCATAATGAAAAAAACGATTGTTTTAAATTTTTAAATGGACCACCACGAGATATGAAAACCGATCAGTGAGGGGCAGTTTTCATTTTTTAGGATTCGAGTAAATATGGCCAGAGTTCCTGAAAGAGATCCCAGTAATCGTAAAATTTAGAGTATACTATTTTAAGGTATAGCAACGCCTAACTCCAAAATGGGAAAAGCGTCGTAATGATTTCCCTAGCAAAAGGAGGGCATCCTCAGCACATCAATTTAATTGGGGTGAATACCTGGTAGTTCAACTCTGGCTACTCTCAGATCAAGTAACTGGATGAATTATTCCACCAGGATATTCTAATAGGAAAGGCCTAAAATGCAGCCGTAATGACGTCAAAAAGATTTACAATCATTTATCTTTCTGACAGTCTTTACGAAATGAATTTTAGAAAATGTTAAGTGAAACAAGTTGGTTCCAGTCAGTCCTCCTTCCGGCTAAAAGAGCTACCTCAAACCAGTGATCACTGGTAATTATTCCATCAAAAAGATAAGGAAAAGATAATTTCTAGAACGTAACGCAACTTATATATATAATGCTTGGACCTCAATCGATTAAAATAGGGATCTGGTGCCTTTCAAAATTTGTTCATGGAGAGATCAACAGAAAGAATTCCATTTCATTTCTTTACTTGACTCCTAAAAGCTAAGCTGAAGTTGAGGACCTAACCAGTTTTTTCGATTTAGCTAAGATTATTGGGCATCTGAAAGCTAAACTTAATTCAAAGACATAGTGCACTAAAGGATTGAGATAGAACTCCCTCCTCTAATGGAACCATTGAGAAAAGCCTGCAAACATTGGAGACAAACTCTCATCCATTCAATCTTGAATTCTAAAAGCAATAAATTTTATTAAAAACAATTTTAAAAATTTAACATTTAAAAAATATTTATTACAATAAATTCAAATTATAAAAAGTTAATGCAATAAATTAATAAACATTTAATAATATATATATATAATAAAATAGTCAAACTTAATTTATTTTAATTGTTTAAATTGTTATCAAAATTTAAAAACTTTTTATATAATTATAGCGATTTTACTTTCACTTACCTATCTATATATATAAAGGAGAGTGTAATTTGTTTACTTTTTTGCTGTCATAGAAACAAAAAAAAGAAATTTCTTACTTAACCAACACTTGGTAATTTAGAATTATAAACAAAAACAATTGAATATCAAAACAAAATTTCTCACTTAACCGACACTTATGTATACACGTAATGTATGATGAATTTGAGGCAGGAAATAAGATGGGGATTGAAATTAATAGGGATAAAATAAAAGATTTAGTAAGAGAGAAAAACATTATTAACACACAAAGTCTTAACATACAAAATGTATACCCGGGATGTTACAGCAACTTTTTCGTTAAAATCAGTTGACCGGAAGTGCCACTTTACATCATTGAATTAATTTTGAAAATGATAGCTCATAAAAAAGCATCAATGCATCTGGTTCCAACCTGATAACAGATGATGTTGATGTGATGAGATGTAATGATAGGGAAGCTTGTATAAACTCAATTGTTCTGTTGAAGTTGAATAATTTGGAACAATACAAAGAATTCCTTCCGATGATTGATAAGAGGTTAAGATGACTACACTGGAGATGAAAACTTTATTAGTTGAGATATCAATATTCATAAAAAAATTCTGAAAATTAAAAAAAAATATATAATATTTGATCAAATTGATTGTATATTTTTTAATATCCTTCAGTTTAATTATACAATTTCAAAGTATAAATCAGAATTGGGAAAAATTATATGAGTTTTCAAAATAATCAAAGTTATTTTTCAGTTTAAAAGTGCTTCATAATGGAAATTCGATTAACTAATTTTTTTTTTGTAAGTTTTAAAGATGATCAATATTGACATGGATATTGTTAACGTAGAATTTAAAAATTCGAAATATGTCTTTTAAAGTTAAACCAGTAGATAAAAATTTAAGTAAAAAGAAATCTTTTTAAAAAATACACTTTACTTAAAATTGCACTAAAAAGTAAAAAATAAAATCACTTTAAAGTGTGTGCGCTCAAATTATACTAACACCAAATGGAAGCAAATGTTTTACGGTGTTATTATAATTTGAGCGCACACACTTTAAAGTTATTTTATTTTTTACTTTTTAGTGCAATTTTAAGTAAAGTGTATTTTTTAAAAAGATTTATTTTTACTTAAATTTATTTTATACTTTTTAGTCGTATTCAGCGCTTCTAGAACTGCTATCGCCATCTATGATTGAAATAGTGAACTATTCCATATTCCGCATATGAAAGTTTAGTTAATTAATTACCACTAATAGATAAATAATTCAGTGGATTTTTCAATTGATTCGTGTATTATTAGCAGGAGCAAGCGCGTATGCAAAATTTCAAGTTGATTGAATGACGGGAAGTTGTTGAAATATCGATTATAAAATGCCGCGGACAAACATCCGGACAGAGTGAGTTAAGTAAAAGTGTATAAAAATAATGTTTATTAATTGTACTGATTCCAAAATCAAGAATATGTTATTTGGCTATAAAATAGAAAAACAAGCAAGTTTCATGCTCATAAACCTCGAAGGAAATATTGTCTCTAGATTAACTCAGCACAGGAGACTGGGTGAAGAAAAGATGAATCATTGGATTTTTAATTGTCATTTGGATAGTAAATCATTTATGATGTATAGTAAATGATTTATTACATGTAAATTAATATTTAATATTGTCTCAAAGTGTTTTCATTATTATTAAAATTTCATATATTATTTAGGCAAAAAAAATTGAAATTAAATTAATTAATAAAGATTATATAAGATGACTACTATTAATGTATAAAAATTCGATGATTATTTATTAAATTAATAGGTATTTAATTAATTAAATTAATGTTGATTTACTTAAAATAATATATTAAAGGAATAACATGATTGTATTAAGTCGTTGCTATCCTAAATAGATTTGTTTTGAAAAAGTTTGCTTAAAAATAAAAAATTACCTTTAAAAATCACTACAAATATTAAAAATAGTTCAATCTCATAGTTCATGATAAATTTAGTTAATTTTTTTTTTTTTATTTATTTTCCAATTGAGATTGGGAAACAATAAATCGTTTACAATAATGATTAGCATTAATTAATGAAGGGAAGGGAGAAATTAGAGAGTATTAGAAAATACTCGACTCTGTTGTTTTCCCGATAGAGTAGAATAGGAGTACATCTCTCAATATGGGAAGAATTTAGTTTAATTATCTTAAAAAAAAACTATTTCAACTTAAAACTATACTATATACTTATACTATTCCCTTGTTTGTGATTTTTATGAGATGGACGCTTCCAACTGATTTATTTTTAGGGGAATCAGCAAGAAATAGGTAAGTTTGGAAGAGTACTCATAATTTTGAGCGGTATCAATAAAATGAAAAGTCCCAACAATTTAAGGGTCTTTAGTATTGTGACGTCACAGTTATCCGATGCCAAGTAAATAAATAAATATATATATACATATACATATGTTCGTCATTCTTTCCTCTTCCATTCTAGGTGTCCTGCTAATCGAAGCCTTGTATGTTGTTTACGTATTAAATATTTATATGTATATCCAAACTAATAATGACATTATATTACAAAGTTTTTTAGAAAGAGTATTCATATCATATATGATTTAATATGAAGATGCATCGTCTTAACCTGTCATATGCTGCATTTATATTAGACGTGCCTCTTTAATTTAGACAATACTAAAATAATGTATCATTGTCGCTAGACTTCTCTACCCACCAGTGGCGTACCTGGGGGGGGGGGGTGCGGTCCGCCCCGGGTGACACTTATCTTGGGGCGGCATTTTTTATATTTAGTTATAGTTGTAAAAAGCAACTTATTCATTTCATATTTATTTTTTTTCTTTCTTGAATAATAAATGATTATTATGATTATTATAAGTTTACTATTTGATTTATATAAATTATGATCAACTATATGATTTCGAATATTATTCCTCGGTGTATATAAATGCATTTTAGTGTAAATTTTGAATTCTAATTCCAAGAACAGGATAATAATTTTATTTTATTCTATTCATTAAAATTCGTTGAATTCGTAAACGCATCTTTACGATTTTGTTCGGCAATTTTTCCTAACTAAAATTTTTTGATATCAGTTTATAAATGTCATTTCTTTTGAAAAGTTTATATGATTACTTTGTAGTGATATACCAATATTTTTTTAAATCATCGATTTTTCTTTTGAAAAGCAGGACCGGCGGAAGGCGGTCTCCTAGGTTTAAAATTTACTCTGTGTATTAATTAATATTGATTAAATAACTTAATAATTTATTTATGTGTATTAATTTATAAAAATCATTATTTGATTGACTTATAATAGAAAGGGCGGCAAACTGGAGATCGCCCCGGGCGGCAAAAGTTCTACGTACGCCACTGCTACCCACAATATGTACTTGCAAATTAATAGCAAGTGAATATTTTAATATATTTATTATATCAAATGAAAATTTTATATTTAATTATATATTTGTTAAATATAAATGATTTTTTTCTTGTTTAAAATAATAAAGGTAGAAATTTCAACCACTAATGTTTTATTATGAACAACTAGACATTAGATATTTCGCATGAAAATTGGGTAGTTATATTTTCCATTAAACTTGAAACATACACATTCTAGCTATTATAATTAATTTATATATATAATATATATATAATATAAACTGACATGAAGAGATTATTAATAAAGGACGACCTAATATCATTTAATGATCTATAAAATAAATAAAATTATCAAAATTTCTCAATAATTTAAAAGTTGTATAAATATTTTATATATTTGATAGATGAATAAAACAATGGAATTTTTGATATTTTTATTAATTTATATTAAAATGAAAATTTAAGAAATTTGTTGATTTTTTTTTAATAATATATTTGATGAGAAGAATATTCTTTTTTATCTGAAATAACCATTTTGTTAAGATTACTATTTATTTTATTAGTATATTGTGTGTATAATTAATTTATAGAAAAAACCTAATCATACAATTTATTTTATAATTTTTAAATTCATATACAAATATTTATTTCATTTGCGTGGAAATGAGTGAATATCTATAATTTAATTTTTCTTTTTTTTTAATATAAAACAATACTTTTTTTAAAAAAACTTTTATTTTCAGATAGAAACAAGTGTTATTGATTTTTTTTTTTGTTCATTATTTTATTTTGAAGAGGACAAAAGAAAAAATTTAAAAATGGCAAGAAAAAAAAGGCAACATAGTTGGACAGGAACTTGGTCCTTGTTAAGTGGTCATCTCTTATGGATATTGTTATGTTCCTTGTGGTGAATATTAATGCATTGCCATGTAGCAGCTTGTTAAGGAGGATTCCCGACTTTCAACATGTTCCTATTCCAGGAAAAGGCGGATTTTATTTTTGTTATGGCTAAACGGTGCTTCTCTCTAAAATCTTAAGTGGAAATCGAAATAATTTCATAAACAGCCTAATTAATCTGGATACACTCGAATGTCAACTGGGCGGATGATTCGCGTTGATTTGCTGGCAATTATGAACGTAATTGATTCGTGAAGAATGCAGCCCCGGCGGCCAATTAATGCACCGGTTCAGTTTCTTTTCCTCTAAGGAGTCAAGCCTTGAAAAGGCGCGTGGCAACACGTGGCCAAAACCCCGATCGACTTGCAAATGAGAAATTATACAAATTATAAATTAGGAAATTAAGAAATTATTATACAACACGAGCCTCGACCCCTTACCGATTTATTACTCTAAATGTAATTAACAACCTGAACATTGACTCTTCTTTGAGACTAATGACCCGAGAAAAAATATATATATAAACAGGGCAAGTCAAGATCGTAAACATTTTTTTCCCAACTCGTTTTTTCTTACCGCGAACAATAGTAAGGATAAGTAAACTTACTTATAAAATTAGCGAACATTTAATTAACAGTTCTATGAACAGATCTGCAAGAATTACTAAAGATTTTCCTGTTATTTTCTTATATTTCTTATATTAGATGCACAAAAAAAAAAAAGAAAAAGAAGATTGATTTATAGAAAAAAAATTCTTTCAACCACTTACGTACATGCATTTTAATCAATTAAATTAAAAAAAAAAGTTGAAATTGAAATAAAAGCCTTTTTTAAATTAAACGTGAAAAGATAATAATATTTATTAAATAAAAAATGACCAATTCTGTTAAAAGGTAATTTTGTAGATCACTTAATTATTTTTTTATACTTAGTTGAATTCATCGTAAATAATAATACTTGAATTTGAATTTATATTTTTCATTTTTATATGGAATTCTTTCGATTTTCTTCTAAAATACTGTTTTAAATAATTTATAATATTACCTATATGTTAATTTAGAAATTATTTAATTAATTTATGACAGAGTACTTAAAATATAAATGCAATATTTAAAACAATATATATATATATACCGATAACTAGACAGTTTTATTAAATAATAAAAATAAAATTTATAATATTATATAAGTAGAGTTGAAGTCAATATCAATAAATGTTCTTTTATATATTTTATTTGAAAACTTAATAAATTTATGTGGGATTAATAAATGTAAATGAATCAAAAGATAATAAATATGTATATGATGTATAATATAATGTATGTACCATTAATGACCAAAAATCAGTAAGTACATAATTTGAAAATTAATTCAAGCTTTAAAGAATATATTCATCATAATCCAAATAGTCCATAGTTTCTAAAAATCAATCGGATATTTTATTATAATTATGAATAATATAAGTATAGAATGAATAAAGAGAGAGAATAAACAATTCATAAAATATGTTATACATTTAATTAATCTTAGACTCTTCAATTGATTATATTAAATTAAATTTATTTATTTCTATAATTTATTTAGTATTTAATAATCACAAATAAGAAAGTATTACTTAAATTTTTGTTAATAGTTGACATATTAATTTGCATACATTTTAGGCGTTTACCTTTGAGGTAAATGCATACTAGACAACAAAAATGTTAAGTAGCAAGTGACAGTTAAGTAGCTCTTTTGATAGAAGAACTTCTTGACTACCTTTTCTTGGTTCTTGTCTAGTGAGCTGCCTCTTAGATTGGCTGCCCGGGGCTTTCAATCGGGATTCTTTATTACATTTGACTAGATTTTATAAAATAATTTCATAATTGAGAATCTCCACAGAAAAAGATAAAATACTTACCAAGAAAATAATGATCAGAAGAGTATGCAACAATCTATTTATACGTAGTGAACTTCTGTGATGCATTGACTCACAACAATTATCCAAAGTGAGAGCTATATACTCTTACCTTCAAGAGAATATTTATAGATTCAACCTAAAATGATAATAATAATAATAATAATAAATTCTGTTATCAATGTAATGTAATGGACGAAAAGTTTTTTATTCATGTATTAATTAACACACTATGAGCGGGGCGGGTATTTGTACCCGTTGCGGGGACTGCCATTTATAAGCGGGGCGGGTATTTATACCCGTTGCCACTTATATGAGGGATATCTATTAGTTATCGATTAAAATAAGTAATTTTAAGTGACACAAGGGAAAATATATATTATATAAGTGGCAAGGGGTATAAATACCCGCCCCGCTTATAAGTGACAGTCCCCGCAACGGGTACAAATACCCGCCCCGCTCATAGTGTGTTAATAAAGAAATCAAAGTGTTAAGTGAAGGAAATAAAATATTTTATCATAATTTATAAATTTAAAATAGATTTATGTACATTTTTATATAGATTTAAACTTTTGAAATGAAAATTTACTGTATTTTAAGAATAGCAAAAATAATATCTATGTATACACACTTTTTCAATTTTATTAAATAAATAGCTTTCTCTCAATAATTGTTTGATGCTTGATTTTGATTCTAAAATTTTATATTTAAGATTATTTTAATAGAAATTGTCAACTAAAATGTTAATTGTCTTGAATCTTTAATGGTTAGTCGTAACAACAGTTGTTCTTTCACCTAAACTACGCTTTTGTCATTTGTTTCCTTCCTTCATCTGTCGAGGATTATTCACTTATATCCAACATACACAATCCCGTTGTCCCGGGGAAACTAATGCCCGCCTGTCCCGTATTTCAATGCCAATCTTTCAATGGAAATAAATTCCCTTTGTAAACCATTCAACATATTATTAATGAATGGAAGTTTTTGTTCAATGGTTAATAGTTAATGTGTTGGCTGGCAGTGCAACAGTGCTTGGAAAATAATGACAGTACCTGGTGAAAAAAAAAAATACTTGTATATTTGATTGACATTTTAAATACGAAAACATTTCAACTATCTAAATTAATGAGAATTCTACCTGATGATAAAAATTTAGTATAATTTTTTTTAAAAGAGAAACAAGAAATGAAAAGAGGATGATTTTTTTTTTTTTTTTTAAAAAAAGCTAATCTTGTATGTTATTTATTTAAATTAATTACGTGTCATTCATTTAAGATATTAGGTATATAATTTTATTTTATTTTTACTTTCAAATATTTTATTATCAATTTCATCCTCTATACATAATTTATATATATATATATATATATATATATCGTATATATGAATTTTAGAAAAGAAGTTCAAAATGCTTATCTTTCCGAATGAATTTATTCCAAACTGGAATTTTATCAGGATTTAGCATATCCGGCGGCTAGAATAAATTAAATTATTAATAGTGAGTGGTTATGAGATAGCATCCGGGAATGTGAAAAAGAATTTCTTTTAAATACATTCAAAGGATTTACATTTATCATGTATTTTAAATAATATTAATTACAAATAACTTTCGTTTTTTTTTTTAAAGTAAAGGAACGAAATCTCAATTAATTGAATACATTTGCTCATCTCACATCTAATCTTTCAAATAATAGATTACTCTCATTTATTTATTTTTTTCCAATTTTATATAACATAATAATTTATATGATAAGTTAGTTAATGCAACAAATGTTCTATATATAATTCATTTTGAAATTTATCTAAAAATTTTCAATAATTTTGACAAAAAAAAAGAATATACTAGAAGGAGCATAAATTTAAATTATTAATATATTTTATTTTACAATTATATAAGTATATGATATATATATATATAATAAATATAAAAACTTACTATAATATTACTATAATTACCTTAAAAACTTGTGTTTAATTTGACTCAATAAATTGTTATCTTATACTTATACTACATAACATTCTTGAAATAAAAAAAAATATTTGAAAGTATAATTACTTAATCAGTAAATTAAAATATTTATATATAATCATTATCCAATAAAATAAATATATATTATATATATTATATTCTTGTTCTTATATTCTTTGAATTTTCAAGTCTAATTAAAATGTTATTTTCATCTGAAAAAAAATTGCAAAAAAATAATTATTCATTTATATAAACACACATTCTTTAAAAAGTAAATTTATTTATTTACAAGATATATTTTATAATGTTTTGGACACAAGACTGGAATAAAAAAGAATTGTAAAATTTATTTTAAAAATAAATTTATAAAAAAAAAATAACAAGTTTTTTTTTTAATATTTCCTTAATAGACAAAACATTTTATTAAAAAAAAATCTCTTCTTAAATAATGAATGTAAAATAACACAAATTTAAAATATAAGCATTAGATGGTAAAAAGTTTGGAACAATTTATATATTTTGAAATAAAAAAAAAAAAATTACCATGACACTTGTCACTTTTTTTTTAACGAAGGTATCTTAAAAAGATACATGAATAATAAATTAGAGAGGGATTGTCGGGTAAGCTTAAGTAGATTAAATTAATAAATAAAAAAAAATATGTATTCGACCCACCTACCCATTTAAGGTATATACTTTGTTAAAGAACTAATTAAATGAATACCAGTCAACTTGATTTTATATATATATACATATATCGAGAGCCAATTAAATTTAAAAAAAAGAGCTACTGTCTTGTCATAAATAAACAAGATTCAACAAATAAGAATAAAAATTGATCAATGAATGATACGTACACAACATGTTAAAGAGAGAAATAAATAGATCAAGCAATATTTTAGTATGCAGCCTACTTTTGGAGATTTTTAAAAAGAGGATCAATGTCATTTGCACAAAAAAAAAAAAAAAAATGTCGAATAATTGAAAAATTTACAAATCACCTGATGAAATTAATCTTCAATTATATATTGAATAATTTTTTTCCAGTGTCCTAAAAGAAAGTAAATTATACATCGATAATAATTATTTAAAAATTGGTTAAGCCATATTAGAAATTCAGGGATCGTAGAATATTATTATTAGGCAATAATTACAGGTATTTTTTTGTCGGATCGGAAACCGTAGGTGGACGATGACGAGGTTGATTTAAGAATGAACGATTAAATTTACCATTTATTATTTCTCTGATGTGGGCAGAAATAAAAATTAAATTATTTATAATGCATTTTTAATCCTCATTTTTCACATCTGAAAATGAAAAAAAATCAAATATACGCCTGTTATCATGCAATAAAGGGGCTTTCTCGTCAAAATTATTATCAAAGGGGATCAAAATTAAAATATATACAACAATCGTTGTGTTATATGTTTGGGAGGCATGGTCTATGAACTTGGGAGACGAGAGTATATTAGAGTATTTGAGAATAGGATTCTTTGCAGTATTTATGAAAGAAAGAAAGATGAGGTCGCTGGAGAATGGCGGAGACTGCATATCGAAAAATTGCATGATCTCTATGCATCTCCAGACATTTCCAGAGACTGCATAGAGCCACAAATATACATATATATTATTAAATTATTAATAATGCATATACATATATAATATTATAAATATTTTATTTTTTAAGTAATATATTAGTATACCTATATCATTTTGTTAAAGTTGTTTATTTTTGTTTGTAATAATTATTATTTGAGATTATAGATTATTAAACTGAGAATAAAATCATTTATTTAAACAAGTACACAAAATCTTTTTTTGTATAGTCTATATATATAAAAAAAGGTTTTTGTCTGCACATTGCTCAGAATTTAAAAATTTTTGCATATCTTCGCGTTTCATGACCTCTAGAATCCAAAAGTGACTTTAGAATTTTTCATGTCTGTCTGTCTGTCGGTCTGTCTGTCTGTCGGTCTGTCTGTCCGGAAAATTACTATTTTATAGACTCAGAATTGGCTGGACCGATTTCTTTGAAATTACATCACAATATTCTTATATACCCCTAGAGTAACATAGGCTATAAATTTTATTTATATGTCAACAATAACCGCAGAAATTAATTTTTTAAAGTTTATATAATTCTCCGTGTTGTTCATTCAAGAGCAGCTCGCGGCTCACTGTCGGCCTAGCGGAATCATTTCAAACAATGAATTATCATAGCTATTCCCAATCAAAGAATTATTATAATATTTCACTTTTTATTAAATTCTAATATACAAATATCAATTCAATTAAATAATTTATTCTAAAAGTTCTCAATTTAATTAAAATATTTATTAGATCATATTTTTATCTTAAATTATTTTTTATTTAATTGAATATTCCTTCTTTTCTATAATATATATATAATAATATATAAATTTTATCATTGAGTAATAAAAAAAAATATTATTTAACCTGAATTAAAATGACTGAATTATATTATCTTTGTTTTTTATTTTAATTTAATTACTCTATTATTAATTAACTATATATATATATATATATATATATATATATATATATTATATAAAAATTAAAATATGATGATATAAAGTTGTTTTAAATTTTTGACATTTTTAAATTGGGTATATTTTTTAAATTTATTAAAATGTCTTTTTTATTTATTATGTTTAAAAGATTCATTTTTATTATGTGATATTAATAAAAAATAACGATGCTCTGTGCAAGTCGAATCATGTTGCACATAATTAAATAACAATTGCCAAACAAAGAATATAATATTTTTTTAAATTCTTATATTTAAATATCATTTCAATTAAATAATTTATTCTAAAAGGTCTCATTTTAATTAATTTAATAAAATATTTAAATCACCATTCAATTTTTTATTAATAGGCTTCTTTTTTTATTTTTAATTTTAATAAATTCTCTTTTTTTTGATATGATATTAATAAAAAATAATATTAAATTGTATATAAATATAAAAATTAGAGTATTTGAATTTTTTTAAATTTTAACACATGTAATCGATCATATGCATTAAGAATGGAAAATTTTGAAAATCAACTTGGTATTAAATTCAGAAAAAAATACTGATATATAGAATATATAGACTATTCGAATATAATTTAAAACTCTTTCTCTCCTTCTATTTTAAATTTAAAAAAACGGAGTTTTAAGAAATTTAGATGCCATATGCAACATGGGTGGGTAAATGAATTGAGCTGGAAAAGGAGGCAATTTATAATTTTCTTCTAATTCAGATTTAGGACAAATCGTACAACATTATATCAAATCTCGCTAAGAACATTCAATATTTTTGTACACAAATTATTCAGAGTATTGGCTAAGCGTATCACTCACAATCAGTTTATATTGAAATTTAATTAAATTAACAAAGTAAAAATTTTTATTTGTTTAAATTTTATTATAATGAATCAAAAAAAATTAAATATATAGATCACATGATTAAGAGAAGCAAAAAACTTGACAGAAAATAACTGTTGGATGGAGGTCGGACATGACAGAAACTGTAAGCGAAATCTTCATATTGCGACGAATAATTTTCAAATCCCCTAGCACCACAGAATTAGATAAGTTTCTTTTAAGGGAGGAAAATAACTATGATCTAAAAAAATTAATAAATGAACTTAATAATAAAAAAACAAATAAATCAATTAATTTAAATTAATACTATTAATGAATGTATATATTGTTAATTTATCTATAGTTTTATCTATAGTTTTATACCGTTAATTTTTATAAATTGTCTCAAGTCTCTATTTTTGCATTTTCCCAAGTTTCATTATAATTAAAAATATTCAATTATAATCTAGCAATGAAAATAAAATATCAAAATGTAATGATCAAGAAATATTATACTTTATTTCACTATAATAACATAGAAAATACTTAAGAATCATAGGCGGTGGAAATATTAGGAGATATCATTGCGGGTTAAGGCCAAATCGATCAACATTAATTAAGATATTTTCATTGACAGATATTAGGAAAAAAACTGCGAATTCAATATTTCTGTTCACTAATTATTTGTAGACTTTAGTAAAACATACACATGACTCAATATAGATCAGCATAAACTTTTTCAAATTTTGATCTTCAAATTTGTCTTGAAGGTAGTAAAGAAAGAATAAGATGAAGAAATCAATTGTAAAATGTTAGGTTACCCAGACGACTTAAATATAATAGGAGATTAGGAAATTGCAATTGCAGATAGCGAGGAAAAATTAATGGAGGTTTGAAATTAATAGTGATAAGAAAAAATATTTAGTAACAAAGAGGAAGAGTATTGACATACAAAATCTTAAGATACAAAATGTAGAATTTGAATATGTAGAAAAATTGAATGTAATCACGAAGGATAATAATATTTGAGAAGAATTTAAATCGGGGTTGCAATCGGGAAACGCCTGTTATCTTGCAATAAAGAGGCTTATCTCTTCAAAATTATTATCAAAGGGAATATATAAAAAAATTATTTTGCCTGTTGCATTATATGGGTGGGAGGCATGGTCTATGACCCTGGGAGATGAGAGTAGATTCAGAGTGTTTGAGAATAGGATTCTTCCCTGCATTTATTGGCCAAAGAAAGATGAGGTCACCGGGGAATGGGGGAGACAGCATAACAAGAAATTGCATGGTCTCTCTGCATCTTCAGAAATAGTTAGGGTTATAAAAGGGAAAAAGCTGCGATAGGCAGGGCACGTGGCTAGAATGGGAGAGGAAAAAGATATTGGTGGGAAGACCGATTGGAAAACGTCCGCTTTGAAAACCAATGACGCGTAGGAAGGGACGTAAGAGAGATGGAACAAGGGCTCAGGATAGGGACACTTGGAGAAATGTGGTTGTTGCGGCTAAGAACTTTCGAGTATCTTTGAGCCACATAGGTAGATAGATATAACATATACAATAATAATATATATAATTAATATAGTGATTAAATTAAAATATATTTTTTAAATAAGAACACAAAAAGAAATGAATGTTTTATGTAATATACTGATTGAAACAAAATGGATGAAAACCTTTTACTACTTTCAACCACCAAATACTATGTACCACTCGGGGGTACAGGGGGCGGAGCCCCCGTCTAGGTGTGAAGAGCGCCGAAGGCGCTCTGAGCAGCTAGTAAATAATAATATTGTTGTTAAATTAAAAACAATATAAAATGTATTTTTCAAATCTAGTATTTAGGTATAAATAAATAGAAGTAATACTAAAGATTGTTATACCACTGTATCTTTGGTCTCTTTACAAATTCTTTTGCAGTAGACAATTAAATATAAGTATAATATATGTATACTTTTTTTTATTTAATAGTTATTCATATCAATAAAGTTTATATTAGTTTTATACCATTTGATTTATGTTTTAATATAATAGTGATGGTCCATAATAAATGATTAAGATTCCCACTGGGTAATAAATCCAAAACCATCCATAGTAATCAATTATTTCATTTATATTTAAAATAAGTTGACCTGTGGCCAGGTCCGAACCGACCGACGGTTTGAAGTAAATTAATTTCTAGATACAGAAACAATTTCAAATAATTTTAATATATCTATTAATGTAATAAAAAACAGATATGAATACATAAATAATAAATATAAACATTTTTAATTTTATTTTATTTATAATATATATGTAAGACCAGGCTGTGACGTCATGAATGACTGGATGACGTCATATAATTTTAAATCAAGATAAAACTAATAAATATGATTTTTCCGAGGATAAAACTAATTCAAAGTGTATGATTCGTGGTGATATATAAAAAAATCTCCTCGTGTGAAATTTGGTGTGAAAATAACCCTTCCCTTCCTATCGTCGGTCGCTAATACTACCACTTCCGGTTTCCGGATTTGCACCAAAAGTTGATCAATTCATCCCACTGATGCATTAAGTAAATATACCAAATTTCATCAAAATCGGTTGAGCCGTTCAGGCTGTACACATCTATACGGACGGACAGACGGACGGACAGACGGACGGACAGACGGACGGACAGACGGACGGACAGACGGACGGACAGACATCATGCTAAAAATACTTTTTTCTGTTTAGAAAATGCATGATTCGTGGAGATATGTAAAAATCTCCACATGTGAAATTTGGTGTGAAAACAATACCTCCCTTACTATCGTCGGTCGGTAAAAAACTAAGTTCAAAGGTGAAATTATTCTTACTCCATATATCATCATTGATTATTTTTATAGGTATTTTTTTTTTTTTATATTTATAAAATATCGTGCATTATTCAAGTTCAATAAAAAGCACAATTAAATTCAATTATATATATAAACGTTTTAGATGGTTAAAAAAAATATTCTTCATTAATGTGAATTAAGTTGTTGGGAAAAAAAACGATAATTCATTCTCGACAAGCGTTTTGTAGGAAAGCATTCACGACAAATTGTTAATAAAAATGACAAATTATTCTCCATTTTTCCGGATTAGTAGTAAAAATCCTCTTTTGATTTCCATTGAACATGTAATGAATTTCCAGAATCGTTTACATTATTTCTCCAATGTCATCATCATGGTTGAAAAAGAAGCAATTACTCGAAATACCAAGCGAAAACTCTTGTCTCTTTATATTTTTTTTTTTTTTTTAAATCATTCAATCGGATAAAAAGATGGACAAAGTGAATATAATCTTATATTTTTTTTTTCAGCTGAATGATTAATATTTCCATTTGTCTAAGAAATGTTTTTCGACACGATGTTCCTTACCTAAATTACTGGTTCTAATCGGTTATGATTAATTTCGAAATTCTTCGTACCCTTAAATTGTTATGTTCAAGTGTGAAATAGATTGGTAAAATTAACAAGACAAGCACTTTTTAAAAGAGATTTCAATAAAGATTTATTAGAATGAAACTCAAAAGAATTTCAAATATTATTTTAACATCATGTTAAAAGGATCAATGGAATGTGTTCTATAAATTAACTAAATACAATAATAAATAATAAATAATCAAGAAAAGTAAACGATTTAATAAATTGATAATAGAAATATGCGCAGAAAATATAGGTATGTAGAAATATGAAAAACGTGTTAGAATGCTTTTTCTTATTAACTTGAAATGATATTTATGCTTTTCCTTTTTCCAAACGAGAATCTGTCAAGAGATTTTTTCTTATGGTTCATAATCAGAATGATATACAAACATGTCCGAAAACGTTTGGAAATCATCTCCTATATATAAATACTTTTAGTATTTTTTATAGGATTTGTGTCTTGTCATTTCACAAATAAACTAAAAATGATTTCAGGCTACAAATGTCTGCTAATATTATCATAATAAAAGAAAGAATTATATCGTTATTTAAATAATAATAATAATAATAATCATTAATTATATAAATAAAATATAGTACATATTGTATCATAAAATATTATTTCAATTAATCATCCAGTTTATTTCTTTATATATTTTTTTATATAATAATAAATCGACCAATAATAATAAAAAATACAAATGCAAATTTTATGTAAATAAATATCTCGCATTTAAATATATATTTATATTAAACTAGTTGTTAGGATCGCCTACTTTATTGTAAAAATTTATTGACTTCATTCATGACCCAATCAATGATTGCCTCCCTTCATTGATGACTAAACGGTTGATCTTATCTACTAATTGTTCTAATTGCAAAGTAAAACTATTAGATTATCAAATTGACTAATTCAGCTTAAAAATTGATCGGAGTTTTTTTTTTTCATTAATAACAAACAAATCAATAAGTCATTTGGCTAATGGACTTATCGATTATTGAAAGGAAAATATTTTCCTAAAGTAATGTTCTTTTCATTTATACTTTTTTGTGTCAAATCGTTGGAATAAGAAGAATGTAGATGTATTTATATGTAATTTGCATTGTAAAAATCGTGTAATTTCTTCCATCTTCTTCTTCTTCTTGAATCTTTATTGCTACAACAAAACATTTGGAAAATTACTTCATTGTATCAACGGAAGATGATCTTTGGATTAAGAATTATCTAAATTTTAATGTTACCAAACATTTACAAGTATGTATTAATTTCCATATATGTGAGGTCAAAAACATTTGAGAAAATTTTAGAATATATTTTTGATTAATTTTCAAATAATTTATTTAATTAAAATTTATTTAAAATAAACACTTTTTATATAAATTTTAATTTTATTATTAAAATTAATCTAACAAATAAAAACAAAATTAAATTATTCAAATTTATTTCATACCTTGAATTTATATTATTTTCTATTAATTATAATTTTTCCTGATTAATTAATGATAATATTTTTTAAATTAAAATAATTTTTATTTAGGGACCAGTGAAAGTATTTTTTGTATGTATATTATTAAATAATTTTCTACTAAAATATAACCAATTAGTATTTAATATATATATATATATGTATTTATTAATTTTAATGATTATGTAATATACTTGTGTTAAATTATATGTATATATTATATATCTGAAACAGAAAAAAATTGAATTATAAAATTCATAAAAAACATTATTTTAATTTTAATATAAATATAATTATTAAAAAAAATCTTATTATGGTTCCTAAAGTGGTTTACATCGACCCCCAGAGGTCTATGGCAACCTACAAGGGGTCTACGACAGCGAATAAAAAATTTGGGGGTCCATGAAATGAAAATGGGGGTCTATGTTAGTGGATCTCAACCCTATTTACTTACATTATACTATTTTATAATTCAATTCAATATGGCTCTAAAAAAAAGGTAAATTGTTTTTCCGACATAGCTATTAAAACATTTTTGATTTTTCAATAAGGATCTAAAAAAAAGATATAATTTTTTTACAAAAAATCAATTTAGGGGGTCTACCCAAAACCGAAAAACATAGCAAGGGGTCTACGACAAAAAAAAGTTTGGGAACCTATGATGTATAGTTATTTGAACATTTCATATATTATTTTTTTTCTCTTTTTATTTAGTTCTAGATATTTATTTATAAATTTTCCAATTTATAGAATCTTATCATAACAAATGCTGTATGATTCTTCCTTAAATAAAATCTATTAATATTTAATCAGAAAACAAATTAAAAAAGTTGAACTTTAATCCATGATATAGAATACATACCTTTAATGGCAAATGCCCCTTGTATCCTATTATATCCTTGTAATGTTAATCTTGGCTTTATGATCCAATAATTCGATAGTTCAAATGCATTGCCTTAAGGGATTTTCCAGTTGTAAGTCCAGTGATGGATTGTATTCCATTTAAAGGGCCTATGAACCGAAAACAGAATTATACCACCAGGTCATATATGTCGATTTCAATCGTAAACCTTAACACCCATCAAAAAAATATTTCACTTTAAGGATAATAAACTTGTTGTTGCAATGTTTACAAAATGAGATCAATAATTAATCGATTCTTTATTATTAAGAAACTAGTAAATAATTTTCAAGAATCTAATATTTCACAATTGAAATTTAAGGATATTATTGGAAAACTTTACTACTGATGTAGTTTTAATTTTAAATCAATTTCATTATCTATTTCTTTTAATATTGAATTATTATAATGCATTTTTTTACTATCTCGCCAGAGATAGTATTGTGATCACGAAAATTTTCGATGTTGAGATTTTGATGTTTTTATACGTTTTGAAGGTTCCTGAATCATTTTCACTAAGGTTGAGAAAAATGTCTGTGTGTGTGTGTATCTGTATATGTATGTAACCAAGATTACGCTAACCAAGATTGAGCTAGAATGATGAAATTTGGTATATGGACATTATTCAAAATTCATAGTTTTCTTTCAAATTTTGAGAAATGTAGCTCAACCGGAAGAGGGTCATTACCTACAACGTTTTGATTTTTTTTCTTCTAAAGTGACCGTAAAAATAAAGATATATGTTTGATAATTTTTCACATGATTAATAATTGTATAAAACTGCTATATATAGAATTTCAGCTGAAAGTACCAAAATTAATTTTTTAACACTGCAAATCTCACGCGCCAACACGTGACGTGGTGCCATCAACAAAAAGCCAAACATGCGCTGGTTTAATATTTATTATTTATAATTTATAATTAATTAAATTTAATTTAAATATAATATATTATGTTATTTAATCCAATTCAAATTGCGAGATAGTCGAGTGGAGACACTCCAGATTTTTCTGTATTGTATTCCAAATATGTAAATTTTAAATAAAAATATCATGATCTTAATTTCAAAATCCTTCTGAAAATAAATAAACAAATAAATGAATTTATAAATTATATAAATGTCAAAAGTTTTAGGTGCCATTAAAAATGTTTCAAGAGATTTCAGGTTAACTTTTTATTTAAAGTGAATGATGATTGATAAAGATTTAATTCGTTTATATTATTAACTGGTTTATTTACAATAAGTATACGATAATAACTAACGTTTGAATGAGAAATGATAACTTTTTAAAGCAATCACCAAATCAAGTGTCTTTTATTCTTAAGTCATCAGGAAATGTGCCATGTTACCCCTCCAGGCACTCTTTCCATTTTTGGGATTCCCTAAATCCCATCGAAAATTACCTTAACCTTAAAATGATTTATTTTTCATATTTTTTTCCTTATTTTTAAACTAATTTGAGAGAATTTAAAGAAAAAAAAAACTTTTATTTTTATTTTTCAATATAAAATCCTTAAAATAAAGAAATATATTATATATATGAATTCAGCCGAAATCAATATCTAATCAAGTGTATTAAATTTAATAGTTATTTTAAATTTCAATAAATCATTTATCACAATAGGTATTTATGTAAATATAAAAATTAAAAATTTCTCCTAAGTTAGATTAATATTCCTTTTTTCTCGCTTCTTTTACTTTTTATTTATTTTTATTTTTTCTTTTCTTTTACTTTTTTCTTTAATTGATAATATATTTTCCTTCTAGAAGCGATGGCTCAACAAAAATGGTCTTGATGCTTAACCGGTATTCCAACTGGGAGGATTAAATAACTAACTAGCTAATTACGATAACCTTTAATCCCATAACTAGCTTCGACTTTTATATCTACATACATATATAAACAGATACAAATGGAAATATTTTTGCATTAAATTAAATAAAGATATTATCATCATTTATTGATAATTATCATTGCGGTTAATGAATAATTTTTATGATGAAATAAAAATTTAAAATCAACTAACTCTTGTGAGAAGCGAAAGGGAAATTTTTCAGAATTTATTTTATAATTATATTAATTTATTACAAAATTGATAATACTCACTTTAAAATATATATATTTTCCATTGCTTATCATAACTATAACTATGACTATGATCACTTTATCACATACTTATTATATTTTTATATATATTTTTTTTTTGTTAATTTATTAATTTTATACACATATAGGGGTAATACTTATAAATTTAATAATTACATATTTATAAAGTATGTATTTTATCAATCTGCATAAAAACAAATAAATAAAACTACTTATTAGGTATAATTAAATTTTTAATTTTAAATTTTTTTTTTCTTTTTTAATTTAAATAAAATAAGATATTCTCAACCTGTGAAGAGTGAGAAAATTTTATTTTAAAAAATTAATAACAGACTGAATAGAAATACACAATACACATAAAAACACTTTTGTTTTGTCAGTTAGTTAAAAAAAATTTAAAAACAAAATCTAATATTAATACTCAATATACTTACCTTATTGTTCGATACATTTTATCGTAAGTGGAAGAAGCGATGGAAATTATTATTGAGCCGTGAATACAGAAAGATTAACACACTATGAGCGGGGCGGGTATTTGTACCCGTTGCGGGGACTGCCACTTATAAGCGGGGCGGGTATTTATACCCGTTGCCACTTATATGAGGGATATATATTAGTTATCGTTTAAAATAAGTAATTTTAAGTGACACAAGGGAAAATATATATTTTATATAAGTGGCAACGGGTATAAATACCCGCCCCGCTTATAAGTGGCAGTCCCCGCAACGGGTACAAATACCCGTCCCGCTCATAGTGTGTTAAGAAACGCTTAGAAGAATGCAAATTTAATTTAATATATATACACATGTACCACCAGTAGTTCTTGTTGACTTAAAATCTTGGCTTAAGACATTAGGATCGAATATCTTCGAAGCATAGTTTATTTTCAAATAATTTTTAATACTTTAAATAAATTACTTGTTAATGTAGTTAAACAGTATTTAAATTATTAAACAATTTTATTAATACAAGTGCCTAAATCATATTTAGAGGCTTATGTCTAATAAGAGGTTGAGGATCGTTTCAGGGCATATATTTGAAAATAAGTCTTAGTAAAATATTTGAAACGACAAAAAAAGAGATCAGAAGTGAATGGAGGAGATTATATACATTATTACAAAAAATTACATGATATTATTGCATGCCCAAATATTTTTATATTGAAGTAATCGAATTAAAAAGGTTATAATAATCGGAAATTGTGGCTTGAATGAGTGAAGAAAGACTCGAGATATTATGTTTCAAGCTTTCAAGGAAAATCAGCTGGGGAAATGACCGATGGTAAGTTCAGAGACAAAGTGTAATAATATGGATAATATAAAAGATATGTGAAAGGGGACAAGATAAGACAATAAATATTTATTGTTTGTATGTATAGTGTCGGAAAAAAGAGAATGCTCGTCTCAACAGCATTAATATATGAATCAAAATTTAAGAAATTAATTTTTAATACTAATTTAATTTTAAATGATTAACAGTTTTATGTTTTTATGGCATTTAAAATTAATTTCTTAAATTGTGATTCACATATTAATGCTGTTGAGAAAGGTGCTGCACTAGCTAGACTGGCGTTCTCTTTTTCGGCCACTGTTGAAAGTATAAGTGTGAAGTATAATTTTATAATATAAAATATTTTTTTCATTTACTTCCCTACCTACATACGTATATAAAGAGTGTATCATCATACATATTATAAAAAGATCTATAATAAAATATTTTTTTTGAAAAATTAATCAACAAAACACAAAGTTGATTATATTTTTTAGGTTATATTTTATTAATATACAAAATTCTCTGAATATTGAAATAATATTAGAAATGAATTGCTTTTAACATTTTAGTGTATTAAAACAATACTCAAGTTTCATTGTATTCCTTATCAAGTGTCGTATTTTTTTTTATCCCGAGGGTGTGTCCCGTTTTGAAATCAGGAATAAATAAATCCCAATCGGCTATAAGAATTGTACTATTGAGATATATTTTTCATTTTAATGAGGGGTTTTATTTTCTCACTTTGCTAGTATGTAAACATGTAAGTATTGTTTTATGGTTGTAATTTATTCAGCCAAGACGTATTGAGTTGTTTATTTGTGTTCTCAATAGTTTTGTTGCGAATTGGCGAGGACTTTTCTGTTTTATATATATATATATATTTATTTATTTATTTTGTTGTTCTTTTTTGACTCTACCTTCCCCTCCCCTTCTCCCCCCTCTCTTCTCCCTTACTATTCAGAAAGTTTATAACCCCCTGGCGACTTTTGTCATCACATCCTACACCAGGATTCACTCAGGCTATTTGCCCCTGACTCCCTTGACACGAAATCAATTGCACTCTTTACACTTGGCTGTGATAAATCATCAAAGGGCAGGATGCCAGCAAACAACACTTTACTGATGCTATTTAATGGAAATTTTATAAAACATAGTGTGAGATTTTTTTTATTATCTCCTATTTCTTAATTCATAAATTGATTTGCAAAATATAATAATAATAAAAATAATGATAACATTAAATGAAACGATGAAAGTTTCTGGAAATTTATTCAATAAATAAATAAAATTAAAAAAAAATATATTTTATATTCATATTATAAGTATTAGTAGGTATTATACATAAATAGAAAGCCGTATTTAATCACACTAAATGATTTTTATTCCCAATTTCATGATATTTTTGTCTTTAGATTATCTATAGATTAACTATTGGTATATATAAATATTTCTAAATTATATTAAATGAAATTATATAAAATTTAAAAATTCATACAGCTTTATTTCTCAATAAAAGAAATGATAATTCATCTTTCTCATTAATAAAAAAAAATTTACTCCATTTATTTAAATTAAATTTAAACATAGATTTAATTATTATAACCAAATGTATGAATATCGAACCGGGGAGACCTTGGACAAGGGAAGACAAATCTCATGTACAAATCAAAGATCAACGTTAATCTTCAGGCTATTTTAAAGATTGAGACACTGTGAAAAAGGTTTTAGTGCTTATGATGACACATAGAAAAAAAAAATGAGAAATAAAAAGTGTCCAAAGTCTCCCTATTATATATATTTGTTTATTTTTCTTTTATAATAGAAAAAAAATAGAAAAGAAAGATAATTGTTTATGATTAATAAACATTAAATCCATCATTGGAAAAATGTTATTTTTTATTAATTTTTGGTATTTTATTTAAAAAAAAGAAAGGTTTAATTGTGATAAATGTTAACATATCAAAATTATCACAAAAAAAAAAAAGAAAAAAGTGGATACATATGCAATCAAGCTAATTTGGCACTCATTTAGGATGGCATTGTTCTATAGTTAGTTTTTTTCTAAATAATTAATTAAATTTCTAAAAAAAATCATTCTTTAATTGTCTCATGTTTCGGACACAAATCGTCCATGAATTTAAAAGTAGATGGTATCAAATTTGAACTCTGTTCCAGGTGGTGTTTTCTTTTGAAAATTACGGTCCACATTTCGCAGTGTGACAGAAATTTATTGTTATTAGTTTTAGTTTTATTTATATATATATATATCCTTTTTTTCTTTAATTCTTTACTTAGTTAATCTGAGAGCCAAGAGGGAAAAGTTCAAAAGGAGCATCTCTACTGATCAGAGATAATGCATAATAAATTAACCAGGGCTTAAAATAAAAACAAACCAAAAAGAAAAAAAAATAAAGGTGAATTGGCCTGATTCTGATCACCAAACTAGCAGCAGCCAAGATGCTCCCGAGGGATTCGTTTTCCCACGCGTTTGCCATTCCGGGTGGATTTTCACATCGAAATAAATATCTATATCTCTCTATCCATAGATTTCCACATCCACCTGTTGCTGGCTGACCGCGATGCCAGGTTTACGCAATGGAAATCCAAATGCCCCGTTTTCTTCTGCCACATCGCAAAGAAGAGAGACAGAGAGAAAGAAAGAAAGAGAGAGAGAGAGAGAGAGATAGGCCTCCTCTCGGCTCCCTCAAGCGAATTTTCTTCAATGTTCAATTCGCATCATCCGCTTGACTTGCATTTTAATGGACTGTTTAGTATTGGTTACAGAGACTGGTTTTGTGTGATGTTTTTTTTTTAATTCTCCTTACGTTCGAATGAAAATTCCTAAAAAAAAGCTCTATTAACACAAAACTCTTTTCAATCCAAATTCAAAAGGAAAGATAAAAAAAATAAATAAATAATAATTATTTACCTGTAATTTGTAATAAGTATAAAAAATAATTCAACCTAAATGGTCATCTATATATATACTATATATATATATATATATATATATAAGTATAAAATTCAAGTTTACTCTGAAAATAAATATTTATTATTGTTCTTTATTATCTGACCAATACCTAATAAGTTATCATTTATACTAATTGTTAACTCATTAACTTTTTTCATTTTACTTTTTTTTGTTAATTCAATATTTATTTATGTAAGTATATAAAAATTTAAAAGAAAGTAAGAAATGAAATTTTACATATTTAATATATTTCTTATATATATATCCATTTATAATGAATAAAAAAACATATTATTCAATTTATTAATTGAATTCATTAATTCAACATTTTAATATTTATCACTTATCACTAATATTATGTTTAAAATATTAAATAATAAATTAATAATTTTGATAAATATTTATTTAAATTAATAATGCATAAAAACTATTTATAAACGTATGACGTGATGAGTATTATAAGTTAGTGATTTGTTTGTTAATTTCATTGGAAATTTAAATTCAATTAAACAAGAATTAATGGTGGAGGGGACTCAGTCGCTCATCTTCTTTTGGAAAAGTGAAACTTTTAATATCTTATTGAAAAAAATAAAATATAAATTTATACATATTAGTTTTTAATATATTATTTGTTTTGTTATTTTTTATTCACAAAAATTAAAATAAAAATCTTTTAATTTATTTTTATAATATAAAAATAAACGAATTATTTATTATTTTGAAATAAATTTCTTTAAATGAATCCTAAATCTTAGAGGATCTTAGTTTCTATGAATCATTTCAAAAGATTCAAATTCTAGATAGATAATCAAGGATCTTCTAAAGTTATAAACCATGTGATCATATTTAAAATATTACAAAATTTATAAAATAAAAAAAAAAATTCAAAAAATTGTTATGTTTTTTGAAAATAATTCTTTAACAAGAACTATTAAAAATTTCACTATGGTAATGAATCACTTAAATATATAAAAAAAATCCAATTAATACTAATCTAAGTGGTTTCGAAAGGAACTTTATACATTATATAGTTATATATATATCCGAATAAAGAAATCAAAATGATTATATATATATATATATCGTATATATATATATTACTCATAATTCTAAACGATGAAAATAAATGTTATTATTAATGAGTTGTTTCTTCTCATAATAATAAATAAAAAAATTTATTACCTGGATAGTTCTTTAGAAATCAAATAAAAATAATAATAATAAAAAAAACTATTTTATTAAATTATATAATAATTGATATAAAAAAAAATTAATGTTAATTGATAATTGTATTTTAAACGTGTTTTCATTATAATTTCTTGTTTATTATTGAAAATTAGTATATTACTTTAATAGATTTATTTAACATTCTAAAATGATTAAATTTGCAGTATTAAGAAATAAATGAGTAATTTTCAATATATTTAATTTAACTTTTTAAATTAGCAACTCCATAAAAAAATGTCACTTTTTAAGCACATGTTCATTTGAGACAATTGGTTAAGTGAGTGTTGTTTGTTATTTAGGGATCAATAAAATCTACTGGTAAAGAACTATGGAGCCTTTTCTATAATTTTAATCAAACGACATTATCCTTAGCTAAGGAACTTAAAGAATTAAGCAGCTTAAAGCCTAAAAATTTTAAAAAAATTTAAAAAATCATAGTATTGAAATAATAGATAAAAATTAAAATATTAAACATGTTTGAAATCAGTTTAAAAGAAAAATTGGAATTTTATCAAATGCATAAAATAGACTTAATATAATACAATATAAATAATACAATCAAAGTTGTAGAGTATTCAGATTGTCCGTCCAATTATGAATTCTGGATCTGTGTGCCAGAAACGGTTTAAGATCCAATCCATGATACCACTGGTATGAAATGAATGGACCTCTTAAAGTCATCTGACTCTTCCATTCCCCTTTCTTCTCTCCACATTACATTTTTTTTTCTAACAGGTTAAAAAAAAACAACCGACTAGCTGATCGATGGATCGAATTTCATTGAAGGCATTAAACCTCTTAACCTTTTTAATCATAGATTGTTCACTTGAAGTACTAATAAAATACCAAGCAATTAACCACTAAGATAAATCTTTTATATATATATATATATATATACTTGTATGTGTTTGTGTTTTGCTTCAGATAGATAGACAATTTATCTGAATTAATGCAAGTTGATAGGTAAGATTAAAAAAAAAAATAAAATAAATAAAAAAAAAAAAATAAAAATAAAAACTAGATTCGTGAAATGAAAAAGAAAAGAAAAGAACAAAGAACCGATGGGTGATTGACGTACTTTACTTTTCTCTTTCGGTAGCCTCACTGTTGCTGTTGCTGTCTTTATTTCTGCCTGTCATCGCCGGCCAACTTGCGTTTCGTTAACTTTTTATAATTATTTTTTAATAGATGAGAAATGTAGAACTCTCACCATTAAGCAATCTCAATATGAATTATAACAACATCATAATAGTGAAGAAATATGTTTAGTAAATCAACCAAAAAAAAAAAAAACCTGTTGCTGATTAAATTGCATATGACAACCTGAACATGATTATCCAATTGTCAATTCATTAATTAAATTTAAAATAAATAAATATAAAACATATTCCTATATTATCATGAATTATAAAAATAGGATGTTCATTTTTTAAAATTTTTTTTTATATATAATAAATATATAATATAATTAATTAATTAACTACCTGTTTTCAAAAACACTTTTAAATCTTCTAACTTAAATGATTAGCCAAGCGTGTAAAAAATATTTAATATATTAACCACGTATTTTTCTACATAAGTGATATTTTTCTTCACTCTTTCTTCTCTAAATGATTCATATGTTTAAGTCATATACTTGCTTAATACAATCATTTTATTTTGAATAATTAAGATTAAAGAATAATACATTTCATTGCAGGGAAAAGTAAAATACATAGATTTTAGTTTTATTAGTTTAAAAAAATATGTATATTAGCCAATTTTTTATTCCATAACCTAACAAAAAAGGGTTTACAATAATTTTTACATTTAATTGGTGTCTCATGGTCGAAATTCGTATACATTTGTATTTTTATTTTATATTACCTTACATTATTTATATTATACTCATTTTGAAATTATCTCTATTTGACTTACTGACTAGGAAAAGGGTATATGTAAAGAAAAACCTAGTCTATATATTGGTGGACTGTCGTGCTAACCACTAAACCTTTGAAGAGACTTTGTGTGTGTGTATATTTATATTTAAATACACAATTTAAATTTATATATATATATATATATATATATTTCTTTTAATTTTAAATTCTGATTGCTAACCAAGGGATAGAAACAATTTAATGAAATAATACTAGTGTTTCTATATGGAGGTATATATATACATATATATATGTATATATATAAGATATATTAAAATAATTAAAATATTTTATAAGTAGTTTATTTTAAATATTAAAATCAATAATTAATGAAATTACTTGGAATGAAATAAAATCAATCAAAATTTTCTATTAAAAACCCATGAGAAACCAATGAGATGACAACAAAACAAAACCAAAACATTTACGATTTATTTTTAAATAACTAAAATAATCTTAATAATATTATATATAGTAAAAAGTAATTATTTGGTAGATATGAACGTAAATCAGAAAGGTTTGACATTAATATTACAATTAACCAATTAGGGTTGTGCTAGACTCTGTCACCCTTTGCGTCTAATTAGTATTTAATTCGTTTTAAATGAGGATTAGAGGTACGTCCTTGGCCTGCTGGTCGCCATTAATCAGAGAAGCCTTAATGAATCCCAGGTGGGCCTAATCAATTTTTGCGTCTCTATAATTAAGTATAAATCAAAATGTTACCTTTTGTATATTGGTACACATTACCACTATGATAGGGCCAGATGGTTGGAATTTTTTTAATCACGATTTGCGATAAGAAGACCACAGCAGGGCTGAATGGTTGACTAATCAGGAAAAGAAACTGCGCAAAATTGCCACGGAAACAATTCTGTTTGTTCAATTAGAATTGTATTGGAATTGATCTCCGAGTATATACTAGGAGATCAATACAATGTATATAGATTTAAAGTTCATAAAGATCTGACGACTGATCGATAGGCAAAAGATGATTAATAATAACAATATTAATAATAATAAAGATAATCAGTCCATTTCACTAAAAAGAATGGATTTCTTATTATAGCAAATGATTTATCTGAAATAATAAAAATAAAAAAAATATTTCTTTAAATTCCTGTAAATTAAAATTGTTTAAAAAATATTATTGAAATAAAAAGATGAATAGTTAATAAATTTTAATTTAATTTTATAAATTTGTCAAAATGAAAGTTATTAGAATTAAAATATATATTGCCGGCAGTGGCGTAACTGGGGGGGGGGCATATGTCCCCGGGCGCCAAATTTAGGGGGCGCAAAATTAAGGAAGCCAATTTGGAACAAAAGAAGAATTAATATTTAAAGTTAAACTGTATTTTGTGTAAAAGTCAATAAATATTATTTATACGCTTATTAAAATCATTAAAACCTGTTTCGTTATTCGTCATTAATATTCTTTAAAAAAAAATTAAATTAAATATATATACATATATATATAAGAAAGGGGGCGCTAATTTCTCAGTTGCCCCAGGCGCAAGAACCTCACGGTACGCCACTGATTGCCGGTTATATTAAATTGGTGTGAGACGTGGGCGATAACTTTGAGGGACGAAAATACATTTAGAGTAATTGGATTGTTTGTAGAATTTTTGGATCAAAGAAGAATGAAATCACTTGGGGGTGGGTGAGAAAAGACTGGTGTGTTATTAGAGAATAGGAGATGGATTGTGGTGTTTCTTAAGAAAGAATCTGCAGGAGGATTTAAAATCAATATATATATATATATATATATATATATATATATATATATATATATACTATATATAATAACAAATAGAATGAGGGATTAAATGTTCATTATATTCCATATGACCGCCTAATTATTTTCCAAAATTATTTTAGTAATACTTAAATATATATATATATATATATATAAAACTCTGACCTTTATACGTTCTACGCAAGGACAACGCCTATCAAGTCGCTTATATCAATTAGATGTTCTATGATCAGTAGAACGGGTCCTATCAACCTTTACCTTGATTTTCTTGATCGGAGGCGCTATCAAGTAGCTTTCCCAATGTTGATCCCGGAGGCTGGGTTAACACCGTCCCATAGACCCCAGCTAGAGAAGTTCCCTTGCCAGACCCGGGACTTGAACCCTCGCTACTTCCCAGCCTCTGGCACATATATATATAAACTTTTGAATATTAATAATCCTGACTATATTATACATAAAAAAGGTATAACCAATTTTTCATTGAGTTTAATTTTTTTTTTAATCTAATCTTATTTATTTTTTTTAATCTAATTAATAACAAATGATGAGTTTTTTTTTTGCTTATTCTTTTGATGATGTTTATCGACTGATTTAATAATGTTAATGATAACATTATTAATAATAATCCTCTTCATCTCATCCTTAGATACCTATATAGGTATATATATATAGAAAAAGAAAAAAAAACAAAACTTTTAAAAAGAAAGACATGTATAAAAGTGTAAAATCAATTATAATATTTATATATAAATCAAAAAAAAAAAATAAAAATAATTAATAATTATTAGAGAATACAAAGAAGTCGGAAGAATTAGTAATATTATTTAAAAGATGAACCTAAAGAGGTTACAAGTGGGAGGGGATGAGAAGAGGATGATGATATTATATTAATAAATGCGAATGAGAAAAACACGAACTCACTCAGCATGGGGCATGATGCCTCTTCATGTCCGAAATTTTCAGACTAATGTAATCTCCAAAGCTCTCTTATTAATTAACGATGAATCAGAGAGATAAGTGCAATTTAGAAAAAGAAATATGCCATGTTATGGTAAGTAAAAAAAAAAAAAAAAAAAAATATGTTAGATAAAATGAAAGATATTCGTGAAGATTAAGCATATTATTTTTGATTAAACTATTCTTCCATTATTTATCTTTATTATTGTTTAATAAATAAAAATCGAAAATTGGTAAATTTTAACAAACATTGTACTCGATTACTTTTTATTTATGACCCTAAACGATAGGGTACCTACTTTATGAAATGAAATACAATGAATTTGATGTTTTATTTCTTCACTAATAATATGGACTCAAATAGGACTGGAAGACATTCAGTTTATAAAGATAATAATGAAGAGATCAAGGATTGATGAGCTTGATAACGCCGCTTCATCTCATAATTAGAATGGAATTATCTTGATAGGGATCAAGAACTTTCCACCCGAAACACAGGTGGTGGACCCATTAACATTAACATCACGACAAGAGCCTTTTGTTGCAATTTTTTTCTCTATCATTTTAAAGATAAAGATAAGAAAAGAAAACATGATTTGATTCATTTAGAAATAACAATACAATACAAATAACATTGGAAATCTATTGATAATATATATATATATATATATATGTATTTCATTGAAGTAATTTATAAAATTTATAGTAATTGAAAATATTTTTGATTTCAATTACTTGATTGGTAAAAATGTAGAAAAATTTCTAAACTTAAGTTCTACAATCATGAAGAACAATAATATTTGAGAAGAATTTATATCGAGGTTGGCTGTTATCATGCAGTTAAAGGGGCTTATTTCGTCAAAATTATTATCCAAGGGGATCAAAATTAAAATATATAAAATAATTATTTTGCCGGTTGTATATAGCTGTGAGGCATGGTCTATGACCCTGGGAGACGAGAGTAAATTTAGAGTATCTGAGAATAGGATTCTTCCCAGCATTTATAAACCAAAGAAAGATGAGGACACCCGGGAATAGCGGAGACTGCATAACAAGGAATTGCATGATCTCTATGCAGCCAAAGTGATAGATAGATAGATTTACCAGATTGTGAAAAGTAAATGAAGTAATAAGTGAATTGTGTGATATTTACAGAAATTAATATTAAGGGTAATAGATAATGAATAAATATTTTTTAAATGATTCCAAATGTTTCATGTTCTTTAAAAAATATTAATATTATCATAAATATTTATATATGTTATTACTTATATACTTACATATCTACAACAGGATAGTCTATGATGTGAATAGAAAAAAATTTATAATTTAATATTGTAATATACATTTTCTTAAACAATGACATTTTTTAAAATAATCGTACAATTAAAAAAACTCCATGATTCCCTATTTAAAAAAAAAATTAAAAAATACAATATTATTTTTGTTTTTTTTTAAATGAAGATTTAAAGCTGACTTTATTTAATATATTTGTAACGGGAGCAATTTATTTAATTTAATTTATTTAAATTATTATGTTTAAATTTAGGGAATCTGCCCTGACAATGCAAACCAAACCATTTTGGGATTCCCAAAATGCTTTTATGCTGTAATTCCAAATTTTATTCAGTAAACAATCCTAATTCAAGCCAAAGTGGTTTATTTGTATTATTTAACAATAAAAAGTTTTTTTTATATTATTTTCCATTCATTTATACTACTTAAATTATAATTAAAATAAATCCAAATCTAAAAACCTTAAATGTTAACTTATATTTAATTATCCATTCATTATCGTTTAATCATCAACAACCATTTAATATAATAGTACAATATTCTCTTTAATTTATTTAAATAAACAAACAAAACAACTATTTTTCATTTATTATAGATTATATATTTAGATAATTTTTCATAGCCCTATTTACCTACAAATATAGATACAATATTTAAGTATATTTACATACATTCAAATAAAATAGAATTGTAGATATACATTTTAATCTCAATAAATTTAATTGGATTCTTGAGTATCAATTTACCAATTTCAATTTAATAATATTTCTTTTACTTATTATTATTCAAAGTTTTGCAATGATTTTATTTTTTTCTCTTCGTCAATTGAGAATATTCTCACGGATATTTTTTTTTCCAAGTAGGTGTATTATAATTAGTTATCTAACACTTTTTTTTGGAGACATCCTCATGTTGGTTGATGATTTTTTTTTGTTTTTCGTTTACAAAATAACAAGAAAAAGAATAAAAATAGAAATAATTTGTTTGGATTTATCGTCACACATACAAATAAGAATGAGCCAAGACGACATCTTGATCAACGAAGGGAATGCTACTATCGCCTTGGTGGTCCAATCGGATTCTCTTACAACAACTTTTTGAACTTTCATTCTCAATTAGAAATAAAATAAAGAAAAAAAAACGGATGAAGAAAACGAAGAGCCAAACTGGCAAAGCTATTTTACGACAACTCTTGCAAGAAGTTACTAAGCCAGTCAAAGGATCGTCCAGGATTTTTATTGAGAAGTTAATCTTCACTACCAATAATATATATATATATATATATAGTATATATAAATGAGGATATATATATATATAGTATATATAAATGAGGATATATATTGCATTAGTCGAAAAGTTTGAAAATCAACTTTATCTCCCAAATGTTGTTGATCTGAGGCTAATAAACACAAAAAGAGAGAGTGAAGAAGAAAGAGAGATAATAGTTTTTGTTTTTATTAATTAAATTCAATTTCCGAATTGGAATCTTTAAGAAAAAAAAATCATTTTTAAAATTAGATAAAAGTTTTTAATAATCTCTATATTATTAATTAAATAGTATCAATTTTTAAATATTTCGAAAAATTTTAAAAATTGTATAAAATTTATTAATTAAAAGAATATACTATATATGTATATTTATTTATTGTTATAATTTAAAGAAAATATATTTAGAGTAGAAAGAGGGCTCGTTGATTTCAATAATCTCTGAGGTTCTAGAAAACCCAAACTTGTTCGCAGCAACCACATTCCTCTAAGCATCACTATCCTGAGCTACACTCATCCAAATCCTATTTTCTCCCATCTCACTCACATTTTTTATACAATGTCTATCCACCCATTACGTCTTTGGTCTTCCAAACGGATGTTTCCCAATCGGTCTCCTCGCCAATATATTTTTCGCTATTCTTTCCTCTCCCATTTTAGCCACATGTTCTGCTTAGTGCAACGTTCTTCATTTTATTACTATAACTTTATCTGAAGATGCATAGAGATGATGCAATACCTCGTTATACAGTAATCGCTATTCCTCTGAGATCTCACCTTTCTTTGGCCCATAAATGCTACGAAGAATACTATTTTAAAATACTCTAAATTATTTCAATAATAAAGAATATTATTTCATTTCACTCACTCTTTTTCTTTTATTGTTATATATACATTTTTTTATTCTTAATATAATATATATAAAATGTTAATCAACATAAAAATATTGATAAAAAATTTTGCATGAAAAATACTATACTAATAATTTATTTAATTTAAATTCAATTAAACAATAAATAATTAAATAAAATCATTATTAAAGTTGAATCACTGAACCATCAAACACTTCATCTTGAAATGAATTTCTTTAAAAAGAAAAAAAAAAGTAAAAATGAATTTTTATTAAATTTACATATTATCAATCAAATCCAAAACATTTAATTATATTAGAAGAAATAGGGTTACTTAATGAAGAGTTTTAGCGTGGTATGTAGGTATATATATGAATGATAGCTCTAAAAAGGAAGTTATACATGAAAACTAAAAGCTCCCAATGTTTTTAGTTGAATATGAAGCAATTCATCCATATAAACTTTGTCAGGCTTATAGAAAAATTATTTTATTCCTTCTAGTCCAGTGGTTCTTAAACTGTGGTCCGCGGACCCCTGGGGGTCCGCGAAGCCTTTACTGGGGGTCCGCGGTCCTCGGAAAAAAATCATCGTAAAAATATATACATATATAAATATTTAAAGTTCATTGTTTAACTATATCCTCCTAGAGAATTACGGCTATAATTTAATACTATTAATAATACTATTTTATTTTATTAAATTGATAATTATGTCAATTAATTTTTTGTGAATAAATAAACATATATAAAAAACTATATATAAAATTTGAATTTTCATCCATTCATTCATTTAAAATCATTTTTCGATTGTTCCTTTAAAATAACCCCTCTTAGGGGCTCGGAAGGGGAGGCATATAAGGGAATTTTCTTTCACTTTGTTATTGGGGAAAACCAGGGGAGGGGACAGTCTTACCCGGAAAAACCCAAATTGTCAGCGTCCACTCTGGGGTTTTAAACAGTTTTAAAGCAAATGTTAATTATAAGTTCATTTCTCAACGAGTTGTATCTTTAAATTATTTTTATTAATGTTAATTATAAGTTCATTTCTCAACGAGTTGTATCTTTAAATTATTTTTATTAATTTAATTAATTATAATTAAATTATAGCTAATAATAGTTTATTATAGCTAATAATTTTTTTTAATTTTTAGTGTAATTTGCATGATCATTATTTTATAAAAACACTAAACACATTTTGCAATTTCCCAGAAAGGCTGTTTTTGAGAGTAAGTATAAGTTAGTTTTATGAATAAAAAATATTTATTTTAATAATATTTTAGAATCAAATTACGAAATTAATAATATTTTAGAATCAAATTACGAAATTAATAATATTTTAGAATCAAATTACGAAATTAATAATATTTTAGAATCAAATTACGAAATATATTTATTATATAAATTAATATTCATTTAAAATGATATTAAATCATTTATTTAAAATGATTTAAAACATTTATTAAAATGATTTAAAACATTCATTTAAAATGATATTAAAACATTCATTTCAAATCATATTAAAACATAGCTAGTAAATAATAATTCGTTATATTTATATTATATTTATATTATATTTATATTATTGTAGTTCAATGTTAATAAATTACTCCATAAAATGGATCGTTGGCTACAAACTGGTTCAACACAGAAACGGAAAGAATCAGATGATGAGGCATCAACAGCAAACTCTACCAAGAAACGCAAAACTAGAAAATATTCGGATGATTATTTATCATTTGGATTTACTTATATTTGCAACAATGATGTGGAAAGACCAGTCTGCGTTCTATGTCAGGAAAGTTTATCCAATGAAAGTATGAAACCTGCTAATCTCAGACGTCATTTACAAACAAAGCACAGCGAGCATGTTAGTAAGTCTATCGAATTTTTTAAAATGAAAAAAGAAGAACTTAATTCAAGTCAGAAATTGATGGTAAAGACGGGATCTGGTGGTATGAGTAAGAAAGCAGTAATGGCATCATATGAAGTAGCTCTACTTATTGCTAAAGCAGGAAAGCCGCATAATATAGCAGAGCAATTAATTCTTCCTGCTACAAAAGTAATTACAAATATAATGTTAGGAACTAAAGCAGCAAACGATATAAATTTGATTTCATTATCAAATGATACGGTTAAGAATAGGATTGAAGACATGTCATGTAATATAAAAGAAGAATTAATATCGAGAGTGCGCAAAAGTCACTATTACTCATTACAATTGGATGAAAGTACTGATGTCACTAATAATGCCAATTTGTTAGCTTTCATTAGATATGAGTTTGAAAATCAAATACAAGAAGATGTATTGTTTTGTGATTCACTGCCTTCACGAACGACAGCTAATGACATATTTAACAGTTTGAATAATTTTATAACCGAAAATGAAATAGAGTGGCCAAAATGTGTTGGAATTTGCACTGATGGTGCTCGTGCAATGTCAGGTACAAGAACTGGATTGATTGCTCTTATTAAAAATGTTGCGCCTCAGGTTGTTTGGAATCATTGCTGCATTCACAGAGAATCATTAGCAGCCAAAAATATGTCACCAGATTTGAAAAGAACATTAGACGAAGTAGTTAAAATTGTCAATTTCATTAAGGCTCGTCCACTTAATTCCAGAGTTTTTAAAATTTTGTGTGAGGAAATGGGTAGTCAACATACACATTTATTATTACATACAGATGTACGTTGGTTGTCCCGCGGGAAAGTACTCATTCGCCTTTTTGAGCTTCGAGATGAAATACGATTGTTTTTAATAGATGCGCATTTTGAACTGACCGAATGTTTCAATGATTTTATCTGGTTAGCTAAGGTGGCTTACTTGACTGATATTTTTACAAAATTGAACGAACTTAATTTGAGCCTGCAAGGTACTGTTGTAAATATATTTAAAGTTGAAGATAAAATAGAAGCAATGATTAAAAAAATCGACTTGTGGTCGAAACGCATCCAGAACGGTGTATATGAGTCTTTTCCAACTCTCAATGATTTCATAGAAAGCTCCAGTGAAAAATTGCTTAATCAAACGCGTCAATTATTTGTTGAACATTTAATTACTTTGAAAAGCAACTTCAGGAAGTATTTTTCTACTCCTGATCCTTGCAATAACTGGATCAGAGATCCATTTAATATGGAAATTACAAATGCTAAACATTTATCTGCACCTGAACAAGATATTCTCGTGGAATTATCATGTGATACAACTTATAAACTAAAATTTAACAAAACTGAATTGAGCAACTTTTGGTTACTTCTCAGGTCAGATTATCCTGCGCTTGCAAATAAAGCACTTCAACACTTGATTCCATTCTGCACAACATATTTATGCGAACAAGCTTTTTCGGTACTATTTTATATTAAGTCTAAATATAGAAACAAATTAAATGTAGAGCCGGATCTTAGATTAAAAGTTTCCAATATTAAGCCAGATATTGAGATTCTTGTTTCAAGAAAACAACTGCATACATCTCATTAAATATGTAAGTTATATTTAATGAGATAGATGCAGTTATTTTTTAAAATATTTCTTATTTAATATTTTCTGAAAAAAATTATAAAATATTTATATGAATTTAATGTAAGTACCCATTATAATTTGTGAGATTTGTTGCTATTGTAATATATTGGAAATATATTATCTTGGTGTGATGTGTTGGAAATATATTATCTTAGTGTAATGGAAATATATTATATTTAATATATTGGAAATATATTATCTTAGTGTAATGGAAATATATTATAGAATATGTATAATATATTTAGAATATGTTGGAATAGATTATATAATATATAGAATAAGACGAAGGAAGGCCTTAGCTGGCATTCCTAGTAGAATGATAATTCCGTGAGAATAAAATATGATAATAGTTATATAAGTAAAGAAGGATTGTAGTGGGTGGGAGTGAGACGGAGGTATGTTGATAATGGATTATCGCTGGCCGCCCGTTCAAGGCTACTGGGGGGTAATGGAATTTGCATAGGTAGCGTCTGATTAAGTTAAGAAAGATTATAATAAGTGGAAGTGAGATGAACGATGACGGAGGGGTGAAAAGGGGGGCAGCGACAGGAAGGAGCCAGCCGGGGAATGCGAATCGTGTGGGAAGTTATGACTACCGTTGTACACACGCCTGCTCAAGGTGACGGGAAAGAAATAAGAAATGCGTGGGTGACATATGAACCGCGTGGGACATTCGTTCAAGGCTATGAGGCGAGACCATAATATGCAGATTTTTGCATTACAGAAAAGAGGGGGATGGGTGCCCAGTAAAGGAGGAGGGAATTGAGAGGAGAAGAGGAAGAAGAGGTAGAAAAACAAACAGCGCGGACAGGCCAGGGCAGTCAGAAAGTGAGAAAGTTACAAGGGTCGTAAGATGTGATACACGGAGGCCCCCCGGCAGGGGAAGAGAGGAGGTAGGATGGAAAGTGTACAGTGTATGATGTATTATAAGGGGATGAATTATTGTTGAGTGATTGTGAGTGTTTGTGTTAATATTTTTATCAAGTGTTAATATTTTTAGTTATATCCATAGTAAGTGTTCGGCCGACACGACAACTAATTGTAAGTCTAATACATGTATTTTAAATAAATTAAGTAAATTGTTTTCAAAAGATATCAATATCAAATTGAATAAAGTAATATACATTTGAATAAGTAACTTATAATTAAATTTTGTAAATTATAATTAAATGAATTTCTGATTTGAAATAAATTAAATGAAATGTTTTCAAAAGTTATCAATATCAAATTGAATAAAGTAATATACATTTGAATAAGTAACTTATAATTAAACTTTGTAAATTACAATTGAATGAATTCAGAATATGAAATAAATCAAATGAAATATTTGTAGATGAATTATAATTAAATGGATTAAAATAAAATTAATTAAATAAACAAGTTAAATTAAATAAATTGTATGTGAACAGATTAATGATTTAAATTCTATTTATATTTGTATCCTAATTAATTGAACAAAATAAATAGATTGTGTTTGAATATATTAATGATTTAAATTTGATTTATAATTGTATCCTAATTAATTGAACAAAATAAGTAGATTGTGTTTGAATATATTAATGATTTGAATTTGATTTATAATTGTATCCTAATTAAATGAACAAATTAAATAAATTATATTTTGACTGGATTAATAATTCGACCTTAGTTAATAATTGTATCTTGATTAGACAAATAAACTAACTTAAGCTAAAAGATGTTTTTTAATAATCAATTTGACCCGCTCGTCGCATACAGGTGGCATGATCTTGTTCCTTCCCTTCTAGTATTATGTACAAGTAAATGCTCGGCTTTAAAGTAAGTACTCGGCCCAATATTACACTATGACAATGTTTGTATTTTCTTTCTTCAATATTATAATTTCTAATAAAATGTGTTCTACAATATGCAAAAAAATCGTTATTCACCAATCACTGTTAGAGATATTCATCATATATCCTTGTCCTTATGAGATCGTAAGCCAGAAATTAATTAATAAAATGACGTAAAGTACCTAAAGTTGTGATGGGGGTCCGTCAAAAAAATTTTTTTCAAGTGGGGGTCCGTGGAGTACATAAGTTTAAGAACCTATGTTCTAGTCCATTGGAAAAATGTTATTTTATAAAAAAATTTTATATTTATATTATTTTATTCTTTTAAATGCAATTTGAATTTGATAAATTTATTTAATATAACAAGAGAAATAGAATAAATGAAGTTATACGAAAATTTACAAATTGAATTAATCAAAAAATATATTAATCTTCTAAAATTGCTTTTATGCATTTATGTTAAGTAAATATTATTATTGAATAATAATTATTATATTATATTTATAAATAAATAATTCTTATTAGTTTGAGATTTTATAAATGTATATAGGATATTGTTTGTACTCATATCACAGACCATCCGTATCAGACCTGGACACTCAATGTTATTTTTTGAAACAATATTTTTAGCGCCATCATGCGGCGTGCACACTGCAAAATCGGGTTTGTGTGTGTGTGTAAAAACACTGTTTCAGAAGACTCATAAGACTGTCCCCCACCTGACTCATATTTTCTTCAAAAAAAAGGTCAATGCTTTGTTTAATATTCTCTCCGGGACATATATAAAAAAGGTTACTTCCTCTTTGCCATTTGAGGGGAAATCTATCCCTCTTTCATTGGCAACAAACCTGATTAATAAGAATTCATCATTAATTTCAATGCTATAAAATATTCTTAATTACTTTCAAAATGAAAATCTATCCTGAAATCAATATTTATGCTTCAGAATCCGTCGAAAACAAATTAATCGGAGCAATACAAAAGGAGTTAGTTACTAAAAGTAATTAATCGCTAATTAATTAATTAATAATTAAATTATATTAAATTATATTTCTTCTATACCTTCAAGAGATCGATTGAAATATCTATAAAAATTTTAAAAAATGTATCTCAATCTAAAGATGATGAAAAATCGATTTCAATTTGTCAAAAGAGCGAACCGACAGACAGAGAGACAGACGCCAAGTGAAGTTGAGAACAACGTTATAATTATAAAATAGCTTTCCCTCTCACTCTTTCAAGCAATCTTGATTTCATTAAATTTTTCCAAGAAAGTAGAAAAAAAATATACTTCTGATGGTCAAGTGAATTTAGAGTTTATTTTAAATGATGTATATATATATACATTCGTGTGATACTTTAAAATGTATGATCATTATTTTTAATCTTCACGAAGTGGTTGGTATTGAATTATTAGTACTAGAGACAAGTGCAATTGCTTCCTTTAAAAACTAATTAAAATTTAAAGCCAACAGATAGTAAATCATTGAAGTAATGACAGGAATGGAATCTAAACCGGCAGGGACGCAGCCTTCTTTTCTCTCTTTTTTTTCAAAAGAAAGTAAAGAATTATTGGAGGGCAGAAAAAGAAAATCAATCAAATTGGAAATGGAAAATTCCTAACAATAAAGAGTAAATAAATGAAAGAATATAAAAAAACGGATTTATTCTACTTTTTTACATTGTATATATCATTCGCTTAAAAAAGATCTCTATTTAATTAAAAAAATGATCATATAAGTACTTTATTTGTATTAATCAGTCAGAGATGGGAAAAAATTTATGAATTCTTTATATAAGCTTAAATTTGATTTTTTTGTTTAAATTTTGTTTGAGATGTTAAATTTGAAAAATTAAGATAAATTAATTTAAATAAAAGTAATGTAAAATTTGTTTATTAGTGTAACAATATAATCAAATTTTTTTATTTATTCCTATTTTTAATAGAAGTGAAAATTAAATGGAAAATATAATTAATACTAAATTTAATAATTTTTTTTTTTTTGGTTCAAAATGGGGAAATGATCTTTTTTGTCTATTTTAAGGTAAAATGCATATATGTAAATATGAATATATGTTTATAAATAAGGTGATTTGCCATTAAACATTTACAGTGAATTTTACAACAATTTCTGTATTATACTTTTAATAAAATATTATTTTATTGAAAAAAATAGAAAGAAAACTAATAGATTAAAAGTTCGTAATATAGATAAAAGTAGGATTATAGGTATATTTCCATATATAGGTATAAAAAATTAAAAAAAAGAAAAATTATTTATTTATTTTACGTTTTCTTTTGCTCTCTTGAAACTCTAATCTTCCTTCAAGTGAAGTTTATTGGCCATAAAAAGGAAACGAAAGAAACGATGAAAAAAAAAGAAAAAATTTGAATAAAACCACTTCCAAAAGGTTATTAATATTTTTTATAGTTTTGGAGATTTTATCATCAATAATAATCAGGAGTAAAAGAAAAGAGAAAAAGAAATTTAAAAAAATAAAATGAAAAATGATTAATTAATTTCAAGAATTTTCAAAATTGGTTTAATTTTTTGAATATATTAGTATATATTCATATAGATTAATTATACATGTTAATCCTTACTTATTAAAAAAAAAATAATTTAATATAAATTTTGTTTTAGAATTCATTAATGCATTCAAGAAAATATATGTTATATATTCTTAACTATAATTTAGTAATTTTAACTATACATTTTATAAGTCTAATTGTCAGATTAATTATTAGATGCATTAATATTTTTTTATGAAGTTTCTAGTAAATAAAATTTATTCATAATTTAATACACAAGTATATTCAAACAACGATTTGTCTGAATAGATTCAATATTAAATAGCAGTAAGGCAGGTTGCATAAGTAAACGGCGCATTGCTTTTTAAATATAAATATTTGGTTATAAATAATAATTATTTCATTCTGATTGTAGAATAAACATCACGCATTGTGTTTTTTTTTCTCTTGAATGAGATTGTAAGATGACATGAATCGAGGACGTTCATGACATTAAAACAATGTTTGAAAAGAAAAAAAAAAACAATTCAGTAACAAGATATTTTTTCATTCTTTGTGCAAATTGATTGTAATTATATGAGTAGTAAATGGATTGTAAATGACATTCGTTTTATTAATCGATTCTTTTGAACTCTGTTTGTTTTCTTGGTTATGTAAACAGATTATGCTGAGTCAGGTGTACTTTGATAAAGATTCTCAATAAAGAAATAAAATAAAAAAAAACACAAAAAAAAATCACGAGATGGCAAATCAGCAAAGTGGACGGGGGGAGGATGAATAATGGTGAGGGTCAAAATACGCCGGTATGTAGGGCGATTCATTTTCTCCGGGACTTCGCCACTGACTTTGTGTTAGTTTACCAACCGGTTTATTGGATCAACTGATTCTTTTTCATCCTATATATATATATATATATATATATATATGAGATTTAAAAAGCATCTCTCAATTGCGTCATCGTTCTCTGAGCTCAATGAACCAATCACCACTGATTTTTTGGATTTCTTTTTTTTTTTTTTGTTTTAAATCCTGATTACGTTTAGTCTAAGACTCTTCCACACTTGTTTTTTTCCCTTTCAACCTCGTTACATTTTTGTTATGACTTGAGTACATAAATATAATGAACTGTTTTAAAATATCTCTAGATAATTTGTCTTTTCTTTTTATGTACTTTTGTATTCAATTCACCTTGAAGAGAGATTAAAATAAAACAACCGACCGAAAAATTATTATTTAAATATTAAAACATCTAAATTTTCTGGTCACTATCCTGAGAGTTTTATTAATGACATGCTTCATATAAAGAATAACTTAGAATTGTCTATTAGTTTAAATATATATGTATATACAGTGATGGAAATAAGAGAACGCCAGTGTAGCTAGCGCAACGCCTTTCTCTACAATATTAATATGGGAATTAAAAATAAAGAAATTAATTTTTAATAACATAAAAACATAAAACTGTCAATCATTTAAAATTAAATTGGTATTAAAAATTAATTTCTTTAATTTTGATTCGCATATTAATGTTTTAGAGAAAGGCTTTGGTGTTCTCTTTATTCCGTCATTATACGAGGGCAGGTCAATAAGTCCGTTACTTTGAATGAAACAGAGGTTTTTGCATAAAAATGATTTTATTTTTCGACGTAATCTCTTTTGAGCTCTATACACTTCGTCCAACGTTTCTCCAATTTCAAAAAAATAATTCCAAAAATAATATTTGTCGAAGACATCAAAATAGGTATTTTTTTGTGAGATGATTTCATCGTTGAAGTCATTTCTTCAGGTTTGAAAACAAGGTCTAGCTACACGGGGCTAACTCCGGAGAATAGGGCGGATGAGAGACCATATCATTTCACATTTTTCCATTTTCTTCTCAAATCACGAGGTAGTCTCCTAATAATGGAGGTCAATCAAAAGCTAAAGGGCCCAGCTGCTTCAAATTTCGACAGGAGACAGCTGATGTAGTCCTAGGGGTGTCATCTCCTGAAATAAATCTCCATTCGTTGAATCAACATTAAATGAATCAATAAATAAAGTAATTCAATTAAAATAAAATAAAATTAATTAAATAAATTGAAAATGTTAAAAGATTAAAAGAATAATAAATGAATGACAGTAAAATAAATTTAAAATTAAAACAATTGATTGATTTGAGAAGTAAATTTATTTATGAACCCCCTGAGCTGATTTTGTTTCGTATCATTGACTTGAACTTACGACTTTCCACTTGTCGAATCGATGTTCTTGACTTCCGGTTGCTAGTCTCCATTGCTTTTCCGACTTGTCCAATTACTTAACACCGGAATAGATTACTGGCAACTGAATAACTTTTTGTTGTTTATTTTTTTTTTGTCCTCTGAAAGTGTACTCTTGAAGTAGACTTTGACTTATTCTGGTAAAGAGACTATTTTTTTTTATTTTGTTTTCCCATTAACTTTAAAAGTTTTTATTAAAAGTTACTCCTGAAAACAGATTTAAGAAATTAATTATTTTCAATTAACAAAATAGTCATTAAATTAAATTTAAAATAAAATAATTATAATTATAATTAAAATTTATTTTAAAAAAAAATATTTAGGTTTGTCAATGTAAAAGTTTATCTCATAGAATCAAATAATTAATTAATTATTATTTTGTATGAATTGTGTAAATCTCTTGCTATCAATTCAATACAAGTGGAAAAGATAGACCCTGAGGATTACGCAGAGCTTTTAAAGAGAAATTATTAATTATTGAACTCGAGTATTCAATGTCGTAGACTGTCGTGCTAACCACTAAACCACTGAAGAGTTAATTATTATTATTATTATTATTATTTATTAATAATTTCTATATTTATACTATTACTAATATAAATAGAAATTTATAAAATAATTATTATTATTTTTTTCTTATAATATATTATACAATGTTTATAAGTTTAATTTTTATTCTCTTTCCCTCCATTTCACTTTATTAAGAAATTTAGAACAAGTCGAATATGAAATGAAACTCTTTTAAAATTTGGAAATATCAAAAGATTTGTATATATAATTGGACATTTATGACGATTATGAACTGAAGTGATTGATTTTTTCATTACATTCTGAATGAGTAGGTATACCTATACTGGTAAAGAAATCACTACTTCTACTTATAAGTTTGTAAATCATTGATATATTAGTGATTTAGTAATCTTTATAAATTATATCGTTAATTGAACAAAAAGGTGTTCTTAACATTTATCATGGTAATTAATTTTATTAAGATAAATTAATAGTAATGTATTACGTTTAGAAGATTGAAGCGATCCGCATCGAAAATGAAAAGTATGGTCATTCCTCATTTGGATTGTGTCTAATTAAACTTGTATTTTTTTTTTGAGTCCAGTTTGGTAGAGAAGGTTGGAGAAATAGATTTATTTATCAAAGTCTCCAGATGGAATGAAAATTGCATATTTGCTTGTTTTTTTTTATAATGTTGCAAATACAAATAACTAGAAAAAAAAGAAACAAATTAAATTCATGGGTAAATTTGTATTAGCCTTGAAATGTTCATGTCTAATAAGTTAAATGGATTGCAACAAAATCGTAAAGGTAGCTGACCTGTGCAATTCGTGATGCATTCATCTTCCTCCCTCTCTCTCTCTATCTCATTCTCCTCTTCATCAATTCTAATCATTATAATTAAAATGCTAGAATTATGGTATTTGGAAAAACTAAAAATATTATAGTATGATTTTATATATATATATATATATATATATATATATATATATATATATATATATATAATTTAATTTTATTAATAAGTTAAATAAAAACAAATTATAATTTCTAATAAATTCTAAAGAAATTTTATTATTACACATAATTTCAAAATGAAATGGTTCATTAGAACACCTGGTGTTAAAAATTATATTATTTTATTATGTATTGTTAGATTATTTATCCTTTATACTTTTATATTTTTATTTTAATATTAGTAGTTATTTTAAAAAATTGTTTTTTTATATCAACATATAAATTAAATACACTCTTCAGTGGTTTAGTGGTTAGCACGACAGTCAACCACACTGAAGACTCGAGTTTGGGCCTAGGGATATTCAATAATTGATAATTTCTATCCGCAAATTATAATAATTGTATATTTATAAATAATGTATGTAATTATATAAAAACGATTAAAACAAATTTTTCTTAAATCTAATTACTATAAATTAAAATTAATAAAATATTTTGTATTGTATATTAGATTTCAGAAAAACTTAGGTGCATTTTTTTTAATAAGCTTTTTATTAATGTATTAATTTAAAAAACTCTGACGAAAAAAAACAAGCATCGAAATTGCTCTCTAATATTATTCAAAAATTTTTTTTTTTTATTTAGTGCTAATATTTCTTCTTTTTCAATAGTAATTGCAAGTCGAATTCAATTAAATAACCTTTTTCCCAGTTTACCAAGCAATCGGTAACGATAATATATTTATTTATTACCAAACGTAGGTAATACTTTATACCCCGGAGTGTTCAAGAATGAGAAAGAGAGAGAGAGAGAGAAGAAAATCTGTTTCCCCATTAAATAAAAAAATAAATAAATAAATAAATAAAAAAAAAAATAAAAAAAAAAAAATAAAATAAGACAAAACTAGAATTGGACCTGTAGATTATGATCAGATATCAAAGCCGAGCGGCCGCCTTTTCGCTTACGTAAAAACCGAAGCGATTATCAGCGCTATTGTTTATGAACTTGAAGTATCTTCCAAAGCGATTTATGGATTTGAACATCGAGTTATCTTCAGGTTATCAAAAAATATACTTAACAATGTTGTAGAGTGGAATGTTGACCGCTTGGTATTGTCCTAGAAACGGTCCAAACTATTAAATTATATAGACCACACCCCATCTGATTTTATATAACTTCAATTATATATATATATATATATAAAGATTAAGATACGCAGGAGATTATTCCACTAATCAGAATTGAAATAAAAACCGGCTACAAAACTACATTCACAAATGATTCAAATTATTATTCAATTTTCATTAGATGGTACAAAAACGAATCCACTCGAAATTTATCTTCTGTCATTATCATTGCAAGATGGATGAGATGTCTGTAACAACGAAATCTTTTCATTTTTCTAAACAAGTCATGAATATTTAATGAACTTTTGTTGACACTCTAAAAGCCGTCATTTTCGTTTCAATCCCTCTATTCTTCTCCTTGGTCTAGTTTTTTTTTCATCTCTCACTCACACTCCTCTTTTTCCACTCCAGCCACAGATGGTTGACTCTTGCTAATCCATTTTGTTCTTCTTATGGTTACAAATAAAATGTGACAATAGGATTGGTCCATTTTTCAAATGGAAATGATACGCGACAAATTAGTATTCTGGGAGAGTGATGTGAAAAGAAATAGTAGTTGCTACTCTCACTCATAAAAGGATAAATTCTTAATATATATATAACATCTTAATGAACGAGAATAAAATAATTTAATAAATAAATTGATTGGGCTTTCGGTGAAAGAAGAATGTTAAACATGTTCAATAAAAAAAGAAAATATATATATTATTCTTTTCAACATGATACAATTATAAATTAATACAATTACTTTATACACTGTTCATATGGAATGGTTATTTAATTATTCTTTGTCAGTAAAAGATTTATTCTTTGATTTATATAGATAATATAAAAATCATTATTTAGATGAAGATTTAAATGAATTATGATTAATCATAATTGTTTCTTATTTTAAAATTGTCTAATATCAACAATAAATAGATTTCTTGCGGAAATTTTATCACAAATAAAATTATTGATATATATATATATATATATATATATAATATATGTAAATTAGTTATATTTTCTTTTTTATATTTATTAAGAAACCCAAAAATAAATGCATACAATTTTTTTTACCTCCATACTTTCTCGAACCTGCTCCCTATAACCTATAAGTTCAAATGTTATCGAAATATTAGAGAGGGAACAAAATTTTATACGCTTTTTATTAATTTCACTTTTCTGTCTATCTGTAATGTTCAAAATTTGTAATTGGATTTTAACACACTTCTAGAAGAGTGATTTCGATCAAATTTGATGAAGATTTAAATGGATTTTTTAAAAATACAGATTTTTAAAATGTGCGATTTTAAATGATTGATGTTGATACAATGTTATATTTATATTTATGTTTACAATTATTTTATATTTTATATTTTATATACATTTTCTATTCAATGTGCTTGTGTAGTTCTGGAATTCCGAAAAGAACTCAGTGCAGCTTAGTACACAGCAGTATACCGATCTCTTAATAAGTGACTTGCCTAATCAATGTCATCTAGAAAAGCTCTAAAAACTTCGCAATATAAAAAACTAAAAACTTGAAAATAAATTAATAAAAAAAAAAATTTTTAATATACCTGCTTTTTAATTAAATATGCCATAATAAATAGAAAATAAAATATTAATTAAACCTTCAATCCTTTACATACAACAAAAAAGCATGGGACGCATATAATAATATTAAATTATTTATCTATTACTTATGTCATATGAGCCCACGCTTTTTTTGTGCATATGTAAAGGATAATATTCAAGGTTTAGTTTATATTAATATTATTATTTGCCAGTACTTTGTAAGAGCATCATATTTTTTTTTTTTGTTTTTTTTATAGTAATGTTCCTCAAATAATATTTTTAAACCTTATGTCTTAAGTTTTTGATTTTCTACCTTCTACTTTACTCTTTAAGAGATTTTCTATAACTAAGCAAAATGAACATAATAAATTTTCATTACATTTATATATATAATTTTCGATATTAAAAAAAGAAACATTACCCTAGATTTTCATTTTTCTTTATTTTTTTATTTAGTTTTTTAATATGTTTTTCTTATTTCATGTGTGTGGATCGTTTTGGTTTTAATACCCTCTTAAACCGTTAACGAAATCATTTAAATGGGGATGTTGTTCTGAAGTTTTTTTTTTGTAGCCTCTTCCCTCCATTCAATTATCCAAGCCGTCCTAGACACCCTCAACGTCCCATTTGGATGGCTATCTTCCAAATTGCAAATACAATTCTCTTTCTTTTCGTTTTTTCTATTCCTATTACACTATAGTTCTTATTTCCCTCCCTCAAATTCATTACGTTGCAATTGTTCTTAAAAATCACTTTTGTTTTTTTTTGTTCATCAAGACATAATTAATAAATTACTGTTGTATTAGTTTTTTTTCTTCTGTTGTTTTATTGCAAACTTTAATGATAATAAAGGTTAATGATCGCTTAAATTTCAAAGTTAGATTTGAATAACAGAAAGTTTTACGTAACCTCGCCTGGAGCATCGTTCTTGATTAATGAATCCCCACCAACGCGGACATGATAACGGAGATGCGTTTCTATCTTACAATTAATTTTCCCTTAAACAATTAATATCGTGCAGTGGCGATCGCTTTATAACAACCAATTGGATGAATCGAAGAGGATATTTCATTTATAATCGATTAGGTCAAGTTTTCGAAAGGCGTGGAATAATAATATTAGGGCACCATTTATGGTTAAAGTGAACGTTGCAATATTTTTTTTTTTTTGAGGAAAAAAAAAACATGTCCAACGAGTCAATTTAAAATCTTAATTGCATTAATAAATAATCATAAATCTTAGTATTCTTGTAGATTTTTTCGGTAATCAATTTAAAAAGCATACCTATATACTTATACTCCGTGTTATTTTAAATATTTATATTAATTTTTGAATATATCTTTTGTAATTAGAAATTTCTATATATAGATAAATCTATCTATCTATTCTATATTGTATTAAAACATGTTAATTAATTAAATGGGTTGTTTGATCAATGATGCTTGTCGGTTAATCAAGTCGACTTATTATTCTTCCATCAGGAATGGTATTCGTTTAGGTTTTAATCATTTTGCTAGACTTGCTTTCCTTAATGGTGTCTGGCTGGTAGACGAACCAACAACCAAATATAAACTTTCAATAGCCATTAGCTATCAGTAGTCATAGAGAGTGGCGAATATAAAGATTCAGATAAAACTCAATTTGGAATATCTTCTAACTTTATTTGAAAAAAAAAAGTTTTCTCTTGCCATTTTTACTGAAAATAGATAAAAATATCATGAATACTTAAATACCATTTTACTTTTTTTTTTTTTTTTTTTTTTTTGTTGTCATCCATTAAGAATTTCTGATTGAGAGTAATTTAAAAGAATTATTTAATGTATTAATTGGTGAGAAAAAGAAAGGATTAAAATTTTACAAGAAAAGACATTAAGTTAAAACAATTTACAGGGATATTACTAATAAAAAAGCGAGGTAAACAAGTATCTAAAATTAGTATACGATTGGGCGCATCGTACAAAGGGGCGCCTTCATCCTTGAAAAATACAATTATGATAAATGAAAAATACAAAAATTGAAAATGTGAATATATACCTAAATAATAAATAATACACTAATATACCAGGGTGGTCTGAAAAGTTTCCGACCTGGCCAAGAAAAACGATGTTTTTCAATTTTTTTTTTGCTATATTTTTCAACATAATCTCCATCAACACTGATACATTCTAATTAATTTAATTAATTTAATTAATCAATAAATTATTTAATTAATTAATTGAATTTGATTTAATTTAATTTAAGTCTCATCAACAGTTATGAATCGACGCAAAAATTCGTTTGGATTACGCCTACAGCGCCAAATTGTCGTTAGAAATGGTTTTTCGAAGCAATTTTTGGCCTAACGTTAGGAAATGCGGCACCCACGTTGCACACAGCTTTCCATATTCAAATGGTTTTGCAAAATATTTAGCACACGTTCAGCTGACATCGTACAGGTCTCAATTATCTTGAATTTTGAAAAATAAAACAAAAAAAAATTGAAAAAAATTGTTTTTCTTGGTCAGGTCGGAAACTTTTCAGACCACCCTCGTATATAGAAGAAATTGAAAAATATTATTTCAATTTAATTTTCAAAGAATTTATTTATTTTTTATAAAAAAAAAAAGAAATGTTAAATAATAAATAACATTTCATCATATATAATAATTAAAAAAATTTAGAATTAAAATGTAATTTATCAAAATATAAAAAAACAGATTTAATTATAATTAATTAATAATTAAAAAAAATAAAAGCAAATAATAATGAAAAATCATTTTGTATGAAATATTAATGAATTTTTCCTTTAATGAAAAGAGAGAGAAGTTTATCTTTTATTAAATCGGTTATTAATTAATCAATCTACCCTTTTTTTGGTTTCATCGAATTGATTCTTCGTGATTAAACTCGATCGAAATGATCCCTCTCCCCTCCCTCCCTCTTATTATCTTGGCATTGTAAATACTTAATAGATTATTGATAGTAAATTAAATCCATCCATGACAGAAATGCATTTTTCATACCCACATATGTTAATTATACTTTAAAAAAATTAATGGCGAGCAGATATAATCATTCGATTGTAATTAGTCAAGATAGGAAATATCTCATTGTAATTAAAGACTAAATTATGTGAAGTTAATGGATGGAAGGAGATTAGATCTTTAATTCATAAGAGTGGAATCAGAGAAAGTGGTGCACGGGTCTAATGGATTTAAAGATATTCAACCAACCACACATGTATAGAGGACAAGGACCCCTACTTAATCATATGGCAAATGTAAATTTTCATATATAAAATAAATAAAAAAAATAAAAATAAAATAAGAATATTAAATACCTTTACTTAAAAAACGTAGAACATTGCTCAGGTATAATACTATTTCAACCCTTGTTCGTGAAATTTGTTAAATTTATTAAATTTAAATTGTAAAATTAGATATGAGAAATGTTCTTAGATTGAAATTGATATTTTTTAATAATTACCTATATAATAATAAATATATATTAGGTGCTTGCATTCTGATAATTTTTTTCATTTTAAAAAGGCATTTATTCAGAAAAATTGGAACAATATATTTTAATCAAAATATTTGTCATCATTTTCTACATCTTTTATCCATCTTTCTTGCTATACCGTGTCGAAACAACGATGTTGGTTTGGCAGCGATCTATTCATCGATCCATTTTTGCACTTCTTCATTTCGAAACCATGTGCCAGCCAAGTCATGATGCTTCGATCTAAATAAGTGATAACCAGAAGTCACTATGTTTGGTGAGTTAGCTGGATGTGGCTGAACATTCGATTTGAGATGCAACAGTGTATCTTGCTGATCCCATCATATGCACAGCAAAAATTTATGGCTATGAATATTCCGTTACGATTTCGATCTGAATGGCACTCTTAGACTAACAACTCATTAGTTTTTGAGCTTGTTATAGTCGATTCACTTTTCATCGCCAGTCACAATACACCACAGAAAACTTTTCTCTTTTTGACTGGCAAGGATTGAAACCGCGATGTTGAAACGGTCCGAGGCATTTTTAGTCAATTCGTATGGTAGCCATTTTCCCTCCTTTGAAATTTTTCTCATTGCATGTAATCGTCTCGAAACAGTTGATTTATCAACTGCTAAGCTATCTGAACGTTCTAGGAGAGTTTGAGCTGGGTTCTCGTCCAATAAGTCTTGCAATTCATTGTCTTCGAACTTTTTTAGTCTTCTAGGCTGTCTTTTGTCAGTGACATCAAAATCACTACTTAAACCAAAACCGTCAATTGGGTAATGACAGATCAGCATCACCATAAGTTTCTAAAAGTTTCTAAAAGTATTATATAATATATATATATATATATATATATATATATTTCAAAAAAAGAAGAAATGTATAGGGTAAATCTCAAAGTTATAAATTGCAAATTAATTTAATTATTTTAGATTTAAAGATTGTACTGACAGCTCTCGTTGAAACATTGTATCTATTATTAGAAAATATTTTGTTTTTAACAATTTGTTCAATTTATAATTGTAAAAAAATTTAATAATAAAATCAATTGGTTAAAGGTAGATTATTAAAAATACACGGTTTTAAGTTTCAAGAAAAATTAATAATATTAAATTTAATGATAATTTCGACAACTACGTCATCATATATAAGATAAATTATTTTATAATGTATTTAATGAAAATTTAAATTCATGCATAAGCAAAGGATACGTTAGAATATAAAAAATATGAGTATAATAAATAAATTATGCTCGTAGATTAATATTAGATTACTTATTACCTTCGTTTAATTAAACATTTATATATGAAAGATAGATAGATAATTTGAATAGTCCAGGTATAATAAACAATTATTAATTTATATTATGAATAGATAAAAGGAATTGTAAAATGCATAAATCATTCATTCTATTTTGTCGGTAGCTAATAAGCTGAGGGATGATCCATAAACCCAGAGAGAGAGAGAGACCCAGCTGATCTACCCTCACTGGTTTCATTTTAGAAATCTCCCAAGTAGTTCATTGGTTTTAATAGATTTATAATCCCGTATCTAATATCATCACCAAATATGGTCGTATTAACCTTCTCAAGGCCAGGGCGATTTGCATATTTAGACAATCGTAAATTTGAATATTAATCGATTGGAATGAATATGAAAACAAAAGAAAACTTAACATACAACCTAATGACTAGAGAAATTCATCTGGTTTTAATGTGAATTTCAAAATGATTTTATTTTTTTTTTTATTCAGTTCTTTTTTTATTTTAAGAGAGGGGATTTTAATATCTATAATAACACCCTCAATAATATTAAGTCCATATAATTATAGTAGTATATTAAAAGATAATAAATAAATTTAATAAATATAATTGATGAAATGAATGAATTCGGCCGTAGGCATAACAAAAAAAAACAGATTAATTTCAAATTGAAACATTCGGAGTGGACAATTATGATACAAGTAGAATTGATATATTAATGGTGTAACTACTGAAATGCACGTATGAAATTAACAATTCAACTACATAATATAAGGTGCTTGAATAAGTTCTGGCTGTTTTCTAACAGATGACGTTACCAGTAATATAAGTGGATGATATTTCTGAAACGAACGCATTTCCAGGAAATACTGTTCGTATTCTTGAACGCCAGTGTGTTTCTGTTTGCCACAGTGTCAACCACATTTTGTTCTGATTGCTTAAATATGTCGAGTTTTGTGCCACGAAAAGAGTATTTGCGGGAAATTCTATTGCATTATTTTATACAGAAGAAATCAGCAGCTGAAGCACACCGAATTCTTGTTAAGACGTATGGGGAACATGCTCTGTCGGAAACGACTTGCAGAGACTGGTTTCGACGGTTCAAAAATGACGATTTTGATCTTCAAGATAAAGAACGTTCTGGCGCACCGAAGAAGTTTAAAGACGAAGAATTGGAGGGATGGGAAAAAGTAGTGTCTTGTGATGTGCTGTACTTTGAGTGACGTGTTGTTCACCACACTGTGTAAATAAAGCATTGATTTTCACAAAAAAAAAAACAGCGAGAACTTATCCAAGCACCTTATAATTTCAAACGAACAAATGTTTCAAAAATTGAAATTATTATTTTTCAATTAAATATTTATTCTTTAAATTTAATTTCAAATTTTAAATATGAAAATATGATATTTCAATTGTTCAATTATTGTTCTAAATTTCACTAATTAGTTATATTTATCGGTTTGTATTATTTGTTGTTGTTTTTTGTTCCTAAAATTGAATTAATATACGATAAATTAAACTTATCTGATCAATACATATTCTACTGTTGAAATTAATTGTATTACCAAGCATTAGTATATATATATATATATATATATATATATATATTTGTATTAGAAAGAAGTATCATCCGATTTGTGTGGTGTATACCACCACACACTCTGATCTCTGTAATTTATAATTCGAAAGTTATCGGCCTACATATTAGCTAGGCTGAGTTTAGTCATTAATCACTCAATCAATCCGATATCGGCACATACGCTTGTACAATCATTGATTTCAAATTAGTAAAAATGTACAAGAGATGAAATCGAGAGTGCTATTTGATAAATTTCCATTCTCCATTTGTATCAATTGACCACGAATGTAAATGGAGGGAAGAGAAATAAGAGAATCCAAGAGATAAATAAATTCGATCATCGATTCATTATTATAATTTTGTTAAATAAATAAATAAATAAATAAATTTTAAACTTTACTCAATATTATAATTGAATTTCAATGACGAATAGAGATTTGGAAGAAGAGAGATGGGAGAGGTGAAATAAAAATAATTATTAAGTAATTAGGAAGTTAATTAGCAACTAATCAATGTTTTTTAAGTTTATTAGTTTTGACAAATTTAGAAACTAAAAAAATGGTTTATTTTACTATTAAGAATAATAGCTAATAATAAATTAAATGACAAATTTTTCATTACATTTATTTATATTTTTTAGGAGAGCCAATCCCCTATTCCCATGATTTAAGTTGAATTAATTTAATTATTATATTTTATAAGAGAGATGGGAGAGGTGAAATAAAAAAAAATTATTAAGTAATTAGGTAGTTAATTAGCACCTAATCAATGTTTTTTAAGTTTATTAGTTTTGACAAATTTAGAACCTAAAAAATGGTTTATTATACTATTAAGAATAATAGCTTATAATAAATTAAATGACAAATTTTTCATTACATTTATTTATATTTTTTAGGAGAGCCAATCCCCTATTCCCATGATTTAAGTTGAATTAATTTAATTATTATATTTTAAATTTATTTCTTGTTTTTTTTTTTTTCATTTTGTTAAAGTATATTAAAGTTGGTAACCCTGCACCTTCTTACCTGTATATATATTTATAGTATGACCTTAGAGTAAATATTCACCTTGTATTAAAAACACATTCAAACTCGAACAGTGCATTTTCATTAAACACATTTAAAACTCCAACAGGTTATGGGCTCAGGTGAACACTGCGGGTAATTGGGTGATAATTGGAAATATTTTTTAATCTTAAAAGGATTTTTTTAAAAAATGGAATTTCTTAAAATTGAACCACTACACCGACACAACTATGATACCTGGAAGATTCAGATGGAAGCCATCCTAGTAAAAAATGGATATTGGAACATAGTCTCCGGAAACCAAAAAAGGTCAAATATTGATGAAAAAGATACGAAAGGGATTGAAAAATGGGATCTCCTGGACCAAAAAGCTAAGTCTGATCTAATTTTATCAATAACACCTAGAGAATTAAGGATAGTTAAAAATTTAAATAGCTCAAGTGAAATATGGAATAAATTAAAGGAAACCTTTGAAAGTAAAGGTCCAGCCAAAAAGGCTTATTTGTTAAAGAAACTAATTTTAAGTAAAATGAATATAAGTGATAATATGGATGACTATTTAAATACATTTTGTGAAATTATAGAAAAATTAAAAGATATTGAATTTATAATAAATGATGAACTATTATGTATAATATTATTATATAGTCTACCAGACGAATATGAAAATTTTAGATGTGCTATAGAAACAAGGGACACTTTGCCATCTTTAGATAATTTAAAAATAAAATTATTGGAAGAGTTTGAATGTCGGGGAAGTCAAGGCGATTCCTCAAATCAAAGTAACTTTATTAAAAATAGAAATAAAAATAGACCTATTAATAAAAATTATAATTTTAAAAATAATCCTTACAAAAATAATTCTTTAAATAAATATAATGAAAATAATAATAATAAATATAATACGAATAAAAAACATAATTTTTTCAACAGGGATAAAAGGTCAACTGATTATAATAAATTTAGTAATTCAAATAATGAAATTAAAAATAAAATTATATGTTTCCGTTGTAAGGGCGAAGGCCATAAAATTTCTCAATGTCCATCTAAGTCGACTCATATGTTAGCCCTAAAAGTCACTGATGATAAAAATGATAATGACGAACTAATGTTTACAGCTAAGAAAAAGGAGAACGGATTATATTATTTAAATGAAAATATTAAAAATAAAGATAAAAATGATTTTTCATATTATTTAAATAAAAATAAATTATCAAAATTAGACATATGGCATAAAAGATACGGACATTTAAATGAAAGAGATTTAAAACTAATAACCAAATCAGATCAAGTTTTCGGTTTAGACCAAAGTATATTAAATGAAAATTTAAATAATTGTGAAATATGCATTAAAGGAAAATTATCTCAAACACCTTTGAAAAATTCAAATTCACAGAAAAATTTAGAAATATTGGAAATAATCCATACAGATATTTGTGGACCATTTAGAACCACGTCTATCGGTGGAAATAAATATTTCATTACTTTTATAGACGAAGCAAGCAGATATTGCGAAGTTAAATTTCTAAAATACAAAAGTCAAGCTTTTGAAGCATTTATTGAATATAAAAATTATATTGAAAACATGACAGATAAAAGGATTAAATATTTGCAATCAGATAATGGAAAAGAATACATTAATAATAGATTTAATAATTTTTTAAAAAAATCAGGAATTAAGCGAAGATTAACAGTTCCTTATACGCCCCAACAAAATGGATTATCTGAACGTATGAACAAGACCCTATTGGAGATGACGAGATGTATGTTAATACAAGCAAATCTAGAACATTCCTTTTGGGCAGAAGCAGTAATAACTGCATGTTATTTGAGGAACAGAAGCCCAACATCATCTTTAAAGGGACAAATACCTTATAACATCCTTACAAACAAAAAATTTAATGTCTCACATTTAAGAACTTTTGGTATGAGAGTACATTTTTTAAATAAAAATAATAAAAATAAATTAAATTCAAGAACAATTGAAGGAATTTTTATAGGTTATTGCGAGGAAAGCAAAGCTTATAGAGTATATGATCCCATGACCAGAAGGGTACATATTACTCGAGATATTAAATTTATAAACGAATTTCATAATAAAAATGGAGATAATTTAAAATTTAATGATTTATTAGAAGAAAATTCAAAATACAACAGCTTGGACATAATGATTGATAAACATAATGATGATGCATCTTTAGAAAGTGATATAGACGAAAATAACATTGACCAACAGAGAGGAAGAGGACGTCCTAAAATGATTAAAAGTGGAAATAGGGGAAGACCCAGAAAAGTCTATCAATACAAAAAATCCGAAAGTGAAAATGATGAAGAAACAATTCCCAGCTCTAGAGACAGTGATGTCTTAAGTTCAGAAGATGAACTCTCGATAGAAACGACCGAAGGAGAGGTCCAAGGACTTAATGTAGAACTGAAAATTAAAGATGCACTATTGCAAGAAGACTCGAACTTATGGAAAACAGCCATGAGGAAAGAAATGATTACATTAATTAAAAACGATACTTGGACAATGGTCAGGAAACACGAAAATCAAAATATAGTGGGTAGTCGTTTTGTCTTAACGACCAAAAATGATAATACTAAAAAGGCCAGGTTAGTCGCCAAGGGATATAGCCAAACTTATTCTATAGATTATTTTGATACTTATTCACCTGTCGCCAGAATGAGCAGCGTGAGGACACTAATGGCTAAGTCTATAGAAGAAAAGTGGTACATTGAACAAATGGACGTGGAGGCAGCCTATTTAAATGGTGAACTGGAAGAGAACATTTACATGGAATGTCCTGAAGGGTTTAACGACATATTGAAAGATTTAGTCGAAAATGAAAATGAAAATATAAAAAAGATTGCATTACAAATGATAAAAGACTTAAAAAAGGGGAAAAATATATTAAAATTAAAAAAGGCTATATACGGATTGAAACAATCCGGACGCCAATGGTACAAAAAATTAGACATAAAATTAAAAAATTTAGGAATGTCTCCATTGGAGAGTGATCCATGCATATATATTAAAAATAATAATAATAATAATAAAAACGTATTAATATTAATCATTTACGTGGATGATATAATCATAATAGGATCAAATAAAAAGGATATTAATGAATTTAAAAAGAATTTGTCTAATGATTTTAACATGAAAGACATGGGAGAAATAAATCAATTTTTAGGCATAAAGTTTAAATACGATAGAGATAAAAACGTCTTAAGTATGAATCAAACCAAATATATTGATGAATTGTTAAAAAGGTTTAACATGGAAGATTGCAAAACAATTTCAACTCCGATTGAGAAAAATTTGAAATTGCATAAATCCGAAAATAAAGAAAACTTAAATAAATATCCTTATCAATCATTAATAGGATCATTGAATTATATATCAATCAGCACAAGACCAGATATAACGTATGCGGTGAACTTTTTAAGTCAATTTAACAACTGTTACGATAAAGAACATTTCATAGCGGCAAAAAGAGTTTTAAGGTACTTAAAAGGATCCAAAAATATTGGTTTAAAATTTGACGGGTCGAGTACTCCATTATGTGGATATGTTGATTCTGATTGGGGGAACTCAATAATAGATCGAAAATCCATAACAGGTTACGCTTTTACGTTTAAAGGGGGTGTGATCCAATGGAACTCCAAAAAGCAGAACACAGTCGCACTCTCAAGCACGGAGGCAGAGTACATGGCTATGGGCGAAGCAGCCAAAGAAGCCATATATTTGCAAAATTTTCTAAAAGAAATAAATATCGAGAAAAATAATAAATGCACGACAATATATTGTGATAACCAAGGTGCTAAGTTCATTGCAGAAAACAATGCTTATAAAAATAGAACTAAACATATTGACATTAAACATCATTTTATAAAAAATCTAATAAAAGAAAATAGAATAAAATTAAAGTATTTAAGCACTGAAAATATGCCTGCTGATTTTCTCACGAAAACCGTCTCAAAGTTCAAGCAAGAAGATTGTATGAGAAGACTCAAGCAAATGAATTAATTAAAAAAAAAAAAAAAAAATGTTTATATTGTAAAATTGTATTTATTTATATTTTTAATTATTCACTTGAAGGGGGTGTGTTAAAGTATATTAAAGTTGGTAACCCTGCACCTTCTTACCTGTATATATATTTATAGTATGACCTTAGAGTAAATATTCACCTTGTATTAAAAACACATTCAAACTCGAACAGTGCATTTTCATTAAACACATTTAAAACTCCAACACATTTTAATATATTTATTATTAAATAAAAATTATTATTATTGTTTTATCCATTTTCTATTTACATTAAATTCTAATAATACTATTGTAATTAATATATAAATTTAGAAGTAATCATTTTATTAGTATATATTTTAATTAAATTTAAGTAGATAAGCAAAAAATTATTTGTAAATTATTTAAAAGCTTCATTTAAATTTCCTTTTTTTTTATCTAAAATTCAACTATATACCTACCTATATATACATATATGTAAATTTTGTTTAACCAATCTTAAAAGTTAATTGCAATTACTTCTATATAAGTTATACTTTCTGTTTCATGGTTTTCATTTTTAGAAAAAAAATATTTGCCAAAGTTGAATTAACGAGTATTGAACTCGCAACTTGAACGTTGAAAAGTCTTTATGATTGCTTTTAAATTATACTATCAATATATATATATATATATATATACATATATATTTATTTATTTACTTATTTGGCCTCGAGCACTTGTCAAGAGCAGAGGAGTGTCAGTGGTAGTGTTAGTGTCAAGGATTCTTTGAAGCTTCGGAACACAGTACATCCAAAATTTTTCACCCATTCAACCTAAAATCCCATCATTGACTTTTGGTCACAGACTACGACCTCCAACCCAGAATCTCAAAAAAATTCCCTATAATAAATTCTCTTGAAATTGGCGCCAAAATGGGCGCCGAAACACCGAGACTCAGATCTTACAATTAAATGTGGAACTAACCCGGAAATAATTTTTCATAATTAATAAAAACTTTAACGGAAACCTAAACGAACTTATATATATATATATATAGGTAATTAATGGTGTGATATATGTAAATAAATATAAATTGAATTAAATTGGTTGAGTTTGATTATATATTTAAATTTCAATCTTCTGCTTGATTTCATGTTTATTTAACTAAATGGATGAATGTATTGGTATATATATATATATATATATATATATATATATAGATGTTGATTATATTTTGATCTTATAGAATAAAACTAATACTAAATTTTCATCGTTAGGTGTAAATTAACTTTTTTTTATATATAGATATAATATTTTTTTTTCTTTGAATAGTATAAAACTCGAATTTCTTGATGAGTTTTGGCATCCTCCTTCTCACCAGAATCAAATTATCTTCACTCAGGTGTTAGCAAGCAGAACGTTTACATCATATCTAAACCTTGTTCATTTAAAGTTAACTAACTGTTGACGCTGTTTTTTTTTTCCTTTTTAATTTAATTTTTTTTTCTTTTTTTTTTAAGGACCTTGGCCAGAAGCTCTTCGAACTTTTCGATGAGAAACAAGAGGGTCAACTGGCCCAAGACGAATGGCTGGAGTCGCTCAAGGAACGCCTCACGTAAGTCGTTAAGTCGATGTTGTTTCCACTTCACGCCTGACGCCCACAGCTTCTTCCATCACCCGCTGCTGCCTACCTAAACAACACCGAAACCAAAGATCAATTGATAATATTTAATTTATCCACACCACCGATAGTTCCTGTTCACTGCACACCACCTCTTTGGTTAATTTATAGGAATCATCCTCGTTATTGACACGTCTTTTAATTCCTCCAAGATTATTATCAATTTCTTTGTAAACAATCCTGATTTATATTTCATCTCACAAACACAAACTCCCTCACTCCCTCCACTATTAATAATAGTAATAGAATCAAACACCAATTGATATGATTAGTTTGCTGCATCCACAATATCTCAACAACTAAACTCCTATATAAACCAATTATACTAACCTCTAGTATACTAATAAAATGCATGCAATTTGAAATCAATTTAAAGCACTAAAATAATTATTATAATCACAAGTAATTTACAAAAAAAAATACAATTATTCTAATTATAACAACATTGTATATTTTAGTAAAAGAAATTATTATAAAATAATGTAATAAAAGTATATACTTATAATTATAAATATTATTATTTATAAATTCACAAACAATTTATAAAGTGTTTTGAACAAAAATTTTAAATATATAAAAGAAATGTATATAAAATATACCTATAATTGTTCAACATCCACCATTATAGAATATGTCTATAATAAAAGTCATAATCGTAAATAAATAAACTCAATTTTTAACATTCTAAAATGTTATCTAATTGTACTAAATGAGAAAAAACAACAACAACATTAAAATATTTTAATGATTATGATTATCATAATTTTATTTCTCATTGAGTATATAAGGTTTGAGTAGATAGTAGGGAGTATGTCAAAGAGGATGTTTAAAAAAAAAATATTAAAAACAAGCCCCAAGTGTACTATTAAATTCGTATATTATGTCTGAGATATTTTACGATTATTATTTGCTTGCTCTTCACTCTTTTACTTTCATACAATTTACACCCACGTTTACCATTAAAGTCAAGTGACTAATCCGATAAGTTGATGTTCCAAATTCGTTCTTTTTTTTTTCTTTCATCTATAAATAAAAATGAAATTTACCTCTATGAAAATTATAATATTTAAATAAACAATTAAATTTTAATATTGTCTAGTTGTATTTATTTCTCTTTTAAAGTAAACAAATTTTATCATTTTATTTTTAACATTTAATTATTAGACAGTTTTCAAGACAATAGAAAAATAAAAGGTCATTATCTTGAAGAGTAGGTATATACCAAATGACATGGTTTCAAAATCATCCATCCCCATATATAAATTCATATATATACACCTATACATATATGATAATTTCGATCCTTATAGATTTATTATTATAATTATTATTATTATTTGAGGATAGTTTAGTTTAGTTTAGTTTAAAAAAGTATGTTCACATTAGCCAATTTGTGATATATAAAATGTTTTTATCCTATAACATAACAAAAGAGGGTTTATAATATTTTTTACATTCAATTGGTGACTAATGGGCGTAATTCGTATACATTTGCATTTTAATTTTTATATTGTCTTACATTATTTACATTATACTTATTTTTAAATTATCTTTATTTGACTTACTGACTAGGAAAAGGCTATATGTAAAGAAAAACTTTGTCTATATATTGGTGGGGAATGGCGGGAAATTGGTAGACTGCCGTGCTAACCACTAAACCACTGAAGACTTTGTATATTTATATTTAAATACAATTTAAATTTTTATATATATATATTTAATTTTTTAATTCTGATCGTTAACCAAGGGATCGAATCTCATCAAGTTCATCTAGATTTAAAATGAAATAATTAATTAATTCTAATAAATTGATGCAAAGGATGATTAAATAAACAAAAAATTGGCATAAATCCCAAAAGCTATTAAAATTAATAAAAATTCTAAATCTGAATCCGTAATGTTAATTAATGATGATTTTCAGTAGCCAATGAAAAATATTCTCTAATATTTGTTTGAATTTTGTAAACTCAAATTCAATTTTTATTTTACATCTCAAATAGACAATGAAGATTTTTCTTTTCAATTAATATTATACTATTATAATTCATATACCTACGTGTATATTATTTAATAAATATTATTACTAATTTATCACAGTTTAATTTTTCATTTATATTCGAAAAGTTCTCTTTTGCTTGTCAGTGTTAATGGATGGGTTTGGAGCAGACCAATCGAAGGAGGGGCCACCACACAGTGAGGCCTTTCTCTCTTAATTGGTTCTACTCTAAATGGAGAGATGACTAACTGCTGTTGAAATATGTTCCACTCATTGCATCCAGTTTATGAACAGAGATAAAAATTATACGAAAAATATAAATTGCGTGGATGTATATTTATATATGTATATTTATTATTACATTTTTAATTGTAAGAAAGAAATCGATAGAGGGGGCGAAGTTGACAAATATTTATCGTTGATTTAGAAATAAAATATAAAAAAAATCAATTAAATGATTTAATATTTAATGGATATGTTAATGTGGGTTGAAATGAAATAAGAGTGTAATTCTTAGTAAATTTTTTAAAAGTTTTGATTTAATTGTAAGACATTATGTAGTTTTCAAAGTAAGTTTATTTAAACAAATCTAGCAATGTTTCATTTGTAATAAAAAAATAATAATAAATTTTCCATAAGTGTTAAGTAACTCAACTAATTCAGTGTAATTAATTATCAGACAGTTATAAAGACAATAGGAGAGTGGTAAACCAACGCCGGGTTATCTTATATGGGAAACTACAAAAAGTGGAAACAATGTCATCTATGAATGAACGAGTATATACTAGGTCTGCCTGTCTGTATGAAGTGAGCGTTTTTTTTTTGTGAAAACGAAACAATAATTTTGAATGGGAGAGTAAAAAAATTTATTCAAATTATTGACCATTATAGTAAGAATTCCTTTGTAGAAATGAAAAACAAAATGTATAAAAACTGCTAAAACTCGATAAGAAAGTATTGAGAATTAATTGAAAAACAGATAAAAAATGTTATGTGCTTCAACGTGTTCTAAGCCGATGATCTAACCAACTTGACAAATTTATGGTATATGGTATATACTTCTAAATATTTTATATAAGTTAAATTTTTTGTCCCATATAACAACGGTGGCCAAACCGTGGCTCGCGAGCCACATTTGTCTCTTGTTGAGTTTATAGTGTGGCTTCATTAAAAAAATTAAAGTTATCACAATTTAGAATTTAAATATATTAAACTGGAAATTTAAAATTTAGTTATTTCTGCAAATTTTAAAAACTTTGTTGTAAAATGTATCCGATCTATGGTATCCCAAATCTGTCTACTTTATTTCAATAGCAACAGCAGAACTATTGAATGCGGTGCGTACGACTTATTATTAATATAATTAGGTATTTTAATCGTGCACGTATTCGTAATTTTCACTTATGTGACTACGAACCCCCCCCCCCCCTCAAAAAAAAGTACAATTTGTTTCTGATTTGGCTCTTAAACATTTCCGATTTTTCAATATGGTTCTAACGTATAACCATGTGTGGCCACCCCTTTCCATATAAAACTAAAATTAATTAATGAAATTGAATTAATAAATTAATATTGTAAAAAACTTTTTTAAAATCAAGGGTCATCCACTAGATGTTTTAAAAATATTTAAAATATATAGTATATGAACAACAATTTTTTTTAACAATTGAAATTTTGACATCTTATATAGAAAGATTTTAACTAATAAAGTACGAATTGAAAAACATAAAAGAATATAAATTATTTTTATAATTTAAAATTTTTCAAAAAAATATTTAGTTTAATTCACATTTTGATTAAAGATGTCATTTTCTAGTCATTTAGTGGGGAAATTGTGTACGTTCAAATGAATTCGAAAGGGCTAATTTTTCATTATTCCATCGAATTTAAGACTAAAAATAATTTATAATTAAAAAGAAAATAAATCAGATGGCAAGTAAACTAAGAAAAAAGGACTTTAAAATATTTACTTAAATTTAATAATGTCGATTTTGAATTTGAAAACATAAACTGGAAAAACTCTAGCAGGTTATTCTTTCTATTTCTTAGTAGTTGAAATCACTTAACTTTATATTTATTTTATTTTTACGCTTAGACTAATTCCTTTCTTCAAAGTGCAATTAATGCTTTCAATGTGGGCGAGTCTGGAGCCATTAAACAGCAATCGTGTAAAATGCTGTAAAACATTTACTACACTTGCAACGGGTGCCACCCACACTTAATCCCTACTCACCTCCCAGTTTCTGTCAACTGTGACTAATAATATTTTTATTTTTCATTGTTATTTCTTTTATTTTTTTTTCTTCCCTCAATTCAATGTGCATCGTTTTATGCAAATTTTATGTACGCGAAGAATACTTCGAGATCCTTAAACTTTTATATGGATGAGATCGAGTGGTTAAATGTGGCTTGGTTTATTTCTAATCCGATAGGCTATGTGAAATTGGACCGTAACTCATTCAACCATCGATTAAATGAGCCGAATAATTGCCTATTAAGATCAATGAGAATTTATTGAAAAAACTAGTAAAAAGTTTTTTTTTTATCCTAAATATTTTTTTATTTTTTTTTATTTTTTAAATAAAAAAGCAAAAGGATTAAGTATAAATTCCCATTTTCTTGTAATCATTAGAACTAAAATTAAGTATCCATTATTTTATTTTCCATTAAATCTTATCATATCATATACTAGGAAAAATTGAATATATCTATATCTATATTATATATTAAACCGCTCGAACGATTTTTTTTTAAATTCACACCATAGATACTTTTTATAAAAAAAATGTATTGGTTTAAACATCGGGGGAAAATCATCTAAATTAGCTTTTTCTTAATTTAAAATAGGAAATTTAAATGATGTCAGCAACTACGTCAGACAGCGGTTCCTTAAATACAAAATATTATAAGTATAAATAAAATCAAATTACGAAATATATGATATATGTATATTGTTATATCCACAGGCCAATATTTTCTGTCTTTCAGTGCATTAATAAGTACGTTTAAGGGCTGTATGTGTTATTACTATTTTTGTTTTTAAGGGCTGTATGTGTTATTACTATTTTTGTTTTAATTTATGTTCTTTTAAATTATTTAAACGGCGGCTCGGTGAACCAGAAATTAGTATTACCAGCCAAATCCGATAATAAGGAATACTTTTTTTTAATGACTCGGTATGAACCAGGTACTATAATTTAATTACATAATATAAAACATTTTTATTTACTATTTAATCAATTTTATGTTTATGAAATTTTTAATAAAAAGAATATACAATCATTATAAAATTTGAAAATTACAAATATATATTTAAATTCACAATTCATGTATGCTTTAAATATTGTATTTAATATTATTTTGGAAAACTTGGGAAAACATGAAATAATTTTATTTAATGTCTACTAGGCTTTAGGTTAAAACCATATATAGAGTTTTACATTAACAACACAAAAAGAAGAAAAAACACTTTTTAAATAATATAAATAAAATATTGAATAAATGGAAAAATACAAAACGATTTTTCTTCTGTTCCACATTCACACATTAGATCTAACATAGAATAGGATAATTATAACTCTAAAAATATTTTTCTCTTAAAAAAAAGTAGTATTAAAATTTGAACACGATATAATAATAATTATAATAATAATAATGTAGTTTCAAAAAGATTATTCATATTAATTTATGGGGACAATAGAATTAAAGATAAATTATTAATATCAATAAAGAATTTTTTTTATTTATCAGGATGATTTCTATTTTATATATATAAATTTAGTTAATTTTGAGACTATTCAATTAATCACAAAATGAAATATTAAAGTTTAAAAATAAAATAAATAATAATGAAAAGTTAATCGTTGGTTATCGATATTTTGTATGAAATAAAAAAATTCTTTTGGAGATGTACAAATAAAAATCTCATATTTTTATTGGAATTCTCAAAATGGACTTCAATTATTCTCCCCCCTGGGGCGAATAAAAACCAACTATCGATCCGTTGGAAAATGACATGACTAGATTGTTCTTATGGCTACTTTATTTAGTTAATAACTACGATGTCCAGCTGTCTCTAATGAGAGTAGAGACAGAGAAAATAATAAACGAATATCGTAAAACTACCAAAATAAAATAAAAAAAAAAATACTGAAGAATTGATAGAAAATACAAAGCACGTTGTCCAATAAAATAAAAGTAAATAAAAACTATTGAAATATAAAATAAACATCAAATTTTTTAATAGCAACATAAAAATAATAAATAATAATAATAATTTTCATTATTATTGTTATTAAGAATAAAAATAAGTATTATTATTTAAATCAATATGTTAAAAAGAAAAAATTGAAGAAAATTTTCAAAACAAAAATGTATTATAGTGACTATGCTCTAATACTAGTAGAGTAATGAAATGAAAATATTAACCGTTATAATTAATATTATATTGAAAAGTGTGCCACAATAAATATAATATAAATAATATCCATTTAATTTTAATCTAAATATTTTATTCAAATTTAATTTTAATATTACATTTATTATTCTTATTAATATTATTTTTTTAGAGAGTGAGATAATATCAAAATAATAAATTGATCATGAGATTAATGAAATACAATAAATAAATTATTCGTTGGTAGCTAGGGAATGATAGGTGGTGGTGAAATCGTTTGCTAGGGGAGTAAAGGGTCGGCAGAGAGAGGTTGGAAAGGGCCACCCACCCCTCCCTTTTTGCTCTCCAATGTTATTTCATTCAATTAATTCCATTTCTGTCATATTGATGAAATAGCATTTAATATAATGTTTCTAGCACCAGTATTATCGTATCAACTCGGAATTCGATAAATAATATTGTTGAAAATACAAATTCTAATTTAGAATTAGAATATAAATTAAATTATTTAAAGAATTTTCAAATAAAAAAAAATGTAATTCAAATATATCAATTTTTTTTACTTTTTTATTATTATATTATTAATTAAATATTTTAATAAAATAGCATTTAAATTTTTTTTATAAAAAAAAATATTTATTTTTCTTAAATTAGTTATTGAATATTAAAAGGAAAGAAAAAACAAATAGATGTAAAAGGCATAGAGAAACTATAACAGTCAGCAATATGAATTTATTATTATTGGTTTTTTTTTATCACGTTGGTAGTCTAGTCCGGTTTTTTAAACTACACCTTTATTGTTACCACTTTCTAAGAATATTTATCTATTTTTTTCTCTCTCTTTTAATTAAATAACATTAAGAGATTAATATTTAATGTTAAATTTATCTATATATTTAAAAGACAGTTAGTTCTATCACATACTTCTCCTTAAAGACTTATGCGATTTGGGCCATTCCAGTGCCATTTGATAGCCCTCGGGCTAATCTATTAATAGTGTGGAATTAATTGGAAAACAATAAATACTTTTTGAGAAAAGGGAAAAAATAATTTTTTTCATACTTTTTATTATTTTTGACGTCATTTGTGACGTCACATCCACAGTGCCTCTTATATCTTATAATATTTTTCAATCTTTTGCGTTTCAATTTCTTTGCGAGTGAGGGCCCTCACACTGGTCCGCTAATATATAATTCATTTACTGATTAAATTAAAATATATTTTAAATAAGAACACAAAAAGAAATGAATGTTTTATGTAATATACTGATTGAAACAAAATGGATGAAAACCTTTTACTACTTTCAACCAAATACTAAGTACCACTCGGTGGACAGGGGGCGGAGCCCTCGTCTAGGTGTGAAGAGCAGCTAGTTTATTTTATTTAATAAAACATAAGAATATTTATTTTTGATATATACATATATTATCAAATGCATTATTATAAATAATAATAATAATAATTCTATTAATACTTTGTAAATTATAACTATTATTATTATTAACGAGTTCTTACAGTTACTCGGACTAGGTACCGGTAAACTTTTACTTGCCCTACTGTTCTTCTCTTTTTCTTATTAATGATAATAATATTAATATTATAATTATTATTAAAATTCTTTCATAGATAATTTTGAGCTGGTGGTGATTAAACATCAGATTATTATTTAATTTTATAAATATTTAATAAATATAATAAACAATAGGAATTTGTTTAAAATAATATAATATAATATTATAACAGTTTTTCCTCAATTTTTACCGACCGACGATAGTAAGGGAGGTATTGTTAATTTTTGAAACCGCGAATGTTCATTCCGCTCTCCCCTTTCTTATTTAGACCTAATAATGAATGAATTAACTATTAAATTAGAATTTGAAAATGTAGAAACATATAAATATTTAGGTTAAAAATTTAAATTGAGGTTTCAATAGGGTAACGGCTGTTATCGTGCAGTAAAGGTGCTTATCTAGTCAAAATTATTATCAAAGGGTATCAAAATTATAATATATAAAACAATTATTTTTCCTGTAGTGTTATATGGTTGTGAGGCATAGTATATGACCCTGGGAGACACACGAGAGTAGATTTAGAATATTTGAAAATTGGTTTCTTCGCAGCATTTATGGGCCAAAGAAAGTTGAGGTCATCGGGAAATGGCGGAGACTGCATAACGAGGAATTGCATGACCTCTATGCATCTTCAGACATAGTTAGGGTTATAAAATCTAGAAGACTGCGATGGGTAGGGCACGTGGCTAGAATGGGAGAGGAAAAATATATTGGTGGGGAGTTCGATTGGAAAACGTCCGTGTGGAAGACCAATTGTGAAAATATATTGGTGAGGATTGAGAAACGTCCGCTTGAAGAACAAGGACGCGGTGGCTGGACAATACAGGAAGGGACGTGAGAGACATGGGAGAAGGTATGGGTTGGATGGTGTGGCTCAGGATAATGACACTTAGAGATAGAATAGATAGATTAAGTATTAAATATAACTAGCTGCTCCGAGCGCCTTCGGCGCTCTTCACACCTAGACGGGGGCTCCGCCCCCTGTACCCCCGAGTGATACATAGTATTTGGTTGAAAGTCTGTATGTAAAAGGTTTTCATCCATTTTGTTTCAATCAGTATAAGTAGATAAGACATGTATTTGTTTTCTTGTAAAATATATTTTAATTTAATCAGTAAATTAATTATATATTATTATGGTATTTATCTAACTCTGTGTCTCTACAGTTTTCGAAAGTTCTTAGCCGCAGCATCCACATTTCTCTAAGCGTCCCTATCCTTAGCTACAACCAAATCCTACCCTGTCCCATCTCTCCCATGTCCCTTCCTTCATTGTTCACCCACCTTGGTCCTTGGTCTTTCACCGGATGTTTCCCAATCGGTTTCTCCCAATTTCTAGTTTCTCTAATTCCAAACACGTCCCCTTCCCATCCCAGCCTTCTTGATTTTATAACCTTAACTATATCTGGACATTATTTCTCGTTATGCTATCTCTGCCATCCCCCTGTGACTTCATCTTCTTTTGGCCTATAAATGCTGCGAACAATATTAATCTCACAAATACTCCAAATCTACTCTCGACTCCCAGGAGTCATCGATAGGGTGACCAAACGTCCCGTCTTTAGGTGCTCTGTCCCAAAAATGTCTTCGGGACACCCTACTGTTTTTTCAATATTTAGGACATTTCGTAATTTTTTTTCAAAATTTTTTCAATTTAGTTCTAAAAAAAAAGGTATACCGTATGTCCCGGTTTGGTGTTTTCGAAATATGGTCACCCTAGTCATGGATCAACATGAAAAATAATTGTTTTATATATTTTAATTTTGATCCTCTTTGATGAGATAAGCCCCTTTACTGCATAATAACAGGCGTTACTCAATTACAACGTCGATTTAAATTCTTCTCGAATATTATTATCTTTGGTGATTAGAGATCTTAAGTATTTAAATATTTATACATTTTCAAATTCTACATTTTGTATGTAAGTCGTATCCGTATCATAATTCTTGAATTTTTTTGTTTAATTACATTTCGGTTGATTTTTCCCCAATTTCTCTAATCATATGTCTCCTCTTCCAGTCCAATTCATTTACCTATCAATGTTGCATAAGGAATTTAAATTTCTTAATTTGGCTAGAACACTCCATTTTTTAAAATTTTAAATAGAGAGGGAGAGAGAGAGAGGTTCTAATTATATATATATATATATATCTGTTTCTATGACAGCAAAAAAGTAAACAAATTATAAACATACAAACACTCTCCTTTATATATATTTCTGGAAAATGGAACACCCGCAGCTCAGCTCAGGAGTTACCTAAGATTCTAATTTCTTTTTTATTTTTCATCATTTGAGGTACCCTTCACCTCAGAAAAATTTGGTTACCTTACTTCTTGTAGTTTAGGCTCTGGAGTTGTTTGCGTACAGACGGACACTAGCGTATTAAATATATAGATAGTAATAACTTTCAAGCTACAACATGATTTTAATTACCTAAAAAAATAATAATAATAAATCCATAATTCATTTAACATTCAAGTTTATTAGAAGAATGAGATACAAAACAATAAATAAATAAATGATTTTTTTAAGCTTCAAATTCATTGACGTCATGTGCCCAAGGCTTGTATGTATTAAAAATAATAAAATAGGTTGTAGAAATATGAGTTATTAATGTTAACAATGTTAACATCTGCTACTTACAAGATACATACTAGTCTATATCAAAATATCCATATCTGAATACTCTGCAAGACATTCACAATATTATTAAGAATTTAATTTGTTTTTTTTTTTATTTCCTTGCAATAAATTAATGAATTTTTACCGACCGATAGTAAGGGAGGTATTGTTTTCACACCAAATTTCACATGTGAAGATTTTTACATATCTCCACGAATCATGCATTTTCTTAACAAAAAAAAGTATTTTTAGCATGATGTCTGTCCGTCCGTCCGTCCGTATAGATGTGTACAGCTTGAACGGCTCAACGGATTTTGATGAAATTTGGTATATTTACTTAATGCATCAGTATGATGAATTGATTAACTTTTGGTGCAAATCCGGAAACCGGAAGTGGTAGTAATAGCGATCCACGTTAGGAAGGGAAGGGTTATTTTCACACCAAATTTCACATGGGGAGATTATTTATATAACACCATGAATCATGCACTTTGTATTGGTTTTATCTTCGAGAAAAATCATCTTTATTAGTTTTTTCTTAATTTAAAATTATATGACGTCATTCCAGCCTGGTCTTACATATATATTATAAATAAAATAAAATTAAAAATATTTATGTTATATCCATATCTGGTTTTTATTGCATTAATAGATATATTAAAATTATTTGAAATTGTTTCTGTAGCTGGAAATTAATATACTTCAAACCGTCTGTCGGTTCGGACCTGGCCACAGGTCAACTTATTTTATTTAATTTATTTTTTTATAGAAACAATATAGAATATTCTAAAGAAACAATATTAAGTCACGAGCTTATTGATATGCTCTAAATGTATTTAAAAAGATGGTTGGTTTCACTTTCAATCAATGACTGAAGAATATATCTTCTGTCTGTTTTAAGGAACCAAGTAACATTCCAATAGGCAGGTCATTTGATATTAAAAAGGCCAATTTAACAAATGGTAAAAAATATGGTTGAAAAAATGTCAGTAAAATTATAAAATTAAAATTAATTAAACAAATACCAACCGTGATCCAATTTCAATGTCTCCAATGAAATTTTTTTCCTCCAGTCTAATTAATCAGATGTTTGTTTTATTTTTTAATTAAAACACATTCACCTTTCATTATATTATATTAATATCTAATGATATGATATAATATGATATATAAAAAAAATTCATAGGAGCATTTCACTTTAGCTATCATCTCAAGTTAATTTGACAGGTTTGGATTATAAATAGTGTCCTTAATAAGGAGATGACAGCCATTGGATATTTGTTCTGATCATTGGTGGTCCAGATCCCTGTTTAATGGAGAATAGATAAGTCATAGTTCAACAACAACAACAACCACAAAGACAATAAATCAATGCTTATCAAACCAAACTAAAAAAAAAAAATCAAATCAAAAAAAGAAACAAATGATTAATTTTTACAAAGTTGTTGGGACAATCAATATATATTCATTGGTGATGAAGAAATCGATACTTTTATAAAACATTGTGTCAATTGATTTATTTATTAAAATAAAATTTAGAAAGAGGGGAGAGGGGAGTATATTTATTAAATAGATGCAATAGGTTCATATCTAAGATTTTTATTACATTATTTATTTTATTAAATTTAATTCACAATTTTAATAATTCTAATATTAAAAAGAATTAGTTTATATATTTTTATATATACCTAAACCGACTTGATAGGCACTGTCCTTGCGTAGGATGTACAAAAGTCAGACAGAGGTGTTTCAATATATATACCTACATTAAATAATAAAATAAATAAAAAAAAAGATGCGTGAGATATTACTCTACAATGATTTAAATCCATAATTTTGTAAATTTTAAATTAAAATGAAATATTTATTGAATATCAATTAATAAAATATCTAAGTAACAAATTCAAAAAAAATTCAAATTAAATTATCAATAATATTTTGTTGAAGAGAAGTTAAATTACTAGCAAAAAAAATAAAAATGTATTAGAAGTTTAATTACAAGGGCAGGTTAATAGGGCGGATGAAGGAGAAATATGTATCCCAATTCATGGATTCACTTTTCTCTATTTTTTTCTCAAATCACGAGGTAGTCTGCTATTAATGGCTGTCAAACAAAAACTAAAAGATCCAGTTGGTTCAAATTTCGACTGAAGTTAGTTAATAGTTGCCTGCTGATAGGAGCAGTGTTGCAATTTCATTTAAGAGACGGGAAATTCAAAAAGTCACGGACTTATTGGTCTGCCCTCAAATTAAAAATAATAAGTTGACCTGTGGCCAGGTCCGAACCGACCGACGGTTTGAAATAAATTAATTTCCAGCTACAGAAACAATTTCAAATAGTTTTCATATATCTATTAATGCAATAAAAAACAGATATGGATACATAAATAATAAATATAAACATTTTTAATTTTATTTTATTTATAATATATATGCAAGACCAGGCTGTGACGTCATGAATGGCTGGATGACGTCATATAATTTTAAATCAAGAAAAAACTAATAAATATGATTTTTCTCGAGGATAAAACCAATACAAAGTGCATGATTCGTGGTGATATATAAAAAAATCTCCTTTGGTGTGAAAATAACCCTTTCCTTCCTATCGTCGATCGCTAATACTACCACTTCCGGTTTCCGGAATTGCACCAAAAGTTGATCAATTCATCCCACTGATGCATTAAGTAAATATACCAAATTTCATCAAAATCGGTTGAGCCGTTCAGGCTGTACACATCTATACGGACGGACAGACGGACGGACAGACGGACGGACAGACGGACGGACAGACGGACAGACGGACGGACAGACATCATGCTAAAAATACTTTTTTCTGTTTAGAAAATGCATGATTCGTGGAGATATGTAAAAATCTCCACATGTGAAATTTGGTGTGAAAACAATACCTCCCTTACTATCGTCGGTCGGTAAAAAGAAAAGAATATATCTTGGAGTTAATAATTAATTAAACAAATTTTATTATTATTATTTGTTTAATTAATTATTCACTTATTTTAAATAATTTTAAATATTATTATATATTACTTAATCATATACTTTTTTTAATTATAATTGATTATTCTTTTAGTAAAGTCTTTTTATGCAATATTTAAAAGCAATATATAAATATGTATATATATATATATATATAAATGCCAAGGAACGAAGCCTGCTAAACGAGTATATACTCTTTCAATATCTAGTTATATATATTATATATATATATATATATATATATATATATATATATATATATATATTATAGATATATAAAATTATTTTATTCATCAAGGAACATAATTCTTAGAAGACATTTAATGTTAAGTATACTTAATAGTTTTGCTTACTACCACTTTGGCTTACTTTATTCTCATTCGTAATTTATAAATCAATTTAATTTCATCCTTAATTATCGATTGAATAAAAAAAATAAATAAAAGAAATTAATTACATATTTATCTTTAATTAAATTTTCTTCTCTCGATTTATATTAGTTATACCTACCCATCTACCTATTCTACAACATTCAATTGATGTAATATAATATGAATTCAATTCAATTTGAAGTTTGTTTTTATCTTGAAAATTTTAATACATAAAAAAAATAAAATAACTTTCATTTTTTAAAGAACATTCAACTCATTAAGTTTATATAATTATATTTATTATTATATAGGTGAATTAATTATTTCTTTTTTGTTTAAAAATTTTAATGAGTTTATAAATAATAATAATAATAATGCAAATTTAGATTTTTTTAATGTTGATGTTTTAATTAAACAAAAAATACATTTTTATTGAAAAATTTTTCTACTAATTTGGATATAAATTATAATACACGCCTTATAAGGTAACTTGCTTGAATTTATAATAATTTTATTATTATTAAAGTGATTTATATTTATATAGTTTTTTTTCTCTATTTTTATATAGGTAATATATTGAAAATCAGATCATGTTATGGGATTTTGTGGTGAATGGTTTTGTAGGTAAGTGGGGACTAATTTACTATAGAGTGTAGTGTATACATTAAGGTGAGAAATTGCTATGGGGAGCCTGTCAGTTTAGGACATTTTATACAATGATATATTTATCTCAATTCGTTTTAATTAAGCTCCACTTATGCAAGTAATCAACACTCATAGAATGAAAAGAATAGAATTATAGAATGGGTGTGGGGTAGATGAGAGGGGAGGGGGGAGGGGAAGGGGGATGAAGAGGAAGATGAAACAGGGACATTAGTATAAATAACAGTGGCGAATGACTCTTTAAGAAAAAGAATGCGTCGATTAATTAAGAGAAATTGAATAGGAACGATGAAAACAAAGAGAATAATTAGTTAATAAATAAAATGAAAAATTCTTTAGTAATTATTATTATCATTATTATTATTATACCTATATAAGTAGGTATATAACTATAATTATCGTAACTCTGATTCTTTGTGCAGTAAACTTGTGAAAGAGTTGATTGATTGAGGTCAAATTACCAGAATATATTTGTTTTATAAGTTCTAACGATATATCGCCAAACAGGGAGAGGCAAAGAATTAGAAAAGAAACAACTGCTATTATATATATATATATATATATATATATATATAAAACCTCAGACTTTTGTAGTTCCTAAGAAAGGACAGCACCTATCAAGTTGGTTTCCTCCTAAGCGGGGTAAAGGTGTTCTATGATCAGTAAAACGGATCCTCTCAACCTTAATCTTGATTTTATTGATCGGAGATATAAATTTTATTAAGTAACTTTGATCCAGGAGGCTAAGTGACCTCTGTCCCAATTAAAAAATTCGTCTATCAGATGCTAGACTTGATCAAAAATGCTATTTTTTATTGAGTAGCTTTCCAATTTTAGATGGGCTCAGTCTCAAAGACCCCAGCTTAGAGAAAATCCTTTACCAGGTCCGGGACTTGAATCCAGGGCCAGAAGAATGGGAGTTAAGCTTGTTAACCCTCCAGACTGTGTGAAGATTTTTACTACCATAATATAGTACATCCAAATTTGTAATGCAATAAATAATTCTTATGAGACTGTTTTTTCATAGGAAAAACGCTCAAGATGTGATTATTATAATTAAAAATTACTTAAAATAAAAATTCAATTATCAAAGAGGTTATAACATATATACATATTATAATAATCAAATTAATAAAAAAAACGATTGTTTATTTTTTCACTTTTACTATCTCGCAAGATAGTATTGCGATCATGATATTTTAGATGTCGAGATTTTGATATTTTTAACGTTTTGAAGGTCCCTGAGTCATTTTCACTAAGGTCGAGAAAAATGTGTGTATGTGTGTGTAGACGAGATTACACTTATGCAAAAACGGTTTGAGCTAGAATAACGAAATTGCTACCCGGGCATTAATCAAAATTCGTAGTTTTCTATCAACTTTTGAGAAATGTAGCTCTTTCGGAAGAGGGTCATTACCTAGCACGTTTTCATTTTTTTTTTCTCTAAACTGACAGTAAAAATAAAGATGTATGTTTAATAGTGTTTTTCATTAATTGATGAATTAATTTTTTAACACGTTGACTGCCAATGACGCGCCAGCACGTGATGTGGCGCCATCAACAAAGAGACAAACATGCGCTGGTTTAATAAATATTATTAATAACTCTAATTTATAATTTAATTAATTAAATTTAATTTAAATATAATATATGTTAATTAATACAATTCAAATTGCGAGATAGTAGAGTGGAGACACTCCAGATTTTATATTATTAAATTAATTATTTTCAAGTACTATTCCTTGGTATCTTAAAAAATCTTAAAAGATTTTAGAATTAAAAAAAAAATTTCTTAATGTAATCCTGTTTGTTTATGTTTATGTTTATGTATATTTTATATATATCAACTAAATAAAAACTAAAACTCTTTATTCATTATTTCTGAATTTTTATTAATAACAAAATATATCATTGATTTTGAATATCTCTCTATTAATCTTTTAGTGAATAGAAATTAATTAAAGATTCAATGATTATCATTATAAATTAATTTAAAAAGAGTATAATTTTTATATATCATAATAAAATCATTCAAGATTTTATTTCGATGTAGGGATGCGGGATATAAAATGTGAATGGTTTTGTTTGTTAGCAAGTGAGTGTGTTGTTTTAATTATCAGCTGCCAGAAGAGTGGAATGGAGATTGTAAAGATTGAAAGAAATCGACAAACAAGAGTTGAGAATTGCCGTCGTCGTCTTTGATTGACATGGTACTTGGTGTGTGGCAGCTTTAAAACTCTATATATCAATACCACTGATAGTTATCATGTCAAATAACATTATAATTAAAAAGAATCTACAATATACAATACACTTGTACATGTAGAGATTTTGAATACATATCTGTGAAAGTAATATTATTTCTATGTAAATTATACTTGAGAAATCTATAAAATTATTTTTTTTTATTTTTTATTAAATATATATATATATATATATATATATATATATGTGTGTATTTAGATAATCAAATCGTGACTAAGAAATTTATTTCATGTTATAAAACAACAACCATTGAGAGGAATTATTTTTTATTTTTCTTATTATTTTTCATCTGACAGAAAAATCTCCGTTTGCCCGTCAAACAAGACCATTGAATGGATATCCTGATTCTTTGACCCCTCTGTGAGATCATTTCATGGTTTTTTTCTACTAGAATCTTGCATCTTGTTTATTTCACGTGTTCATTAGTGTCAAATTGAACCCATGTATTCATCTTTTCGTGGTGTGTGTTGTTTATTTGAGTAGTACGAGAAAAAGAGAAATGTCAAAAAAAAGAAAAGAAAAGAAAAGGAAATATGAAAAAGAAAGATGACAAATAGATGACAAATATAGGATTATATTAATTTTACAAGGTGAATATAAAAAATCCGGAGTGTCTCCACTCGGCTATCTCGCAAATTTGAATTGGATTAATTAACATATATTATATTTAAATTAAATTTAATTAATTATAACTTATAAATTAAATTTAATAAATAATTGTTTTCAAACCAGTGCGTGTTTGGCTCTGTTGATGTCACCACGAATTCTATATATAGCAGTTTTATACAATTTTTATTCATGTGAAAAATTATCAAACATATATCTTTATTTTTACTGCCAGTTTACATGAAAAAATATGAAAACGTGGTAGGTAATGAATGACCCTCTTCCGGATGAGCTATATTTCTCAAAAGTTGATAGAAAACTATGAATTTGAATAATTCCCATGTACCAAATTTCATTATTCTAGCTCAAACCGTTTTTGCATCATCTTGGTTACATACATACACACAGACATTTTTCTCAACCTTAGTGCAAGGACCTTCAAAACATACGAGTATAAAAACATCAAAATCTCGTGATCGCAATACTATCTCTGGCGAGATAGTAAAAAAAACATTATAATTACAAATAATAATTTTCCTTGATGTATATTTATTTTTAAATATTATATGCATTAATTTAATTTTGTAATTGATTTATTTAAAACATAAACTAGTATTATATACTATATATTGGATATGAATAGAGACGGAAATAAATAAACGCCAGTCTAGCGCAGCGTCTTTCTCACCTCTATATGTGAATTAAAATTAAAGAAATAATTATTAATACCATAAAAATATAAAACTATCAATCATTAAAAAAAATAAATTAGTATTAAAAATGGTTATTTTAAATTTTGATTCACATATATTAAGGCTGTTGAGAAAAGCGCTGCGCTTGGTGACTGGTATTCTCTCTTTTCGTCACTATAATTATACAATTAAATTTTTAGACCTCCAGGTTCTATTTGAGAATTTCTTTCCAATATTATCTTATAGCAATCAGAATAATAATTACTTTTTTTTAAAAAAAAACAAAACAATATTTAGAATATTTTAATTTCAAACCTAATTAATATGCATATTTTTCTTAACAAATAATGAATTTCTTGTCTAATTTTATTTATTACACTCATTGACAAATTATAGTTCATTTTGAATATTAATATAATTTCTATATCCATTTAAATAATAAATTTTCACCTTACTAATGATAAAAAAATTGTTGAATTAGGTACAATTATTTGTCTTTTAGTTTAATTTAAATAAATAAATAAATATTATAAATGAATATATAATCATAATATAATTTGAAAGAATATTTTGATTTGTTTAGTGTGGAATCAGGTGATTATTATGCATGGCTAGAATTGGATGGAATATTTGAATATGATGTTTCCTCCGGTGAGTCAATTGTAAAGAACATCAATCATGCTAATGTTGGACTGGACCGAGTATATCATGTAGATTAAAGAGTCTAATCTTCTCAAGGATCACTTCTGGACAGGACTCGGGCAATCAAGGAGCTACAAACTGGGCCTCCGCTCTCATCAAAGAAGTCAGCCAGCCAACATTTCGAAAACAAAAAGACAAAGTCATATTAAAGAACAAATGTATTAACTCAATTATAAAAATATAAAGGAATTATTATTATTATTGTATTTGATAATACATTTTTTTGTAATTTTTTAAAATTTATAAAAGTATAAATAAATTATAAATATATTATGAGAGCAGATCAATAACACCGTGTCTTTTTGAATTTCCATTCTCTTAAATGAAATGTCATCACTGCTCCTATCAGCAGACAAGTATCAGCTGACTCCTTTCGAAATTTGAACCAACTGGGTCTTTTAGATTTTTGTTTGAAAACCATTAATAGCAGGCTATCTTGTAATTTGAAAAGAAAATGGAAAAAATGAATTTCCATGAATTGGGATACGAATTGCTTCCTCATCCACCCTATTATCCGGATATAGCCCCTAGTGACTATTTCTTGTTTCCAAACCTGAAGAAATGGCTCGGCGAAAAGAGATTTGACTCCAACGATGAAATCATCTTACAAACACATACCTATTTTGATGTCTTCGACATATCTTATTTTTTGGAAGGGATAAACAAATTGGAGAAACGTTGCACGAAGTGTATAGAGCTCAAAGGAGACTACGTTTAAAAATGAAATAATTTTTATCCAAAAACCTGGGTTTCAATCAAAAAGTCACGGACTTATTGATCTGCCAATTCGTATTCCATTATATCTAAAATGCATACTTACCTATGTAAAAACGAAAATTCTTTTAATTTAATTGCTAGTAAATGAAGGAAGACGATTAAGTGATTAACTGTTGATTGCTTTTGTTATTCTTTTCATTTTAATGTTTCAATGAATCCGTAAATTTTTTTTTCTACCATTCCAGACAAGATCCGACCTTAACCCAATTAGAAGAATGTTTGATAGTGATCTTTTTTTCCATCTCCTTGTTACCAATAACCAATTGGTTAATCATAACAATAAATTGGATTTTTTTCAATTCATTTATTATCTAGTCGATCATAAGTCAGGTAATTTCAAGGAAAGTAAGGTGTAACATTATTATTATTATTATTATTATTATTAGAAATAATATTGTTATTTCGTTAATGTGTAATCGAAACCAGGTAGGTACTTATTTATGAACGCTTAGAGATATATTGGCTTATGAAAATATGGTGTTGATTATGATTAGTAAAACTCGCAGCTCGTTAACGAAAAAAAGAGCCGATCTGACGGGAGGATCATTAGCTAAAGCTTATTAGGTATCCGTTTTTGGAGGAAGGTGAGTGGGAGGCAACGACCGCGATGCGTATCTCGCATAACACATTTGTTAGTTTAGAGAAAAGAGAAATATAATTGAAAAAATATTCAAGTTAATCGTGTCATTCATTCACGTGAAAGAGAATGAGAAAATTATCGAAATGCAATTCCAAATTCAATTCTACGGTTAGGGAAAGTGAGAGGGGGGGGGTGAGAGTGAGGGATGTTGGTTGGTGGTAATAGAAGTTTCTGGTGATGGAATTGAACCGATGCAACTAATTAATCATTGCAAACGATAAACAACAACATGAATTAAACATATCTAGGCGGGAAATATTGAGAGCAATTGGATTAATTGGATTTTAGTGCCGTCAATTCACTCCTTCTAATTTATATGTATTATCCGATATACATTTAAAAAAAAATTCACCAACGTTCGACTTGGAATAATTAAAATAAATCGCATTTTAATTGAGAAATAGTTTCTCCACTTCAACGATTACAACATTTATTTTCAACTTAGTATTATTTTCTTCAAGGTGCAAATTAAACTAATTAAAAAGAATAGAGATAAAATTCTGTCTCACATAAAAAAAATAAATAAATAAATAATGACATTCTATCGTATATATATATATATAATTTAATAAAAAATTATATTATGATTAATAAATTAGTATAATTTATTAAAATTTTATTTGAGATGCAATATAATAAGTACTCCAATTTTTTATCTTGATTACGAATGATACACTTTGATAGAAAGAAAGATACCAGAAACGTTGCTCAGAAATGTCATCGACATCTAATGGCAAAAGATCTCGGTAGATAAACATCATATAACGGAACTGGACCAGGAGAACAGGCTATGTCGGGGATTTAATTGGAGTGGGTCGAAGAGAATTCATAAAGAAAAATCTACAAAGATACCTTAATAATACAAAACAATGTTTGTTGTAAAGATTTTAATTTATATATATAACGTTAATATATTAATTATTGATCATTTTTGAATTAATTAATTTAACTAATGAATCAATAATGTTAAGATTTCATGACCCTTTGACAGGTATAAAACTATATCTAATTCTCACTAACACTTGTTAATGTGTTTCGAATTAGATAAAAAATTCTTTAAATTGACATTCCTTGTAAAAGTAAAATATTTTCATTTATTAATTTTATAATAATTTTAATTATAACTGATTTTCAAATTGTAAGGAAGAGTTACCACCTGAAATAAGAGCTAAGGATTTTGGGTCGGGTTTTATTGATTCAATAAGAAATCATGTCGGAAAAGCATTTTAAAATATATTTATAGGTTTGTTATTTCATTTTTAAAAATCTGGAGTGTCTCCACTTGACTATCTCACAAACTTGAATTGGATTAATTAACATATATTATATTTAAATTAAATTTAAATTGTAATGACCCTCTTCCGGATGTGCTACATTTCTCAAAAGTTGAAAGAAAACTACGAATTTTGAATAATGCCTGTGTACCTACTTTCAGCTCAAACCGTTTTTGCGAAATTGTGTCTACATACTCACACACAGACAGATACATTTTTCTCAACCTTATGAAAATAATTCAGAGACCTTCAAAACGTATAAAAACATCTAAATCTCGACATCGAAAATTTTCGGGATCGCACTATCAATATCTGACGAGATAGTAAAAATATTGAAAGAAAAATTAATTTTAAAATCAATAATTAAGTAAAGGGTCTTTCAAATGTCCAATTTTAATCCTTAAATAAAATACACAATTTGCATTGATTTCAAAAATTTTTTTATTGGTCATTAAAGTATAGTAAGGTAAATGTACTAGTGGGGTGGACCATGTTAAGAGAAATTTTCATTAAAAACACTATTATTCTGTAATAAAAGTGAGATAACAACAAAACAAGTGCTAACATATTGTACAACTATTTTTAATTATCATTACAACACAAACATTCGGTTAATTTATATTTAAATATTTTTTTTTAATTTTTTTCAAAACGTATTTTTTGTTCTAGTAGTGGGCCATCTGAAAATCTAGTAGTGGGACACTTTTTGATCCAGTAATGGACAATCAACCTAAAATTGGCTTAAAATAAATAAATGGAATAAAATGCACTAAGGATTGGTTTTATTAATATTTAATAATTTCTTATAATTTTTTATAATTTATTTTAATTATTATTTATATTTACAGTTTGTTTCTATAAATTTACAATTCTTATCCATTTGAACGCGCAGTTTTTAAACAATAAAGAAGGTCAGGTAATGCAATCGAAAAGAAAAAGATAATGACATTAATATAATTTAAACAATATATTGGAAATTTTATAGTAATATTAATTTAATATAATTATAATTATTCATAATAATATAATAATAAATATATTTTATTAAATTGATTATTATTAATAAATAAATTTTATTAAATTGATTATTATTAATAAATAAATTTTATTAAATTGATTATTATTAATAAATAAATTTTATTAAATTTATTATTACTAATTTACCTTATATATGACATTTAAACACAAAAATTAATATCCGCCATATGTCGACCTCGTGCAGCTCCACAAATGCGCAATCTTTTGTCAAAATTTTCAATGGCATTTTGGCATAATTGCAGTTCCAATTCACCAATAATGTGAATAATTTTGTCATTCAGCTCAGGAATCGATTGTGGGTCATTCCTATAGACCTGGCTTTTCACGTAACCCCAGAGAAAGTAGTCCAATGGTGTCAGATCACACGATCTTGGTGGCCAATTGACATCACCATTTCTGGAGATAACACGTCCATACAATTTTTCTTGTAACAACTCGATGGATTATGAGGAGTGTGACAGGTTGAACCATCTTCCTGAAACCACATGCCTTCCAGGTTATTATTGTTCAATTTAGGCCACAAAAGTTAGTTATCATTTCACGATATCGAAAGCAATTCACCTTAACAGCTTCACTAGCATCATTTCGAAAAAGTATGAACCAACCACAACTCATACCAAACAGTAACCCGTTAGGGTGTAATGGTTTCTGATGAATCAGTCGTGGATTTTCCTCACCCCAAATACGGCAATTTTGTTTATTAACATAGCCACCAATTTCAAAATGTTCTTCATCCGCAAAATTGATTTTTTGAGAAGAGCCATCCTTTTAAATGTCATCCACTATAAATACACTTTATACAATACACTTTAAATGTCATACACTATACTTTACTGACCAATAAAATTTTTTTTGAAATCAATGCAAATTATGTATTTTATTTAAGGATTAAAAAAACCGTCCAATCTGAAAGACCCTTTAGATAGCTCTAGAATTTATGCATGAAAAATGTTGAGAATTTTCAAATTTTATTTTTTTTATATCCCTGGCTCGATTTTGATATATTATTTTATTCCAAGTATAACCTCTTGTTGTTTTTAATAACAAAATCATATCAGGACTAGACCAATTCTCTCAAAATCATTCTAACCAATAAAAAGTCGTTGTATCATTTTATTAATTAATTTTTTTCCTATTTTAATTTTACAAAATAAATAGATAGATAGATATTTATAGAGAAAGTAATAATGCTAGCTTGAGGATGTTTGTAGAAGATGATTGTGTGTAAGGAAACCCGTTTGGTTCTGGTTGTTATCACTTTGTCTATTTGTCCAGCCGCACGTCACTCGGACATGACACCAATATCTCTCGATCTAATTAAGATATCGAAACATCTATTTGATTGATGAATGGGATAGAAGAAAAAAAAATTGAAAAAAATAAATTTTTCTAAAATGACCCCTTCTTTTCTATAATATTTCATTCAATCCAATTCTCCACATAGGATCATAAATATTCGAAATTTAATTCAGAGTTCTAAAAAGACAATCAACTATCAAAAATGAAATATTGAAAGTTTACAATGATGAAGGGTAGATTAAATTTAAGTATAAAGACATTTAAAATTTATTATCATATCCTATTATGCTTATAGCTAGAATATATAATATAGATAAATATTTTTATAATAGATATTCAACCATTAAAACTGCAACTTTATTGATACAATTACAAAAATGAATCATTAAATTAAAAATAAATCATAAAATAATTGTCTATAAATAAAAAAATAATATTTGGAATAAATTACTAATTAAAATTAAAAAGTATTCCTTGTCTAAGAAAAGTAATCTATATATGGAACAATTATTTATTTTGAAGAAAAGAAATATTTTCATTTCACAATATAATAATTAATTATAAGTTGATGATGTAATTTTAAAATAATAAAAATACATTCTTGTAGATTATAGATTGGGCATCTTGGAAATTACTATAATCTAAGTTGATTTTATATCCATTTCAGTGAAATGATTATATAGTAATTAAAATTAATATTGAATGTTTTAATATAATATAATTATTCTTAATTGAAAATTAATAAATATAATATAGTTTTTGAATTTGTATTTTTATTAATTTAAATTTATTTGTATATTGCAAATATTTATAATTTATAATTTTATGTCGTTTTATATATCTATAAAAGAAAGGAGGAGAAACGAGGACAGGTGACTTTTAGAATTCCCCCTGACAACATTTCTCTTGTCAACAAGTAACTATCAGCTGCCTCCTGTCGAAATTTGAACCAATTGGGGTCTTTTAGTTTTGGTTTGACACCCATTAATAGTAGACTATCTCGTGATTTAACAATTGCTCCCTCATTCATCCTAATCTCCGGCGGAAAGACTACAATGATGAAATCATCTCACAAACAAATACCTATTTTGATGTCCTCGACAAATCTTATTTTTTGGAAGGGGTAAAAAAATTGGAGAAACGTTGGACAAAGTATTCAGAGCTCAAAGGAGACTACATTGAAAAATAAAAAAAATTTTTCTCCAAAAACCTGTGTTTCATTCAAAAAGTCATGTGCTTAGTGACCTTTATTTGAAAATTTATTTAATTTTGTAAAATCTGAAAAATATGCATTTTTGCAGTTATTGCCAAATTATGATTGTTATTATTATTATAGGTATATTTAGGTTCATAAATTGATCTAGACGCCGAAATAAATATATTAAAAAACAGATGTAAGGGCACGCCTGGATGCAGGTAGAAATTTCCATGAAAAATATAAAATAGGCCCCTACCCCGAAGTAATGCTAACGCGGTACCAGGGTAGAGGGCTCTGAAGTGAAGGAGGGGTTTTTAGTGGTTACACCACACACGCAGTAATGACGATATTGTATGGGGGGTCTGAAGAGATTCCCCCCCCTGACCAAAAAAAAAAAAAAAAAAATATTTTGGTTCATATAAATGGGATAAAATTCAAATAAAAAGAGTTTAATAAAAATTTCGATGATGATTCTAGGCACTCTTTTTACACTAATTATTTTACTAATTATTAATTTAATTATATATCACTAAAATAGAATTTAAATATGATTAAAAACATAATTAAATTTATATTATGCCGGGATGTTTTTTTATTCTACATTTTATTTGTAAGATATATACTTAATGATAAGAGAAACCAGTAAAATTAGGTGGTTTAGCGATTGAATACGTCCGACCTCTACTTTCAGGGTTTCAGCTATCAAGATTTTTACTAAAGATAGACTTAAGCCGGCTATGGTTTAAAAAAAAAACAAAAAAAATCCGAGATAAGCGAGACGATTTGAAATGATTCGGGTTGTCTCTGTTTTTTTTTTTTTTTTTTTTTTTTGCACTACTGACATCCAATTACGTCATCGCCTTGACTTATTTGGGGTGTGCAGTATTTGATAAAAATGATTACACACACACATCATAAAACGTAATTATATTGACCTCCAACTGATATTATTACAGTTTTACTTTGTTGCAATTGGTATAATAATTGTTTCTATCTCTCACTGTCCCTTTTCCCTCCCTCAATATTAAATTAAATATTTTGATAATAATATTATTATTAATAATAATAATATACCAAATGATTTGATATATGAACAAAAAATATCAAATATATAATTTAAATGGAGGTGATTTCAATTGTTTCTCCTTGGACTATAAAAATGAACAATAGTTGTAGGAATAACGGCCTCAATGACAACATTTGTGCAAATAATTTTGTGAACTGTTATATCAATGTTTAATTGTTTAAAAAGACGATTTGTTTCTCTAAACATGATTCATACTTGACTCTAATAAATTGTCCTTCAATTCCATGATTAACTAATATAGAATCAAACAAGCACATATAATTCATTATTATTATTATTATTATTTTTTTAATTAATTGAGAGTTTGAATTAAGAAATAAGAATAGACCATAACATAACATAACATAAATACATAGAAGAATTATAAATTTAATTAAACATTTTTAACCATTTTTATTAACGTAAAGATTTAAATATATAATTGATAAATCTTAAACCATTTAATCCGTCTAGACAGTTTATTTCAGTATATTTGACTCATCATTCAAGCAGATTTGATATCATCAAATAACATTCATTAAACACACCATTAAATAAATAACAAGTCGATTATATTTTTATAAATTTTCAAATTAATTTTAATAGATACCGAATATATTTAATAAACACATATTTCGGAAGAGAGTCATTACCTACCACATTTTCAATTTTTTATTCCTCTAAACCAATCCGTGGCCCGCGGGTCGCATGGGGCCCGCCGTAAACATTTTTGCGGCCCGCGAGATTCATCACACTTTTATATTCTGCGCCCTCATGAAACAAATATCGCACTAGTGAAATAAATATGATTTCATTTTTTTTATTTCGTTGTTTCTTTTTTTATTTTTAGTATTATATATTTTTTACAATGTGCATTCACTATCATTATTATTATATTATATATGTTTATATGTAAAAATAATAGTAAACATAATAAAAATTCATTATTTTTCAATTTGTCATACCAAACAATATCTTTAATGGGTCTAAATCTAATATGGGTATGTATAATTTTATATGCGGCCCGCGAAGTTATGATGCATTTCCAAAGTGTTCCGCAAGATCATTTGGGTTGGCCACCACTGCTCTAAACTGACCGTAAAAATAAAGATATATGTTTGATAGTTTTTCACATGATTAAAAATTGTATAAAACTGCTATATATAGAATTTCAGCTTGATTGAATCGCTGAAAGTACCGGAATTAATTTTTTAACTGCTAATCACGCGCCAGCACGTGACTTGGTGCCATCAACAAAGAGCCAAACACGCGCTGGTTTAATAAATAATCCTTATTAATTTTAAAATTAATAATTTAATTTAAATAAAATTAATTATTATAATTAATTCAATTGAAATATGCGAGATTGTCGAGTGGAGACACTCCACATTTTTACCGACCGACGATAGTAAGGGAGGTATTGTTTTCACACCAAATTTCACATGTGGAGATTTTTACATATCTCAACGAGTAATGCATTTTCTTAACAGAAAAAAGTATTTTTAGCATTACGTCCGTCCGTATAGATGTGTACAGCCTGAACGGCTCAACCGATTTTGATGAAATTTGGTATATTTACTTAATGCATCAGTGGGATGAATTGATCATCTTTTGGTGCAAATCCAGAAACCGGAAGTGATCGACGATAGGAAGGGAAGGGTTATTTTCACACCAAATTTCACATGAGGAGATTTTTTTATATATCACCACGAATCATGCACTTTGTATTGGTTTTATCCTCGAGAAAAATCATCTATATTAGTTTTTTCTTGATTTAAAATTATATGACGTCATCCAGCCATTCATGACGTCACAACCTGGTCTTACATATATATTATAAATAAAATAAAATTAAAAATATTTATGTTATATGCCTATCTGTTTTTTATTATAATAATAGATATATTAAAATTATTTGAAATTGTTTCTGTAGCTTGGAATTAATTTATTTCAAAACGTCGGTCGGTTCGGACCTGGCCACAGGTCAACTTATTTTTTACAATATTCGCACTTGTTAATTTTCAACTTTTAGTTTATACTTATTCATCTTATACTACAAATAACAATAAGAAAACTTCAGATATGTAAAATCAAAAAAATTAAATATAACTTAACCAAATTCTCTGAAAGTAGTTCATAGTGGATAGAATTTTGTGATGTTAAATATGATAATTTATAATTTCATTAGACATTATGATTAAACAAATTTAATTAAAATTTTCAATAGCCTTTTTGGTAAAAACTGTATAAAGAAGTAAAATAAATTATATAAAATGGTCCGCGCTCGTACAATTTGAGATATTTCAAAAATCGAATTTAGTTTTTGACGAAAATTATAAAAAAGTAGAATATAAGTATATAATTTGAGTGAAATCGGGGAATGATTTTAAAATTGTTAAGAACACACATTAAACAACACTTTAGTAGAAAAATACCTTGAAATTCAAAATCAACCCAAATTTTTCCAGAGACAATTCATTTTTCACAATGATATGCTAAATAATTGGTAACCATAAGTATCTTGTCTACCAGTGTTGTCACGATATTTTCTCCTCTACCTTTTTAAGTTTCACGAATTTGAAATTTTGACCAATCACAAAACCTTACTATTATGCAAGAGTTAATTAAGAGAAAAATGGTTTTAATGAATATAATAATAATAAATTCATTGCAAAAATATAAATAATTGAAAAAAAATGAATGTAATATATAATCATATTGATTTATTAAATTATAAAAAAACTGAAAATAGTATTTTTTTCTTATTTAAATACCTGATATTATATACCAACTTTTTTGCGAATTTTTCTTTAATTAAAAATTCTAATTCCTAATTAGCTAAATATATATATCAAAGAATATAAAAATTGAGAGATTTCATATATATAAATTTAATTAATATATGACGTATGAAATTATAAATAAATAAAAATGGATGGAGGATGTTGTCGGTCGATTCATATTAATTTATTCATAATCTAAATGATCATTAAACGTGAAAATTAGCTTCGTTATATTTAATACCATATGAAAAGTTGACAAAACATTTTTAATATGAATTTAATTTTATGCAATAATAAAGGTGAGTAGGTGGATAAGATTGTGTTGCAATTTGCCCTTGATAAAGAAAATTTGAAAAATGATATTTAAAGATTGTTTCTCATTTGTATTTTAATAAATTAGTAGAGGGGATTTATGTAAGAAGAATTAATAAAAATGATAAATTTTTATAAAATTTTAATTTCGAAATTGATTAGCTATTAGATAATTAAGATAAAAAAAATTAAGATCATTTTAATTATTTTGAGATATAAAAAGGATAATAAATTAAAATTAATTTGATTTCACACACACATTATATCATTAAATATTAAAATACCTATTAATATTAATACATAGATTTATTAATTATATCCAAAATAATTTATTATATTTACAATCATTAAAACATTATATTATAATTGATAGTTATCAAGAAAATAATGCATTATTAATTTTTATAATATCAAACATTACTAGAAATTATCTTAAAAACAAAATATGAATTATTATTATTTACATTATTATATTCGAAATATTATTAATTAAAAAAAGAAATCAATTTCTGTTATACGAGGGCAGGTTAATAAATCCGTGACTTTTAGAATTAAACACAGGTTTTAGGATAAAAAATTATTTTATTTTTCAACGTAGTGTCCTTTGAGTACTTTACACTTAGTCCAACGTTTCTCCAATTTTTTTATGCCTTCCAAAAAATAAGATCTGTAGAGGACATTAAAATAGGTATTTGTTTGTGAGATTGCCTTTTTTGGCTGAGCCATTTCTTCAGGTTCGGAAACACGGGGCTAAATCCGGAGAATAGGGCCGATGAGGGAGCAATTCGTATCCCAATTCATGGATTTTCATCGAAATTCACTTTTTTCCATTTTCTTCTCAAATCACGAGGTAGTCTGCTAATATTGTATGTCAAATAAAAACTAAAAGACCCAGCTGGTTCAAAATTTGACAAGAGTAAGCTGATAGGTGTTGCCATTTCATTTAAGAGACGGGAAATTCAAAAAGGCACAGACTTAATGTTCTGCCTTTCTATAATATAAAAAATATAAGGATAATAAAAATAAAAATACCATATATTTTATGCTTTATTTAAAAAAGAAAATTACAATCTTTAAAATTTAAACAAATAAAAATCATCAGAAATATATATGTGGTATATGTTATTGCATAATCATATAGGGAATTTTTTTCGAATTAAGCAATATTTTTTCTTTGCAATATTCACTTTTAAGAGATGACATTAAATTATGAATGAATGTTATAAATATAAACTATCCTTAAGCGTTATTTTTTGAATAATTTATTTAATAAAACACTTCTCTACATTTGAATTTAACATATTATATATAAAATCTAATTATGAATAATAAAATATTTCCTGTATTATTTTTACGATAATTTCTAAATTGCTGCCTTTTAATGAAAACTAGAAAACTAATTTAAATAATCTATTAAAAAAAATAAAAAATAAAAAAAAAACTCCAAACGGTTTTTCAATGTAAAAATAGGAATGAATGCTCGCAAAGATCATAATAAAATAATTTGTTTCTTATGTTACCCGACAAGGCAATGAATAATTTAAATATTATTAAAACCCGCAACTACTTTTTTCTAATTTTTTTTTTTTTTTTTTTTTTGTTTGAATGCATTAAAGAATCTCTAAAATGAGTTTCAAAAGAAGATCAAGCTGTCATGTAAGCTATCTTTTTTGATTGCGGCACTATTTCTTAAGATATGTCATATATATATATAATTTTTTTCTGATACTTTATTCTTTGATTGTCAGAAGCCGAATATTGTGACGGGGTTGCCACTGCTGCCGATTTCTCCGTCATTAATCATATATGACGTTCCGAAGATGCCAACCTTTATATAAATATTTTTTTTTTCATCTATTTTTCAAATATTATACCTTTATAAGCCTATTCTATAGTATGATTACCAATCAGATTAGATTAATCTTTGTATACCTATATATTTTTTATATGCAATTAATATATTAAAGAAACAAAGAATATAAAAAAGTTTAAATATCTTTCCACTTCAATAACTGTAAGTAATGTATTAATTTATTTGGTTTAAAATTAATATGTATATACATACAAATAAATTTCAGAATAGCTAAATACATTTTTTATTGGAAATTAAATACCTTTTCCAATATATTATGTAATAAAAGTTAATTATTTCTTTTAGTAGTTATTATTAGTAAATAACATATTTTGAAACTAGTCAGGAATATTTGTTTTTACAAAAATATTGTATGTACTTATATAATACATCTCACCTCCCACCAAGATTTTTTTTCTGCTTGATTGTGTTTTAAGCTCATTCAGCCTCATATAATTAACAAACTAAAAATATATTAAGTAAATAATGATAATAATTTATTTGTTATTTATTTTTCAAATATAAGGTACCACAGGGTAGGAGGCAACAGTGAGGTCTCGGGTTCAAGTCTAAGGAATTTCTCTAGCTGGGGTCTATAGGACGGAGTCAACCCAATCTCTGGTATCAAAATTGGGAAACTAATGATAAAAAGTAGCGCCTCCGATCAAGAAAATCAAAGTAAAGGTTGATATATAAGACTATATCTATCTATCTCTGTGGCTCCTCGGAACTCGAAAGTTCTTGGCCGCAGCAACCACACTTCTCCAAGTCCTGAGCCACAACCCTCCAATCCCTACCCTATCCCATCTCTCTCACGTCCATTTCTACATTATCCACCCACCGCGTCCTTGGTCTTCCAAGCGGTCTCCCACTAATATATTTTTCCTCCATTCTTTCCTCTCTCATTCTAGCCACGTGCCCTGTCTATCGCAGCCTTCTCGATTTGATAATTCTAACTATATCTAGAGATGAATAGAGGTCTTACAATTCCTCATTATGTAGTCTCCCCCATTCCCTGGTGACCTCATCTTTCTTTCGCCCATCAATGTTGCGAAGAATCCTATTCTCAAATACTATAAATACTGATCATAGGACACCTAATTGATATAACCGACTTAATAGGCGTAGCCCTTGCGTAGGACGTGCAAAAGTCAGAGGTTTCATAATTTTAAAAAATACAAGATGCCGAAAAATAAAATAATCCGATAAAAAAACATAATTTAAATGTAAAAAAAAGTTAAAAATCATTTCTTATCAGAATTTCATGTTATTTAAAGTATGTCAAAATAATCATCAAAAATTATGTTTATACACAGGCCACTTTTAGTTTTGAAAAAAAAAATTCAAACTGGATGTTAATTCAAGTATATAATAAATAACAAGAATGTGGTTTAAACCTAGATTTCAGAATATAAATAAGACGATTTTTCTTCCTTTTTTTTTGCAAATTGGACATTTGTTTTTACAATTCGAGAAACTAGTTAAATAGGAAATGGAAACGATGATCTTGTTCGAGTAGCAGCTGGTAGCTTCCAGTGCTGATAATAAATTGCACACGCAAAGTCCGCTATGCACCCAACATTGACGTCATTCTCCACACGCAAAGACATCACAGAATAGCCTACCGTTTTACTAAGACAACAATTCAAACGAAAACAATCATTCATCGATCTTTTATATATATAAATATACCATTGTAACAATTTTATATAATAACAACAACAACAACAACAATTATAAGAAAAAGATTAATGACTAGATATAAGAATGATATATTATATTTAATTAAAATTCATATCGTATTATTATATCGGTTTATTAAATTAATGAAATATATTTCTTAAAATATTTAATTGTAATATAAATTATTTAAAAGCAAAGGGGAGGGGATATGATTTTAGAGGTATGGCTCCCCAACTTTTCTTTAAAAGGGATATTTAAACATTCCCTTTCGTTTATCTTATTATAAATTATTATTATTATTATTATTATTATTATTATTTGCGGATAGAAGCTGAAGATCACGCAGAGCGTTAAAGGTCCGAACTTGAGTCTTCAGTGTGGTAGACTGTCGTGCTAACCACTAAACCGCTGTAGAGTAATATATTTATATTATTATTACAAGATGAATATATATAATTTGTAGAAGACCAAAAGACAAAATTTAATAAAATTAAAATGCAAATAGTGTGCAAATTTATCTGAAAAAATGTAAAGTTTTAATTCTAAATAATCTTCAAAAAATTAGCAGAATTTTAATATAAATATTTACATAAAAATATAAATTATGCATTGGAAAATTATTCTTATCACTTTTAAATGAATGGATAATAATGATTCGTCCTAAAACAACAAATATTTTCCTCTCTAGCTAAGCAAAGGATTAATTTCCTAATTTATATGGGCGATTCGTAGAATTTACATTGTTCAGATTTAATGTAAACACTTAACAATTCGTATTCGAACCGTTCCCAACGGCACATGCCACAACATTTATCCTTTTCTACTAGAATATACACCATCCAACATACAGCCTTCGTTAACTATGCATACACAACTAGTCAATATATAGTCACAATATTTATTTACAGGAATTACAGGTAAACTTAACTTTCAGATTAAATTAATATTAAAAAAAAAATACTTGGTATGTATTGTATTAATTGGATTACTTTTATTTAGAGTTCATCCACCATAAATAGAATAATTAGAATAAATTATTAGAATTTTCAATTAATTAATATTTAAAATTGTTTTATTCATATTTTTCTAATAAGAATTCTCTCATCTTGACTTTGTTTATAAATATGAACTAATAAATATTTATTTTTAGTTAGAAAAAAACTATTAATTTAGTAGAAGATTATCAAATATTGAGGCCAATAATGGAGAGGAATGGAATCCTAATTTATAATAAAATGATTGATAATTTAGAGGTTTTCTTTTTAAAATAGTAATGAATCATTCAATCACAGATCGAAATTTCGGTTAATCGAGGAATGCAGAATAATAACTAATGTTATTATTATGATTAGTACCGGGACCCCGAGCCTCGGCTCGGTACTTAAGTTAAAAAAAAATGATTCATTATTATTGGGTTTGGCTGATAATATTAATACCTGGGATACCGAGCTGTCGCTCGAAAAAATGTTTAGACATTATTATAGACATTTTCATTCTGTAAATTAAATAATTTTATTTCATTTAAATAAATATCTATTTTTAAATAATTTTTCTCTCTACATTATTTATCTAATTCTGACAATATATTAAGATCACACCGGGACCCCGAGCCTCGGCTAGGTAATTAAGTTAAAAAAAAATAATTCATTATTATATTGGGTTTGGCTGGTAATATTAATACTTGGGACACCGAGCTGATATACAATTCTTTAATTATTGATTACAATTATTAAATGTTGCATCATTGCATCAATCTGATTAAAATGAATGGAACTTGGGGTCCTCAATAATACATAAATATGTATTATTAGATATGTTTCTAAGTGCATGAATATTTTTTTTTTATTGGAAGAATGATAAATATATATCGTAATTTATAATTATAAAATATTATTAAAATATATATTTTAAATTTTATTTCGAAATTAAATAAAAAATTTTAAATTATTTTAAATATAAAAAAAATATTAATACAATATCTTTTAAAAAAAAGGCTGGAGTCAAATTTCAATATGAGTGTCATTTGTCCATATATAAATTAATAATAAATAATATTAATAAATATTAAATTTAATAAAAGAACAATGAATAAATAAATATAAAATAGTAATTTATTAAAAAATAATAGATAAAAAAAAAAAAAAAATTTTTTTCCCCCGGTTTCGATCCTGCTAAATTGACTATTCAAAACAGTGCCTTTACCCATTAGACTGATATATTTAGTTAATTAACATGACATTTTTACTCTCTTTGCAAGAATTATATGTTTTTTTGTTTTTGTTTTTGTTTTTTTTGAGAGTGATTAATAAATATATATATATATTTTATTAAAAATAAATATTTTTAATTTTATTTCGAAATTAAATAATGAATTTTAAAATATTTTAAATATAAAAAAATGTTAATACAATTCATTTAAAAAAAGCGGGAGTCAACCATCCGTATTTTATTTTGTTGTTTAATAAATAGATAATAAATAGATTAATAGATAATAAATAGATTAATAAATATATATATATATATATATTATTAAAAATAAATATTTTTAATTTTATTTCGAAATTTATTTTATTTTAAAATATTTTAAATATAAAAAAAATATTAATTGAAGTAAAATTGATGACGTCACACCCATATATAATTTTCAATTAAGAAATTAATAATGAAGCTGTAAGTTTCAAGAGATGTGATCGATAAAACTCAATTTTTCTTTATAAATACTATATCTAGTGTGAATTTGAAAAAAATCGTTAGAGCGTTTTTTGAGAACCAATGGTTATAGATAGAAAGAAATATAGATATATAGATATATAGATATATACAATTTTAGCTAGCATAATAAGATAAGATTTTTAAAATTAGTGTTATAAAATCGAGAGGGCTGCGAAGGGCAGGTATTATTATATTATTAGAATGGGAGAGGAAAGAATGGCGAAAAATGGTGGGGAGACCGAGTGAGAAATATCCGCTTGGAAGACCAAGGAACCGGTGGGTGGATAATGTAGGAAGGAACGTGAGAGAGATGGGAGAGAGTGAGGATTGGAGGGTTGTGGCTCAGAATAGGGATACTTGGAAAAGTGTGGTTGCTGCGGCTATGAACTTTCGAGTTCTGTAGAGCCACAGAGATATAGATAGATATACTATATATAAATATTACTATTTTATATATTATATATAATATAATATTAGTTTAAAACTCATACATTAAATGAAACTTAAAATTAGATTAGATTCTTTTCAAGAATACTATTTTTACCGACCGACGATAGTAAGGGAGGTATTGTTTTCACACCAAATTTCACATATGGAGATTTTTACATATCTCCACGAATCATGCATTTTCTTAACAGAAAAAAGTATTTTTAGCATGATGTCTGTCCGTCCGTCCGTCTGTCCGTCCGTATAGATGTGTACAGCCTGAACGGCTCAACCGATTTTGATGAAATTTGGTATATTTACTTAATGCATCAGTGGGATGAATTGATCCACTTTTGGTGCAAATCCGGAAACCGGAAGTGGTAGTATTAGCGATCGACGATAGGAAGGGAAGGGTTATTTTCACACCAAATGACGTCACCCAGCCCTTCATGACTTCACAGCCTCGGGTAACGCTGGGCAACGCCGGCTACTTCAGCTATATATTATAAATAAAATAAAATTAAAAATATTTATGTTCTATCCATATCTGTTTTTATTACATTAATAGATATATTAAAATTATTTGAAATTGTTTCTGTAGCTGGAAATTAATTTATTTCAAACCGTCGGTCGGTTCGGACCTGGCCACAGGTCAACTTATTTATGATATATATATATATATATATATATATAGAAAATCGAATTGAATCAAATCCTTAATTAGGTCTTAAAAAAATGGACAATGCAGGAAAGGACATGAAAGAGATAGGAGAGGATAGGAGTTGGATGGTTGTGGCTCAGGATGAAAACACTTGGATGAATATGGTTGCTACGGCAAAGGACTTTCGAGTTCCGTTGAGCCACACAGATAGATATTATTTTTAAAATACATATTAATATATGTATATATATTTTAATTTAAATTTCTCAAAAGTTTGTAAGTTCTCAGCCCTCCTTCCTTATTTAAATCTCAGAATTTTTCTTACATACATTGTACCTTAATTTCCAATTTGGCTATGTGCCATACTGAGATTAATCATTAAGAAAGAATGATCTTAAATTTATTTTAAAATATATACCTATACTCTTTCCAAGAATTTTAGTATTAGTATATAGTTGCAATTTATAATGATTATAATTTTTATTTTTTTTTTATTATGAAATCACTTTATTTTAAAGAAATAATATTTTTCTTTAATTTCTTCCATGAACTTGTCTTTTATTATTATTTTTTTTTTATAATCTTTCATTAAGTTTCGTTCTCTTATAAATAATTTATGATTTAAAAAATAATTTGCACTATATTTCATTATTATAATTAATATAATAATATATAATAAATTATTTATAGTATGAATTATTTTATTAGTTTATTAATTAGGTTGTGCTTTGTTCTAAAAAAATCATTATTAATTATTTCTAAAGATGAATGATTTATAGATTTATAGCAAAAAAAAAAATATTTTATAATGCTTTTATATCTGTAATTAATCTAATATTTATGAATTTAATAAACATAGTATTTATTGTTTTTAAATAGATTTATTTATTTAAATGATTCTTATCAACTGATTTGAACAGAGTTGTAGATGTATAATAAAAAATAAATGTCTAAATTTTAGGTCACACCTCATAGAATGATTAAACGCAGTCACCATAATAATTTATAACTTTAAAGGATAAAATAATAATAAGAATAATAGTAATAATAATAACCTGGTCGTCATAATTCATTCAATTCGAGATTGTTTTCCATCAGACAGTGAGAGAGAGAGGCTACTGGTTTAATTTAATTCATCTTTTTTCTTTTCTTTTTTTTATTTCAAGCATCGCAGTCGGTGATAAAATATGACTAGTCCTGGAATCGTAGGCGGGTCAACAGATAGATAGATTGAGAATATAAACGTCACAGGGTGTTTCTTCATAACATGCTTTTGTTGATAATTGACCGCTTTAAGGAAGCTGAAAAATGAGAGATTAACAAAATTAATTTAAGTAGAAAAATTAGAGTAATCTCAATAGACAAAGATCATACAAACAATAGAAAAGATCGGTTCTTGTGGTCTTTCATAGATGAATAAAATACCTTTTGAAAAAACAAAAAAAAAAAAAAAGAAAGAAAGTATAAGAAATGTCATCTATATTAATGAAATTTATGTATTAGTTATTAGTTTCATTTATTTTATGAATATATTTTCATTTATTCTAAAATTATTTAATTATTCTCTAATATTTAAATAATTCTATTATATTTTTTATAGAAGTTGTTATCAAGAATTATTAATATAATATAACCTATACATATTATTTTTTTTTATGAATGCTTGGTTATGAAAGTAATAAGAAAACTCTTGAAAAAAAGCATGAATTTTTTTTAATATTGTTAATTATTAATAAAATTCAACTCTAATTAATTCGATTTAATTTATAAAATATAAAAAACTAACAGCACAATATTTTTTCTATTTAATCATGTATTAAATGTGATAAAAACTACACAACTAAATAAAATTTATGAATGAATTTTGGAAATATTTTTAAAAATTGTTAAATTGCATGAAGGGAGACGTAAAAATCATTGAAAGATTTCTTTAACTTGAATTACGGCTGACGTAACTTGAATCTGAAAGGCATGGCACGTGCCATGGGCGCCAACGAAAGGGGGCGCAAAAAAAGATCTCACGTAAAATTATTTTTAGATAATAGATATAAAAATGAGTATTAAAAAAACTACATAAGCCAAAAAGAGGCATTATGAGAAAATGGAAAAATGCAAAACATCCTACCTATCGTTTGAGAGGGGTGCAAGATAGATGTTGCCATAAACGCCATTTACTTTACGGTTTTGCCTTAAACAGTATTAATTAAAAAGATATTAAAAAAAAAATTATGATCGATCATATGGATTTTTAATTAAAATCTGTTTATTTCTAAATACATTTAATATAATAATATAATACACTGAAATATTATCTTGATATAATTATCATATTTGAGAATTAGTGAGTAATTGAGTCGATGGAGATATAATTATAATGAGGATGTGGGGATAGTTTCGATTTACATATTATATTATACTATACGCTATACGGTAAATAGGAAAGTAAGAAGAGTAATTATTAACTAAATACCTTGATTCTATATTATTAATAGTAGCAATAGATAAAATATCACCTAAATATTAGAACAACAATTTTATAAAAACATTTGGAGTATTCATTTTTTTTAATTATCATTTTTCTATTCTTCTAAATTAATTTAAATCAATTTACAGTATACAATATATGAATATAAGAATAAAATTAATGGATAGATCTAATCTTGAAACGGGAACATTCCAATTAATTATTTTATTAGAAGAAATAACATTACTTACATTGTTTTCACAACTATCTATAGAAAAAAAAGATTGCTCTAATTATATAACAAAATAATATATATAGATCTATAATATAATAAAATGCAAATAATCTGTACAAACGGTTGTAAATATATATAATTTTCTAATATATAGTTATTATTAAAGATTAAGAAAAATATTGATTTTTAATAAAAAATGACATCTTAAAAAGAAAAAAATATAATTTATTTAAATGTATCCAATTGATTACATATATTTTAGATATATATATCATAAGTTTATTCAAATAAATATTTTAAAAATTCGTGATATTATATTATTAGGTATGAATTTCTTTTATATCAAATGATGCAAATAAATTTACAGATTTATTATTATGAAGGATTGTTTTCATTCTTCTATTTAATTCAGTTCTGTCCTTAAAGAGAGATTTTAATTTTACCTATATTTTGAAATACTTATTCAATGTCCTCGAAAAATAATGAATGTGATTATGAACCTTTTTTTATGTAGGTACATCTTATTATTTATTAACAGCTAATTTTTCGCTTAAGAAGAATTATAAACTACTGATTATTATAGTTATTGTTTTTCAGATGGAATGTTAATACAGAAGGCATCATTTATAAACCAGAACGAAAAGTATTTCAATACTTTGCTAATTAGAAGAATTCGTCATAGATTTATGCCATTAAAATTTCGAAAGAATATATATATATATATATATATATATATTCCCTTTCGCCGTCAATTAGTATTAGAAAATTTAAATTTTGCCAAGAGGGTTTATGATGGATCAGGTAATTACGGATGATTTTGAAAATAACATGATTAAAATGAATACTAATCGAATTAAAACAAGATTGTGATTAGAAAAAGTAAGAATTTTGATTAGGATGAAAATCAAAATGAATAAATAGAAAAAGCTATTTGAAACAAATAAAAACAATTTAATTGATGAATGTTTTTTAATTATATTGTTAATATATATTATGTGAAATAAAAAAATATCATTTTTTATAATAAATAAAGATAATGTTTTCTTATACAAATAAAACAATACCTCCCTTACTATCGTCGGTCGGTAAAAAAGGAGCAAGAAAACTGTGTGTAGGAAGGCATAATTAGGGTGTATTAAACCCTCCTTCTTTTTCTTTACCATTATAATACAGAATAAACAGAATTTTTACATATTTTAATCATAAAATAAACTCTTTAGTGGTTAGCACGACAGTCTACCACACCTAACACTCTAGTAAAAATAATTAATAATTTCTATTTAAAGCTCTGTGTGAACCTCAGGGACTATCATAAATAATAATAATAATAATAATAATAATAATAATAAACATTTAAAACCTAAGATATTGGGTTGGAAAAAAATTTAATGTAGTGTTCATCTTTTCTTTTATATAGTTATTTACTTTTTTCGGGTGAAATGGATTGATAGCTCAGTTGAAATTTAAAGAAACATGAATCACGTATTCCGAGATGAAACCACAAATAAAAAAAAAATATTCGGTATTGATTCCTAAGAAAAAAAATATAATAAACAAAATTATAATACAAGATTTTGAACTGTTTATTAACTCTTAAAAATGAATATTTTTCTTTCAAAATGGCATATCTAAAGTTATGATAATTAAAGTTATTTCGATTGAATATAATAATGTAAAAAGATTTTTTTGACATTATTTTATATTTCATAATTTTCTACTCATTATTTATATAAATATTTCTCAAGTCAAACAAATGAAAAAAATAATATTATTTATAATAACCATAAAAATAAAACCAAAAAGACCTCCCAAAACTTTGTTATAATTTTATTCATTTAATTATATAATTAATTCCCTTGTGATGTTTTATTTCTATATTAAAAACTTATTTTAAATAACAATATAAATTATATTATAATAATATAATATTAATATATATATTAAAATAATAAATTTAAAATTGTTATTAACATAAAATTATATTACTATGTAGGTAAATGCCTATAATTATATAAGTATATTTATATTGTAAATAAATTAAATATTTTTTTAATTTTTTTTTTTTTTGTTTTTTTTTTTTATAAAATCAAATTGTTATATTTTAAATTATAAATTTTTAATATTATTTTTTTCTTCACTATTATGTATATATTTTCTCCCATTAAATATTCTAAAAAAAAAATTCATGAACCTTAATCATTGTATTTTTTCCTCTCTTTATTCTTTATTAAACGTTCAAGATAATAAAAAATGACTTTTTTTTATTTCGAATTTCTTATATCATCCCTTATACTTATATTTGTGGATCGTTATTAATAAGAGGAATGAATTCAAACTCACTGAATATTTAAAAAATATATAAACAAAAATTGAATTTACATCTCCCTCTACACTGTATTGATATTGGCAAATTGTTTGTGTATCGAAAGAAAAATTATATATATATATATATGTGGGTGTATTATTAAGATTATCTCAAGGAGAATAATGGAAAAAAGATAAAAGATATATTTTATTTTCATTTAATGAAATTGAACACGTTTTTTTTTTATGAAAGAAAACAAAATCGAGAAGAGAGAAAGAAAAAAAAGAGATAAATGGAATTTCTAGGGAAAACAGAATCTATTGATCTTTGGTAAATATCTTGGATGAATGTCAAAGAGACAAAGAGAAGGGAGAGATGTGGGTGAGGGGTTCATCATTTGATAGAGGATATCATAGCCATTGTAGACAGCCACCGGATTGGTCATAAATTCGTTTGGAAATTGTCCCTGAGGTTCGTAGATACAATAGAGCAAGCGGACCGAGTGTCAGAATTCGCCTCCGGGCAAATTCTGATATCTGAGCGGAGATACCAGATGACAAATTGGCATTGGGTGTTCGGTACCAAAGCCAAAGGATACCAGGGCACGTGCCTGGCTGGCTGGCTGACTGTCTCATGCATTCGGTGTGAGTGACCTCGCTCTAATTATTTCCATCAAGGGGGGGCTGTCTCAAGATCACAATACCCCTCTCAAATATCACTCATCTATCATTCATTCATATTTCCCCCACCTTCCATACTAATCTATCTATTTTGTATGACTATATTACCAATCTTCAACTTAAAACAAAAATAAAAATATATTACCAAAAGGCTTGTTTAAAAGAAAAAAAATCTGGAGTGTCTCCTCTCGACTATCTCGCAATTTTAATTGGAACAAATAACACTTATATTATATTAAAATTAATTTATTAAATTTAATTAATTATAAATTAAAATTAATTATAAATTATAAATTAAAATTAATAAATAATATTTATTAAACCAGCGCATGTTTGGCTCTGTTGATGGCACCACGTCACGTGTTGGCTCGTGAGATTTGCAGTGTTAAAAAATTAATTCTGGTACTTTCAGGGATTCAATCAAGCTGAAATTCTATATATAGCAGTTTTATACAATTGTTAATCATGTGAAACACTATCAAACATATATATATTTATTTTTACGGTCAGTTTAGAGGAAAAAAATGGAAAACGTGGTAAGTAATGGTCCTCTTCCGAATGAATTACATTTCTCAAAAGAAGATAGAAAACTTCGAATTTTGAATAATGCCTGTGTACCAAATTTCATTCATAAACCGTTTTTGCGTAATCTTGTCTACATATACACACACACACAAACATTTTTTAACCTTAGTGAAAATGACTCAGGGACCTTCAAAACGTATAACAACATCAATCTCGACATCGAAAATTTTCACGATCTGGCGAGATGGTAAAAATCAAAACAAAAACAAATGAGCTTTCATTTGAAATCACTCATGAAACATTTAAAGCGAGTTTCAATACTTTTATATCACAGTTTGTGGATGAGAATGCAATTCATACATTGTTTAATCAATTTTAATCTGAAAATTAAAATTCCATAATTAAAATTAAAAAAAAAATAAATATTAATAAAATACTTAAAAAATATAATTGATTTAACAAAGAAGTAATCAAATTAATGATCGTTGTTAATGGATCATTGCTCCGTTATATTTAATTTTATAATCACGTTTTTTTTTATTTGATAATCATTAAGTTATATCATCATTAAGAAAAAAAACAAATTGAACTTTAACTTTTCATAAAAAATTAAGACTCCTCTGATCATCTACTGAGATCTAATCTCTACACATTAATATTTACAAGTAAAGAACCGCGGCCAGGGAGAAACAAAATAAAAATCTTAATATAAGCATTTTGTATTTGTAAGGATGATGAAATTGATAGATTCAACACTATGCACACTTGTTGAAATATTATATATATATATATATAAACTAACATTAAATATAAAAATATAAAAGTTATTATGAATAATTTTTAATTAAATACTCTGAGAAGTTTCAATTTGATTGATTTATTTGTTTTATACCGATTTTCCTTTTTATGGTTCATCATCTCTTTGATTATCCACCCGTCTACCCATTAATAATTATTATTCGAAAAAATAAATATATTTAGTACATTAAATTAATAACTCGAGATAATTAAAAAGATATATATTTTTGTGGGTGTGCTGAAGAATTTGAACCTTAAAAATGTGTGTCTTCTTCTTCTTCTTAGCCTTATTTCCCACGGGGTGTGGGGTCGGCTCTTCTCGTTAATTGGCGCCAACTAAATCTGTTGTTGGCGTCGTCTGTAGAGAGATCAGATGCCATTAGATCTCCCGATATACGGCAGGACCAGCTGGTTTTAGCCTCCCACGCGGTCTTTGGTACTCAACCTTGATGACGGTGATGATGGTGTTGACGACTTTGATGTAGATGTGGACGATTTGAGTGAGGTTGATGGCAATGATGCTGATGCTGACCGATGTGACGATGTTCGTGTCGGTGATGATGTCGATGTTGATATTGATGTGGATGTGGATGTTGGACTATCTTCTTTAGCCCACCTCGTCCATAGGTGGGTAACCCTAACCCATTTCTCACATCGCCCGGGTGCTGACAATGTGCGTCTCTTGCAGGGGACGCCCCAGCCGTTAACCGTATAACATTTCTCCATTAATTGTTGATGCGACGCGAAGATGATCCAGCCGGCCTGTCGCTACAGCCTGACGCGTGGATTGGAAAGAAGGAAGAGGAAATAAAGGGGATTGGGTCTGGATGGATGATTTGGGTAGGGCATGCACTCCCTTGGTCGAGGAATGAGAGAAAATGCATGTGCTCGCGTAGGGCAGTGGGCGCCACTCACTGAGGTAGATCTGTCTCTCACCGGGATCGTGAGAAGGTATCTACCCGCTACCCGCAAAAAAAAATGTGTGTAACAATTTATTTATAAAAATAATAAATTTAAATATGAATATCAATATATTTTTTAGAATTAAATAAATAAATATATACCTTTCATTTGTGAAAACATTTATTCTTAAAATTGTCAGGGCTTAAATGATCTGAACTCAATCTCAATCATAAATCATAGATCATTTTGATCTACAGTGTATTACAGACAAGTAATTTTTAAATTTTCAAACATCATTGATTTTAATAAAATTTTAGCAAAATTAATTAATTAATGACATAAGAATCTTAAAAACTTATTGCAAAATATAATCATACAAATTTTTGTAAGTATATTTTAAATAAAAGTTTAGCTTAAATAAATAAGAAATAAGCAGGTTTATGTATAGTAATTATACTATACTCTTTCTTTTTGAATTCATTTAAATATTAATTACTTTTTTTGTACCTGTTTTTATCACCACCCATGTTGGATTCCTAATAGTATGAACTTCATTCATGTCTAGTTGATGTCAATCAAATTGCAAATCAGAAATTTCATCAGCTTAAGAAATAAATGATTAAATGAAATAATAATGAATATAATTGAAGTTGATATTACGAAAAAAGTTAAAAGAAACATCTTTAAATGACTGATTAATTTGTATGTTTTTTTTTACAAACATGCCTTTATTTAAATTTTTTTATTATTTAGTATTTTAAGGTTATTGAAAAAGAGGTTGTATTATAGATTCAATAGTCATAACATATTTTTAAAATACAATGTCTGTTGAATGTGCCAAATGAAGTATTTGAGTGAAATGGTTCAGCTGGTTACTTGGGTTGCCTATTTTGGATATATCAAATCGGGTTTCGAACAGGCAAATGACATACAAACAAACTAATTAATTTTATATCTACGGGGCAAAGATTGATTTTATTTTTATTATTATAATTATTTTTATTTTTAATGAACAAAGTACTCACTCTCAAAAATGTCCTATAATATAATTTATAAAAATATATAATAATAACAAATTTAGAATAAAATACATTATAATAATAATTTAAAATATAATATGTGTATAAATTTATATTTAATATATAATTATTTCAAAGAAAACACTTAAATTAATTTTTAGCACAAATTATATTACATCATTATAATTTTAAAAATTGTTATCTAAAATTTCTTCAAAAAATAAAATAATAATAATAAAAACTAAAAATAATTAATAATAAATTTACAAGTATTTATAAATATGTATATAAATTAAACAAAAGTTAAATTAAAAAAATAATATTAAATAATTAAGTAGATGGCAGCACATGAGTAGCGGTTATAATTTATTATTTAAAAAGATGGGCTTATATCTTCCAATAAAATAATAAATATATATATATATAATGAATATATTTAGAATTTATTATTAAGAAACAACAAAAGTATATTACTAATATCTGAATTTCTGAAAAAAAGTTGAAAATATTTATTTATTTATTTTAAAATTAATTTGAAATTATAAATGAATCTATAATTATTTGATTTAATAATTAATTTCCTATGTTTTTAAGATTTCAGGGACTTTCATTTTTTTTTCAATATAATTGGATTAAATTTGTTCTTAAAAATAATAATAAATTAATAAAAGACTTAAATGCATATTTATTTATTTAGTGGGTGGTGTTTAGGTTTATAGTTTATCTGATTGGGGGGGGGGGGGGAGAAATATTCTCTCAAAGATTCTGATTAGTGAAATTTGAATTGATGTATATGTATACCTAGGTTTCGATGGGGTCGTTGTGCAACCCCGAGGCCCCTTGGGCCCCCTTTCACATTGCAGGTGCAGTGGAGGCGGGGCTGGTACACTTTGCGTAACGGCACCGACCCAATCAGTTGCCGACGTTGCTGACCTTTACCTATATTGGACGCTGGTCGCTGGGTCCACGCCTCCCCCACAGACAGACACCTGATTTCATAAGCAAGAGGGGCACAATTGTCGACGACGTCGATCCAAGTGATGGACAGAAATGATGATAAGCATTTTAAACAACGGGGTCACAAACACGAATTCGTCCATAATCCCTACAAATCGACTACGAAACGATGTTCGCTTATTGTATAATACTTTATTATACTGTCAATTGACATTTCTCATTCACATAAATAAATAAAAATACATATACATAAATATATATATATTAGATATTAAAATTGTTTGTTATTTTTATTTGTAATCGGGAATTTTGCATTATGAAAAAATAAACGAAAAATCAAAATTAAAAAACTTCTAGGGTTAATGAAAAAAGTATGCTCAGGCCAACTACAATATAAATTTCATCTCCTTAACAAATAATTAACGTTAAAATAAATATATTAAATTTCTAAAGTGAAAAAAATACAAATAAATGATTATTTTACCTTTAAAATATAAGTATACTCTTTTAGATTAAAACATCCCTTCTAGTTGGAATAAAGCACGTCCAAAGCGGTTCCAAATTTGTCCCAGACAAACCTTTTTCCAGGTATATATATCATTAATAACGTCTGTACAATATTTTTAGAGAATTTTTAAAAAAGTGTTGTTACCTAATATTATTAATATCTAACAAAATTAATAATTATAATTATCTAATAATATGAGTTATTATTATTATAATCCATGCTTGCATCTTATATAATTTACAAGGTGATGGTTTTGATAATAAGAATAATGGTCCTTTTCCTAACTAGAATAAAGATTCACAATATCCACTTTCTCTCCCAAGACTAAAGAATCGCGTTTCTTAGATATATTAAAATTTTTCAATTTATTCGCTAAAATTTTTTTAACTGATAATCGAAAGGTGAACTAAAGTTTTATATACCTGGAAAAGGGTCAATTTGAGTCTGCCTAGATCTTTCTGGTTTGGAATATATGTATTCACTTTTGAATAAACGATTTTAAAGATATTTAATTATTTTATTTATAATATAATATAACTATATAAAAATAATATAATTATAAGATATGTTTTTAGAATAATTAATTAATTTATACTCTTGTTTCGATTATTATCAATCAAATGCAATTTATCTGGTATTCAGTTTATTAAATTAATAAAATTGAATAATAATATATTGAATAAGTAGGGAGTTACAAATATTTTTTAATATTTAAAATAATAAATATTATACAAGATATTTTAAATGTTTTGAGAATAATTATATATTATCAAGATTCTAATTTCTATTTATTCTCTATCCCTAAATTAGAATTTTTTTTTTAATTTGTATTATTTAGATTTTTAAGATATATTTTTAATATTTATTTTTATCTATATTTTCTATATAAAGAATTAACTTAATTGGCTTATTGGTTAATATTCTATTTACTGTATTTATTAATATGAAATAATAATAAATCAATATTTAAGGTCAAATATGATTATATTAGAATTATATATATTATATTTTTTATTAATATTCATAAATTTATTACCATGAAAATTTGATATATCGATTAGAGAATATATAGATTTATTTATTATGAAGTCATAATTCACAAAAGAAGAAAGAGAAAGAGGGAGAGAGAGAGAGAGAGAGAGAGAAAGAAAATTGAACTATTAAAATAGAATGAAATATATCAAGAAAATAAAATTGATTAAAAGCATGTTTGTTTTTAAACAAATTTAATGAAAATTTAATATTTCTCTGCAAATTATTTAATTAATAAATATTATATTCAAGTTTTCATCTTTTTACCCAATCTCGTTAACAACCTGTTATTAATTACATTGATTTTTATTTTCGTTTTTATTTTTAATTTTTTTTTTATTTTTAATATTAAAATACATTTTAATTAAAGGAAGTTAATAAATAATGTTATAATTTATTTCATTATAGCCATGAATATTGAGAATTCATTTTATGACAGAAATTTCCTGTCTAAAATATTTATATTATTTATGCCTTTATACATATACCTATAACTAATATAAATTTGTATTTTATTATATCCAAAATTCTAGATATTTTTGTTTAAAAACTTATTATAAATAAATTTAAATAAAGGGTTGGTAAATATACCGAATATATCGATTTTAAAATACGAAATATATATATATATATATATAAAATTATTAATTAATTGAAACACACAGTTTAATTGTTAATTTTTTTTAAAAAACAAAAAGTAACGAGAAATTTCAGAATATATTGGTACACAGACTTCTCTTAATTTTTTTATCTTATGAAGAAATTAATTATATAGTAAATATAACCATTTTATGTAAAATATTATAAAGAGAGAGAATGTGTAGTATTATAACTATTTATAAAGAAAACAATAATTTCATTATTATTATTATTATTATTGGATTTTTAACGTTGTTAAAATATATTCTTAATTAATAAAATTAATTTAAATTATATTCTCACCTATATATATATATATATATACTAATTTTTTTTAATTTATGTTCTTTAAAATTATTTGAATGGCGAATCGGTGAATCAGGTATTAATAATATCAGCCAAACCCGATAATAAAGAATCATTTTTTTTATTGACCGAGTGGTGGCTCGGTGAACCAGGTATTATTATTAAGGACCCCAGTTTCATTCATTTTAATCAGATTAATGCAATAATGCAACATTTAATAATTATAATAAATAATTAAAGAATTGTATATCAATATTTTTTAAAGGGTCGAGCGAGAGCTCGGTGTCCCGGGTATTAATATTTCCAGCCAATAATAATAATGAATTCTTTTTTTTTAACTTAATTACCGAGCCAAGGCTCGGGGTCCCGTTACTATATATATTGCATGAAATATTAAAATTTAAAAATTTGAAAGATATTTATTTTTTATCATCTTAAGAATGATTAAATCACTCACTATCAACATATAATAAACTTAATTTAATTTATTTATTCCTTATTTAAGTAGACAATTCTCTAATATACGTATTTAGTTGAATGAGAGGAAATGATGATAATTTAATTATCATTTGTTGTTTATATAGCATCTCTCTGTAAAATATAAATAATAAATAAAAATGAAGAAAAATATATAAGAATCAATTTAAATATTTATATGAATTATTTTTTTAGTTTTATTAATATAAAAAAAAAATAATTAAAACATTAAAAATATCAAATTTGATAAAAAATAATCCTAATTCGAAAAAAAACTTTTGTTAATATTCAAAACAGAAGTTTTTTTATGATATTTTTATCAATATAATAATTACATATATAGAATATATAAAATTGAAATATTATCTATTATATTATTTATTTTCTATATATTAAAAATTAAAAAAAAAAAAAAATACAAATTAATTATAATCTTAAAATATAAAGAGAAAGTTGCAAGTTTAATTGAACTATCTATTATTCTTATCATCATTATTACTTCTTTTTTTTCTTAATGTTTATTGAAATCTAACTATTGTATAAGAAACGAGAATAATAATAATAATAATAGATGATCAAGTGGTAGTATATAATTTGCTCTAATTAGTGTCATGGCTAGTTATTGGAATCGATAAGATTTTACCTCCATGATTATTCGTCACGGGAACGCGATGAAGATTATCACGATTCGAATCAAAACAAATGGCATCTCTTCTCCAGCATTCAATTCTCTATCCGTTAGAAATGATCAACAATCTATGAAACAAAAAAAAAAAATAACTACAGATCTATAAATTCTAATTTATACCTAAATATCAATAATAAAGTCAGAGACATAGAAAAATAATTAATACATTTATGAGTAAAATAAAATCATTTATTTTTTGTTAATTATTTTAGATATTGTTAAAAAGTTATTAAATTTAGTCCAGACTCACAAGCGTAAAATGATAAGATTCAATCTCTATTTTGAAGATGCTGATTGAAATACAACCTACAATGTTATCTACAATGTGAAAATATTCATTTTAATGCTTAAAAATTGTCATATTGCCATATTTCCCTCTACTGATAATGTTGCTAAATTCTTAAAAAATAAGTCGAATTTAAAATTAAATTAAAATATAATGATTTTCTTGGACTCTTCAATAGCTTACTATTTTGCAGGACAGTCTACGACACTGAAGACTCGAGTTCGATTCAATAATTAATAATTTCTGCATGATCCTCAGGGTCTTTCCGCAAATAATAAAAATACTAATAATTTTTTCGTTTTATAATTATTGTAATGCAGTTATATATTATTTAGTTAAATCAATAAGAATAGAATAAACTTAATATTGTAGTTTTTATTTCTTAAAAATTTTCGTATATCTTTCTTAACGATGTGTCAATTTGTACTAGTTAAAATTCTTAAGCAATGACCGGGTTTCGATCCCCCCCCGACTTTCACTTGTTAAGCTTCCTTAACACTTTAATCAATTATAATCAATCAACTATTACATATAAACAATTTTTATACTATTTCAGTGAAATTCAAATAAATAAACTAAAGGAATAATTAATTAGTAATAATAAAATAATCAATAAATAATTTTTAAATAACCAAAATGGAATAATACTTTATCAAATAAGATTGGACTATCTATTATTTTAAAATAAATTTTTTCACCAGACCATCAATTCACTGATTTTAATGAATCCTTTATTTCAAAAAAAATTAATTAATTCATTTTTTTCACTTGCAAATAAATTATTAGAATTCGTTCGCACCTTAAAGGTGTAAGTAAGTTTAATCGGATTGGTATATTTATTGTGCTAGTCTGAATCTCACGCTTTAGCCAGTTTTACTTTTAACACTGCCATTAAATATAGTTGAAAAGAATAGATTGGCAATCGAAATTGAGTCTGCTAACTTTATTATTATTACTCTTTTGCCGGCTGAGAATGGATGGACGCATGTGTATCTTTTAAATAAATTAAACATTCCAATAAAGTCATTATAACCAGAAGGTGTTACCCTGCGGGGGATTGTATCCATACAATATTAAGTGAAATACATATCTAAAAGATAAATTATTTTAAAAGAGTATTATGGATGTTTTATTTTTCTCTTTACCGATGAAACAAAATAATATAAGAGAATTTAAAACAAACAACATTCTTTTTTTAATATTGACTAAATAAATAATTTTAAAATTAATCTATCTAATGCGAGGGCAGGTCAATAAGTACATTACTTTCTAAAAGAAACATAGGTTTTTGGATAAAAAATTATTTTATTTTTCAACGTAGTCTCCTTTGAGCTCTATACAATTTTTATCCCTTCTAAAAAATAAAATTTATCGAAGACATCAAAATAGGTATTTGTTTGTGAGATGATTTCATCGTTGGAGTCAAATCTATTTCCGTCTAGACAATTCCTTCAGATATGGAAACAAAAAAATAGTCACTTGGGGCTAAATTCGGAGAATAGGGCGGGTGAGGGAGCAATTCGTATCCCAATTCATGGTTTTTCATGGAAATTCTTTTTTTTTCATTTTCTTCTCAAATCACGAGGTAGTCCGTTATTAATGGGTGCCAAACAAAAACTAAAAGACCCAGCTGGTTCGAATTTCAACAGGAGTCAGCTCAATGGTTGCCTACTGACAGGAGCAGTGTTATCATTTCATTTAAAATAAGGGAAATTCAAAAGTTACGGACTTAACCTGCTATCGTATTATTTAAAAGAAAATAGTTTATAAAATTTTTAAATGATTTTATAAAAGAAAATTAAATTTATTCAATAAAACAGTTACTTTTTGGTTCTTGTTCATTGTTTTCAGTTCTAATTTCCATAATTAATTTGGTGTATAAAGTTGATATTTATACACCAAATGTGTTGTTCAACATTTCTAAACTACTTTAAAAATAGTCAATTATTATTCTAAATGAAAATATTAATTATACGTCTAAGTTTAAACCAACCAATTTTCGAAAAATACAAGTATTATTTTTATTTTATTTTAAATATTTTAAATGTTTTATTACATTGACTTTTATAGAAATAAAGCATAGTTATATATACAAATATATATATATTATATATTAATTTTAAATATATAAATAAGTATTAAATGTAATCTAATTCAATATTTTAAAATATTTATAGATATATAAATATATTAACCTAAAATTTAGTAAAATTTTATTTGTCTAAATTTAAAATAATCTTATCTATTAATAGGTAAAGGTATTTAAATAAAATGTTGAAAGAAAAATATTCAAAATAATTAATAAAAATTATTTCGAATCATATAGTAATTTATCTATGACATATAACAACAAAATAATATATAAATAAATTAGAAAAGAATTGGAAGAAAAAATATTGATTTAGAAATATTAAACCACAAATTACAAATTTGATTTAAAGATCTATTTAAGATTAAATTCAAATTTTCAAATCATGTCATTAATTAATATAATTCAAAAATATGAATGAAATAAATAATTAAATAATTAGAAGAAATAAATATTAATAATAAAAGTAAAATTTTATTAATTTTTAAAATGGTTGTCACTCTTATTATTATTTGTTCTTATCTCTTTGTGCTATTCAAAAATAAAAGTATGGGGACGTGAAAGAAATTCCGATTGCATGGAGAGATGGCTATTGAATTGCAGAGAGTCCTGCATGAATCCGGTTTCCAATGAAATAATTAGAATATTTGGGACAAGGCCGATGTTGAACGTTTGGGAGCGCCTTCGATTTAGGTGTGGTTTCCCTCCCCCCTCTTCTTGTAATGCTAAAGGGGGCGGTTTATGCACTAATGAGATGGATCGCAGTCCAATTGTCTTATCAGGCATCGGAAATTATAATAATTCTTTGATTCAGAGAATTTTCATGCTTTCTTCATATTAATATTATAATAATAGTTTCAGTCTTTGCCCAAACATGGCCAGTGAATGAAGGTGTTAAATATTTAAAAAAAAAAATTATAAAAATAAAGGTAATTCAAAGATTATTATTTATTTCTTATATATTAAATTTAGATAATTAAATAAATAATTTAGCTAAATAATCAGTTATGAAATATATAGTTAAATAAATATTAATATTTTCAATAATATAATTTGATCACTAACGATGGATATTTATTTATTTATATACAAAATAAATAAATATTTTCCGTTTTCATTAATCAAAGAATAACTAAACTTTTCTATAAAAGGTTAGAGCCCTTGAAATTGATATTTTTTATATTTTATTAACTAATTGAAATACATAAAATAGATGTATAATAACATTTCATATCTTTTCTTTTAGATTACTATTATAAAATATTTTTTTAAAATAATTTAATTGGATTAATTTTAAAGATAATTTAAATCTAAATGTTTATATGGTGTAGATATGTTGCGTAAAATTATATAATTATAATATGTCTATTAAATAAACTATTTTTGAAATATTGCATAAGATAAAAAATATACATATATATATATACATCTAATTGAATTTATATTAGAGTTTGAACGATTTAATAATAGTTAATAATAAATAATAAAAAGTAATCTATTTATTAGTTTTTATAATTTATTATTAATTAAAAAATAATTATTAATTTATGGAAATCAATTTTAATTTATATATAATATACTTCTTTTATTATTTTAATCAAATATAACTTGTTAAAATATCACTCAAGTAAATCTCCAACGAATGCCAAATAGATATTTAATTGATTCTTTAATAGGATCTTGATACTCTCTTCTCTTTTTTCAATTAACTGTATTTTGATCAACCGGACAGGTCATGAAAAAAAATAATACTAACATCATAATTTAAAGATTTCCGGCTAAGTTAAAGGGCTTAATTGGTGCGTTAGACATTTCTACTCCCATTTTTATTTTTTATTTTTATTTTTTTTTTGATTAGCCAATTTCGTGGGTAATTTTATCTTTTCCGGCTTTCCCTGAGGCTAAAGCAGCAACCTGAAAAAGAAGGGGTGAATTTTTATGTTAAAATAAATCAAAATCGTGACTAAAGAATTGGGGACAACTCATTCAAATTAATTAAGATGAAAATATGACAGTTGAAATAAATAAGAAAATAAAAAAAAAGAAATTCAGATTGAAATTTTATATCTAAGGTAGAGAGGAAAAGAGATACAGTGAGAGGGAGAGAGAAAAGAAGGCGAAGATGACTGTTGAAAAAAAGCCTCTTTTGTTCTATAAATCATCATCATCATCATCATCATCATTATCATCATCATGTTTCGAGACTGACGAATTCAATGTTTTTTTGATTACCGAAATCCAAACAGAGTTTCTAAGCAAGATAAAGGAAATGTATATTAATCAATTAAAGTGGAAGGTAAATTAATTAGAAATACGAGGTACATTCAATAAGAAAAGAGACAAGTCGCTATCGCTCACAAACGGTTTATTTGATTATTGTAAAATTCAGTCAATTTTTCAACATAATCATCCTGCACAGTTATGCACTTGTCCCATCTTTCTTGCAGCTTCCTAAGCTAACCCGTAATAAGCTTCAAAAATTGGGTTTGGAGGTCTTACCTCATCCTGCCTACTATCCCGACCTCGCCCCATCTGATTGAATGTACCTCATATTTACATGTATTTCTAAGAGTGGGTAGATGGGTAGGTAGGTTGCGAGTCGAAAAATCCTTTATTTTATTATTATTTCATGTAGAAATTTAGAACAAATTTTACATGAATACTTGACAGAAATACAGTAAATCAATTTTTACTTTTCAATCGGAAAAAATTCTAACTCTTTGGATAATAAAGTATCTATTTTCACAATCCATTTCCGGTATGCGTTTTTAACATATTTTTTCAGATCATTCTGAATCCAAAAAAGTGGTATTCCCGTTGACGTATTCGAGCATTTTTTGCCCCACCCCGAATCCTCGAACTTGCAAGCTCACGTTGCTTATTAATCGCTCATTCTTTCCCTTTTCAATTATTTTTATACCATAATTCGTCTCTTTTTATAAATGGTTTTAAAAGTCCTCTGTAATAAATATTTTTTACATTTTAGATTTTTTAAACATTTTGTTTTTTTAATTTAAAACGATAAACAATATTAATTTTTTATTTTTAATATACTTTTTTAAAATATTTTACCATTTTACTGCTTAAAACAGTGATTCCCCAAAGTGGGCGCTACCGCCCCCTCGTGGGCACTGGAGCGATCCAGGGGGGCGGTGAAGGCCACAGATGCATTTAGGAAAAATTACTTATATATTACTTTTCTATTCTGAGATAAATAAATAGATACATAAATTCAATGTTTTTAATTTACAACTTTATTTATAATTTTTTGCAAATAGGTACATTTATCTTTCTGTTTAATTGTTATTAAAATTAAAAAAAGTTAATTTTCAAGGGGGCGCTACTACTAATTTTTCTATAGTCATACAAAAATTTATATTGTGGTGCCAGACCAGTATTATAAGGTAAATGTATAAAAAAACAATTCAATCGTTTTATTGGCACTTGGTTATTATTCAATCAGTCGCATAGCTGACAGTAAATATCTAAATTGATCATTGGGCATTAGATAGTAATCGTTTACTTTGTTTTAATTATCATCTTTATAATTACAGTTAATATGTGGAGGAGAAACTATGAAATTATTAAAAACTATGAAAGACAGGGAATTTATTTTATCCAATCATTTAATATTTAAAAAGATAATAAATTACTTCATAAAGAATTTGAAGAATTATTAAATTAATAGGTTTAGTACTTACTATTATGCAAATTGAATTTTTTTTTATATAATGTGCATTTTATAAGACTTGGTCTCTGACCGATCAAGAAGAACTTATGACTAGAGCTGGTTTCTGATTTATAATTAATGTAGGAGGTCTGTCTACCTCTCTCTCTTTCTCGTCCCTGTGCAAATGGAATGGTTATAATTCCCAACGTGAGCCAATAGCTATAATTTTTCTAGAACATATTTTGATAAATTCTTGTTCTTTGACATATTTATTTTGTATTCAAACAAATTAATAGCCAGTGAAAATGCGCCTTGACATCTTATTAAAATATTAAATCCATTGTTCTTGTATTTTATTTATTTATTTATATATTTTTTTACGCACTAAATTTAACTTACGTTCTATTATATTATAAATAACAAAGACAAATTCCAGTCTTATTTTTAAATAAAAAAAAAATAAAATAATTTGTCTATTTTAAATATGTATAATTAATAATAAATAATTATATGTTGAAATACGAGTAAATAAATTAGCCTAAATATGTTTAAATTTATTGTTTATTTTTTGATCTCTCTGAAGCAATATCCAAATTGGATACAAATTTTTTTTTTTAATTTATCAATTTTCATTTGATAAAATAAATTTCTATTATAAATTTAATGTTTTTATAAATTCACTTAAATTTATGAATAGCTTTTTTATTCAAATAAATTTAAATATAGGGAATCGTTGAAACATTTTTACCGACCGACGATAGTAAGGGAGGTATTGTTTTCCCACCAAATTTCACATGTGGAGATTTTTACATATCTCCAAGAATCATGCATTTTCTTAACAGAAAAAAGTATTTTTAGCATGATGTCTGTCCGTCCGTCCATATAGATGTGTACAGCTTGAACGGCTTAAAGGATTATGATAAAATTTAGTATATTTACTTAATGCATCAGTATGATGAATTGATCAACTTTTGGTGTATATCCGGAAACCGGAAGTGGTAGTAATATCAATCAACGATAGGAAGGGAAGAGTTATTTTCACACCAAATTTCACATGAGATTTTTTTACATATTTCCACGAATCATACACTTTGTATTGGTTTTTTCTTAATTTAAAATTATATGACGTCACATAAAATAAAATTAAAAATATTTATGTTATGTTATATCTGTTTTTTATTGCATTAATAGATACATTTAAATTATTTGAAATTGTTTCTGAAGCTAGAAATTAATTTATTTTAAATCGTCGGTCGGTTCTGCGCCTGGCCACATGTCAACTTATTTACATTAATTACTGAATTTTTTATTATTAAATAATTAAATATTAAAATTATTATAACTATTTTTTCATATCATTCAAATTGGATCAATATTTTAATTGAAACATTTTTTACATTAATTACTGAATTTTTTATTAATAAATAATTAAATATTAAAATTATTATAACTTTTTTTCTTATATAAAATATATAAAATTGGATCAATATTTTAATTATTATTAATAGTATCAGTAGTTCACACTATAAGGACAATTTTATGAGAAAAATTTGATTTCTTCTATTTTTTATCAGATATCAATTTGAGGTTTGAGTGGTATGATTCATTGGTTAATAATGAAAAATTTATCTGTAAACCAATGCAATTTTCTATTCTTTTTTTATATTTTTATAATTTTTTTAACATTAGCACCCTTAAATTTAGGTAATATAGACATTCAACAATATTTAATATTGATTTAAAATATCCATTTGTTCGATTCTATAAAAAATAAATGTTGTGCCGTTTACTCAGACAGTGCCTCAAAACTTTTATAGTTACACATCTTTAATAGAGATGGAATTACTTTCATATACCCCGCATTTAGAAATATTTAGACAAAAATATGTTTTATTATCCGATGTTAAATGTACAAGTGTCAACTACTGGCACCCAGCCAACTATTGGTACCTTTACCCTAATTTGTAATTTGTGAATTATTGTAATGTATGAATATTATTAAAAAATAATCCCTACATTTATTTATGTTAAATTCTGGATTTTCGAGTGCATTTTTATGAAATAGATTTTTTAAAAATGTCCTAATAGTTGGTAAACGAAATTTGTTTATCGAGTAAAAAATTTTTTATTGATTAGTATATTATAGTTTTCCTATAAAATAAATTCCTAATGATAATAAAGATGTTTAGTATTGCTTTTGTGAGCCTATCCCTGGCGGCGAGATAAAGTGTGTTAAGCTAAAAATTAATTTCCATTAATGCTACCGAGTTCGTGTATCATTTATTATCTCGAAACGAAAGAAGAAAAAAAAATGATTTAATGAGGTTCTAGTTGAAGATTACAGCATTAAAACGAGCCATATTTGTTGGATTAATCAAAAAAGTCTTGAAAAACAATGCAAAGATTAGTTGAAGATGGAGGTTCATTAATTCACCCCCCTCCCCCCCACACCCTCCTTCTGTCTCACAGAAAAATGGCGGCGATTTATCAGTCAATGTGTGTGATTACACACCCAAACGCTATCAATTATTTCAAATAACCATCAACTACATGTGTGTGGTCTTTTAAGTTTAAAAATCAACTGAACCAGAAAAAGTGATTGGGATGAATAATTTTTACAATTTTTTAAACTCATAAAAACAATTAATTAATAAATCATTATTATTATTATTATTATTATTATTATTATTATTATACTAAAATCTTTACTATTAATACTACTGCTATAGTAATTATAATTTTATTATTTTATTTAAATTCATTGAAACATAAACGAATCAAGAAGAATTGTATTTATTTTGCAGATAAATATAGTCCATTTGTTGGTTTAGATTTTTTTTTATAAATTTATAAATGATTCATAAAATTATTAAATAAATTAAATACTATTTTAGAGTTTTTATCTTTAGATAATTTTAATAATTAAACAATAAATTATTATTATTATTATATATATAATAGGATTAAATACCCGTCCAAATTTAAAACTAATAGATAAGAGGGTTCAATTTCAATATATATATTATATATATATATATATATATAAATTATTTTTAATTTAGTTTCGTGTTTTAAATTTAAATATATATATACTCAACTCGCAGTAAAAGTTTTCGAGAATTAATTCATAAGGTGGGAACAATTTTACAATAAAGTATAATAATGGAATAAAAAATAATGATATTAAAAAAAATAATTTACTAATATTTACAATGACAGAAAAAAGTAAACGCCAACAATGCGACCTCTTAACCGGTTGATTTCCCGACAACAGCGCCACCTTAACTGTCACTGTACAAATTTAATTTTTTTTTTTTTTTAATTTAATATTTGCCCTTTGGACATTTTAGGAAAGGTTTATCGTCTTTATTGTACCTTTCTGGTACCGATAAATATTTTTTATGTTTTCTCTTTATATATTTACTTTTTGTGTAGTATTCATTTCTATTACATGTTTTTTTTTAAAATTTTTAATGTATCTGCTCATCCATTCCAATATTTAATACAAAATTTTATTATTTATTTATTTATTAGAAATTTGAAGAAGGATTAACCTAATCCATCAAAGAGATTGGCAAATAAATATACAAGAATAATATAATTAATCAATATTGAAAGAACACAGTCAATTAATTGAGCGATCGATTAATTTACACATTCATTTCTTTCTCCATTTATAAGGATGAGCTCATCGTTTAGGGATTGAGATGTTATTGTTATCAGATCCTAATCCAGAAGTGGAAGATTCAAATCGAAAGTTGATTAGTATTTCCAAGAAAGGTACAACGTAATTAATTATTCAAATATAATTACAATCAAGATATTAAAATAGATTTTTATTAAGCTTAATAGGAGATGATTGCCAAATTATTATAATTACCTTCATTTTTCATGTTTGATCATTTTTGTCAAAAGAAAGTCATTAGTTCAGATGGAAAGCCTGTTTGGTAAACAAAGATAACGTTCAAACCAATCATAAATTATACAAACTAATCAAAAGCATATGATTTTATTCCAGATATAAAATAGACAAAAATAAATTATAATAATTAAATTTATAATAAATACTATTTAATTCATTAATTCATTAATTATATCAATGGAATTTTGGATTAGGATATTCTTTTATAATAGTTCAATTTCTATTCATAATAGTTAAATATTTTTTCATTTTTATTTAACTAACAAATAGATAGTAAAGTATTAATTATTATTATTAATTATTATAACGATGCCTAGAATTGATAACAAAAATATTTTCGTTAAAAAAATAGAAATTTAACAAAAGTATGTATGCTTATTATAATATAATTGTTATTATACTAGGCAAAATTGTATATATATATATATTTTGTATATATATTTGTATATTTTTGAGATATTAAACCGCTAGAAGGATTTTTTTTAAAATTCACACCATCGATAATATTTATAAAGAAAAATCGATCTGTAATGGTTTCAGTCTCGAGAAAAATCAATTGTATTAGTATTTTCTTAATTAAAAAAAAAGTAAATTTATATGATGTCACAAATTACGTCATCCATATTTACCTCTAATCATTCTTTTTTAATTGATATTGTATTAATATTTTTTTTTATCTTTAAAATATTTTATTTAATTACGAAATAAAATTAAAAATATTTATTTTAATAATATTTTAGAATAAAATTACGAAATATATTTACCATTCCCCCACACAGAAAATAAAATATTCGTTAAGTTAACAACATATAAAGCAGTGATGGCGAACCTTTTTGAGAAGTGGGTCAAATTTTGATCATTATTTTATTAATACTAGCTCGTAGGTCACTAACATTAAAAATTTTAAAATAAAAGTCTGATCGTAAAAATCATTTTACCTTTATTGAAAATATTGAAAAAAGGTTAAAAGAAAGATCGAAAATGATCAAAAGTTTTTTTTTATTCTTTAATTAAGAAAAAAAATCTAACAAAAATTATTTTTTCCGATGGTGAAACAAACAGATCGATTTTTCTTTATAAAAATTATTTATTGTGTGAATTTTAAAAAAATATTAACCAGAATAAATCTCTCAAAAATATACAAAAATAGATATACTAATATACAATTTTTGCTTGTATAATTACATAAGATAAGTTAAGTTAGTTTACTAGCATAAAATATTTATTTTATAAATTATTCGCGTTATTTGATTAATTCATAGTGAAAGGTTATAATGGAGTTTTTTTTCTAAATTTTAATTAAAATATTTTAAAACTGTCAAATTATGAAATGGTTAAAATATTTTTGATTTTATGAATTGGGATGTTAAAATAATTGAATAAATAATAATATAATAATAATAATAATAATCGTATTTTAATAATTCATGAATAATGTGAAATTAAATTAAATATGCAATTCTGATCTTAATATTTCACTTTGTTTTTTGTTTTTTAATAATCTTGAATCTATCTGAATAAATCATTATTTCCCCTCCCACTAACCTGAAGTTTATGAATCATTTATGTAACCCTAAAAATATTTTTACTTTGAAAATAATAATTACTCTATCTTTATAGGGTCATATTGATCAGTTGAGTATGTACTCCACCCAGATTTAAATAATTCTCTCAACCAGTTCAAAAATGTTTTTATTATTATTGTTATTATGAATATATTCAATAAATTATCCATGCACTTACATTAATATAATATCTATAATTTTTATATAACGGGGTTTTATGGAAAAAATAGGAGTGGACAAAAATCTTTCTTTTTTTTTGATTTTACTTCTAAAATTATGAATAACAAAATTTGTATATTATCGATCGGTATTAAATATAAATTATTGTAATTCAAATCGATGACGATTGAAAAAATATAGCTATTATTTTATAAAAAAATAAAAATAACGAATTATACTCAAATTATATTATATTTATTATTATAAAATATAAAAAAAACATAATAACTAGATTTACTTTTAAATTTACTACACAGTTTATATAATTAAGATGTTATTTTTTAAATACTAACAAATTCACTAAAATTAATAATAATTAAAAAAAAATAAAATTCATATATATATATTCAAGATACACTTTAACTAATTAATAAAAAAAATACAAATGTAGAAATAAGAGTAAGCTTGTTTGAAGTTGTTTAGTGTGGTTCCAGTGGTGGTGCTGGTGGTGGAGGTTCAAGAGGAGGGTGGGGGGTTCATGTGTAAGGTGGAAAGGTCGGAAGCCTCTCAATCAAAGCGTAATTCGCCGAATGAGTCACGTTGGTTGTTTTGTAACTAGTAAGCTCATGTGGATATTCCATGTCAACGAATAATATATGGCAGATAAAACAGTCCCATCATTATACCGAAATTCATTTTTATTAATGGATTAAACCAATCGGATGCCATTAAAGTGATTTTGGTGAAAAGCTTCCAGACATGGTTATATGATTATGTCCTTCTAGGCAAAGGAGAGAGATGTTGATAATGCTAAGAGACACTAACACCACACACGAGAAACATTAACCATCGATTCCTCAATGTTATTTATTTATTAATATATGTAAAAATCTCAAACAACAACAACAACAACAACAACATAGAAACTACCATCGATTTTACATATGTTTAAATAAGAATCTTACTTAACTTAATAATAAAAATAAAATAATTTATATTCAAAATGTTTTAAAAGCAAAATACAATTCAAATACACAGTAATTGAATTTGACGAGTGTATCAAACAGAATATGTATAATTATAATCTGTAATTTTTTGAGCTTAAAAAAAGGGATGAAAAAGAATTATAAAAAAAAATAACTTGAAACTATTTTTTTCATTAATCAAATAAATGTAGGCTAAATCTTAAAATAGAATAAAGGGATTTATAAAAATAATTAAAAATTAAATTTTCATTCAAATTTTTTAATACATGAGAGAAGAAATTTTATTTCAGAAAAAAAAATATATAACTTATTTTATTATACTTTTTTTAATTTAAAATGAATTAAATTAAATGGATAATAATTATATTATTAATTTAAAATGACAAATAAATCATAAATTAATAACTAATGCATTGAATTTAATTACTATTATAATATTTATAGGAAATTTTGAAAAGAAAATTTTATTTCTAAAAAATCTAAAATATAGTTAAATTGATAATTTCTTGATGTTATGAAATTGATAAACGGAATATTGATTAACACATAGTGAAAAAATACTTTCACTCTTATACATATAATGTGTATATATCTATATATCGATTAAATCTCAAACATGACAATCCTGTAGGTAAAATAGGAGAAAAGAGCTCCTTCACTTTACTCCTTTCTAATAATTTTTTTATTTAAATTTAATTAAAAAAAATATAAAAATAGGTGTATATTCCCTAGGATTCATTTTTTAATTTATAAGTTATTTGATTATAATCCTTAATTCAATGATATAATTTATGAATTGATTTAAATTTTAAGAACTATAGTGACGGAATAATGTAAACGCCATGGGGGCGCTTTTGTCGGGCAATCAACAAGTTGAGAAATGCCTTTGTCATTGCCCGACAACAGAGCTCCCATGACCTTTGCATTTTTCTGTCACTGATGCTGTTAATTTTTTTTTTTTTTTTATAATTTTTTTGTTATAGTGAGATTTAAGAAGATTAAATTATAAATTATTACCTACTAAATTATCATGAATATATATATATTTTATTCTAAATATTTCCACTCTAGTCTCTTTTAAAACTATACATGTGTGTGCTAAACTATAAAATAAATCTATTAATTAGATCCATCTCCTTTGAGGAGGATTACAAATCTAATCCATTATTTTTAAATAGTATACTAATTAATATTCATATCATAAAGTCTTGACTATTCTTTTTAATAAATTATCTAATAAATTGTGCCAAATTGAATAAATTTTAAATTATAATAAAAAGATATTTTTTTACTAAAACCGGTCAGTTTTATGTATAGAAAAATAAAAATAAACATATGTTTTGAATATAAATACTTTTTAAGCATTTTTTAAATGTATTAATAATAATTAAAGTATATTATATGAAATTAAGAAATATTAAATCAAAATGATTTAAGTAATTTTTTTGCTAACCAATAATTATATATAGGTATAGGTATATTGTAAAAGATGTTGATTTTGTTAGTTTAGAATGTAAAAATATTTTCTAATAAATAATTAAATTCCCTGGTTGATGAATTTAAAGTTATTACTGATAAATTAAGTAAATATACAAGTATATTAGTAAAAATGGTAAATTATAATCCTATATATATAGTATAATTGAATATTCATTATTAAGAGGGAGGGATAGGAGGGTCATTAGTAAGATTACTTTTTATTAAATTACATGATAAAAGTATAAAATAAAAATGTTTACAAGATAAATGAGTAAATTGATTATATATGTATGATTCAGCATATTAAATGATCTTTGAGAGAGTGGAAGAAATGAATATAAATTCATTTATATATATGAATGAAAAATAAAATTATTGATTATATGTCGCTTTTATTATTGATCCTAAGATATTAATGAGTTAGGCCATTCATTGTATAGATGAATAAACTAAGATTATATTAATTTCATTTTAATAAATATAAACAAAAGTGAAAGTTGTGTAACGTGGAGAAAAATCCTAGCCAAAAATGATCTTAGTTTGTTCAGAAAGACGGTCTTCATTCCTTCATAAAGATATTAACACTTTTTTAAGTGAGTTCATATATATGTATATATATAAGTATATATTTCTTTTTTATTAATTAATTAATATATTTTATATATAAGTATATTTTGTATTTTAAAAAAACAACAACTTATATTTGTGTCAATATTTTCAAAAAGTAAGTAGACGATCATTTTTCTACCTATGCCTATATTTTATACCTCACTTTGGCAGTTTAAGTAACTTCACATGTCCAAAGAATACTTTGGACTAGTTTCTCAATGAAATTAGAGGCGAGTGAAATTATTACTTAAGAAAAAAAAACCACAGTTTAAAATGATGAATCAGTCATGCTTTCGTGTGTTTTCTATCTGTTTAAACTTTTACGAAATATTTAGAAATAAATTTAATATCAACAAAAACATGTATCAAAGATTAATGAGACTCGATTTGTCTTTAAATCTTGGATATAAATCAACTGTGAAAATGTAAAGACTCTGGACTACTTTTTGTTTTAAACCCAAAAAATAGGATATATGGGCATATGAATTAATTAATTAAAGCTTTATTCAAATAATTTTTTTTGCAAATTTTTTTATATAGGATATTTAGTATTCATTAGTTTTTTGTATAAATATGGTACTTGTTTTCTCGAAAGCTCTGTTCATTATGATAATTAATCTAGTCAAGAGAGTTTATATATTTATATATATATATATATATAGAGAGAGAGAGAGAGAGAGAGAGAGAGAGAAAGAGAGAGATCATCATGTCATCATAAAAAATTTAAAAAAAAACATTAATTTTCTGACGAAAATTTTTTATTTCAATTTATTAAATCAATAATTAATGTCATATGAATATTTATATTATTATTTTTTTTTTTTGATGAAATTATCATACTTTTATTATTTCGATAAGGAATATTATATTTATTATAAATATTTTTTTATTATTATTTGCGTAACTAATTTAAGACATAATAAAATGCTTATTTGAAAATATATACTCATATATTTAATGTTTTGTATTAAAATTCATAAGAAATTTTCTTTTAAAGCTGTACTTCTTGTGAATAATACTTCTATGAATATATATATAAAGTGAACGCTCTATATAAGCAACTCATGTGAACCAATTTCAATAAAAAAAGTTTCTTATAAGGGAAATATTGAATTTAAAGAACAAAAATATTAATTAATTAATTAACAGAAACTAACAGAAATTCTAGTAACTATTCTAATTAACAGAAATTAACTTCAATACTGGCAGCACAAAACACAAACATATTCCAATAACATAATTTTGTACAATTTGAGGTTATGTTGTTGTGAACAACAGTCGACTCAAATATTTAGCTTTAAAAAAATAAGTTGCTTATACAGAACAGTTAAACAAAAAAAAGTTGCATTTATAGAGATTGCTTAAAAATTATGTTGTTTATATAGAACGTTCACTGTATATAGGGTAAAGTAAGCAGTCATTGGCCCCCTATCACTAAAATACAAATAATACGACATTTTTATTTTAAAAATTGCGTTATTAACTATGGTTATGTAATCGTTTGTTGTATGGTTGAATAATCATTATAGAATACCTAGGCCAATAACTATATTTTTTAGGATTTTTTTTTTAAAGTGGTTATTTTGAAAATGTCATGAGAAAATGATTTTTTTTTTATTCATCAAAATGCTCATAGTATGCTCATGTTCTGCAAACCTAATTTGACACAGATTGTTCCGCAATTTGCCCAGATATGCATTAAAGACTGCTAGGAGTTGCTTAAGGGGGCCAACGACTGTATACTATATATGTATATCTTTATATATATGTACTTGGATAAAAATAAAAATGATAAATTGTTTTGTGATTACAGGGACGAAAAACAGGCAGATTTCGCTGAACAATTGGAATCGGTGGCGTATGTCTTATGTGGCGACGAGCCAATTAATCCGGAAAGGTTCCGGGCAATTCTCCAAGCGAAAGGAGTGTTGGATAAATTGTTTCGATTGGTGGATAAAGAAGCAGACGGTGTAGTTACGCCCGCTCAAATTATGGACTTCCTGGCACAGGTGTCTGCCTCTCGGCCCAAATCTGGATTCGATCAGGGAAGTTTAGAATGGCTTGAAACCCTGTTCCGTCAAACCGTTGGGGATAAAAAAGAGATTAGCCTCGATGATTTTAACAAGATTGTCAATTCAAAAAATGTAAGTCAATTATTTATTAAATTATTAAATAGTAATTTTTATTTCAAAGATTTGATTTTTAATATTAAATATTACAATAAAGTAATTGTATTTAAGTAATAACATAAACAATTCTCTAAATAATTCTTTCTAAAATTTAGGCTAGAAAAGAAAATATTTATTTATATTAAAAATATTATTTTATATTAATTTTTTTGCAGTTTAAATAAATTTTTATAAGAATATTTTATAAATATAATAAAATTCGAGAAATTGGGTCACTTGCATTTTGATATCAGAAATTTCTTTGAATGAAACATGTAAGTTTAATGATAAAAAAAACACCGTTATTAAATAACGTCAAAATTTGTTTGCAATGAAAGAATAAAAATAGAAAAAATAACTTATTTCAAATACACCAGTATACACTCTTCCTAATAAGGGATGTTGCTCTGTTTTGCTGTTATAATTATTTGAAACCTTGTTAACGTGATTCCAGTGAACATCATACCTTCTGAATTTTATGTTTCATTTTTCAGTTTTCTAAAGATGGTCAACTTTAGATTAGGCTCAAAATATGCTCCCTTTGGCGAATTTGCCAGTCCAAATTGAGAGGTAGCCATTCCATAGTACTTAAGGAGATTTCATTTATTGCTTGGTGAGACCATAATATCAGTGTATGGTATAGAATTTTAAAACGAGAACTCCGTTGATGTAATGATTGTGAATTATATACTCATCAATTAGCATGCATTAATGTGGGAAGATCTTTTTTTTCATGCAAATTAATTTCTCCTCATACTAAACATACATACATAACCAAGTCCTAAACTTAACTTATTTCCAAATATTACACATTGCAAACCTCACTATAACAAGTTTATCCGTACTTCAGTGTTTCTCAACCTTAATAATTTACATCCAGCCCCTCCGTTTATGATAAAATATATACAACAAAAATTGAGTATTTTGGGTTCTGTTTTTAAAATATTTTTAACTCATTGTTAAAACAAGAGTTTTCCTATGTGTATGTGTGCTTTCCTTTCAGAATCGCTACTGTACTATACAAACAAAATCTTCCAAAATTAAGACATTTAAAGGCGACAAACTTATTGATGTGTAGTTAATAGTAATCCCGAACCTGTGCTAGTATGAAATTTGTTAAAAATCTTTAATTATGTGGATTCTCTATCGCCATAAGAATAAAACTTTGCCTGAGACTCTCGGTCTTTCTGAATCTGGTCTTTTGAAAAACTATCTAGTCTCTCTGAATCGTTGTTTCAGGCGGATAATATTGAATACAGATTAACAACATTAATTTTAATTTTGTTTAAAAATGACCACTCTGTTTTCGCAGTCGAGTGTATGTAACTAAGACAAAAAGGGTTATGGATCAGTTTGTTCATAGAACCTTCGAGTTTATTTGAATGAAATGGGCGTATTTCATCAAGGCCAATAAAGAACATGAAATACTATACAGGGGAATCTTGCTATCGATGATGTGCGCAACATGATTAAAGAAGATCGGCATGTGTCTTACAGACAGATAGAGGTGTTTCTTAGGAAATCGTAAACTACAATACAATTGATTTTGCATGAACATTTGGGTGTGATGAAGATATGTTCCAGATAGATTCAGTATAATTTGACCAAAGCGCAAAATAGTGTCGTGTTGTTTAGTGGGAAGAAATGTTGAAAAATTTGGATGGAGAACGTTCAAAATCCGTAAACATCATTGTTACAGGAGATGAAACTTAAATATATTCGTATGATCCTGATTTTTACAATTAAATTAATGAATATTAACTCACAATTTAATTAAATAAAAAATTAATAATATCTTATTAATTATAAATTAATATTGTAACAAGATCAGTCCTTTAATTCTCATTTGTCCTTAAGGAGAGAACTGTCCAACCCAATTTAGAGTAAATCAGTCTACTTATCTTATTAAAAATGAATATTTATTATCTATGTGTCTAATCCTAACAAATATAAATATATTAGATTATCCATGGATTTTATAACATATTTTCTTTAAGTGGTCCAGCGATAGCAACCTTCCCCTATATAGCATATAAATTTACATAAAAATATGAAACTATGCCTCTTGAATGATTAGAACTAGGATCGCAACATATATACATAAATTTACAATTATAATATGAATATAAATAAAAATAATACTTAATGGTCAAAGGGCATATTCAAATCGCAAAAGCAATAAATAAAGAATAGATAAATAATAATAATCCCTATATAGAAACAAAATGATAGGAATCAAAAATAAAATGACTTAACTGATATGCCTAGAGTAAAAAAAAAATTGATAAAAATATGCTAGATATATCTTTATCATTTATTTCTTAGTTTGTTTGTTTTGTTTTTTTTATTTAATTTATATAAATATTTTTAGTTAAGTAAGCAATATGGATCTTAAGATTATATAGTATGTACCTGTCGAGGCGAAATCATAAATGTCGTTTGTTTTCGCATAAATATGGCCGATACAAGAAATGAATTTCATGTTAATGGGCATCGAGCGATGTTTGTTTTAGGAAAAGTTGTAAGTACAAGAGACCATATGGGATCGTTTGCAATCGGACAACAGATTCCCGTGTCTCTGCACTGCAGAGGGTCGGTGATATTTTATATTTCCCATTGACGATGTTATTTATATTAGAAAAAGATCGTGTCGGCGGGGGAGAGGAAAGAAATAAAAGGGGCAGGGTTAATAAGAAACCAACAAAATGTTGGAAGCTCTTTGGATTACATATTCCGAATAGTTTATGTAAAAAATATTCAAATCAAACTGTACATTAGATTAGTCAATTAATCTACACTAAAATACATGGTGTAACTTCTTTACAGATGTATTTTATTTTTATAAAAATAATAAATAACATGTTGAGATAAGAAAAAGATACAATAGATGGAGAAGAGGGTGCTAGAAAAGAGAAACTTGAAACAAGAGCCCGGATTACAGTTTGTCATTTGAATGAAAAAAAAATGAATAATGTATATCTTAAAATAAAACATTTCTAAAGCTGGTACTTTATTAGTCAGGAGGAAAAACAGTTTAAAGTAAACTTACTTACACTTGATGGTATATATTTATAAAAGTTTCTATAATTATAAAATCATAGAATTAAGAAAGATAAAGTATCATACATTTTTTCTTTTAACTTTTATTTAGAATTTGCATATTAGTCATTTGGAATATATGAAAATAAATGTATTTAAAACTGCTTAAAATTTCGAATTTAAAAAAATAAAATGATTTAACAGGCTAAAACAAAGGTGAGAAAAATTGAAAGTCCTGATTAGAATTGAAGAATATCATTATGATATTTAACTTTAAATTGTTTTATAAGAGTTCACTAATACTATTCAAATATGGTTAAATTAGATTTATATATCCAATAAAATAAAATTACATTAAATACACTAAATAAAATTATTTAAAAAAAAAATATATTATTAATTTTTATATACATAAATTAATATTTTTATATACATAAATCAATATTTAAAAAAAACCTTATAAGAATAAATTCTGATGGGCCGGATTTGGTTCGCGGACCGTAGTTTTGATTTGAATTTTTTTTTTAATATATTATTATTATAATTTTTAATTTAAATGTCATTGAAAAATTTTCTTTTTGTCACCATTAGTTACGTTTCAAAATACAAAATTAAAAAATTTTAAAATATAATTTTATAATTTTTTCACAATACGTTTAATATAATTATTTTATTAAATCAATTATGAATTATTAAGCTACTCCAAAGTGGATTAGTAGAAAAAGTGAGAAAAATATTTTTTATTAATATTTATTTTAAATAATTTCTAATAAAATTAATAGAATTGATATATGTAGATAAATTTATATATTTAATTGCCGATTTATAAACATTTTTTATTTATTTGTTTTATTTTTTTTTGCAATTTAGATAAATAATTTGATCCTATATACAATAAGGGTTATTTGTTTCCTTATTCTTAAAAAAAAAATATCTTCATAACAAAAATATAATTTAAAATAAGCGGGAGTGTCCTCCCCTAGACTTTCCCGCATATAAATAGGTATAAAGAGTTGTGAATGAATATTTAGAATGTAATAAAGTGCTACTTCCGGTTAACTGATATTTTAAATGTAAAAAAAAACAGATATGGATATAATATAAATATTTTTAATTTTATTTTATTTATAATATATAAGGGCTGGCTGTGACGTCATGAAGTGCGGGGTGACGTCATATAATTTTAAATTAAGAAAAAACTAATGAAGATGATTTTTCTCGAGGATAAAACCAATACAAAGTGCATAACACGTGGAGATATGTCCTCACGTGAAATTTGATATGAAAATAACCCTTCACTTCCTCTCTTCGATCGGCAATACTAGCACTTCCGGTTTCCGGATTTGCACCAAAAGTTGATCCATTCATCATACTGATGCATTAAGTAAATATACCAAATTTCATCAAAATCGGTTGAGCCGTTCAAGCTGTACACATCTCTACGGACACACAGCGGACGGACGGACAGACATCATGCTAAAAATACTTTTTTCTGTTAAGAAAATGCATGATTCGTGGAGATATGTACCTAAAAATATCCACAGGTGAAATTTGGTGTGAAAACAATACCTCCCTTACTATCGTCGGTCGGTAAAAAGGAAACGCTACTTGTATAGGTAAAATGTCACTTCCGGTAGTCAGATCATGATGAAATTTGGTATCTGAATTTTTTTCATATTTTTAAATCTATATACAAAATATGAAGCAAATATCTCGAAGCAAACTGGTACTTTACTTAAAAGGTAAACGCAACCATTGTAGGTAAAGTACCACTTCCGGTTAACCGATTTTGACGAAATTTTGATAGAAATTTACAAACTGTGAATAATATCGGTGTACAAAATTTCGAAGTCCTAGCTTGATTAGTTTTTGAGTAAATTTGCTTACAGACATTACATACATACATACATACATACATACATACATACACACACACAGACATAATTCGAAAAATGGTATTTTCCGACTCAGGGAGGTCTAAAACGTCAAGATCTATCAAAATCTCGAAGTCGAAATTTTTGACGATTCCAATACTTCCCTTATACGAAGTATGCGGGAAAGTAAAAAATCATTGTTAAATAAGCGGGAGTGTCCTCCCCTAGACTTTCCCGCATATAAATAGGTATAAAGAGTTGTGAATGAATATTTAGAATGTGTAAACTTGGTATTGATAAAGAGCCAGTTCGTATTAGTTTATTGGTGTCAAATTTGATATTTGGTAACATTTATATATATATATATATATATAGAATAAAGTGCTACTTCCGGTTAACTGATATTTTAAATGTAAAAAAAACAGATATGGATATAATATAAATATTTTTAATTTTATTTTATTTATAATATATAAGGGCTGGCTGTGACGTCATGAAGTGCTGGGTGACGTCATATAATTTTAAATTAAGAAAAAACTAATGAAGATGATTTTTCTCGAGGATAAAACCAATACAAAGTGCATAACACGTGGAGATATGTCCTCACGTGAAATTTGATATGAAAATAACCCTTCACTTCCTCTCTTCGATCGGCAATACTAGCACTTCCGTTTTCTGGATTTGCACCAAAAGTTGATCAATTCATCCTACTGATGTATTAAGTAAATATACCAAATTTCATCAAAATCCGTTGAGACGTTCAGGCTGTACACATCTATACGGACGGACAGACATCATGCTAAAAATACTTTTTTCTGTTAAGAAAATGCATGATTCGTGGAGATATGTACCTAAAAATATCCATAGGTGAAATTTGGTGTGAAAACAATACCTCCCTTACTATCGTCGGTCGGTAAAAAAGAAACGCTACTTGTATAGGTAAAATGTCACTTCCGGTAGTCAGATCATGATGAAATTTGGTATCTCAATTTTTTTCATATTTTTAAATATATATACAAAATATGAAGCAAATATCTCGAAGCAAACTGGTACTTTACTTGAAAGGTAAACGCAACCAGTGTAGGTAAAGTACCACTTCCGGTTAACCGATTTTGACGAAATTTTGATAGAAATCTACAAACTGTGAATAATATCGGTGTACCAAATTTCGAAGTCCTAGCTTGATTAGTTTTTGAGTAAATTTGCTTACAGACATTACATACATACATACATACACACACACAGACATAATTCGAAAAATGGTATTTTCCGACTCAGGGAGGTCTAAAACGTCAAGATCTATCGAAATCTCGAAGTCGAAATTTTTGACGATTCCAATACTTCCCTTATACGAAGTATGCGGGAAAGTAAAAATAGATGATTGATTATATTATATTAAATATTAAAAAAATAATTACTTTATTTATTATTATTTAAATTGATTGAACAATTAAAACACATTTCTTTTTAATAAATAAATATAATTTTATATTAGAATTTTTAAAATAATTAATTTATTTTAAATAAATATAAGAATAAATGTATAAAAAGAGTTAATATATTTTTATACTGATTTACTAATATTTACTTTACTTTACCCTTTCATTAGGCCATAAAATTTACTAGCAGAGGATGAATATGACAGATACCATACATAAACTTCCATGAATGAATCATTAAAAAACCATTAATGATATTAGAAGAAATTGGAAGGGTGCAGGAATCCTCTGAAAAATTTGATAATCACCCCCAGCTCTTTTATTTCTTTCTATTGAGAACTAATTACACATTACCATGTTCGCTTTATTAATTTGATTTATATTAAATTAATTATAGAACTTTTAAAAACTTGAATTAGAGTTATCATATATAGGTATATATAATTTGAAAAATATAAAGAAAAAAAAATTAACTACCAACATAATTTCGTGAAATTTATTTCAGTCTATGTGAATGCTAATTATTATTTTTATTTAAATTATTAAAATTACAAATATATACTAAAACTGATATGAATGTTAGCAAATAAATTATCTGGAAAACAAACAAAGAGTATTACTTACACTTCTATCATTAATTTATCTAATTTCAGAAGGTTCAAAGAAAAAAAAAACATTGAAAATAAAATAATAATATTTTTACCCATCTTTTTTTTAATCAATTTTATCATTTCTCTCTGGTAGATGGACTGACCAGAAAAGTCACTTTATATTTATAAAAATATGATGGATTGTTAAGATTGATTGATTGATTCAACATTAAAAAAAACTTTGTTTTATTCTTCCAATCATCTTAAAATGATTGATCAAATCAGTTATTTGATGTTACTAAAATAGCTTTTCTTTTATCTTTTCAGTTTTAATTTTATAGAATGAAATTTTAATATATTTCATTATATATTTACTTTTCTAATCGAAATTTATCATTATTTAATTGACACTGTGATCAAAATATAGCCATTATTTATATATATATATATTTAAAACTAATGCGAAAAACATTAATAATAAACATAATTAGCATTACTACTAATGTATTGCCACTAATTGTAATTGTTCAATTAATATTAATTTAAATCGGGTACAATTTACATCCAAACATTTTTTTCTTTATTTTCCATTATTAATCTTAAAATATTTTAAATTAGAAATGTATTTATAAAAAAGATATTAAATTATTCAGAGAAAAAAATTTGTGGTTTAGCAATAAAAATGTATCGATGGAAGAAAATTATAACATAAAAATTAGCCTAAGTTTTAATTAAAAATAAAGAAAAAAAAAATTAATGAATTTTTATTTTAGTTCATTATCACACTTTATGATTAATTACTACTATAATTTTAATAAAGACAATTTAGCGGAATATATAATTTATTAATCGTTAATAAAGAAATATAAATTAGCTATGATGTGAATGAGCATTGAGAAAAGCCTGAGGATATCTATATTTATGGTTGGCTTACTTTTTTTTTAGTTTCATTTTGTTATAATAATAAATGTAAAATAAAATAAAGTTAATTACAATATATTCAAACATTTCAATTTGTAATAATATTTTAAAAACATGATATGATATATGTATAAATATACTTATAAAAGTTTAATATTTCAATTCAATTGTGTATACTGAAAAATTGTAGGTACTGAATATATAAATTTATAAATACATTAAGATATTATTTTTAAATGTTATATTAATTTTAAAATTGAACCATTATTAATAAAATTAAAATAAATAAAAATAAATAATGAAATAATAAAATATTCATTATTCATACGAACAACTATATTTAATAAATCAACCTTTAGTTTTGTGCTTCTAGTTTTATATAAAAACGATGTAATAACATATAATAAATACCTTTAATTAGAGGAGATATATAGAATTTTTCCTGTTTTTTAAATAAATTCATATTTGTATGTAATAAAATTTGATAATTCAATTTCTTAAATGATAATTTTTACTTTTTCTAGTTTGACAGTTGAAATAAATGACTTATTTTTAGAACTCCCAATAACTATAATAATAATAATAAAATAATATTTTTAAAATTTGATGTACTATCTATGGCATTCATTCGTAATCAATTTTTTTCATATTTCATATTAATAAATAAAAAAATTAATTAAAACAAATTAAATTAGAGGTTTGAGTTGTGCATTTTAATGACATATCCTTATTTATACTTATTGATAATATCTTATAATTAGTTCAAAAAAATAAATATAGAGTTCATCGTAAAAATTAAATTTAAAAATTTGAAAAAAAAAATTATAAAATTTTATATTTAAATAATATACGAAATATATACCTATTGTATATATCACTAGTGTTTATTTATTGTATTAAATATATTTGTATAATATATTTTTTTAATATTAAATGGTATTATAAATTAATGTTTTAAAAATATTATACATAATATTATTAATTTTCCAATATAGTTATATACATATAAATAATTTTAGAATATTACTTACGATATACGAATTTGAATAATGATCTTGGAGATTAATAAAAGGGAAGAGGTCTAACACAAATACAGGGTCCGGCAGTCAAACCTGACGGTTTTTGAAATGGGATAAATAAAAAAGTTGTTGAGATATTTTAATTATTTTTTTTTATTGTAAAAAAGAGAATTGGAAATTTAACATTCATAATAAAAAATCACAAAAATAACTTATGTAGTAAAAATTATGTCACTTAAATTATATGACCACCATTTTCTCTACACTGTACGAGTCTCCTGGAGAAGTTAGTCATGCCATTTTCACCAGCAGCCTCTTCACTGTGAAAGAGTAACTGTCTGGTCTGCAGTGTGTAGGTCAACAATGTTAGGGCCTTATTTTTTGAGGAGAATGGCCAAACAGTGACAGTGAACTCAGCGCGTTATGTTGCCATGATCCGTGACTTACTCATCCAAGAGTTACGTCGCCATCGTATCCCTCTCAGGAGGGTCTGGTTTCAGCAGGACGGAGCAACTGCCCATACCTCTCAGACGTCCATGGCTCAACTCAGAGGATTTTTCCCCGGTAAGTTGATCTCGCTCAGGGGTGACATCGAATGGCTGGCACGTTCTCCCGACTTGTCCCCTTGTGACTTTTATCTCTGGGGGTACCTCAAGGGAAGAGTTTATGATAACAGACCAAATAATTTGAACCAACTGAAGGAGAACATTCGGCGAGAAAGTCGTGAGATCCCGCGCCAAACATTGAAGAGAGTCATGACTAACTTCTTCAGGAGACTCGTACAGTGTAGAGAAAATGGTGGTCATCATTTAAGTGACATAATTTTTGCTACATAAGTTATTTTTGTGCTTTTTTATTATGAATGTTAAATTTCCAATTCTCCTCTTTACAATAAAAAAAAAAATAATTAAAATATCTCAACAAGTTTTTTATTTATCTCATTTCAAAAACCGTCAGGTTTGACTGCCGGACCCTGTATAATTTTTAAACTAAAAACAATATTTTTAAAATATAAGTATACCATGTTTATTTCAAGATTTTCAAAATGAATTATCTTGTTCTGAAAAAAAATAAATTATTTTATACTTATTGTTTATCGGAATTCTAACATTTTTTTCACGAAGATTGGCTGTGATTCGTTTGAGCATAGTTCGATTTCGAAAAGTCAATAGAAGCTTGTTTTTTTTATTTATTTATTTATTTTTTTTTTTTTGCTCCGATACAAATCGACTTCTGTGCAAGGTCTAACAAAACGTCCACTCACTATCAATCAGTGTGTTTTTAATGAAATTTCAGCACAAATGTAATTTTTCTTTCAAAAAGATCTAACATGTTTCTTTGAATTGAAATACAAATTCATCAATCAAAATCCTTCCAAACCCATCAAATGTATATAATATTATTATACAACTTATAAAATAATAAAACAAAAACTTATTATTTATTTATTCTACTAGAAATAATAATTAATTATGTATACCTATATTTGAAGAATGTCATCTATTTTATTATTCCCCCTTCCTCTCCATCGCCCATCTCCTCTTACCCTTTACTCTGATAAAACGATTAAGTTCCATAGCAGTTACATCATTGTATTGATTGTGAATAAATAAATGTACATTGTTCTCATCTTGAGCTGCTGATGCTTTATCCAGAGACATTCACCCTCCCCCCTCTTCTCTTCCGATCTTGCTGCTCCATTCCATGCCGTGATCTAACCAGGTGCCCTCGCATACTCCATACCACGTGGATCAAGACGTGTGCCGCACGCCGCACCAACAGAGAAAGAAAAAAAAAAGGAGACAGCTGAAGATTCTTTATGGCAGGATAGTCACTTGCGGATACAAGTGGTACTTTGGGACCCAAGGGGGGCTTTGACCCAACAGAAGGACACCGGAAAATTTCATACTACCTTGTCAATAAGATACTAATTCAATGAGATCTTAACAAATTACCATTAATAGTTATTTTATAACGATTATAAATTTATATTTTGACTATTAATCTTATTAATATACCTACATATAATCTTATTAATAAATATATAGAATATATTATTAATTTAAAAAAAAATATTTATTTCATTTAAAATATAAATATATATATCAATAACTTTGATTAATGATATCATATTTTAATCTTAAAAGTTCAACAACCCTATCTTCTCATTATTTGTTTTAAAATTTTATTCTTATATAAGAAATTTTAAAAATGATTTTATAATCATTTACACTATAGCTAATTGAATGATGTTTTTAAAATAGTTTGAAATGAAATAAAATAATATACCTTTTATATATACTATATATTAATACGATTTAATTTAAAATTTGGTTCTCTTATATTTATTTCGATTTAAATTTTTTTTTTCTTTTTCAAAAATAAAAAAAAACTTAGCTTTTTGTAAAAACGGTTCGTTTAGCTCTGTTTTAATTGCCTGTATTGAAAACATTCAAATCAGAATTTAAAACGAAATCCAATTTAATCTATTCGTTTTTTATTTAAATCAATTGAATATTTAATTGACACGAAATTGGATCATAAATATAAATATTAAAATACCACACAACTTTTAAAATCCAGACCTGAAATTTATATAAATAAATAGATATATACCTATAATAAAATTTGTTAAATTTAGATTGAATAAAATTTCAGGTTGTTTAATTTTTCTTCAAAATCTTCGGGTTATTTTTTTTTATATATCAATGCAATACCTGAAGGTATATTTTGAATAAATTTCCAATATATTTACTTTCATTTATATATATATAGGTATATGACTATAATTTAGTAACTAATCAAAATAAATATAAAAAAAAAGTTTAGTGAACCCCAAATATATTTAAATTTATGCATATTAAGCTATAAAATACAATTAAATAAATAAATACTTTTTTTAACTAAGAAGAAAAAAAAAATTAAAAAATATCTATAAAAAAATTATTTTTATATTAATTTTCTATTTAACTTATTTTAAATAAATTTAAGGGATTAGAATAATATTATTGAATTTTATAATGTATATTACCTATTCAACATATTGAAGAAAAAAAAAACTATGGTTCAAGATCACCAGTAGTTTTTACTTAATGTTTTTGAGGAACAAGCAAAATTCTAATAAAGAAAATATAAGAAATAAATTTAAAATAAAAAAAAAAGAAAAGAAAGAAAATGTGAAGAGAATTTATTTCGTCTTTTATTTTTATCTTTTCACATGGTTCATATAATTCTTATTTTATTTCATGGACGTCTCTTTCTCTCTATACCTACATAAGAGGATTTGATCTTTAATGTCTTGACATAAGTAGAAACTACCCTGAAAGTAGCAAGAAGTGGGCGGATTGGTGCTTGAGGGTGGAAATAAGAAGTATACACATTTGCCGTATTTTTTTTTCTTTAGTTCACCCTCTCGTTTCATCGACCTCCCCCGTTCTCACTCGTCCATGTAAAGGAGTGGGGGAAATGTGAATGAATGGGATAGGGCGAGGTCGAGTCATATTAAAGAGTGAAATAAAATGTACCCTCACGTTTCCCACAAATATGATTCTATTTTGCCGTCAATTGAATCTTTTAATGATAAATATCATAACAAATTTATGTTGTTTGCCAAAAGAAAAAAAAAGAATGTAAATAAACAAAAACAAAAACAAAAAATCAAAACAAATCTCAACTAACATTAAAAGAAAAAGTAGATGCAATAGATTTTTTTAAAAAATAAACAACTTTAAGACAATATTTGCTATTAAAGTAAGAGATAAATTTTAAAGCAATTTAAACAATTAAAAAATTATTTAGTATAATTATTATCTATCAATATTTAATTTCAGCGTTCTTCACACCTAGATTAATTTGTTTTTGTATTCTTATTTAAAATATATATTTTAATTTAATCAATAAAATAATTAAATATTATTATTGTATATGTTATATCTATATTCTATATATCTGTCTCTGTGGCTCCATGATAGTCGAAATTTCAAACATCCACATTTCCCCAAGTGTGCCTATCCGGCGTTATAACCTTCTTACTCCTATCCTGCCCATCTCTCTCATGTCCCTTCCTACATTGTCCACCATATTAAAAACTTACGTGAAAATCTAATTAAGAGATTAAAATTAAAATATTTATTCATATAATCTTAAAATTTAAAAGAGGTAATATAGTCGAAATGTGAATGTTTTCAAAGTGTTAAATAAGTTAAAAAGGCCAATATAATGAATTGAAATATTGTAAATTTTAAAAAAATAAGAAAATAATATAATAATTATAAACACACACTTTTTATTGTATTCTTTGCGCTGCTGAATGACAACATGCACATATAAAATTTTAGAAAATTAATTTGAGCAGTTAATGATTAGATATTAATAAAATTTATAGCTTATGTTCCTATATGCAAGAATATTGTGATGTAATTTCATCGAAATCGGTTCAGCCAATTTTGAGTCTATAACGAAAGACAGACAGACAGAAAGACATGAAAATCCTAAAGCCAATTTTGGATTCTAGAGATCATGAAACGCGAAGATATGCAAAAAAATTTAAATTCTGAGCAATGTGCAAACAAAAACCTTTATATAAATATATATAGACTAGCTGCTCCGAGCGCCTTCCAGGCGCTCCTCACACCTAGACGGGGGCTCCGCCCCCTGTACCCCCGAATGATACATGGTATTTGGTTGAAAGTCTGTATGTAAAAGGTTTTCATCCATTTTGTTTCAATCAGTATAAGTAGATAAGATATATATTTGTTTTCTTGGAAAATATATTTTAATTTAAGCAACAACAAATTTTCCTAGTATAATAAGTAAGATTTATTGACTATTTTTTATTATTATTTATATATTTACTAATATATTTGTGGCTCTTTGCATTTATTTAAGTAGATTTTAATTAATTAAATAATTAATATTCTAAGTTTATGAACATTATTTTTTTTATAAATTATATTAATTAAAATTTATTTTCTTATTTCTGTTTGTTCTTTATTTTACATATATATGTACAAAACACAAAACAATAACACAGACAGAAACACAGACATTGCCTTTTATATATATAGATAGATTAAAACCTTCCCTGGAATGCCCACAACAATCCCTGAAAGTTTCACCGTAATCGGACGGGTAGTTTTTGAGTATTTTACAGACAGACAAACACACACACAGACAGACATTGCCTTTTATATATATAGATAGATATAAAATTTTATAAATTTTTTTATTTCTTAAACATGGAGGAAAAAAGATTCAATCTTTCGTTTATGTTCGACGGGCAAAGACGATAAACTAAATATTTTTATTATTATTATTATATTATTATTATTATTATTATTATTATTATTACTCAATATTATAAATTGTTTGAATTTTCATTTCACCAATATCATTTAATTATATAGAATTCGCAAAGTGGTTACTAGAGCGTAACAATAAACTGAACTACCTTTCTATCTGACGCCTTTCATTAAAAAATAAATAAATACATTTTCAATTAATCGTGATTATTGTCATTAGGTGTCGATTCATTGCATTTTGGTACGTCATTGATTGTAATTACATGACAATGATATTTGAAACGATTAGAATAAAAGCCATACGGAGAATTCGAATCAATATTTCAAAAGGTCCATCCTCTCACCTTCTTTCTCTCACACACAACCTCAATTAAATTAAATCCTTTTCAATTTTAATTAAAAAAAGATAAAAAAAATAAATAAATAAAGATTATATTATTTATAACCCAAGTTATCTAACTATAGGTGTCTACTATTTATATTAAAAAAAACATTTATTGATAAAATATCATGATTTTTCTCTTTAATCGTGATCTTGCGATGGAATGCTTTGATTTTCAACAAAATACCTGACATTATTATTGCGTGTCCTGCCATTCTTTGAATTCTTGTTGTGCAATCAGGTGAAGAATAAATTGCAACAATGACAAGGAAGTATGTAAAAGTAAATGAAATATCATCATTCACTTCGAAAATCTAGATAATTACTGATTAAAAAAAAAATTAATAAACCCAAAAATTACATTTCTAAAATTTTGAATAGTGTATATATTAGGAGAAGAGTAGACTTCAATTCAATCTTTTATATCTTTTTTTTAATAAATATTATAAAAAAAAGCAAAATGTGCAGCATCGTACACGTGGCGGAAGTGAAACTTCTTACAATCTAGAGAATAAGATAAATTTTAGTTGAGAGTGTGAGTGAGAGAGAAATAGAGAAAAATAAAGGGATCATTTCGAAAGACATATAACAGTATAAAATTTTCGTAACAAATATTCGCTTTATTATTATTATTATCTACTCTATCATCATATCTACATTGCCTGTACTATTGTCGGTTGGTGCTTCAATTGGTAATACTGATATTAATGGCTTGTGATAACTAAAATAAGATATATATGTTCGTGATTCGACATTTTCTATATAACCTGTAAAAACAGCATCTATTGTAGTTCCAGATTTTGTTGTTGATTCCTTGGGATCGTTATTTATAAGCAGACCAAATGTTTCTTGAAGAAAGTTGATCAACGGCAACGAATCATCAGATCCAAAATTTACATTAAAATCTCCCCCGAGAATTAGAGGGATTTTATCTTCGCCTCGTTCAAGTGCATTAGCACCTGTGTGGCTATAAACCAGTAGTGAACGGTGTATGAAATAAATAATATCGTCTAAATTTTGGTCGTTATTTTTTTTCGGCATAGTGAAATCTGTGGAGTAGAGAAAAGCAGTTTTAAATGCAATAATAATTTTAAATCGATTTAGTAGTGTTAAAGTAATGTTGAGATTCGGATAAATAACGTGAATGGTCATCGAAGCACATAACTGTATGTGTTGGCGTGTGAATCGCCGACCATGTTCACACACACAATTACATGCGTCGGTATGCGTGCACGCTGTATATTTGACTTGAGAATTTTAATTATTTCACGATATATATATATATATATATAAATATCAATTTTTACTATCTCGCCAGAGATAGTATTGCGATCACGAAAATTTTCGATGTTGAGATTTTGATGTTTTTATACGTTTTGAAGGTTCCTGAATCATTTTCACTAAGGTTGAGAAAAATGTCTGTGTGTGTGTGTGTGTGTGTGTGTGTGTGTGTGTGTGTGTGTGTGTGTGTGTGTGTGTGTGTGTATGTATGTAGGCAAGATTACGCAAAAACGGTTTGAGCTAGAATGATGAAATTTGGTACATGGACATTATTCAAAATTCATAGTTTTCTATCAACTTTTGAGAAATGTAGGTCAACCGGAAGAGGGTCATTACCTACAACGTTTTGATTTTTTTTCCTCTAAAGTGACCGTAAAAATAAAGATATATGTTTGATAATTTTTCACATGATTAATAATTGTATAAAACTGCTATATATAGAATTTCAGCTTGATTGATTCGCTAAAATTACCAGAATTAATTTTTTAACACTGCAAATCTCACGCGCCAACACGTAACGTGGTGCCATCAACAAAAAGCCAAACATGCGCTGATTTAATATTTATTATTTATTATTTATAATTTATAATTAATTAAATTTAATTTAAATATAATATATTATATTATTTAATCCAATTCTCAAATTGCGAGATAGTCGAGTGGAGACACTCCAGCTAATTATATATGACTTAACTAGCGCGCATGCGCGCCATGGACTTTGGACCTAGCGAGAGGGTATTAGAACGAAAGACAGCACAAAAGCAACACGCAGATAGCCTCTTTCTCAAAGACGAAAGACCGGACAAAAGAAAGACCCAGATAGCCTCTCTCTCAAGAACGAAACACCGCACAAAAGAGAGACGGAGATAGAGGCTATCTCATTCTCACTCGTTATATCTATATCTTTTTTCTCTCTTGCGTTTCGTAACGCGTTACGAAATTTCAATTTTTCAATTCACTCTCCATTCTCAACCAAATGTCAGGACGCCGCTAAAGAAGTTTCACTTCAAAAAAAATTTAAAAACAAACTTTTATTTAAATGCTCTAAAAAGAAAGAAAATAAACTTTAAATTGAATCAAACCCATCCATTTTTTACATTACACAAAAATTGTCGTTATTTTAGAAAAAAACATATTTTTTTCTTAGAATTACTTGTAAAAATATCAAGTTACATATTGTCTTCTTGTTTATCTATGCAGGTAAATTTTTGCGACAAGATTTTATATTGTAAAAATTGTGTAAAGTAATAAATTGATTGGTTTAATTTAATTTAAAATCTATTTTTTTTAGAGCATTTAAATAAAAGTTTGTTTATAATTTTTTTTTACAGTTAATTTATTTTTACTATCTCGCCAAAGATAGTATTACGATCACGAAAATTTTCAATGTTGAGATTTTGATCTTTTTATACATTTTGAAGGACCCTGAGTCATTTTCACTAAGGTTGAGAATGAAAATGTCTCTCTCTGTGGATGTGTGTGTGTATCGTTTGAGCTAGAATAATGAAATTTGGTACATGGGAATTATTCAAAATTCGTAGTTTTCTATCATATAGCTCATTCGGAAGAGGGTCATAATAAAGATAAATGTTTGATAATTTTTCACATGATTAAAAATTGTATAAAACTGCTATATAATAAAATTTCAGCATGATTAAATCGCTGAAAGTACCAGAATTAATTTTTCAAGTTTTTTAACACATTGATTGCCATTTACTCGCCAGTAGGTAATGTGGTGTCATCAACAAAGAGCCAAACACGCGCTGGTTTAATAAATATAATTTATTAATTTTAATTAATATTTTAATTAATTAAATTTAATTTAAACATAATATTTGTTAATTAATCCTATTCAAATTTGCGAGATAGTCGAGTCGAGAAACTCCAGATTTTTCATTTCTTATTTATTCCTGGATATGTACATTTCATTTAATGTGTTGTTGTGTATCATCTATTGTCTGTTAATTTAGTACAATCTAGGTCTTCAATAAGGAACCTTTTAATCTTATCTTCTTATACGAGTAAAAATTGTTTGTTTGTTTCATTGTTCTCAAAAACCGCTCTAACGATTTTTTTGAAATTCACACCCGAGATAGTATTTATAAAGAAAAATTGAGTTTTATTGATCACATCTCACGAAACTACATTTTTATTAGTTTTTTTCTTCTAAATTTAAATGTATATATGTGACGTCACAACCACCGCCTGTGAGATATATATATCTATTCTTAAAATAAAATTAAAAATATTTATATTATATTCATATATTTGATTTTTTTTTTATTTCATTAATAGTTTTACATTTAAATTATTTGAAATTGTTTCACACAACGTTTTGAAGATTTATCTTTATATTCGATTCGATATATAGTAGGAGAATTAAATGACGTTATCAATTTATTATACTCCGGTAAATATTATAAAATATTTGTTTATGTTAGGAAAACATATCAAAAAAGAGAATTTACATTTTGTATGAAGGGACACAAATAATAATAATAATATATAATTAATTTACTGATTAAATTAAAAAATTGTAAAATTTTTAAAGTATATAAAAATAAATTGTATAAATTGGTTAAAGGGTCGAGTGATAGTTCTGTGTCACAGGTATATATTTTATATCAACACGCCTATTTTCCTGTTTGTATGTTATTATTTGAATGGGGATTCGGTGAATGGTTAATGGTTAATTAACGATCCATATAACATCATCGACTGGGCCGCTACCATAAGGAGTGAAAATAGTGTCGAATAGAAATAGACGATATTACTTGGATTAATCTTATTATACTAGCTAAAATTGTTTGTTTTATAACCACTTGGGGCGCTAAACAGTTTTTCAAAAAAACACTATAGAAAAAAAAATATATGTATATATTATATATTTATGTATTATTGAGGAGCACAAGTTCATTCATTTTAATCAGATTGATGCAAATGTGTAACATTTAATAATTGTAATAAATAATTAAAGAATTGTATATCAATATTTTTCAAAGGGTAGAGCGAATGCTCGGTGTCCCAGGTATTAATATTACCAGCCAAATCCAATAATAATGAATCATTTTTTTAACTTAAGTACCAGTACTTTTAACCAAATACGATGTACCACTCGGGGGTACAGGGGGCGGAGCACCCGTCCAGCTGTGAAGAGCGCCGAATTAATTTCATTAATAGTTTTACATTTAAATTATTTGAAATTGTTTCACACAACGTTTAAAAGAAGATTTATCTTTATATTCGATTCGATATATAGTAGGAGAATTAAATGACGTTATCAATTTATTATACTCCGGTAAATATTATAAAATATTATTTACTAAATATTCAAACAATATCAAATATTCAATTAGATAAAACATTTATTTGTTTTTGTGTTCTTATTTAAAATACATTTTAATTTAATCAGTAAATTAATTATATATATTATTATTGTAAATGTTATATCTATCTATGTGTCCCTTCATACATTTTGAATTCACCCATAATATATCTTATATTCTTATATACTTACTTGAATATAATTTAAAAAGTTTTAAAAGTTTTTTTTTAATATTTTATGAATTCAAATCGTCAATTGAAAATGAAAAATCCAATTATGAGATCAATTATTCATATAATTTTAAATGTTTTCGTGTTTTATAAATAAAATATTAAAAAAATAAACTTATAAACAAAATATTCTTTGAATTATTTTGAAACATTTTATAAACAAATTTTTAATGGGTCATTTTTAGAAATTCCATTTAACAATTATAATAAATAATTAAAAAATTGTAAAATTTTTAAAGTATATAAAAATAAATTGTACCACTCGGGGGTACAGGGGGCGGAGCCCCCGTCCAGCTGTGAAGAGCGCCGAAGGCGCTCGGACCAGCTGGTAATTACTTAGGTAACCATGTATTGTCATCCAAACTAAAAGTTTTTTCAAAATTTCATCACAATCAGTTGTGGTTAACTGCTTTAAAATTCATTAGCAAAATTTGACCTAAACAAACATTCTTTATTACAACTTATTAAATAAGAGCTTGTAAAAGAGACCAACTTAAAATAGATGTTTAAAATTATAAATTAGGCAACTTATTTATATTTCTTTATAAAAAGTGATTTTGGATTATTTAATTTATTCATTGAATTAAAAAATAATTCATAAATATTATATTCAATAGAGAGAAAAAAATATATTCAAATTATGAATCTACTTTTTTCAAATATCTCTGAAATTTGCTGAGATATATTAGTAACCCCTTTTTTATTTCTTATATTAGTCTTGTTGATGATCGTAATCAAATATAAATTCAACTCAGGATGTACTGCCCATTAAAATATTATTATTAAAATTAATTCTAAATCAAGATGAAAAAAAAATAATAAAATCAAATTGACTGTCACGTGTCATGGTTAGACGTTATAATGAATGATGAACTTCCGGAATGAATGATCAAAATCATCCATGAATTGATTATTTTTTTTCCTAACTCTTATTAGATGTTCTTCAAACCTGTTCTTTTTTTACACTTAGATAAACATAAATTGTCATGTCAAATATTTTACTGGAATGTTAAAATAAAAAAATATATTTCTTATTTTATTGTTGGTTAATTGGCGAATAATATATATTTTATTTAAAAAAAAAAAAGAAATTTTGATTTTCTGTTTAATCTTTTTTTCAATTTGTTAATTTCCGACCAGATAATTGCACATTTTCTATTTTCTATTCTAAGTATGCTTAATCTAAATTATTAATCTACGAGGGCAGTTCAATAAATCTGTGACTTTTTGAATTTCCTTTCTCTTAAATGAAATGGCAATACCCTTGGAAGCTCCCTCATCCGCCCTATTCTCCGGATTTAGACCAGAGTGACTATTTCTTGTTTCCAAACCAGAAGAAATGGCTCGACGGAAAGAGATTTGACTCCAACGATGAAATCATTTGATTTTGATTTAATCTTATTTTTTGGAAGTGATAAAAAAATTGGAGAAGTGTTTGAAGTTCAAAGGAGAGGAGGAGTACATTGAAAAATAAAATATTTTTTTATCCAAAAACCTGTGTTTCATTCAAAAAGTCATGGACTTATAGACCTATCCTCCTATATTATTAATCTCATAATTATAAACAATAATATAAGTATATTTTAAATGGATTACAATTGTGTGTGTGATTTGATATCTTTATTCTATAAAAGATTTGTCAGTTGAATGAAAAATAGTCCCAGGCAACTAATTTTCTATTGAAAAGCGTATTCTGTAACATTTAATATGGATAATTCATTAATTAATAATTAATCGGAGCTGTCGAGAGAGATTTCCCAAGGGCGCTAGTCGTCGGGGCATAGCCTATAATCAAATTGTTATAAATTTGTCTCAAACAAGCGGAGCGTGGTAATTGCAGTTCGGTGCCAGCAGCCTCCTCGTCAGCCTTTTCTAATTATATTGAGAGAGTTAGCCAGCCAAGAGAGTTATCCATCCCATCCATCTTTCATTGAAATCGCTTAACGATTTATTCTGTCCAGCCGAACACCTCACTTATGTCCTAATTCTTAATGGTTCATTTACAATAGGATAGATGTAGATGTAGACCAAATTTCAAACATCAAATAATTCGAATATTCATCTTTCCTTCTCATTTATAACTCAAGTTTAGTCTATAAACTGGTATTTAGTAAATAAAATACTCTGGAAATTAAATGATCCGTGAAATTATCGTCATTCAAATAAGAGATAAATAAATTAGAGGAATTAAAAAAAAAAATTCATTAAAACAAGATTTCATGCCTCAACTCTGTGTTATAATTTCACTAAGCAAAGTCTACTAATTACAATTAAGTGAAATTGTCTTCGACATTTTGTAATTTCTAAGACAAGAGAACGTAGAAATGGGCTCTGAACATTCCTACACTAACCATTCTTATGGGAGAGGGAGGGGAGAGAATTCCAAAATTCATTCCAACAACCCAAAATAGATGGCGTGCCTTCTCGTAATGAAAACGTAACAATCATAAATGAATTTAAATTCCATACTAATTGAATACATAAAAGTGAAATTATGTTAATATTTATGAAATGAATCATATTAGAAATAATAAAATGATTTCCCAAGGCGATTTACAGCATATATTTTATTCAGGATACGTTGCAGCAATACTCAAAAATAAATAAATAAAATGAATCAATTAATACTGATAAAATTGTTCATATCAAATACTTATTTAATAAAACTTGTATATATTATTCGAAAGGATAATTTATGACATAAGAAATTAGTTGATTATAATATAGAAAGTTTTAAGTTTTACAATAAAGGAGTAAAAAAAAACAAAACAAAAGTATTAAATAAACACTTTAAATGAAAGAATGACTAAAAAAAATTATAATTTCAAGATGGCTTAATCGTAAACCTTATGTTACTTGAAAAACATATACTGACTAATAGCACAAAGTAATTTTAACTCAGAAAAATGCAGATTGTTTAGAATTCATTGAAACAAAGTTATACTTTAAGAATTAATCTCAAATAAATAGGATTAATAATAACTTATAGTATTTTATTAAGTAAATTAAGAGATATTTTTATGAAAAATCAATAATTCACCATCTAAATCTAATAATTTATACTAATATATTTAGTAACATGTTTTCGTTATAAAGTATAATAAATTTTGTTTACCTTGAATTGCTAGAATAATATGAAGTAATTTATCTTACGTTAGTATAATTTCGAAATAAATTTTATTAATTAATTTATATCTTATTTGATTAAAAATTTGCATAATCTTTATCTTCTAGCTAACCAGAAATATATAAAGAAGTTTTATGATTATTAATGTGTATTTTTTTTTTCATTTCAGCCCTTTTTTCGTGAACGAGTATTTCAAATTTTTGATAAAGATGACAGCGGTTCAATTTCACGTCAAGAATTTTTCGACGCTATGCAAAAATTCGCTGGACAGAGTCCTGAAGATAAAATACGTTTTCTATTCAAGGTAAAAAATAAAAAGTCATTCTTTGTTGTTTTTTTATATTTCTTCTATATTTTATATAATTACAACAACAGACAACATTTGTAACTTAACATGTTCATTTATATTCAAGTTGCAATCATCCATAGAATATGTAATTGCACTGGTGCAGGGTTATTACAGTGGACTAATATGACATTGATATCTGAATTTAGATAAATGGGAACGTTTTATGCATTCTTCAAGTTAAATTGCACAGTGGAACAATTTAGATAGCTAAGGTTTTTAAAGGATAAGATTTTGCATTCCGGTTGGATAAGGAAACTTAATTCGCAACCTGTATATAAACATATATATATATATATATATATATATATATATACATTAACAAACTAGATATAACCGTTTAAAGGACAAACAGAAAATCTTTTAAAGGGATAATAACAAGTGACGGTAAGTCTGGGAATGGATGATACAAGTTGCAGCTGAAAGTGATATAGATAGAAAATGATCTCAAATGGGACTTGGCTATAAACAGAACCAAGAAAAGAAGATATCAACTCCAATCTAATGGATAAAGACCAAAATCAGAATGTTTGCTGTCTTGCATAACGTTCTAATAAAATGTTTAAATGAAATTTTCAATAAAAAGAAAATACTCCAGTTTGTAGGATTCAAAGAGCATTAATATAAGGGATATTTTTATAGAAACATAAAATCTAGTTCTATATATACGTGTAGATATCGTATATCTTCAATTAATTTGAATAATTAAATAAAAGAGCTGAGGAAATTGGAAAACAGGTTCAATTGAAATCATTTTATAATACTTACAAATATAATATTCAACATAAATTATATAATATTTATAATTTTATAATAAATATGTAATTAACTACTTTATTGTTTAATTATGATTAAAAAAATTTACTTAGCATTTATCTATTCTTTTCTATAAGAGAATAATTTCTTCTTTCTTCAATATTTTTTAAATTTTTACTATCTCGCCAGAGATAGTATTGCGATCACGAAAATTTTCGATGTTGAGATTTTGATGTTTTTATACCTTTTAAAGGTTCCTGAATCATTTTCACTAAGGTTGAGAAAAATGTGTGTGTGTGTGTATGCATGTAACAAAATTATGCAAAAACGGTTTATCCTAGAATATTGAAATTTGGTACACAGGCATTATTCAAAATTCGAAGTTTTCAATCTTCTTTTGAGAAATGTAACTCATTCGGAAGAGGGTCATTACCTACAACGTTTTGATTTTTTCCTCTAAAGTGACCGTAAAAATAAAGATATATGTTTGATAATTTTTCACATGATTAAAAATTGTATAAAATTGCTATATATAGAATTTCTGCTTTATTGAATCGCTGAAAGTACCAACATTATTTTTTTAACACTGCAAATCTCTCGCGCCAACATGTGATGTGGTGCCATCAACAAAGAGCCAAACATGCCCTGGTTCAATAAATATTATTTATTAATTTTAATTTATAATTTATAATTAATTAAATTTAATTTAAATATAATACATATATTATGTATTTAATCCAATTCAAATTGCGAGATAGTCGAGTGGAGACACTCCAGCTAATATTTATCAATTAATAATTTAGGTTAGTTTTCTTAAAATATCTAAAATATTATTATTATTTTTAAGATGATCTATCAACAAAGATAAATTTCATTAAAACACTATTACTCTGTAATCCTATTATTAAGTTTCTATCATAGTTTGTTTCTAGTTCAAATTGTTGTTGGTAGGTTAGGATGTTCTAACTTTGAGACAGATAATTGGTTAAATTTTTTTAATTTTAATAATAATTAATACAACTTTAAAAAATAATAGAAAGATAATTTCTCTTTTAAGTATTATGTGTAGTATAATCTAAATAAAGTATTTGATTTTAATTTAATACTGATTAAACGTATTCGTAAGTATGTATAAATAGAAAGGAGATGAAGAGATTAAATTCGGGTGAACTATGACATATGTAAATTTCTATTTGTGGTTCTCTGGAGATTTAAAAATGGATTTCAATTAGAATTTTATAGAACCAATGTAAATAAGTTGGTCTTTATTTTAATAGATTAATTTAAATGAAGTAGCAGACAAGCAAGAGAAATGAATGAACTATAAAGCAATTTAAGAGACTGGAGACAATTCATTCTCCTAACCCCTGCACCCTCTTTTTGTTCCGTTAACGTGAAACTCGCTTTATGTTTTGTGGCTCCAAACGAAATTTTATTAGACTAAGGTTTTTATTAGATAGACGGTTGAATGTCGCTTGGTTTTGTTTAAGGAAGTGGCAATCTTTTATTAACCAAAGAGATGGAATTGCCATCTTAGCTCATCATGACAAAAAGATAAAAAAAAAATAGAGAAATCCTTTGTAAGAATAATAAATTACTTGACGCGTTGTTAGATTATGAGAATTTTTGTTTATTTTCAGTTTAGTTTATAAGTAATGAAAATGGATGTCTCTAAATTGATGGCGTTAAAATTGATTTTTTAATTATTTTAATGGATTTTTTTTTAATCTTGTATTTTTTGACATTCAATTATGTGTATATTATATTGTGCATATATAACTTTATGTGAATATAAATATAGAAATATCATTGAATAAAAAGTTCAATGGGGAACCATGTTTTAGGGTCCTTAGAGATTTTAAAGAGCTTTTCAATTGTCTGAATGTCTGTCTGCATTTGATTTCGTTTAGAGCAAAACCAAATACTCTACAACATGAACATACCCAGGGGAGCACACCCTTGTCCTTCAGCTTGTAACATTTTATAAGGAGATTGAATACTAAATTTAGAAAAAACCTGATTAGTAATTAATGCAATGGTTTATTAGTAAATAAAACATAATTTTATTTTATTTTCATTAGTTTTTAATGATTCAATTATTAATATTTTTGTTTTTTCGAATGGGGCAACCGATAGCTCAGTTGCTTTTCTCTCATTGAAAATTAGTAAAAAAAAAAACAGAAAAAAACATTTAAACAATTTTAAATTACATTTTATAAAAAATACTCTTATTTATAACTTTAATTAAAATAAATAAAAATATTCTGAGAAGATATTGTATTATATTTATAACAATTATTATATATCCGACTTTATCTCATCAAATGTGGCAAAACGCTTTCCTTACATTGGTCTTTTCAGTTTTGGGAATAGGAAAAAGTCCCAGGAAGCCAAATCTGGTGACTACGGTGGTTGAGGCATGGTTACAGTGTTATTTTTGGCCAAAATCACGAACAAATAATGATGTGTGAGCTGGTGAATTATCGTGATGCAGAATTCATGATTTGTTTTTCCACAATTGCTTGACGCAAACGTTGCATAACTTCCTTGTAGTATTCCTTATTAACAGTATGGCCTGTTGGCAAGAACTCATGATGCACAACGTCATTGTAAATGAAAAAAACAGTGAGCAAAAACTTCACATTTGATCGAACTTGGCTTTCTTTTTTAAAGCGCTTGTACCACTAGTAAACATTTTTTGAGACAAAGTAGACTCGCTGAATGCCACAGTCAAAATTTTAAATGCGTTGGAGCACTTTATTCCATTTTTAACGAAAAATTTAATACACTTTCTTTAAAAAATCGAAGAACACAAAAAAACGTAATTAACTTTTTCAGTTGTCAAAAACAAACTACTAATCCAAAATGGCTGATAATGTCAACAAAGAGAAACATATATGTACCAATAATAATAATAATCTAATGTAGCCAGAGAAAATTCAAAATTCACCTTTTCTTTTGAACAGGTCTCGTGTGTGTGTGTGTGTGTGTATGTGTGCGTGTGTATGTATGTATATATATGTAATATTTAAATATTATGTGTCTAAAATAATAAAGTAAATTGATAAAATCGAATAAAGAAGATAAATATTTTTGTTTTGATTTTTCTTTATTATATTAATAGTAAAATAGTAGTATAATAGTATAATAATAATAGTAAAATAATTCAGGTGGAAATAAATAAATTTTATTAATAATTATTTCGTTTAATATTTAATATTAATTGTTTATATTTCTAGTTATTATATTATTTTTTTTGTGAACATAAATAGAATAAAATATCTTCTCGTTCCAGTTTAATGTTTTATTTAATCATGAAGAAAGAAAAGAAATATTTGGTTGATGAAATAGTTCCAGGCACAGGTGTGCGTGTGGTGGATGTATTTATTTTGTTAACAATAAAACTTCTTCTAGTCTACTAATCTAATTTCAATATAGAGGGCCAAAAGGAGTTTTTTAAAGGAGTTGGGGGGGGGGGTTAGGGAAGGATATAAATTCGCCCATTTTATATTATCCATAAAGAATCCGAACTGGAGAAGATTTTTTTTACTCCTAGTGTCTGAAATGATTATACAATCTTTTATTTTATTTTATTTTTATTTTAGTTTTTTTTTTTTTGAATTTGAATGGTTTCCTTTTCCAAAGTGGGTATCCAATTACATGATGACAAGTTGAAAACAAAATTTCCAATTGCCTACTTCATTTTCTATTCCGTTTTATCAAGACGAAGAATAAATTACGATTGGACATAAAAAATACGCAAGATGCATACTGAACGAGAACGGAGGTATCGAAAATTAAACCAATAAATCAGTCCCGAGTGTCAGTAAAGAAGAGTATCACACGCCCATACATCCAAACTGACAATCTAAGTAATTTATACAAACATCTTTCCAACTACACATATATGTATTTATTTCATGACAATATTAATATAAAAAAAGCTGTGCTAATTTTATCAATTTTCAATGAATTTTATATGTGTTATTTTTCAATCAATAAATTATTGTCTAATTTAAAATAGATAAATACAATGTAGCTCAAAAGATAATTTTGACCTGAAGAATTGAATGAGGTCGAATGGTCCAACCTTATGAATTTGAAATTTTTAATAATTGAAATAATAAAGATCTACAACTCATCTATAATAAATTAAAAATTAGTAAAAACTAGTGCAGCTGCAATGAATGAAAGTTGTGATGACGTGCCACGATAAGTCACTATATCTGCACGCCTTTTCACAGCTACCGACTTTCGTAGCAAACAAATGAAAATTTACAATTAAATTAATGGTAATTAACTGACAATTTAATTAAATAATAAATTAATACTAGCCTTTATTTAATTTAAGGTTTGTAGTAAATGGTACGTATGAAGTATGAAAAGATGGTCAAACAAACACATTAAAACATTGTTAAAAGAGAACCATTGTAGTAATAACATCTTTCAATTTGTGATTTAAATCCTTTTAAATTAATAAATTATTGATATTAGAAGATAAATTTAAAATATGTAGTTATTTTTAAATAAGTATAGCTGAGATTTTTTATTTAATTAATTTTATTTAAATCATTTTTACCGACCGACGATAGTAAGGGAGGTATTGTTTTCACACCAAATTTCACATGTGAAGATTTTTACATATCTCCACGAATCATGCATTTTCTAAACAGAAAAAAGTATTTTTAGCATGATGTCTGTCCGTCCGTCTGTCCGTCTGTCCGTCCGTCCGTCCGTATAGATGTGTACAGCCTGAACGGCTCAACCGATTTTGATGAAATTTGGTATATTTACTTAATGCATCAGTGGGATGAATTGATCAACTTTTGGTGCAATTCCGGAAACCGGAAGTGGTAGTATTAGCGATCGACGATAGGAAGGAAAGGGTTATTTTCACACCAAAGGAGATTTTTTTATATATCACCACGAATCATGCATTTTGTATTGGTTTTATCCTCGAAAAAAATCATATTTATTAGTTTTTTCTTGATTTAAAATTATATGACGTCATCCAGCCATGCATGACGTCACAGCCTGGTCTTGCATATATATTATAAATAAAATAAAATTAAAAATGTTTATATTTATTATTTATGTATCCATATCTGTTTTTTATTACATTAATAGATATATGAAAATTATTTGAAATTGTTTCTGTAGCTGGAAATTAATTTATTTCAAACCGTCGGTCGGTTCGGACCTGGCCACAGGTCAACTTATTACGTTATGCCTAAAATTGTTTGTTTTTTTTGGAAAATTCTCCTCTATCAATTATATAAATATAATTTATTTGAGGTGTATATAATACAATACATATATATGACAAAAAAGATGTAATATGAAATTCTTTAAAATTAAAAAAAAAAAAAAAAAATTATTCTGACCAGTCGATATTGACAATTCAGCGAGCAAGGAATATGACGAGTTTGGAATCTGTCAGGCGATAGTATAGATATGCCTGTCAAAATTTCTCAGAAATATATTCAATCACTAATAATCTGACAGAATGAGAGTGCGAGAGAGATAGAGTGATTGAGTGAGAGAGAGAGAGAGAGATAGGGAGAGATAAAGAGAGAGAGCCGAGGGCGAATTTACTAAATATGTATGAATGAACATTGAACGGAGTGACCCAAAATCGAAGAGACACACTATATAAGTACAACAAAAAATAAAAAAAAACAAATCAATTGAATTACAAAACGTAAATACAGAATAGATTCTTGAATTTCTTTTAGAAAGAAAATTACTTAGCGAAATATAAAATAAAAAAAATCGTACATCTATTGTCCAAAAATGGATTAAATTTCTTTTGCGTGCAAAAAAAAAATCACAATTTTGCAACTCGACATCCGTTTCGATCAAAGAAAAAAAAAAGAAATACAACTTCCTCTCATGAAACTTTATCAATACTAAAAAAAAAATAAAAATAAAAACGAGTTTCTCTTATTAGTTTAATAGAACAGTGGTCCAACGGTAGTGTATTTTCACTTCGAATAATCCTCCGATCTAATGGACATAATCCCTTGCGGATTTATGACGGTTTAATGGAATAAGATACGTCCGGTTTACGCCATGATGTCATCTCCTGTCTGATGGCAATTTAATTTATATTCCGTTTGCCAAAACTATGACACCAACTAAGTCTATGATTTATGAATTAAGTGAATTCACACGCAAATAATGAAGTTTATCAGAAAAGGGTTGTCTACAAAATAAATTCATTTTGTACGAAGGGAGTGGGGAGGGGGGGGGGTAAGAATTGAAAACTAATATTTATTGAGAAAGTAATAAATTATTTGCTAATCTGCCTAAGATAAACTTATAAATACTTTTCATTCAAAATTAGTTTCATTTCCAAAGAGGTTATATTTTAGAGTATCTGCCCATCTAAGCCTTGAGTGGAATAAATTAGAAAAATTTTGAAAAATAAATTAATGGTAAAAGTGTCAGAAGCTTTTTAATTTAATTTTTTATGTATTCTTCTTCAAAATGATCTGTTTATTTACTACTAATTATAAATAAAAGTAAATTATTAATTTATATACTTGAATGTTGATACCCCCCACCTAAGCATATAATATTAAATACAATATAAAATATAATATATTAATATAGAGGAGTCGTGAGATATTGACTTGGGTTTCAAGGGGGCTTTGACTTCAAAAAGTTTAAGAGGCATTGCTCGTAAATTCCTTAGATAAGTCATGGTTGAAATTTTCTTAAATTAGAGTATCGTAACCTATGGGGCGCTGTACAAAATTGGTACAAAGGGAAAAAACTAAACTCCGCCTTTTTCCACAGGTTTTATGAACTTTAACTTAGGTTGAATTTATCATATCAGGACCGACTTTTTCTCCCTCCTAAGCTAGGATAGTTGAACCCATGTATTTTTACAAAAAAAAAACTGTTTTTTGCCTTAGTACCAATTTTACACATTTCGCTGTCAATGGCTTGATAATAATAAATAATATAATAATAAAAAAAATAATTTAAAAGACTTACGAGAGCAGGTCAATAAATCCGTGGTTTTTTTAATGAAACACAGGTTTTTGGATAAAAAAATTATTTTATTTTTCAATGTAGTCTCCTTTGAGCTCTATACACACATCCAATTTTTTTATCCCCTCCAAAAAATAAGATTTGTCGAGGGCATAAATATATATTTGTTTGTGAGATGATTCAATTCTCTTTCCGCAGAGCTATTTCTTCAGGTTTGGAAACAAGAAATGGTCACTCGGGGCTAAATCCGAAGAATAGGACGGATGAGAAAGCAATTCGTATCCCAATTCATGGATTTTCATGAAAAAATTCAATTTTTTTTTTATTTTCTTCTCAAATCACGAGCTAGTCTGCTATTAATGAATGTCAAACAAAAACTAAAAGACCCAGCTGGTGCAAATTTCGACAGGAGTTAGGTGATAGTTATCCAATGACAGGAGCAGTGTTGTCATTTCATTTAAGAGACGGGAAAATCAAAAAGTCGCGGACTTATTGATTTACCTTGGTAATTTGTATTTTTGTTTAATATAGTAAAAAGTATTATTTAAGAAAAACAAAATGTATTCCCTATATATATATATATATAGAGAGAGAGAGAGGGTGAGAGATTGAAACTATTAGAAAGAATGTGAAATATAAAAAAAAAGAAAAATTCAATTTCAATGCAACCCCTTCCTATTTTATTGGAAAATCAAATATTTTGACGATGATGTTTGCGTTACGTTGTGTGTTTGTTATCTCGGGTGAGTGTGGTTCGTTCGTAGACAAGCAATTCCAATCTCAATTCAGACAAAAGGATTGCAAGGAATTCATCCTTTAGGGTATTGAAATCCCTTAATTGGGGTCCATTGTCCTCCTGGCGGCTTGCATTCAACCGATAAAAGCCACCTTTAAATGAATATCGAGTCCATTTGATTTTTTTTTTCATTCCCTTTCAGGACACGAAAGTGTGCATCTTATCAAACGACGCCTTAGAAAGATTGAATAAATTATGAAAGCCTTATTCGGCAACACAAAAGCAAATCGAATCGAAACTTATTTAGTCATTGGAAGTTGAGAGATGGTATTGTAACATCGAATTCTATCAATCGTCTAGGATGTTATTATTAAATTTTCAAAATTAATTTCTGATGAACGTATTCAAGAAAATAATAAATTAATAAAAAAAAAAAATGTCATTTCATTAAATGAAATTACCACTAGGATTGTATTTCTATTCTCAAGTATAATTAGAAATAGAATTAATTTTTAATATCATTTACCAAAGGCCTGAGTCTGCTCCTCAATTGATTGAGAGGAAAATGGACATAGAACATTTAATTTTTATTCTATTTTAAAATTAAACTATTTATTTTTTAGTTATTTTATTAAATTAATTACTACTTAATTTTAAATCAATTTTAAGTCAATCAATAATCAGTGATAATGCACCATCATTAAGACAATAGATACGAGTATGATTTTATTAAATCATCTTCACTTTAATATTAAAATAATATTTTATTATTAAATATTCCAATATAAAATAATATTATTATAAATTAAACTTTGCTTGAAATATTATATGAAAATAATATAAACCAATCGAAAACAATTTTATATTAATTTTTTAATTACAGTATTTTTTTGTTCGGGGGGGGGGGGGAGGAGTTTAATATTTATTTATAACTAAAGTCTATACAACTTAATATGTTGTTTATTTATTTATTTATTTATTTTTTAAATGAAAAAAAAACTTTTAATGATTTTTAGAATTATATTTATTATACAGAGTGATTAAAAAAAAGAATTTTTCAATAACCAAAAAAAAAAAAAACATTTTATCCATAGTAATTGAAACTTTATACATAATTTCCATTTAAAAAACTTTAATGGAATTTATTTTTAAATTACTTCTGCCTGTACAAATCCATTCTTAAAAGTTACTGTGATTTCCTGTTTATTTAAAAAAAAATAATAAATAAAGTTCGGTGATATGTCCTACGCAATTTGATACTTATTAGAGTTTAAAGGGCGCTCATGAACTGTATTAAGAAATATATATCTTCTCAGTAACAGTACTTTTGTTTATTCTCATAACCAGTGAAATGAAAATGGATCTCATCTGACTTCCACAACTTCCATTGTGAACAAGATAACTTTGGAAAGAAAAATTAGTCAATCTTGTTTTATAAATGCCATCTCACTTTGAATCTATAATAATTGAAGAATTTTTTTTTTTTAAATTTAAAATAATGGTACACATATTTCTTTTCCTATTCCTTTAATTTCTGTTTAAAATTGTTAATTGTTTTAATCAATCATCATTGTACTATATAAAGTATGATAAGCTTTAATTATTATTAATATTATTGTTTTATTTCTAGGTTTACGATATCGATGGTGATGGTTTGGTTCAAAGACGCGAATTGGAAGATGTGATGCGAGCATGTATGGAAGAGAATGGCATGAGTTTTTCGGAAGAACAACTACAACAACTGACGGGTGCGATGTTTGATGACGCGGATGTTGCAGGAAGAGGAGCGATTACGTATGATGCATTGAAAGCCCAATTGGAACGACATGGTGGTTTATTAGAAAATTTGAGTATTAGTATAGATCGATGGCTGGTCCCGCCAAAACCAATTCCGCCACCGAAGAAAAAGAAAATGTTGCCATACCAATTTTCAATGCCCTATATGCGAAATAATTTAGTGTATTTGGCATTTTTGAGTATATACGCGGCGATTAATGCTGGTTTATTTCTATCAAGAATCATTAATTATTATCCACATGGATATTATTTAATGTTTGCAAGAGCAAGTGGACAATGTTTAAACTTTAATTGTATGTTCGTCTTGGTGCTTATGCTCAGGTAAATCATATCTACCATATCATTTTTTTTATGAATCGTAATATTGCATAAAATAAAATGACAATATTATTATCAAATGGTACACATATACACACACCTTCCTTCCTTCACTTAGCCATTGTCTTCTTATCCAAGATATTGTATATACAAAGAGTTTATGACTTCAATCTAAAATGAGGTAAATCCAAGTCAATTGACTTATAGAAGATAAACTGGATATTCATAAAACATGGGAAATTAGATATTCACCTCAGGCAAAACGATGAAAGTGAACTCTATAGTTTTTCTATCCAATTCTAGTAGACTGCATAGACATTTGACCCTAATGTTCCTTTGCTAATCCAATTATTCAGAAATAAACTGTGAGAGTAGCACAAAACTATCATTTACTAAACCGTATAATTAAGCAAATTGTTCAATTTATATATACTAAATGGAATTTTAATTTTAATTAATAAAATTCTAAATATTTATTAAAATTAATTGTATGAAAAAAAATTAATGATATGCTATCAACGGAAATATTTTATTAATAACCTTAACTAAAATACCTAGAAAATTTTTAATTTTATAGTTTGACTAAGATAACATAACGCATGAATTAACATGGTTTTTGAATTTATACAATAATTTTTTAATTGTTTTTTTTTCATAAATTAAAATTCCAAATAGTTTGAGTTAATTTTATGATAATGATCCAGGAAACTTGAAGACAAAGAATACGACTAAATTATAATATTTAATTAATAAAAATAATTAGTTAAAAGAATATAATAAAAATTCTCATGTTGGTTAAAATGAACTTAGACCTCAAAGACCAATAAATTAAAAAAAAAATGAAATTTCTTCTAAACGTCATTTCAAATGAATATCCATTATTTTTTTTTATTTATTTATTGTCAAATTTATTTCTATTTCAAAGTAGATATTTTCAAATAAAACACATCCACATCTTATATTTTCTCTTTGCCCCTCATTTTCGGATAAACATCTGTAGTAGTATAGTGTAAAGTTTTATGACCAAAGTGACAGATGTCTGTTATGATCTTAAAATAAATTTAATTATATTTTATTGTTTTTTTTTTTGTTTCATTGTACATGGAAGGCATTGCATTACTTTTCTTCGAACACGAGGTTTTGCCGCTATTCTGCCACTAGATCAGAACATTTATCTTCATAAACTAGTGGGCATGATGATCTTCGCAATGGGAATTTTGCATTCAATCATGCATATATTAAATGTCGTTTTTGCCCCAGATCTTGGCAATTTAACTCCAGTCCAATGGTAAGTAAGAAGCAATTTTTTATTATACCAAATAGAGGTTCAATTTAAAACACGTTCGGCATGAATGGCAGTCTTTTGCATATAAACGTTTACAAGAGTGTGTGTCAGAGAGGGAGAGAGAGAATACCTGAATGGCAACAACATCAACAATATATATATATACCTATATATAGCAAGGTGGAAAAAAGACTAAATCGATATTAAAAAAAAAATATATCTACATACATTTTGGTTAGAACATATAAGACATTAAATAAAAATGTCAATAGAATAATTTTCATATAAATTAGAAAGGCATAAATATGGTACATGTATATAAAACATATTTTCAAACTTGAAAATGTTAAATTAATATAATAAATGGTATTGCTTGTTATATATAAGTATCATTAAATTAAGTATTATTATAAATGTTCACACTAACATTATTATCTAACTCTATATTTATATAAATGAATCTAGGTATATATATATATATATAGGGTGTCCAGAAAGCAAGGACGAATTTCAATTTGGCACCATTTTATCATACGACGATTGGTAACCCTGGTTTTATGATGTTTGTTATCTGTTATCTTTTCCCATTAGTATCCTGATAGCATTTGTGTGGTGAATATTGTTGTTTGATGTTTATTTTCATCAGCACAGATGATGGGTAATAAAAAGTTATTGGAAGACCTGTGAAAGTCCCACAGCAACCATTCGTGAATTGTGTGTGATACTTGAACGTAATGTTGCTCCAAAAGAATCATCAGTTTGGAAGTTGATCCGGTAATTTGAGACCAAGGGTTCTGTGTCAAACGTTAAGAAAACAGAACGACCACGGACTGTTTGAAATGAAGAAAACCTGGTTGCCGTGCATGATAATGTGATCGTAAACCCCAGAAAATCGGTTCACTGAGGAGCTCAACAATTGAATTTATCACCAAGTTCATCATTTCCAAAGATCTGAAAATGCAAGTTACACAAGAGTTGACGCCTGCAGATCATGGAATGAAAGTTGTTTTGCTCAATGGGTCTTGGATGAACAGACAGCGGAGAACGAAAAACTTGTAAAATCAAAAGTGTATGTCAACAAACCACGAACAATAATCAAATTGAAGAATGAAATTACAAGGGTTATTAACGGATGTTTGTGAACGTGACATCGCCAACTTCAATTCAACTCATTGCTCGTTGCCGCGTGGCCTTGGGTGGTCATTTGGGTTTATAATTTTTCATACATAAATGGGAGGAGTTACTTAATGTGTTTGTAAAAACAAATTTATATTTTCAATAAATTTTATATGTTCTAGAGCACTTTAATATTTGTCCTTATTTCCTGGTTACCCTAAACATATAAAAAACAAATCAAATAAATGAAAATCTTCTGAATTTGATTAATTTCCAAACGAATTATTAAAAAAATTTTAGAAAAAATAATTTATTTTATAATATAAATATTTAACATGATATATATATAACATAAAATATTATATGAAATACAAGTCTATACAAAAAAACGGTTTGTAATGAAATCAATTTGGCACAGTATTTGGCATGTAATTTAATACTAGAAAACTTAAGCTTCCATTCCACATATATATTTCTAATGATTTTTTTAATAATTATTACTTTTTTATAAATAATTATTTTTTTTTAAATTTTAAGGTTTGTGGGATTTAAACTAATATAATAGAATGTGAAGAGGTATCTGATTTTTCCCCCATGCTCAAAGAACATTACTTATAAACAAATTTTAATGTATCGGTTTTTTAATATCATGTCAAATATTTATATTATAGAAGAAATTATTTTTCGTGATATTTTTTTAATAATTCGATTGGAATTTGATATTTTTTATTTGTTTCCAGTGGTTAATTCACTTTTATTATCAATATTTAGTAAAAATTCTAAAATAATTCTTCATTTTTAATATATTATACATTTTGATAAAATAATTACTTATCTATATATTTAATACGATAGTGTCCGTTTGTACGCAAAAAACTCCAGAGCCTAAACTACAAGGAGTAAGGTAACCAAATTTTTCTGAGGTGAAGGGTACCTCAAATGATGAAAAATAAAAAAGAAATTAGAATCTTAGGTAACTCCTGAGCTGAGCTGCGGGTGTTCCATTTTCCAGAAATATATATCTAATCAAAAACATACCTGTTAAAAAGGGGGCCAAGTTCCTATCGGCTATTTGTTTGCCTAAAAAAGGGTTCAAATCCATTCTAATGCCAAGTTTAGATGCACTTCAAAATCATTCATAATCATTTTTATCAACAGTCTGATCCACTGGTAAACATTTGGCATTCCAAAGAATCGCCACCACACCCAGTCCTCCGCCTCCTGCATCCAGGCACGCCACTTTATTCACGTCAACGATCCATCTGGCCGAAATTCTCTTTACCATACACCCAACTTAAAATATGGTATAGTTGTTCAAATACGTAGGTACATGGTTTAAAATATCTAAAATTATAATACTTAGAAATTTGAACTTGGCAGGTTTTCGTGCTGTACAAAACACTCAGTCCCACACCAAGTCCTCCGCCTCCTGCATCCAGGCACACTACACGCCACTTTATTCACGTCAACGGTTCATCTGGCCGAAATTCACTTTACCATATACCCAACTTAAAATATGGTATAGTTGTTAAAATACGTAGGTACTTGGTTTAAAATATCTACAATTTTAATACTTAGAATTAGCAGGTTAATTTATATATTTAAATAATAAATATAATTATACAATTAATCTAGTGTTACGTACAGTACGAAAACCTGCCAAGTTCAAATTTCTAAGTATTATAATTTTAGATATTTTAAACCATGTACCTACGTATTTGAACAACTATACCATATTTTAAGTTGGGTGTATGGTAAAGAGAATTTCGGCCAGATGGATCGTTGACGTGAATAAAGTGGCGTGCCTGGATGCAGGAGGCGGAGGACTGGGTGTGGTGGCGATTCTTTGGAATGCCAAATGTTTACCAGTGGATCAGGCTGTTGATAAAAATGATTATGAATGATTTTGAAGTGCATCTAAACTTGGCATTAGAATGGATTTGAACCCTTTTTTAGGCAAACAAATAGCCGATAGGAACTTGGCCCCCTTTTTAACAGGTATGTTTTTGATTAGATTTCAATACTTTTTTTTAAGAAAGCTTCCTATTTTTTCCTTTTTGTGCCGCGCCCGCGTCCATTCTTAGCCTTTGAAGTAATTTTGTGCTTAAAAAAATTGCAAATTTTTTTAAATTAAAATTATATTTGTTTATATATTAAATATAATAATTTTATTTGTTCTTTTATTTTATAGTTCTGAATTTCCAACTTGTATTGAATAATAAATAATTAGAACTATTAATATTAATTGAAAATTATATCTAATCAAAAACATACCTGTTAAAAAGGGGGCCAAGTTCCTATCGGCTATTTGTTTGCCTAAAAAAGGGTTCAAATCCATTCTAATGCCAAGTTTAGATGCACTTCAAAATCATTCATAATCATTTTTATCAACAGCCTGATCCACTGGTAAACATTTGGCATTCCAAAGAATCGCCACCACACCCAGTCCTCCGCCTCCTGCATCCAGGCACGCCACTTTATTCACGTCAACGATCCATCTGGCCGAAATTCTCTTTACCATACACCCAACTTAAAATATGGTATAGTTGTTAAAATACGTAGGTACATGGTTTAAAATATCTAAAATTATAATACTTAGAAATTTGAACTTGGCAGGTTTTCGTACTGTACCTAACACTAGATTAATTGTATAATTATATTTTTATTATTTAAATATATAAATTAACCTGCTAATTCTAAGTATTAAAATTGTAGATATTTTAAACCAAGTACCTACGTATTTTAACAACTATACCATATTTTAAGTTGGGTATATGGTAAAGTGAATTTCGACCAGATGAACCGTTGACGTGAATAAAGTGGCGTGTAGTGTGCCTGGATGCAGGAGGCGGAGGACTTGGTGTGGGACTGAGTGTTTTGTACAGCACGAAAACCTGCCAAGTTCAAATTTCTAAGTATTATAATTTTAGATATTTTAAACCATGTACCTACGTATTTGAACAACTATACCATATTTTAAGTTGGGTGTATGGTAAAGAGAATTTCGGCCAGATGGATCGTTGACGTGAATAAAGTGGCGTGCCTGGATGCAGGAGGCGGAGGACTGGGTGTGGTGGCGATTCTTTGGAATGCCAAATGTTTACCAGTGGATCAGGCTGTTGATAAAAATGATTATGAATGATTTTGAAGTGCATCTAAACTTGGCATTAGAATGGATTTGAACCCTTTTTTAGGCAAACAAATAGCCGATAGGAACTTGGCCCCCTTTTTAACAGGTATGTTTTTGATTAGATTTCAATACTTTTTTTTAAGAAAGCTTCCTATTTTTTCCTTTTTGTGCCGCGCCCGCGTCCATTCTTAGCCTTTGAAGTAATTTTGTGTTTAAAAAAATTGCAAATTTTTTTAAATTAAAATTATATTTGTTTATATATTAAATATAATAATTTTATTTGTTCTTTTATTTTATAGTTCTGAATTTCCAACTTGTATTGAATAATAAATAATTAGAACTATTAATATTAATTGAAAATTATATAGAAATTGTTAAGTTATAACAATAAAAATAAACAAACTAATTAATTTAAATTATAAAGTAAAATAGTTTAACACTATTATATATATTTATAATTTACACCTAACGCTACTTGTATAGGTAAAATGTCACTTCCGGTAGTCAGATCATGATAAAATTTGGTATCTGAATTTTTTTCATATTTTTAAATCTATATACAAAATAGGAAGCAAATATCTCGAAGCAAACTGGTACTTTACTTGAAAGGTAAACGCAACCAGTGTAGGTAAAGTACCACTTCCAGTTAACCGATTTTGACGAAATTTTAAAAGAAATCTACAAACTGTAAATAATATCGGTGTACCAAATTTCGAAGTCCTAGCTTGATTAGTTTCTGACAAAACCAATGAATTCGTTTGAATTCGTTAAAATCGCATTGATATTCGATTATAACAACTCAAGTTTGACCGATTTCTTAAATTTCATAATTTTTTGTTAACCTACTTATAACACACGACCTGTATGCCAAATTTCATAGCGCTAGGACAATTGGAAATACCCTAAGAATTTTGTTGACCAATCAGTGAATCAGTTCCAAAATAAGCTATTTTCACAGGGTCATATTTCAGGATCTACTCAAGCTATAACTATGAAATTTGGCATACTGCTTTAGTTCTAGTATATGACTACGTAGATAAAATTTTATATCTGTACTTGCAATAGGCACTGAGATACAGGGGGGTCAAAAGTGACTCCAAACCATTCGTGTAAATATACTTACGGCATGCGCGCGGCTTGCTGGAACTTGGCCGGCGCACTGCCGTGCGCATAGATAGAAACTGTTAAGTTATAACAATAAAAATAAACAAACTAATTAATTTAAATTATAAAGTAAAATGGTTTAACACTATTATATAGGTATATTTATAATTTACACCTAACGCTACTTGTATAGGTAAAATGTCACTTCCGGTAGTCAGATCATGATGAAATTTGGTATCTGAATTTTTTTCATATTTTTAAATCTATATACAAAATATGAAGCAAATATCTCGAAGCAAACTGGTTCTTTACTTGAAAGGTAAACGCAACCAGTGTAGGTAAAGTACCACTTCCAGTTAACCGATTTTGACGAAATTTTAAAAGAAATCTACAAACTGTGAATAATATCTGTGTACCAAATTTCGAAGTCCTAGCTTGATTAGTTTCTGACAAAACCAATGAATTCGTTTGAATTCGTTAAAATCGCATTGATATTCGATTATAACAACTCAAGCTTGACCGATTTCTTAAATTTCATAATTTTTTGTTAACCTACTTATAACACACGACCTGTATGCCAAATTTCATAGCGCTAGGACAATTGGAAATACCCTAAGAATTTTGTTGACCAATCAGTGAATCAGTTCCAAAATAAGCTATTTTCACATGGTCATATTTCAGGATCTACTGAAGCTATAACTATGAAATTTGGCATACTGCTTTAGTTCTAGTATATGACTACGTAGATAAAATTTTATCTCTGTACTTGCAATAGGCACTGAGATACAGGGGGGTCAAAAGTGACTCCAAACCATTCGTGTAAATATACTTACGGCATGCGCTCGGCTTGCTGGAACTTGGCCGGCGCACTGCCGTGCGCATAGATAAAGGAGAGTGTTTGTATGAATGTAATTTGTTTACTTTTTTGCTGTCATAGAAACAGATATATATATAATTAGAACCTCTCTCTCTCCCTCTATTTAAAATTTTAAAAAAATGGAGTGTTCTAGCCAAATTAAGAAATTTAAATTCCTTATGCAACATTGATAGGTAAATGAATTGGACTGGAAGAGGAGACATATGATTAGAGAAATTGGGGAAAAATAAACAGAAATGTAATTAAACAAAAAAATTCAAGAATTATGATACGGATACGACTTACATACAATTAACATACAAAATGTAGAATTTGAAAAAGTATAAATATTTAAATACTTAAGATCTCTAATCACGAAAGATAATTATATTCGAGAAGAATTTAAATCGACGTTGTAATTGAGTAACGTCTGTTATTATGCAGTAAAGATAAGCCTATCTCATCAAAGAGGATCAAAATTAAAATATATAAAACAATTATTTTTCATGTTGATCGATGACTAGGGTGACCATATTTCGAAAACACCAAACCGGGACAAACGGTATACCTTTTTTTTTTAGAACTAAATTGAAAAAATTTTGAAAACAAAATTACGAAATTTCCTAAATATTGAAAAAACGGGACAGTAGGGTGTCCCGAAGACATTTTTGGGACAGAGCACCTAAAGACGGGACGTTTGGTCACCCTATCGATGACTCTGGGAGACGAGAGTAGATTTAGAGTATTTGTAAGATTAATATTGTTCGCAGCATTTATAGGCCAAAAGAAGATGAGGTCACAGGGGGATAGCGGAGATGGGATAACGAGAAATAATGTCCAGATATAGTAAAGGTTATAAAATCGAGAAGGCTGGGATGGGATGGGGACGTGGTTGGAATTGGAGAAACTAGAATTTGGGAGAAACCGATTGGGAAACATCCGGTGGAAGACCAAGGACCAAGGTGAGTGGACAATGAAGGAAGGGACATGGGAGAGATGGGACAGGGTAGGATTTGGTTGTAGCTCAGGATAGGGACGCTTAGAGAAATGTAGATGCTGCGGCTAAGAACTTTCGAAAACTGTAGAGACACAGAGTTAGATAAATACAATAATAATATATAATTAATTTACTGATTAAATTAAAATATATTTTACAAGAAAACAAATACATGTCTTATCTACTTATACTGATTGAAACAAAATGGATGAAAACCTTTTACATACAGAATTTCAACCAAATACTATGTATCACTCGGGGGTACAGGGGGCGGAGCCCCCGTCTAGGTGTGAAGAGCGCCGAAGGCGCTCGGAGCAGCTAGTATCTATTAAAACAATGAAATGTATTTTCTAAGTAGTTTTAAATCATTATGGTCTTTTTTGTTGTGACTTTTTAAATATTATTTTGGTTTTTAAAGAGAATGTTCATCGTTTTTCTTGATCTTCGACAAAATATAGTTTCATTTTTATTTTTGATATGATCCATTTTTTTACCTCTTTTAAAACTATTTTATTTTCAAAGTAATCGCGATTAATTTTCAATACTTATGGAGCCTCATTGTTCTTAAAATTTTCTAATACATTAATCAATATATATATATATATATATATATATTTATATATGTCAAATAAGTATTAAATATTTATAAAATTTTTTTGATATTTTTATATTTAAACTTGCTAATATGTTTATTTAGTTTTTTCTCTCTCTGTATTGATGGCTGTCTAATCAAAAGGGGTTTCCCTATATAAATATTTTTTTTCTTATTTAAAAATCTATAATATTTATAATTTATTTATACATATATATATGTATATATATGAATAATTATTATATAATAATAATAATATTTTATATTTTATCTGTTCAAATTCATATCTTCAGAATACATGGAAAAATTACAAGAAAGATGTAAGAAAGGAATAATAAGATTTTACTTTAAATATTTATTGAAAATGAGTATCATTTTGAATAAAATCAATAGTACATATATTCAAAAAAAAAGAATCTTCAAAAATGTGTATGAATGTAAAAAATTTTACATCAATAGTAAATAATGGTTTGATGTGATCACTGATATACATTCCATGTCAATGATTCTTCCTTTTTTATATCAAGTAAACGAAGATTAGAATAAAAATTCAAATTGGTTTAAAGATATACACCTATATTTTTTTATCTTTACAAATGCTATTATATATATATATATATATATATACGTATATATCTTCTGATTGAGTCCAATGGAAAGGAAGAAAGAAAAATGTGAAAATGACAGATGGCCTCATTGATCAAACCTACCGAATTCCGTTTCCATATTGGTTGATCAGCAAAAATCAAACGAAGAAACGAATGCAATGAACGCAAAATCTCATAACGCTCTAGTAAATAACAAAAAGAAAATAAAAATAAAATAAAATAATTCAATTTCACCTTTATACATGACCGGAATATTTTTATTTCAATCATTATTATTTAACTATTACGATATTATCAATCCAAAAAACCCTCTGACTTTATACCTATGCAAGGACAACGCCTATCAAGTCGGTTATATCAATTAGATGTCCTATGATCAGTAGAACGGTTTCTATCAACCTTTGCTTTATCAATCTTTGATTTTCTTGATCGGAGGCGCTACTTTTTATCAAGTATCTTACCAATGTTGAACCCGGAGGCTGGGTTGACTCCGTCCCATAGACCCCAGCTAGAGAAATTCCCTTGCAATTCCCGGGACTAGAACCCAGGACCACGAGAATGTGAGGCAGCTTCGCTACCAACTCACCGTGTGGCGCCCTTAATCTAAAAAAAACCTTCCATAATTTAATGAACTTTCAGTTGAATATATTTGTATAAATGTAAAATCTATCTAACAATATATATATATATATATATATATTCAGCGATTCAATCAAGCTGAAATTCTATATATAGCAGTTTTATACAATTTTTAATCATGTGAAAAACTATCAAACATGTATCTTTATTTTTACGGTCACTTTAGAGGAAAAACAATTAAAACGTGGTTGGTAATTACCCTCTTTCGGTTGAGCTACATTCTCAAAAGTTGATAGAAAACTACGAATTTCGAATAATGCCCATGTACCAAATTTCATGATTATAGCTCAAACCGGTTTTTCGTAATCTTGCCTAAATACACACATTCACATACAGACATTTTTCTCCACCCTAGTGAACTCAGGGACCTTCAAAACGTATAAAAACATCAAAATATCGAAATCGAAAATTTTCGTGATCGCAATACTATCTCTGGCGAGGTAGTAAAAATGTGATTATAAAATGAGAAAATTCATTATAAACTCCCCAGTGAATTTATTAATATTCCAAGACAAACTCTTACCATTTTTAAAACAATATTCGTTTTTCATTATGAATACAGTTTTTCAAATGAACGAGGTAATATATTATTATATTATATTATTATATTATTATATTATACTCAGAAACATTTAAATCCAAAAAGAATAAATTCTCTATTTGAAAGATATCTATTTGTTATATATATATATATATATATATATATACTTATTTATAATTGTATATATATGGAAATATCATAACCAATCCAGTTTCTACAACTTAGTTTATTCTATTCTATATATATACAATATATAAATATATCTAAAAAATTATTTTCTCCAATAAAGAGGAAGGTTTATTAAATTCATTTTCTTGGCTGATAGAATGTCTGTCAGTCAAAGAATGATTTAAACAATAAATAAATAAATAAATAACAATCCGTGTGAAGTCTTTCATAAATCATTTTTTTTTTTTTTTTTTTTGTAAATTATGAAGTGACGATTGACGTCATTCAATGAACCGATTGATGAGTGTCCGTCTATCTATTTTCTTTTTCTATTTATTAAATACTTCTTCTCTCTCTCTCTCTCTTTCTTTCTTACTGCCTCACTGTTTACTGAAGTAAAACCGCCATTGAATATAGCTAATCGCCTCGAAACTTCTTTAATAATATCTTCCTCCCCTCTCTCAATTCTCTCTCTCACACACACTGTTGATTATTTATTACTTAATCTAACTACACAAGAAGTTGATAAACTACAAGTGAAATTGGATAATAGGGATTAAAGGATTAAGTATATCAGATACATGTATATTATTTATACCAAGTTTATTCATTATTTTTATCAAATTAAACTTGAACAATAATTATTCTAATTTCAAGGGGTTTTTGTTTTTATTTTTTTTTTTTCCCGAAATAATTTTATAAAACACTCTGAAGATGTCTTTCCATAATTAATATTTATCAAAGGGAGAAAATGGAGCTCTTGCAGATAATAACGCAATGGGTCATAAATTAGTAAACTAAGAAGTTAAAGAAGGAAGTGCAAATGATTGAATGGTCAACACACAACCTAGACTTAAAGTTTAGTCAATATTTTGCTAAATGTTTTTACAAAAGGGTTGAAATACACAAAATTATGTTGCCAGTTGAGTGAGAATCGATCTTATTCTAAGTTGAAAAAAAAATTAATTCAATGAAAAAGTTGATTAATTTTAATAAAATCTAAAAATAAATTATGCCAAATAAATCTAGAAATAATTTCCATTTTAAATTTCTTTCCTACATATCTCTTTTTGGTTTCATCAATAGTTTAGTTTTTTAGTTCATACTTTGTTGAATCAACAAGTACATAAGTAGAAAAACCAAAAAGTTTTTATAAAATAACGTTTTTCCAAATAATAAAATAATTTTTCTATAAGCCTGACAAAGTTTATGAATGAATTGCTTCATATTCAACGAAAAACATTGGGCGCATTTAGTTTTATTTATTTACTTATATGAACAATCAAGTCAAATTTTTGTAATAATAAAAATTTTATTAAACACACACAATTCATCATTAATTTTAATGCTATAAAATATATTTAATAACTATCAAAAGGAAAATCTATCTTGAAATCAATATTTATGCTTCAGAAACCGTTGGAAAAAAATTAATCGGAGCAATACAAAAAGAGTTAGTTACTAAAAGTAATTAATTACAATTAATTAATTATAATTCAATTATATTTCTTCTATACCTTCTAGGGATTCAATGAAATATCTATAATAAGTTTCAAAAGTCGATGAAAAATCGATTTCAATTTGTCAAAAGAGCGAACAGAAAGACAGAGAGAGACGCCAAGTGAAGTTAAGAAAAACGTTATAAAAACTGTAATATTGAATATTCCTTAATTAAATTAAATTAATTAATTGTTATTTACTTTTTAATTTCAACTATGTAAGGAGTGGGGGAGGGGGTTGTTGGCTAGTCGGTCATTATAAGTATTGTGGTTTCGGGATATACACCAAAAGTTGATAAATCCATTAAGTAGATATATCAAATTTTATCGAAATCCCTTGAGCCATTCAAGCTATAGACGTCTATATGGACACACAATGGACAGATGGACGGACGGACAGACATCATTCTAAAAATACTTTTTACTGTTAACAAAATGCATGATCGGGGGAGATATCAAAAAAATCTACACATGTGAAATTTAGTGTGAAAACAATACCTTCCCTTCCTATCGTCGGTCGGTAATAAGATAGAGATTTCCTCTTATTTACAAAATCCATCTTAGAACTAATAGTTTAATGTTTTAATTGTGAGACTATTTTTTTTTATTATACTTCACTTGAGTGCATAAATATTTTTTAAAAAATATTTATTTATTATGAAAAGATTTAAATTATTACATATAAAGTTAGAAGGAAATCATACTTGAAATCATTAAATATTAAATGTTTATATTATATGTATTTTATAAAACACTCTTATTATTATTTATCTTATATATAAAAAAGTGTTTAATTAAATTTTTTCATACTTTTTGGTTTAGAAACTTGTAAATTGTTTTTATTTATAATATTGATGAAGAAAATAAATATATTAGATTTGATGTACAGTAAATTTGTTGATTGGATTAATTAAAAACAGTGATGAATCAAATCTTTTGAATTAAGATCATACTGTCAAATGTCAATGTTAAAAAATTTTAGATTAAGTACTCTTTCTTTTTCACTCACCTTCTTTTTTACTACAACCCCCCCCCCCCCCCGCACTCCCTCTTCTACTCTTTCTCTATTTAATCGGTAGTATAATCGTTTCTAATCATCTTTGCAAATCCTAATTGCATCCAATCCTATTTGAAAACAAACCAGATATTATAATCCCAAAATTCAATCAGATTCTCAACAAGATAAATCAGTAAACCGCAAATATATTACATTTTACAAAGTTTCAATTATAAACTGTGTTGTTTGTTTTTATCAGGATTATTGATTTTATAAAATTAAATGGAAAAATTTAAATTATTCACATTCCAACTCAATCTTTTATATTTAATCGTTCTCTCTCTTTCTCTCTCTCTCTATCAAAAATCATTGAGAAATATCAATTTCTTTTTACCAATATTATTTGAATTCTATTAAAACAAATATGAATATACAGAAACTTTCATTATAAAAATACTTGATTAATAAATAATAAAATAATAAATTATTTTTTTAAAAATCTTTAATAGAAATATATTTGAAATTTAATTTTTTAAATGAATGCATAATAATTAAACTTTACCAAGTGATGTTTCTTAAAAATGGGTTGGTATTTGTAATACTGTAAAATTAATTAGGATGAGAAATTGAAAATCAAAAAATATGAATAAAATTTTAAAATATTTACTCATAATCTCATTATCTTTAATACAAAATATTAAGAATATGAACATATGTTGAAAGCGCCCCGCAGGATGTGGGTTAACGGCGTTGACTCGCATCCTCATAGCCTGGCAAACGAATTCCTCTCCTCTGGGTACTATGGAAGGGTATCAACTCAGTCTCTCCGATTAAAAAATTAGAAAGCTATTTGATAAAAAGTAGCGCCTCCGATCAAGAAAATCAAGTAAATGTTGATAGAGCCTTAAACTAGTCTACTTAAATATTTGTATACAATATTTTTTTAAATTATTTTTATTTAAGTTAATGGTTATCTGATGCAAAGAATTTCTCTATCCTGAGAATTTTAATTAACAAACTAATTTTTTCTATATTTATCAAAATAACAAATAAATAATTATAATTATAAATTGATAACATATTTATTTAACTAATAATATCTAACAATCAAATTTTTGGTTTGAAATTAGTTTTGAATGATTTAATTTTTTTAATTTTTTTTTTTCATTGTTTGTGTGTGTAGGCTTTTCACTTCGAAACCAGGGATTTTGGGTTTGATTCCGGGATGGGCCGATCCCACTGGTGTGATCCTGATCATTGTCCTCTCGATTATGGTTATTTGTTCGCAACCATTTGTTCGCCGTGGCGGTTCCTTTGAAATTTTCTATTGGACCCATTTGCTCTATGTTCCATTTTTCTTTCTGCTTATTTTACATGCGCCTAATTTTTGGAAATGGTTCCTCGCACCAGGATTGATCTTTCTCGCCGAGCAGGTCGTTCGATTCACTTGGTTACGTACAGAACGTGGCAAAACGTATATCAGCTCAGGGCTTTTATTACCATCTAAGGTAGGTACTAAGTATCATCTTACACTGTAATTTGCTTAGCTGGCGCTTATTAATTTGATTATTCCAGGTGGTCCATTTGGTCATCAAACGGCCATTGCACTTCGATTTCCATGTTGGCGATTACGTGTTCGTCAATGTACCAGCGATTGCTAAATATGAATGGCATCCATTCACGATCAGTTCAGCACCTGAACAAGAAGGGTCAGTATACTCGTATATATAATAAGATAGAAAAATACACTTCTTTTTCTAAGCAATTCATTCATCTTAAAACTTCTTCCAACATTTATAAAATGAAATTTGATATCTACATATGGTATTAATGAAATTTTTCAAGATATTTTGAATGTCATTCATAGACACAATAATGATATTTATAAAAAATAAATCAATAAATAATATATTAGTAATTTTTGTTTTAATAAAATTAATATATATGAATGAATGATTGAATTGAATTGAGTATAAAAATAATATTAAAACTCACTATACTATATATATTACTATCGAATTGGTTTTTATTATTCAGAATTAAATTTAAATACGAGGGTAGGTCAATAAGTCCGAGACTTTTGGAATTTCCTGTCTCTTAAATGAAATGGCAACACAGCTCCTGTCAGCAGGCAACTATTAGCTGACTCCTGTCGAAATTTATCTTTTAGTTTTTGTTTTACATTCATTAATAGCAGACTACCTCGAGATTTGAGAACAAATTGGCAAAAAGTGAATTTCAATGAAAATCTATGAATTGGGATACGGATTACTTCCTCATCAGCCCTATACTCCGGATGTTGCTCCGAGTGAGTGACTATTTCTTGTTTCCAAACCGAAAAAATGGCCCGGCCGAAAGAGATTTGATGAATTATGATGAACAAATTATTTTTTGGAAGGGGTAAACAAATTAGAGTGTATAGAGCTCAAAGGAGACTATGTTGAAAAATAAAATAATTTTTTATCCAAAAACCTGTGTTTCATTCAAAAAGACTTATTGACCTTCCCTCGTATTTTAAGTTCGTCTCTTTTATAAGCTCTTATTTAATAAGATGTAATTGAATTTTGCTACTAAATTTTAAAGCAGTTAACCACAAATGATTGTGATGAAATTTTGCAAAAACTTTTAGTTGGGATGACAATACATGGTTATCTAAGTAATCACTAAAAGGCTTCCTTATTGAAAGACGTAGATTGTACTAAATTAACAGATTAATTTTTATTTAAATGCTCTAATAAAATAAATTTTAAATTAAATTAAACCCATCATTGATGTAATAAATTATTACATAACACAATTTTTACGATAAAAAAGCTTGTCGCGAAAATTTACTAATGTAGGTAAACAAGAAGACAATATGTAACTTGATATTGGGACAAGTAATTTTAAGAAAAAAATATGTTTTTTTCTAAAATAACGACAATATTTGTGTAATGTAAAAAATGGATGGGTTTGATTCAATTTAAAGTTGATTTTCTTTCTTTTTTTGAGCATTTAAATAAAAGTTTGTTTTTAAAATTTTTTTTTTCAATATTCATTTATTAAAATCTTAGTAAAGTCATATATCATATTTATCTCTTAACTAAAATTATTGGCCTTGTAATAGTTATATATATAATCGTATAGTACTTATACTTTAATAAATAAATATTTTATATCCAGTTGAGAGAATAAAAATAAATTCAAATGAAACAGTAGATACTTGTTGAAGCATTTTAATATTTTATGTAAATTTAAAAATAAACTTAAAAATGTTCAACATAACTTAATAGGAATCATTTTTAATTAAAATACTAGGTAAACTTTCAAATTGATTTATATTTTTTTTTACTCTTCTAATGAAACCTCGAAATTCACACAAAATCAATATTTTTATCAATCAATTTGTTATTTTTTCTTCTGAATCTTTTAATTAACAATTATTCTTAATAAGTTTTATATTTTAAAGTTTAATTATAATTTACCTAGTCATTATAAATAAATTACAAACCATTTGGTATAATATTTAAGTGCTTTTTTCTCTCTCTCTCACATATATTATTATTAAGTTCCTATATTAAAATAACGCATTATGTATTGTGTAGTCAGGTGAATAAGCTTCAATTATATGGTTGTTATTAGAATTTAACTCGTTGACAAGTTAGACGATGCTTCAATTTATTACCAATCGTTTGCACAACACTCCATAAAGGTAGATTAACGGATAATATAAAATTGGAAGGTTTATGAGTTGTGCCTAAACCTTAACCAATAATAATAATAATAATAATAATTATAATAATAATAATAATAATATTAATACTCGACCAACTGGAATTTAGTCAATGAATGAAATAATATTAAAAATATTTATTTACCAATTAAGAAACTTTTTTTTTGATTTATATGTAGTTTATAGGTATTATAAATGTTTTTATGTATATATTCTTTTTATTTTATTTTATTTATTTATTTTTTTGTGTATGTATAGGTATATCTGGTTGCATGTCCGTGGAGTGGGAGAATGGACCAATCGTTTGTATGCCTATTTCGAGAGGGAACAGGAAAGATTGCATGCGACAGAAGCGCCTGCCGCATCGACAATTTTACCAGGTTTGACAACACCAACAACCGGGAATGGTGCCGGTGGAGTTGCCAATCCTTCGTTTGTCGGTGATTCGAATTTAACCCTCGCGGAATCAATTAGTCCCATATCCACGGAATCATCCATTGTCAATGTGGATGGTAGTTCTCCAGGAATGAAATCAACACCAGGAGGACCAATGGCCACACCAGGGAAATTACCACTTCTTTTATTATCACGTAAACAGCCATTAAATAAATCCCTCTCGATGCCGGATGTTAATACAAAAATGAAGAATCGTCAAAGATTACTTGCGTAAGTATCATATTTGCAACATCTTTCTAATATTGGAAAAAAATTATTTTTATTATTTTAGTCATTTTAAAAACTTGAATCTTATCTTATTATACTAGCAAAAATTGTATATATTTATATAAATATATATATATATAGAGAGATATATATATATTTGTATGTCCAACGTTTTTCGTTGAATAAGAAGCAATTCATCCATAAACTTTGTCAGGCTTATTATTTAGTCAATGAGAAAAACGTTATTTTATAAAAATTTTGTATATTTATATTTTATTTATTATTATTGAGGACCCCAAATTCCATTCATTTTAATCAGATATATGCAATGATGTACTTAATAATTTAATAAATAATTAAAGAATTGTATATCAATATTTTTTAAAGGGTCGAGCGATATACTCTTTATAAGAGTTCATCATTAATTATATGCCATATATAAATCTTGATTTATGTAAATATGGTAAGATTTAAATCATTGTCCTCAAATTTTGTTGCTCAGCATTTTACCTCTACACATGAATTAAACTCGTTTTAAGTTTATTTCATTTTTTTATCCTATCTTCAATTTTAAATACATTAATCTATAGATCAACAAGATAATGCATTTTTAAGATAATAAATTGTAAGATTTAAAACTATTCCATAATATATTCATTTTATTATATATATATATATTCAATATTAACAATTTGGCCTTTAGGAAAAATTCTTAATGCACAAATATAAGAAACTGTTTTTCCCCCAATTTATAATTTAAAATATATTTTTCATCTTCTATTATTTTAATAATATTTATCATCATTATTTATTTATTTCAAACTAATTTAAAATATTTAGTTCACTGTTAACAATTTTTTTTTAAACAAAATATATTTTTAGTATAAAATAAAAAAAATTGTTAATACAAATAAATTCCCAACATTGTATTTTATATAATATCGAAATATTACAAAAAATGTCAGGAATATCTTTGTAATTTAAGATTTTATCAAATATTTATTTATTTTTTATTAATCGATAAGTGAGAAAACATTTTATGAAGCATATCCTATATATGTATATTTATATATATGTATTAAATGTAAAAGCACAAAAAAACAAAACTAATCTATTTTAGATATTGGAAGAGAGAATGTTAGTATTTTTTTTTATATTTTTGACGAGAATAATATTTTAAAATACGTTATGATATTTATAATTATTTGTTTATACAAAATAAAATGTTAATTAAAAATAATTATCCTTTGAAAATTTTCAGAAACTATAAAAATATAATATTAAATATTATTATTTCATAATATTAATTTATTAACTTATTAAATAATGCCTAATGAATTTGATAGAAAGTAAAATTGACATTTTATTAAATGTATCACGATTCAACATTTCAATTCATTCTTGTTCAATCAGAGCAAATGAAAAGAAACGTGTAAATAGCAAATAAAAAACAAAATTAGAAATATCACATTTAAATTTAAAAATGATTTAATTAAAATTAGAAATGATTTATAATAAAAAATTATAACAAAAGTAAATTACAATAATGTCTAAAGAATTTGATAGAAATTAAAATTGACAATTTATTAAATGCATCACGATTTAACATTTCAATTTATTCTTGTTCAATCATAGTAAATCAAAAGAAACGTAAATAGTAAATAAAAAAAAAATTAGAAAATATCACATTTAAAATTAAAAATAATTTAAAAAGTTATAACAATATCACAAACTTGACAACATTTTTTAATCTTTTGAATCAGTCAAATCCAGCACTTGTATATCATAGGATCATAGGGATATATTTTCAAACAAAAATTAAAATAATTCAGCAATCAAAAACTTATTTTAATGTTTGTAATTTTTATTAAATTACACATTTCCAATTGATTCTATAAGCAAATCATATTAATTATTTCCTTTTTTTATGCTATTAAGAATGTCTGTGCAAAAAATATTTTAGAGTAATGGCTAAAAAATTATTATTAAAAAGAAAATCTTATTTTAATTAAAATTATTTGTAGTTTTCAATATGAAATTTCTAATATGCTTAAATAAAACTTTTATTTTTGAATTTATTTATTTTCATTCTATGATTTCTTGTTATAAAATCTTATAAAGGACTCTTTAAAGCAATTTTCTAGGCTCTCAATGGCCCCCAGGATGTTAAAATTGAATGGTTTTTAGGTGTTATAGTGTTAATAATTTCATTTTATAATCCTAAACATTAGACAGTTTATTTATTAACTTCTCGACATACAATCGAATTGTTTTATTTCATTCACTATATAAAACAATAGTTTGCCTATTAACAATTTCTAATTGGGAAATAATGCTGTTTAAAATGATAAACGGAATAACTAAGCAGGTATAATGATCTGCCCTTCGGGGGTAATCGTCTTGGAAAGCATTCGAAACCAACCACAACTTTCCTAATGCCCGACGGGATAATTCGTTCGACCAAACAAATTACATCCAGCATCACAATTGGAATAGTTTTAGATGGACCACTGAACTTGGGTAAACATTCCCATATGTATGTTAATTCGTTATTATTTTATTTATTATATATCATTATTATCAAGGGATGCAAGATACTTAAACTTAAACTATTTTTTTGTTTAAAAATATTTTTTTTAATATTAAATATCTATTTATTTCTAGTAATATTCTTTTTTAAACGAAAAAAAAAAAATTATCACAATACAAAGGTGGATTAGGATAATATTTATTTTATTATAATTTAATTTTTCAACATAAGATAAATATAATTATATTAAATATATGATATTATTATTAAAGAATTATATAAATTTAGACCATTCGAATGTAATTTTTTTTTATAAAATCTTTATCTTGTTATCTTTTATTTCCATTATATTTGTTTAGGAATGTACCTACCTATATTGTACCTAAATAAATATAAGAAAAAATACAATTTTCCAAATTAATTATAAGTTTCTACTATAAAAAAAAATCGGAACAGAGAGTGAGAGCCACTCTGGAATTTTTGAGATACCCCTATATTTTTAAGAATATATTTAATAATTTTAGGTGTGTTCAAAGTCGTTTCTTCGTGCATCAATCCACTTTTGCAAACAAATTTTTCATTGATAGAATGAATCCAGTCTATGATTTTTTAAAATGAAGTAAAATACACGTTCGCCGCCATTCATTTTCTGAGTGAAAACAACTAGAAGTTGCACATTACTAGACCCGGGGAATAACCTTAATATTGTTTTTCTTCAAATTTTGCATTAGCTTTATGCGACGAGGCATTGTCGTGATGAAGTATTAAACCTTTGATACGGAGGTCCCAAAGATCTTCAAGCAAACATTTTGTAATGTACCAATTATTTTTATGTTTTCTGGCCTCAATTGACTTGATTAAACTTGTGCTTCTGAAGAAAACTGCGCATATAACTTTTTTCATTGAACGCTGTTTTTGACCGTAGTGGTGGGTGTGGGGTCATCTTCATATGTCCTCACTCTACTTTCTTGCCGGGTTGGTATGTCATAAAAGAATATGTAGGTTTCATCACTTGTTACAAGTTTAGAAATAATTCGATGATCCCTTTGTTCATCATTTTGAGAATTTCTTTGCTTATTCTCACTCGTTCTGCTTTTTGATGATCTGTTAAAAATTAGAGCACCCAACACGTGAAACAATTTTTTTTTACGCGTAATTGTTCATGCCAAATTTTATGTATGGCTATGGATCCAATTCCAAGTGAAGTCTCCATCATTTCATATGTACATCGGTTTTATCATCCGTTATCCTCTTTTTAATAGATGCCAGTCACATTTTCAACAGTTTCTGCTGTGGTAGGCCTTTCTGTATGTTCTTCATCCTGCAAAAAACTACATCCCTTGCGAAATTCTTGAAACCACCTAAATATAATGGGATGGTGCTTCATTCCCAAATGCCGGCTGCAACCATCACCTACACTGTTTTTCACTAAGACCTACTTTAAAACGTATAACACAGTAACGCTCATGTCCTAAATCCATACTTCTTCCAATTCAAGTGTACTTTATAGCTGTAAGAATGACAAATCGAAAATTACTTAGTTTTGTCAGCTGTATCTTTAAAATTCCAGAACTGTTCTCGTAAGATAAGAAAAATAAATAAATCATTAAAAATCATGACAAATTTATTTATCAAAATATGAAATTAGCAAATTTGGGATGAATACAATATTTTAGATAGATGACAAGATACTTTTGTTCTTTTTTTTCAAAAAAATGATTAAAATATGTTATTATGAATAATAAAATTTATAAATTTTCTTTTCTTTTTAAATAATTTAAATCTTTTAAGTGTCTTTTCAAATCTTTTTTTTTAATTTATTAGATATTTTCTATGAAAATAGTTCCTTTCTGTATTAATATTTTTTATTATTATTATTTATTATATTTCTTTTAAACTTATTTAAAAATAATCAGAATATACAAAATTATTGTATTGTAAGGCAAACCTAAGATTAATTTTAAAGATGCATTAAAGATGAAATTCAATTATTATTATTTGTGTGTGTGTGTGTGTTTGTATTCTATTTATAGTATTTTGATTAGTGACCTGATTTTTTGTTGTTTTTGATTTCAGTCTCCGGGAGTACGCCCGTTCCGAATCGGAGAAATCGTTCGACGAATGCGAAATGCGACGAGCTCGTTTAAAAGCGTTGGGTCTCGCTTATCTCAGCCCACAGAACAAATCTTTAGCTCAGAGTTTCAGGTAACTTTACTTAATCCACTTCTTCATTAAAATTAAACTTTACTCGAAACCCCGGTAATCTGATAAAGAATTGTATACTAATTAAACTCGTCTCCAGTCCTTTAATATTAATTAATTAATTATTCCCAATATTTGTCGAATATTTTTTTTAATATTTATTTGGTTAATTTTAATTTTTTATAATATACTAGTTTACTAGTTCATTCAATATTAGATGTTATATTTCAAAATTAATTATATTTATTATTATTTTTTTATTTTTTTTTTATAAAATTACTTTAACAAAAAAGTTTTTATATAATTTAACTATTGAGAAAAATTAAAATTTATGCTTTTATAAATACATACAAGGGACTGGTCCTTTGTCGACCCATTGCAATCCACTTTATATTACGCTAAAATTTAAAAAATTGATTTTTTTTCTTTACTAAGGATGTTGTAGAGTAAATAAATTATTTACCTTTCGAAGCTATACACTACAGGATTGGGTATTACTTAATCAATTTCTTTTCTGTAAAAAGAGTTTTATTTACATTTTTAATATAATTTAATTATATATTTATTTACAATATTACAAGATTTACCTGTAAAAAGAAATCGATTCTTAAGTTGTTATATCCACAATTTTTATAAATTATACTGTTTCTCTAACAATTCTATTTTACCGACCGACGATAGTAAGGGAGGTATTGTTTTCACACCAAATTTCACATGTGGAGATTTTTACATATCTCCACGAACCATGCATTTTCTTAACAGAAAAAAGTATTTTTAGCATGATGTCTGTCCGTCCGTCCGTCCGTCGGTCCGTATAGATGTGTACAGCCTGAACGGCTGAACGGATTTTGATGAAATTTGGTATATTTACTTAATGCATCAGTGGGATGAATTGATCAACTTTTGGTGCAAATCCGGAAACCGGAAGTGGTAGTATTAGCGATTGACGATAGGAAGGGAAGGGTTATTTCCACACCAAATTTCACATGAGGAGATTTTTTTATATATCACCACGAATCATGCACTTTGTATTGGTTTTATCCTCGGGAAAATCATATTTATTAGTTTTTTCTTGATTTAAAATTATATGACGTCATCCAGCCATTCATGACGTCACAGCCTGGTCTTGCATATATATTACAAATAAAATAAAATTAAAAATGCATCAGTGGGATGAATTGATCAACTTTTGGTGCAAATTTATATTTATTATTTATGTATCCATATCTGTTTTTTATTACATTAATAGATATATTAAAATTATTTGAAATTGTTTCTGTAGCTGCTAATTAATTTACTTCAAACCGTCGGTCAGTTCGGACCTGGCCACAGGTCAACTTATTTATATAATAAATTAACAATTCGAATTAAATAATTTATTTATAAAGTATTACATTACAATTATTATGATTAATAATATAAACTATTTGAATTGAATTGAATTAATTAAATTATTCAATTAAATTTAATAAACCAAATTAAGATTTATTATATTTATTATATATATATATATATATATTATCCTTCTAAAAAGGTAGTGGAACGCCGTTCCACTGCGTTCCTATACCAAAACAGCACTGTATGTACTCATTTAGGGACATCTCGACATCATAAGGGAAAATGATAAATAACTGTAATCATTTAAGAATTTAATTATTTTTTTTTTTTTCAAAAAAGATTTATTCGTTTATTAGTATCACAATGTAAAAATTTGGTTTGCATTTTCTAAATAAATTACAATAAAAAACAAGAAAGTGAAACATCCATTTCGACAGGTACCAAGTGGACGGCAAGTACAATTCAGAATAATTGATTTTCTAAGTAGAAACGAGAGTACAAACATACTAACAATACAACAATATATTCCCTAACTATAAACATTTGTTGCAAGTAAATTTGGGTTGATTGCCACAATAATTTTCACCGTTTTCGAGATCACTCACTCAAAGTACTGAAGTGAGCTCCTTTGAAATTAATTAATAAATTAAATAAACATACATGAGTGGCGCTGTGCATCTACATAAATAAATCAAGTAATTTGTTCTGACATGAATTAAAATATACAAATCATGGAGACCTCGGCTTACCAATAAGAGAGAATTCGACTGTCGAGATCTCCCAGAATTACAGATGACATCATTACTCTCTGACACTTTGAATACGATTTAGGCAGACAGTCATAAATATTCTAGTAGAGAGTATCTTAATTAATCTAATCAGATTTTTTACTAATAAAAATAAAAATCATAAATTTTATCATCGTTTTACAGAAAAGCATTCCTTTGATTGATTTAATTCTATGTTATATATACAATAAAATGGTACAACAACTTAAAGATGATGCGAAATAAGAGCATTGACTCTTTTCAAAACTTTTTTTAATAGATTTATTGCATTTATATTATCAAATCAAAATGATTTTATAATATCACTCACTCTCTCCCCCCATTTTATAGATAATGAGGGAAAATATTTATGACTTGAGAAAAACATTCTGTAGATATTTTTTTTGTTTTGTTTTTGGATTGTATTCAAAATAAGGAAATACAATAAAATGATCTTGGACTAATCATATGTTCTACTCGAGGCGGAATTTGCCTGACTAATTAATGGTCTGTGTGGTCGGTCCTAAGCAACCACGATTTTTCAGTAACATTTGCATGATAAAGTTGTTGGGTGCATGCAACCGTGAACATGGGTGGCCAGTGAAAATTCGGCGCTTGTTTGTTTTTGCTTTGTTTAATAAGACAACATTCTTTTCCAAAAAACAAAAACATATGTAATTATCATAAAATAGTACTAAACGGGGTTTAACTAAAATCGTAGTAAATTATATACTCCTTTCTAGTAGGTTTTCTGTGTTTATTTATTTTTTTTTTTAATTTGAACAGAAATTTTCCTATAATTTATTTAATTATTTTTTTAAATTTGAAAGTGCATTTCTTTTAATAATAAATGAAAAATTGTATTAATAGTTAGAATAATAAAATATGTTTTATATTTCTTTCTATGATATGAGAGATGTTTTCCATATTTGGTTCACTGCGCTTCACATTATCTTTTTAGTACATATTTGTAAATACAATAATGAAAGGATACCATGAGAAACAAATTCTTAAGAAATTACTTAAATTAAAGGCAAATATGGGAGAAAATATAAGAAAGGATAGATGTAGTTCAAGTTAACAAAAATTCAAAATCAAAAAGAGAGTCTAGTTTGTTTATAAAATAACGATGGTAGATCAATATGTCCGTGCCCTTTTGAATTTCCCGTCTCTAAAATGAAATAGGAACACTACTTCTGTCAACAAGCAACTATCAGCTGACTCCTGTAGAAATTTGAACCAGCTGGGTATTTTAGTTTTTATTACCTCGTGATTTGTGAAGAAAGTGAATCTCGTGTACTCATTAAGATCATTATTGGCATTGGCGTTGATTAACCGCAATATGGACGAGTTATGCACCGTTTCGTAACCGTAGATGAAACGTGGATCCGCCACAACATACCAGAGACCAAACAGCAGTGGGTTTTTCGGGGTTTATCGGCACAAATACCTATTTTGATGTCCTCGACAAATTTTATTTTCTGGAAGGGATAAAAAAATTGGAGAAACGTTGGACGAAATGTATAGAGCTCAAAGGAGACTACGTTGAAAAATAAAATAATTTTTTATCCAAAACCTGAGTTTCATTCAAAAAGTCACAGACTTATTAGCCTGCACTTGTATTAAATTCAGACCAAATTAGAGAAAAATAAAAAAGTGACAGTTCTTAATCGATAAAAATGGAAAAAAAAGATTAAATTATATATGTAGGACAAATTCCTCTTAATATAAGGGTGTAATATATTTTTGGAATGTTGGCTGACATAAAATCAAGCAAAAGACATCTGCCACTTGTAATGGCTAACTAATCATTAAGATTATTATGGGCTTCGAAAAATAAGAAAATAAAAACTGAAAGCTGGACAGTTTATATTTGTGCACACTCTTCCACTATATTTAATTAATTCTACATCCAAAATATTTTCTTTCAAAAAACCTTCGATTCTGGACAGTTTTTGACCATTAGAGATGCATTGTCAATGACTAGCAAAACTCTCAATAATTTAGGTTATTTCTAATTTTTTTATTTTTTATTGATAAATTTTTCCCTGGTGTAATAAAGCCTTATAAACTATACCTCTTATTCCATAAACCTAAGACTATTTTTTTCAGCAGAACATAAACCAATTTTGAATGAGCAGTCCGTCTGAAATTGAAGTTCAAAGTGACAAAAAGTTATGAGTGGCATACACAAGTATAGTTTAAATATTTGTACATATATATATATATAGTATGTAAAACAGAAATAAAATAAAATTGTATTATTAAAATGTACTTGTAGAGCTGATGAGTATATTTAGTTGGTAAATTCCTTTATAATTTTAACCATTTTTAGATATCAGCTAGAATAATATGCTTTATAAGAATAGCATAGATAAAGATAAAATATTTATGTGTTTGTTGAATAGATATATGCGTAATAAGCCAACGATCATCGCTTTCAAGACTCCGTCCCTCGAACATTGCGAGGCGCAACGTCAAGCAGCTGCCCTGGATCGAAAATCGCCTGCAACTACAATGACGTCCCCAGGAAGTGATTTGACTGCTGTTGAAGAAGGAAGAGCTGATTTCAATATTGCAGGTCTTCCTGGACCTAATGTCCAAATCAATTATCCAGTTGGCAAACCAGTTGAGGTAAATTGTATTAAAAATTATAAAAAAATAAAATATTCTAATAAACGTAGAATTACATCTATTCAATAAATAAATAAATATAAACAAATAAAGAAACAAAAATATATACATTCTATTAAAACAAATTTTCTTTTTATTAGAATTGAAGAAATAAAATAAAATAATATTCATTTAAGGTAAAATATTGAAATGACTTTTTAAGTTAATCGATTCATTATTCAATGTAGTATTCAATTTCCGATTAGTAATCCTATCAACGAGTTTTGAGTAGAATACTAAAATATCCAATGTCCGTTTCATTAGAGTCAAATAAACAAGGATAATGAAAAACAACCATCTCCAATCCCCTCCCACTACATCCCTCTCCTCACATACACTCCACACAATAAACACGTACCATAATGGTTTGAAAATAAATTAAAATATAAGTAGAAGCAGTTGTATAATTTTGATAGGATTTTTAAACCTCTCTTACTTTTTTTTACCTTGTATCATTGAATCAATACTTTATGTGATTAATATAATGTTGTTGTTATCAACTTTCCTATTAAATAAATAAAAATTTTGATATTTGTTTAATAAAGAAAAATAAAAAACCGAAACTTTTTTTTATAGGAATTTAATAAAATTTATTTTAGGAAAGGGCCAAATATAAAAATTTTAAGGATCTGGGGGCCAGACATGTTAGAATATATATTTTACTGTCTAATAAAAATAAATTTTAAATTAATCAATTAATTAAATAATAAATTTTGTATTAATGTGATGAATGTAATTGTTTTTTATGACAAAGTTTTTTTGGGACAAAGTTAGTATTTCATATAATTAAAGTTGTTTGCAAATGGTCATCAGTTAATAATGATCTGTATTGCGTTTTATTATTCTTCATTTTCGAAAATGTCTTTTCACATTGGTATGTACTTCCAAATACAGAAATAAACCCTCGTGCATATGATTTTATTTGACGGTATTCATTCTCGGAAAGATATTCATAGAATTGTGTTAGATTCATACCTATGAACTTCGTTTTTAGTGTGTCATCATTTTGCAGATCAATTACTTCTAACTGAAGTTCTGACAGAAGTTCGTCAATCGTACACTAAAATGGATTTGGCCCGCGGGTCGAAGTTTGTCGATCCCTAATTTATATCATTGATTAATTAAATTGTTTTTTGAATAAATATTTCTTTATATAGAGGATAGACCCGTTTTCACTGGGGCACAGACTGGTGAATTCCATAATGTGTAATTATTTAGGTAATATAGTATTTGAATTTAAAAATAAAAAATGTTTTAACATAATATTTTTAAAATATACCAAGAGATTTGATTTATTATTTATTTAATTTACGCAAGGGAATTAGAAGTTATTAGATAAAAGATTTAGTTTATTTAGAAATTAAAAAAATTAGGTAACGAGAATTGTTTTAGGATATTTGAAAATTAAAAAAAAATATAGAAATTTGTCATATACATCTTCTCAGAGTATTTGAAAATGGATAAATCTTTCTAATATTTAAAATCCACGACATTTTAGATTGGAATAGGTACGGTAAGCTGTTCAAACACATAAATAATTTTGTGGAACTATGTTTTTTATTACACAGTTAATCTGAAAATGTATTGATGAATTCAAATTTTTGACCAATCGCAATATTTCCTCATAATATGGTATATAAGTCAAAGTTAAATTACAGGTATATTAATTATATTTTTACACATGAATCTTATATGTAGATGATCAATCCGGATTTAATCAGTTAAATAAATTTTATACTATATATAAAAATCACATTTGATCAAATCTTCTGAAAAATGGTATTTTTTAGAAAGATGCCAGCAAAGCAGGTTGAATTTTGCATCATTTACTCTCCGAACGTGACCGGGATTCTCGTTTATTCAGCCGATATTCAGCTGTGAGAGAAAAATTTCCATTTTTTTTTTTTATTTTTTTTTTACCTGTGAATAGTTAAGAATATTAAATTAAAGTTACAGAGGCAAATGGATAGAATCAAAATATTATAATTATTTTAACTTTATATTGGTTTAAAGTTAATCGTTACTAATGTTAGAAGAATATTTTAATGACAAAAATATTTATTTTGTTTTTTTGGACGTTATTTTACTTCTTTTCACAATTATTTCATGTCTTTAACTTGGGTGGCTTTTTTTCTAGGTTTATAATAGAAAACTTGAGATATGTATTCAACTTTTAATTAATAATTTATAAAACTTGGAAGTAAAATTATTATTATTATTTATTAATTAAATTCACCAGAGATTTTTTTTACATGTTAGACAATAAAAATTAAGTTTTAGTTTATACATAATTAGACTATCATGTTATTTATCTTTTTTTTAGATACAAAAACGTTTTTCTTTATCGAATTTAGATGATTCACTTGGAATTACAAAATATCCACCTTTGGAGAAACCAATTAAGGTAGAAAAATTATATGTGATGCTGTTTCGATCAAATTTGTGTTTTGTCGATTGTTTTTGTGAATTTGAGTGGATTTTTTTTTGTTTATTAAATTTGCTTAATTTTGGCTTTTAATAATTGTTCTTCATATTTTTTTGTTGTTGTTTTTGTTGTTGTTGAAAGTGTTGATGATGGCTCTCTGGTAACAAGAAAATTTATCATTCGTGTTATGGCACTTGGTTTTTATATGACACATAACATTTTTGTTTAATTACAGGTAGAAAATTAAATTAAATTAATTAAATCACATGCATCCTACATATGGTATATTTTGTCTTCTTATGAAGAATAATGAAACCATCAGATGGATTTAAATACTCAACTTTGTTTTTACTACCTATAGGGTACAAAATTATAATTAAATACGATTTTTTTAATAGATTTATTTGGACGGACCATATGGTGCACCATCAGCTCATATTTTTCGAGCTCAACATGCTGTACTTATTGCTACTGGAATCGGCGTTACTCCATTTGCATCAATTCTTCAAAGTATTATGCATCGATACTGGAAAGCCAGACACTCTTGTCCCAAATGTCAATTTAGTTGGGCAAGTGAAATTCCACCAACTGTCATGCATCTAAGAAAGGTAATCAAAAATATTAATTAAATATTATTTTATTAACAAGTAAGGTTCAAGACAAATAAATAAAATAATATAAATTTTTTAAATTATATTGTGCATTTGAATGTCTATACCTATATATACCTAAATATATTGATAAATAGATTATTATTTCAATAGGAATTTAAATAAATGAAATTTAATAAACAAACTAATTGAATTTCTATAATAATCTAATAAAATTTAAAATATAAATCGTTGAATTTAATTCTAATTTACTATTTCCTAATAAAAACCTACTAATATATATATTTGAAATAAACCCATGCAAACATATGTTAATTTGGTTCATATTGAATAATGATAATGTTAACAATAATAAATTATTAAAAACAATTGACAAGTATATTATCATAAAAAGATATAGTATATAACTAATTAATATATGAAATTAATAGATTTGACCAAAATCAATAGTTAACCATTTTATGTTAATACATTATGTTATATAAATTAAAATTAAACTTATATAACATAAACATGTATTACATCTTAAAAATAATAATTTTTTTAAAAGGTTGGTGTAAACAATCGAAATGCGCATAAAGTAAATATGTAGGAATATCAATAAATTTGAAAACTACACAGTGTTTAATTAAAAATTATTCTTAGAAAGTTGTATATGTTTAGATAAATATAATTTTATTTTACATATAACATATTAATTAAAAAAAATATTTTAGAAATGTGTAAATATGAAGATAAAATGATTATAAAAGTTAAATAAAAAGGTTTCCATTAACTTTCATTTAATTGAATAATTTTCAAAATTATTATTATTTGTAAATAAAGGAATTAATTAAGAAAAACAAAATTCCCTCTTTCCATCCCCCTCCCCCCACCATTCTCATCAACAAAAACTTTTATCTTTCTGTCAGAAATGATATGTATAAATTTGAAGTAATGAATGACTATAGTCGCTAACCAATTTTCAATCAACGAATGGAAAATTCATTAATCTCGTAAATAAATATTTCGAAAATTATTATATTTTTAAAAAAGGAGAGTTTGTGAAATGTTTGTTTATTAACTCTCTTTGAAATTCCATGAATGCATTCCAGTGAATGAAAAGTAGAAAATCCAATTTCATTCAATGTTGATATTAATATTTTGACATCTTTATTCATTAATGATGACAAATTTTTTAATAATATAAATTTTAATTTTCATCTCTAGACTTTTTTTTGTTTATTTGTGTTTTATTTTGTTAATTATTTTATATTATCAGTTAAGATTTGTTTAAACTAATTTATTCAAATTTAATTTTAAATATTTTCATAAAAGAACAAAATTTTCATTTTAATAGAATAAAATAAAATTAATGATTAGATTAGATCAACTTTTCATCATTTTATTTATTTAATAAAAATAAATCTTTCTTTATCTAGAAGAAAATAAGCTTATTATTTATTACAATAAAAGAATAATGTTTATTTAAGGTTTCTATAATTTTAGACTTAAATAGAATGAGTACCAAAAATATATGATGTGAGGGGAGCGAAAATTTTATAATTTATTCCAAGATATTTCTACTTAATAAATATTTGAATAATATGATTAATTATTATTTATCTTTCATAAAAAATTTCATTCTTTGATCAATATTTGGTTAATTTTTACAAATGTCTATATCTATTACTATAATTTTATTATATCCATTTTCATATTATATATATATATATTATAGGTGGATTTTTTTTGGATCAATCGAGATCAACGTTCATTCGAGTGGTTTGTAAATTTACTCTCTCAACTTGAGATGGAACAAGCAGAACTTGGGGCAGCAATGGAACGTTTTCTCGAAATGCATATGTACATAACAAGTGCATTACAACGTACCGACATGAAAGCTGTTGGATTACAATTAGCTCTCGATCTACTTCATCAAAAGGTCTGTAAAAAATCACAAAATAATGATTAAATAATTTTAAATATAACTTAAATAAATAAATTCTTTAAAAATCACTATTATAATAATAAATTATAATATATATATATATATATATATATATATATATATATATAGTATAAAATTCATTAAGATTGAATAAAATAATTTTATAAAATTTTAAAATTGAATTAATTTTGCTATTAAAATATTAACTATTATTAATCATCATTAAGAATTATTAAATATTAACAAGAAATTATTTTACAATTTATGAGAGCCCCTTGAAGTTCGATAACCATTCTTGATTCTCTGTACACATTGATTACCTCAATTAAGGCGGACCTTAATATGATTTTATTAAATTTAATAACTATTAGGTGCTTATATGTATTTTGATTATTTTCACTTTATTCAGTAAATTTATTCAGAAAATTGGTACAATATATAGTACATAATAATAGTACAAAATATTTTCCACAATTTCTACAACTTTTTACCCATCTTTCTTACAATATGGCGATACCGTGTCGAAAGAACGGTGCTGGATTAACAGCGATCCAATCATCTTTTGCATTTCTAAACCGTATGCCAACCAAGCCATGCTGAATCAATCTGAAGGCGCTATGTCTGGTGTGTACACTGGGTGCGGCAGAACTTCCCATTCAACCTGTAATAGCGTATCCTTCAGAGGATATCTGTTGGTCGCTATTACTGGAATTTTTTGCAATAATCGTTCAATTTGTTTAGTTAACGTCGGTAGCCATACATATTTCGCTTCAGTGTCTCTTGGACTATCTCATGACTCTTTGCGCTTGGGATTGTCGTATTAGATCAACTTTCACTAGTCACAATATGTCATTTTTGTCTGTCAAGCAAGCAATGAAAACGCGATGTTGAAACGGTTCGAAATGGCATTTTCAGTCAATTCGTGTGGTAACCATTTACTCTCCTTTGGATCTTTCCCAATGGTAAAGTCTCGAAACAATTCATCATTATCCACTGCCAAGCTGTCTGAAAGTTCTTTGAGAGTTTGAGCTGGGTTCTCGTCCAATAAATCTTGCAATTCATCGTCTTCGAACTCCAGGCTGTTTTTGTCATTGACATCAAAATCACAGCTTTTAAATTGTTGAAACCAAAACCAACATTTGACTGAGCAGCCTCAACATAAGTTTCTAAAAGTGTTTGTTGTGCTTCGACAGCAGATTTCTTCCAATCAAACAACAAAAGTAATATATGTAGAAAATGCAATTTTGAGCTTTCCATGATTAGCCTCTGAATAACTCAATAATACTAAATGGAAAACAGTTATTTTAAGTAGAGGAATATAAAAACCATCGAATTTAGTAATTAGGTTTGTTTGAATTGATACTTCGCACATTCACCAATAGATGTCATTGAAAAAAATACATGCAAACAGCTTTTATTTCTCTACTATTATTATATAGAGGAGGTGGTTGTAATATGGAACCCCATTTTATTTTTCGTGAATTGAAGCTCATCTAAAAGTTGTGTTCTCTGGGTACAGTGTAAAATGTTTTTATTCATTATTTTCCTATTGACATCCAGGTACAATATCACAACTAATATTACTTACACGACGTAGTGGCACTTTTTTGAAAAAAGTGAAAAAACGGTTCAAGATAAAAGTGTTGATAATATGGAACCTACTGTGTTGGTAAAATGGAACCCTAGTAAAAATCAGTCATAGACTGCAATTATTTGAAAAAAACATTTTTTATTCAAAAATTATACATTGACATATATGTATGTAAAATTTAACCGTAATAAAATTATAAACAGAAATCACAAATGTAATAGTCTTTTTCTGCACCTGCGCATTCTGAATGGGCCCACATTTGACACATTAATGCTTTTCTTGGCATTTGAAAAATATGTGGAATAAAATTAAAATAAATAAATAGAGCTAAAAAAAAATAATTAAATGTTTGTCTAAAATACGGAACCTTGTCTGTATTATAGAACCCGGTTCCATATTAGCATCACGACAAGGGTCCATATTACAGAAATCGCAATTTAAAAAAAATGCACTTGTTATGAACTGAATATAAATTTATATCAGATTATTTTCAGCAATATATTTAATAATTCGTTAATAAATTAAAGCACATTCATAAAATTAATAAATTATTAACAATAGTAATAATTATAAATAGTTTTACTAACCTTAAAAAAAGTTTTTTAAAATTGAAAACACAAAACATTTAAACTGAATGACAGTTATCAAACAACTAACCGCCATTTCAATTTTTATGGTAGATTTTGGTTCTAGAGAATCAATTCCACCTATTGTTAAAAAAGTGCAGCACGTTATAATGAACGAAACAAATGGGTTCCATATTAAATACAGGTTCCATAATACAACCACCTCCTCTAATAGTTAATTAATTAATAATTAACGTATTAGTTTAAAAGAAAAGAAATTGTATACATATCTTTATTTAGGCAATATTATATTACAAATTGCAAAGAGAATATTTAATTTAAATTAATTTAATTAATTATATTATGAATAAATAACTTTTTTTATTTATTTATTAAAATAATTATCTTTTATATTAAAAACAAACATTTATTTTTATTTATAATCAAATAAAAGTAATGTATTTGGTTTTATCTCTTTCTTTCTTCAAATATCTCTCAAAATTGTTGTAATAACTCGAAATGAATACAAATAGAGACTATTGACATTTTATGAGCCACCTGGCTATATAAACAAATCAAAGCTTTATTTTTTGTTCTTTGATATGTCAACACCTGAGCAAAACATTCTACTACACTATTAGACTAAAAGAGAACTCAAGTATTAATCAATAAACAAACAATCAAAACAAAAAAAAAAATTGAATTAAAATAATTAAATAAATATGAAAATCATCTGCCGTTATTATTTATTTTTATTATTTATTAAGTTTTTTACTTATAGTTGAAGATTTTATACTTTTTAGTAGTATTATAAATATTTATAATTAAAAGATTAATATTGTATAATAATATTATAATGTTGTCTATATAAATTTTCTGTAATATTTGTAAATTTCATATCAAATATCAATTCCATTGTCACTTTTAAATAGGTTTATATTACTAGAGACATACTTTTATGTTATTTAGTATGTATACTTACTAATTTGCTTAAAATTAATTTAAATTTCATATTATTTAAAGTTTAATGAATATAATCTAATCAATGACATTTACTTTCAAATGATTTATCCTTTTTAAACTTGTCAAATAGATATAGATGCCGAATTTCCAATTTAACTATACAACACAACTTTGGATTACTCATTCCCAATTTTTTTTTTAAATAACTTTTAATTATTAAAATAAATAGAAATGTTTCTTGTATTTGTTTAATTTTTTTTTATATCTAATTTTTCTTATGGGGTAAAATTTGGTATATATATATATATATATAGAGAGAGAGAGAGAGATAGAGAGAGTGTGTGTATGTCATACTGGACATTGATAATTATTTTAGAGGAAAACAAACCATAAATCAATAACCATAGAAAGAATTCAACGTTTAATAATAAATCTTGTATTCTTGATTTGTATTTATAATTTTTTTTCTTTTATTAATAACAAGAACATTTATCAATTTTTTGATTCATACTAATTTAATAGTTTAAATTAAATAAGTTAATTAATTTAAACCAATTGTCTTATTATTATAGTCAAACATATAATAATTTAATTAATTATCTTTACAAATATAATATTTATTTTAGTAAAATTACATATTATTAGGATAGTATAGGAGGCAGCTAGCCGAGCGTGTAGCATAACAATTTTCTACACAAGAAGTCGGCGTTCGATTCCAACTAAGAACAAATTTTTCTAATAAAATTCAATTTAACATCAGCTGCCTCCGGCTCCAGGAACTGTCAGTTCCTGGTTCTATACATGCGGAAGGCAACGGGAAACCACCGCATTAACATTCCCATTCCCAAGAAAAATTATCATGGCTGGGCAGCTTCTAAGGCTATCCTAGTCATGATGATAGCCAAACTCCGAAACGGAGACGGCACCTTAAGAAGAAGGATAGTATAACATTAAAATAATAATTTAATTATGCAGTGAACGTTCTATATAAACAATCTCTCTATAAGCAACTTATTTTTTTTAAAGCTACTTTGAGTTGACAGTTGTTAATAACAACATAGCCTCAAATTTTAAAATATTCTGTTATTGGAATTTGTTTGTGTTTTGTGCTGCCAATATTGAAGTTAATTTCTGTAAATTAGAATAGTTACTAGAATTTCTGTTAGTTAATGTTAATTAATTAATATTTTTGTGGTTTAAATACAATTTTTCCTTATAAGCAACTTTTTTATTCAAATTGGTTCAAACGAGTTGCTTATATAAAGCGTTCACTGTATTAAATAAAAATTTAATATTAATAATAAAATGGTAAATAGATGATTGGTTGATAAAAAAACAATTTTTTATTGATATATTAAAGTGAAGAGATTTTTAGCACAAATTTACTTGTAAGATATATATACATATTACAATAGGATTTTAAAATAGCCATAAAAAAGTTATTTAAATGGAAGAGATACAAAATAGTATATTTTAAATAACAAAATTTAATCAATTAATATCTTTTCATAGTGAATTACTTTTACTTATTTCTTAAAATTTTTTTTTCTTTTTCATTTCATCATCCTATACATTTTCACCACCATAAAATATCATTAAGAAAAGAAAGTTTTTTTTTTATTTTTTTTTTTATCTTTGAAGTACTTAAAATAAATCCAAAGCTTACATACTTCTCAGCTAAGAGTTTTCCTTGACTTGGTTCATTTTAAGATTGAATTGGAAATAGTTGGAAATTGCAGATAAGACCAAAAACGGAAGCGAGTTCTAAGCTGTTGATTCCTTCTTGAGAATTTATCTTTTGGCAAGGCGGTTGCTGTTATGATGTATTAAGTGAAATTTGCTTGATGTTCAAATAAGGGGTATAGACAGGCAGGCATAAGAAAAGTAAGGATGGTGGGAACAGAAAAATTGAGGGTGAATGTAGTAATATAAAAAATCAATAGAGTGAGTCTTTAGTTCATTGGTTTCCAAACACTCCTTAATCGACTTATATATACTACAATTTTTCCATCGCATCGGTTTTCCAAGTGTATATCTGTCTGTGTGTGTGTATGTCTGTGTGTGTTTTTCGTTTTCGTTTTTCTCTTGGTTTTTATTTTCTTTCATCTTATGTATCGCAAAATGTCATTCTCTCAATTTCCTCCTTTTTTCATGGGTGTCGCCCCAACAACGAGCGTAACAATAAATCAAAATCAAATAAAATTAAATCAAATCATTTTCTGGAGCCAATGGAGGAAAACAAATTACGAATGGTGAATGAAAGGGAGCTCCACACTCTTTCTCTCTTGCTTTTCTTTCGTACCTTCATCCCTACTCCAGTTTTCTATACTATTGCCACCATCCTCTCCAAACCATTCTCCTTCCCTTTTTCCTTTCTACAACGAATATATATATATATACAGTGCACAAGTTCAAATAATTCGTGTTCACGTCGTCTCTGAACCGATTTTTTTTTTTTTTTTTTTGTATTTATATTTTTCTTTCTCCCTCTCTCTCTCTTCTTTATTGAGATGGAAAACAATTTCAATCGACAAATGAAAAAAAACCTTTCGAATAGAATACCACTCATTTCATCATTTTTACACAGCTACCACTGAATAAGAATTTGATTCTTTCAATAAAAAATAATAAATAAAGAAATAAAAAATTAATTAAAAACTTTTCTTAACTATATTTAAATTTGCAATTAAGATTTAAAATATCAAATAGTAAGAAAAAACTGTATGAAATTAAGATCATTATTTTTTTTTCTATTAATTCTAAAAAATGACATTGAAAAAAAAATTTTAATTAATATCTTCTTTCTATTAATAATTATCGTATTTATTTAAAAAATAATATGAAAATATAAACATGCTCATTATTACCTGCACAATGAAAAATGGACAATAATTAATAAAGTTGGTTCATTAAATTTAATCCTCTTCAATAGTCTTTGAAGTTTTCTCTTAAATATATATATATATATAGAGAGAGAGAGAGAGAAAAGAATATATATATATATGTTAACAAACAAACTTTTCCCTATCATTTAACTTTTGTTTAAACTTATAACCGGTAGAGTAATGATTTTTATATTCTTATTAAATTTCCTTATATAAAATTATTTTATACATACCTATATATTTAATATAATTCAATATATATATATATATATATATATATATTAAATTCAAGTTTATAATTATTACAAGAAAATATTAATTGCAAATTTTCTTCTTCTTCATCTGTATAGGTGCACACATGCACCTCTTCAACCAATATCTTTCTTTTCCTTCCCATGTTTCAGACGTCGGGATGATAACTCTAAATAAATTTTCAAATATTTATTTATTAGTGAAACAAATATAATTATTTTATTTTTTAATAAAACAAAATAATATTTCTAATTTAAAAATCTAAAAAGACATTTAAAAATTGATACTTGTTTAACTAACATTATATTTTAAACATTAAAATAAAGTTCGTGTATCTAATATTTTTCTATATCTCGGATTACTATTATTTGTTTTGATTTTTATAACCTAATTCTTTAAAATATTCATATTTTTTGAGAATTAATTTATCAAGTCAATAAATGTTCTTTCAAGTTGATTTTTCTCATCATAAGATAGTAAATGGTTTCAAACCTCTAAAAGAATGATTATAAAAAAATAAATTAATTAAAAATTAAAGTAAATAGAGAATTTTATTTTAGTTGTATAAAGATTTTTTTAATAGAGATCTTTCTTTAAAAATAAATACAATAAAAAATGTTTAATTATCTAAAATGTTTAATAAATTAAATTGAAATGTTTTTTTTTTTAAAAAAAAAGTAAGTACTTTTATTTTAAATCTCTTAATTTAAGAAATTCTACATTTTGTTGTTATAAGAAATGAATGAATTAAATTGTCATTGAAAAATGTTAAAAGGATTATAAATTGTTGGTGTGATTTTTTTTGCAAGTATTGTAATTTATCATTTAAACAACCTTAAAATAAATATTAATAAAATCCAATTAGCCTTAATAAAAAATTAAGTAATTATTAACAAAATATTTTTTTTTATAAGTTAGATAGATAAAACTATTTTCTTTCGAAGTGATTTTTTTTATAATTATTATTATTTTTTTAATAATAATATTTTTTTTTTTTAGGAAAAACGAGATTTAATAACTGGTCTAAAGACACGAACAAACGCTGGCCGTCCCAATTGGGATAAAGTTTTCGCCCAGATCCAAGCACAACGTAAAGGCAAAGTAACCGTATTCTTTTGCGGTCCACCACAACTTGCAAGAATTATTCGAGTCAAATGCGGACAATTTGGCTTTAATTTCCGTAAAGAAGTCTTCTAATCATGCAAACCATTCAATTATTTTTTTTATATATGATTTAAAACAATGTTACTTATTTTATTTATTTTATTAAATCAAACATATCGATCAAAATAAAATAATATTAATCCATTTGGATTGTAATTTATTTATTATATTAAGCTCTTTCTTTTAAATAAGTGTTTTTTTTTTTTAATTTTAATCTGTTTAAATGGGATTATGGAAAATTATCAACATCTCCATTGGTTCTTTAACCAATGGGGTTGTGTTTTTGTGACCCATTGTCTTAATTACTAGAGTGTGTCTGGAAATACAAAAGTTGCTGTTGTAGTGCACACAACAAGTGGGTCAATTGATCTCCCCACTGGGCAACATAGCCCCTTAACCATTTTACCCGTCTTTTTAAATAAATATCCTATTTCGTATTTCGTAGATTTATATTTCATATAATTATTATTACTATTATTATTTTTAAATATACTAAATAGAACTATAGTATTATTATTATATCTTCCTAATCCTGTCCTTTCATAAATAATATATATATATTTTTAGAATATGTGTATAATCTTTCTAATATTTATAATAAAAATTTATACTCATATTTAAAAAAAAATAATAAATAAATAAAAATATAAAAACAAAATAAATAATATTCTATTTTTGTATAAATAAATAAATTTTACAAGTTGGTATATTTCTGATTTTTTTAAATGATTATAATATAGTATTTATAGAGCGAGTTTTTTTTTATTAAATTAAATGTTTTTTTTAAATCTCTAATAAATTAAACTAAATTTAATAAAAATTATTATTAAACTTATTATTAATATAACAAAAGTTTTTACATAATTATTTGAAATTTTAATTTATTATAAATATAAAATACAATAAAATATATTCAAACATTTTTTGATTTTTATTATTTTTATAAGCATACATATATTGAAATATTTATTATTTTGTTTTTATCGAATTTTTATTAAATCAATTTTTGAAATATGTTTTATTTATTTTTTTAAACATATTAATGTATGTTTTTCTTTATCAAAAAAATGATAAATATATATATATTTATTAAACATTACAATTTTATATTTATATATTATAAGCGAGATTGTTTTGTTTCAAGAAATTTATTGTAAATTCATAAAAAGTGAGAATAGTGGTTAAAATTTTAGAAAACAAAAATGTTCATGAATTAATATGAATAATTTTATTATGTGATATACAAATAATTATTATACATTGTATTTTCTGATTTTTAAATTTTAATATTTTATTTATTTGTTTATTGGTTATCATAAAATATAAATTCTAGCAGGTACTCGCGCTGTACTATTTTTTATTTATTGTGGCTGGTCCATATTAATTTTTTTTTAATGATAATTATAAAATGTATTTTTTGCAATTTTACTATTATTATTATTATTATTATTTTCTTTTATTTCGTTCAATGTTCATCGTTTCTTATTGATGCTTTATTTTTGTTGATACCAAGTTGTAAGCAATCCCTACGGGCAAGTTCTTTTTTTCCTCTTTCATTCAATTAGGTTTCATCTACAATTTCAATCTTTCCCTGTTCTCTATCCATTTATCCTTTTCTCTCCTTCATCCCCAAATTCGTTCTAACCATCTCTATCATCTATTCCTCCCTCCACCAATACTTGAACCGTTCACACCTGTGCTTGTTTTTTACTTACATGCCATAACTGATTCGCCAAATAGTTTGTTTTCTCTTAAGAGGCTCTACTTCATCCTCCAAGAAAATATTTTAGCATTTTAATAGTTATATTCTAGAATGATACTACTAATCTTATAATAAATATCCTAGTAATAGAAACATAAACTATGTATTATAAATAATAACTTTGTGAACGGTCTTTATTATATCAATAATTTTAATATTAATTTATCCAAAAAAAAAAAAAAATGAAAATTGCTGTACATTTTAAATTGTATTGTATTTTGTACATTCTATTATTAAAATTAAATTTTACAATGTTTTCATTATTACTAATTTATTATTCCACCCATACCTACCTGAAATAGTTAATCTGTTGTTTTGTTTTAGAAAATGTTAAAACTATTTAATAATTATCAAAGTTATAATTTAATTGAGAAGAGTTTTATCTTTCTGTAGAAATTCTAATTACAATAGGAAGCATTGTGTTATTTTGAGTTAATAATCTAAGAAGCATTTAATAAGAAAAATAATTTACTTAGCATTATAAAAAAATATTCATTTCATCATTCATTATCAACATTTATTTCGTGTTCTTTAAAAAAAATACTTTGTGTCATGCTCATGATATATAATTAATTAAAATAAATTATATAGATAATTTTAATATTCCAGTTATATATATATTTTCATAAAAAAAGTCCCTAATAATTAGAATAATCAAAAACAAAATATAAATTAATATATGAGCCGTATATTTTGAAAGTGACTTAACTCCATTTATATTCAAATCGAGATATTTAAGGGTTTGAATTTAAAAATATACGTAAAGGATCTTAATGAGTCATTCTGCTTAAGTGTATTTAAGGGTGTTAAATTGATAGTCCCTATTAAAATAGTGGCAATTATTAAGTGAATAACTTGCGGTTTCTTGTCCTGAATGGAGTAAGTCCACTTTTAAAATTAACAACCAGATTCATTATAAAATTTGAAGATGCCCAAGTCCATTCTACATAATTTAAGATGCTTCAAATTGAAAAAAAAACAATACTGAATTACATATCTTTAAATCACTTAGGAAACATAATAACAGTTTTTAATTACAGAACATACAAAATTACGAACATCAATTTATTACAATACAATTAATTATTCATTTATATTTTGCGGTGGTGTCAATACAAAATTTTCTTTGCTCTATCCCAACCTGGTAATAAATTCAGGACCTTAAAATTTTCATTCTCATTCATTGATGTCTTATAGAAAATTTTATATTAAAAATTTCTAATAATACAAAATATTCTTGTCTCATTTCATTTCATCTACAGATCTACACCTATCCGATACTTTTTAATTATCTTGTAATAATCTTGGGGAACGAACAGTAAATTATTATTGTTTTTAATTACATTTCCACCACGTCAAAATCTTGATGTAATTATATAATGGTGTTAGTCCACTTTCAAACTACACGATTTAATTATTGAATTAATTCTGAAAACTTATGCGTCAAAAATTTATCATATTGTCTTGAAATATAAACAACCTGAAATATTGCACTGATAAATAATATGAAGTTGTACATGTAACCATTGTAACCGGCATAAAAATGAAAAATGGAGTTAGGTCACTTTCAAAATAAACGGCTCATATGGATGTACATATTGGTTTACATAAAATAATAAATACTTGACTAATAATTCAACTAAATAATAATAATAATACAATATTAATAATTTGATAAAATAAATTTAATATTAGTAAAATAAATATAAATAAAAAAAAGAAAAAAATTGATTTAATTAATGTTAAAAATTAGTAAAAACAAAAAATATTCGATTCCAAGTAGTTATCAAATTACCACCTAAACTAAATAAATATTGAACTATTGTTTAAACAATAATATTACTCAATTAAAACAAATATATAGATTTTTAATAAAAGATGGTAAATAAAATTATTTTTTTTTTATTATAAATTTAATTCTCAAAATTAATATTTAGTATACTATAATATGAAAAAAATAAATAAAATTAGCTATAAGACGGATCATATAATTTTTTAAAAAAATTAATAATAATAATTAGATTATAATATATATATATAAAGAATGTTATTTTTGTCTTTAAATTGCACTGGGAGAATTTGCATCAAATTTGGTAAATATTACTATGAATCAAGTTTTAAAAATCTCTATAACTCTTTTTGTTCAAAAAATTTTATCTAACTCAGCAATGCTTTTCGACCCCCATGAAGGTACCCTCTCCTCGCTCAATCCCTTTTAATGTCATCCACTCCGGACAAGCGTCCGTTAATTAATTATGGAAACCAATTAGCGGTGAGGATGACACGGGTTGCCCTTTTCCTTAATGAACTAAGCGAGATGGGATTGATCCAAATTACATTTAAATATATTAATTTATTTTTCAAACCTTCTAATTAATATTTACGTATGAATTTAATGTTATTCATTACATATATATTTTTATGTATAATTATATTTTATTTATTTATTTTATAAATATTTTAATAAATATACCTTTAAATTAAAAAAAAAATAATTTAATAAAATATTATATAATCTATATACTTACACAAAAATCAATGATCATTATTCATATTTTTAATTAAATATTATTTTCCAATGAATAATTTCAAGATTTTATAAAATGTTCATTTCTTCAAATATTATCATTAATTTTATTTCTGAAATATAATCATTATGTTTTAATTAATTTTGATTTCTAATTAAAAACTTGTGTAAAAATTTTATTTTAAAATTGAAAATCTTAGAGCATATGTCGAACGACGATATTTCGTTCATGTGTAACTTTTTAAATAATTTTACACGAACAAATCCATTTAATATAGTAATATAGTGGTTATATATTTTTCAATGTTTTTGTTTCTAGAATCCAATTAACAATTATAAATAAATAAATTAATAGTTTTATATGAGATTCATATATTATTCTTAAAGAGAGCAATGCATATTTTACTATTGCTAGAACCTTAAATTCAATTTTTAATTTTTAAAAACTGGAATTTCCGCACCTAAAACGAATATTTAGGTGGACATTTGGAGAACCTAAAGCGGACATTTGAACAGTGCCGCCCTAACCACAGGGCTAAATGGGCTATAGCCCCAGGGCGCAAGCCTTTTGAGGCGGCAATTTTTTATTTGCGATATAGTAAAAATTTATTTTTCATTTTATTAGTTTTTACTTATTTTTAAATTAAAACACTTCTTAAAATATTAAACTGATTTTTATTTCTTTCAAATGTGCTGAAAAATCGAGGAGTAACACCCCACCGATCGTACTTTTGTTTCAGTCGCATTTGAACTGTCGGAGCTGTACTGGAGTTAATATAAGACCACCAATCATATAATAGTTCCGATCAAGTTTTAAGGATTAGACTAAAAACTGATCGGAACTGTCATTATTGAGATAATCCCCTCAAACATTTATACTCATCTTTTAAATAAGTGACTTTAAAGAAAAGTTACAATAAAGATAACAGTTTATTATAAAAGTAATAAATAGTTTTTTCTAGTTCTGACACTTTTGTTTTGTATAACTTTTCCGACTCCCATTTGCCATTCTGTGTATTTTCTTAGGAAGAAGGGCGCATTATTTTTAGTAGCCCATGGGCGCCGAATTCCTTAAGACGGCCCTGCATTTGAAGAACTTAAAGATAACATTAAGTTAAAAGTCTTGGTTTCACATTAAATAAATAAAAAATTATACATATTTTATTCAATATTTTATTATATAAAAATTAAATATAAATTAATAGTATATGAATTATAAATCAGTATTATATTAATTACCTAGGAATCGCATTTTACGCTCTTCGAACATAGACAATTCAGACTTTCACCAAATTCCGTTAATTGTTAATTTGTATACACAAGTCAACATAACTACTCCATTATATTTTGAAAAGATAAAATTTTAATAAATATCATTCGCAATGGATGTAATTTTAAAATAATTCTTGCTTGAATTATAACTTTTACAAACCTGTCGACTTTAGGTCCCTGTCCGCTATTGGTACTATTACCTATTACCGTTTATAATGACGATAATAATTTATTTTGATAATTGTTTACTAAACGGGAAGCTTCAGGGATTTGGATGTAACTTTACCAGTGGATTCCTTTTTTAATTCTAAATAAACTTTTCTTATGCAATATTTCTCGGTCGATTCTAGTTTTCGAGCTAAAAATTATTAAAGTTTAGCTAATAAACTACTTATGAACGTTCAAATGAGCAGCCATTTAGTAATGTTTTATTGACAAATTCACTAATTATTCACTTATTCACTAATTTTCAGTTTGAATATAGAAAAATTATTTAATTAATATATTTTTTCCTATATCCAAACCAAACTAAAAAAACCCCCGAAAATTAGTGAAGCCCTCTTCTGATCAAATGAATAAAACATGGTAGCTAAATTGAATTTTAATAATTTTTTTCTCTGAACTATAAGTGATTTGCTAATTTAATTGTCACTTGGAATTAATAAAGGAATCCACTGGTAAAGTTTTATCCAAATCCTCTGAAGCTTCCGTTTTTTGTAAACAATTATCATTATTTTAAATTCTAGAATATAGACTATTCTCTCTCATCATCTTCAAACTCAAGATCAATATTCAAAATATTGAAAAACACATAAGAGTGTCTTAATAAAATGTATTTTAAATTAATTAATTTCTTATCATTACTGTAAGGGTTGTAAGGTGTCAAAAAAATAATTATCATTTACGAAATATCAAGTTATTTAAATTATATTCAAACATTTAAAATGATTAATTTAAAAAAATAGATACTAACCAATTTAGGTGTAAAGTAAAAATTTACTTATTTAAAAAAATTTCATTTGTTATATAATACCATATCATTTTTATTTTTATAATAATTAAAATAGAGGGGACCTGAAAAGTAAAATATAAAATCTTTATATTATAAATATATATATTAATGTTGTAATATAAATTGGCAAAATATTGTTAATTGAGTAATAATTGATAAAGTAATGGATATGAAATTTAGTAGAAAATCAATATTATTCGAGCGAAATATCTATCATGAAATGAATAAAATCCCGTTTGGAAAATTGATCTCCATTTCCTATCTATCGTCTTGTAATTAGAATACAGATTAGCTTCATTAATAATATTATCTTTTCATTAAAATGGAAAATTGTTAAAATATAATTTATAATTTATATTTTATAAAGATAAACATTTATAAACAATTTAAAAGATAAAAAGATAAATTTAATAGAGATATACATTATATTTTTAATTTGTCATGTGTCAAAATTAATTGTCATTTACACTTAATATTAAAATATTATATTAAAACAATGGATAAGTATATATAAGGTAAAACCCCCAGTGGTTGACACTCAACCAATAGTTGACACTTTTTTCAAAAATTCTAAATAATAAGAAACTGGAGGGAAGGAATCAAATTAAACTAGCAGCTTCGTCAAGTGTCTCTTCCTGGCAACTGAACTGGAAACTATGATCCGCAATTTGCCGGCAGTCACCCACGTTAGAAACGAAAAAATCGGTGGCTGTTTGTGAATTTTTAATTTCGCTTGTTTTCCTTAAGAGTTGAGTTAAGCATCGCATTTCAAAGTAAGTATTGAAATCACTTATTAATTCACCATTTTGGGGGATGTTTTGATTGATTTGGGGTTTGAAATGTTAAAGAGTTATTATTCTGTGAACTTGGTACATAAATATTCAAAAGATCATTCTTAGCGTGGGGTGTCAACTAATGAAGCTGAATGAATGGTATGTATTGAGTAGTTGACACTAGTTGACCTGCCAGTTGAGAAGACCTTCCTCAGTGAAACTGATCCAGCTTCTAGTCAACCAGGAACTTCTACAGCTCATACAGTCACTGACATACCCAGTCCATTCAAGATACACTTGTTTTTTAAAAAACAAACTGAAGTTCCCCCCAAAAAGAGGACTACCCAAGAAAAAATTCCTGCCATTGTATCAGGACATAACTTCCAGCAATATCTCAAGAAGAAACAACAGAAAAAGGAGGAATCAGAAAAGGCTACATTTGAGCGTGTTGCTGAGAGGGAGAGAAAGAGAAAAGGGAAAGAACTTGAAAAGGATTGGAAAAAAATAGCAAGAGAAGCAAAGAAGAATAAGCTATCTTGAATAATTTATTATTGTGTAAACTCTCTGTATTAAAAAAATAAAATAAAACCAAATTTTTCATGAATTAAGAGCCTTTTTATCATGTGTCAACTATTCATCCAAAAGTGTGTCAACTACTAAGTTTTCATTCTTAGGTGGGGTGTCAACTACTAAACCAATTTCATTTTTATGTAGAAAATTAATATAATTTTTACCTTGAACTTTTAGAATTATTGGTTTTAGGAACTTGTTAGAGGGATATTTATAGACTCTATTGTTGATGAAATGGTTGCCATAAAGTGAATGAACTCTGAGCAAAGTGAGTTGAAAGCCGAAAATTTTGTTAAAGTGTCAACTACTGGGGGTATTACCTTAATTATTTTTTGACCCATTTTTAGATTTAAATTTACTATAAAATTAGTTAATTATGATGATAGAAGATTTAATCTTTATCGTTATGATTAAAATTATTTTCACAGATTATAATATTAATTTTTACCGACCGACGATAGTAAGGGAGGTATTGTTTTCACACCAAATTTCACATGTGGAGATTTTTACATATCTCCACGAATCATGCATTTTCTAAACAGAAAAAAGTATTTTTAGCATGATGTCTGTCCGTCTGTCCGTCCGTCCGTCCGTCTGTCCGTCCGTCTGTCCGTCCGTATAGATGTGTACAGCCTGAACGACTCAACCGATTTTGATGAAATTTGGTATATTTACTTAATGCATCAGTGGGATGAATTGATCAACTTTTAGTGCAATTCCGGGAACCGGAAGTGGTAGTATTAGCGATCGACGATAGGAAGGAAAGGGTTATTTTCACACCAAAGGAGATTTTTTTATATATCACCACGAATCATGCATTTTGTATTGGTTTTATCTTCGAAAAAAATCATATTTATTAATTTTTTCTTGATTTAAAATTATATGACGTCATCCAGCCATTCATGACGTCACAGCCTGGTCTTGCATATATATTATAAATAAAATAAAATTAAAAATTTTTATATTTATTATTTATGTATCCATATCTGTTTTTTATTACATTAATAGATATATGAAAATTATTTGAAATTGTTTCTGTAGCTGGAAATTAATTTATTTCAAACCGTCGGTCGGTTCGGACCTGGCCACAGGTCAACTTATTTAAATGCTATTTAAAAAATATAGATAAAAAAAGGGAGAGAGAGAGAGAGAGAGATAGAGCAGTTTACTTAGGCCATTTCCATTTGAAGTGACAGTCATAATATTAGTGTAAAGTCAGAGGGGTGAGAGAAGTAGACAAAGGGAAAGTCCTCTGTCAAGGACAACCGATGACAGTTGAAAGGGCTCCACTTGCAAATCATCATTCTATTTGAAGAACGAAAATTGTATATACCTATTGATGAATAGACAAATAAATAAATATTTCGAAATACACATAGTAGTGAAAAGCCGTAGGGATTATCATTAATTTGTTTATGGATATTGCATATCATTTCCCAAAAGCCCACACCTAATTAACCTGAACTGCCAGTAACGAATAATCCATTCAGTTTTTTATATGATACTAGAATATTTGATTAAAAATCCTTTAAATAAAAAAAAAATGTTCAATCCAGATCTATCGAAGATATCAATTAAAGTAGACAAATAGATGAAAGGATATGATTTCTCAATTGAACTTGGATAATAGCATTTGTTTATACAGTTACAAATAAAATAGTAAATACATTATTATACAGTAACGAAAACATTTTATTTATTATAATCTTTGAATAAAATTATTACAACTAATTTTTTTGTTATTTCATCCATTTTTTACCGACCGACGATAGTAAGGGAGGTATTGTTTTCACACTAAATTTCAAATGTGGAGATTTTTACATATCTCCACGAATCATGCATTTTCTTAACAGAAAAAAGTATTTTTACCATGATGTCTGTCCGTCCGTCCGTCCCTATAGATGTGTACAGCTTGAACGGCTGAACGGATTTTGATGCAATTTGGTATATTTACTTAATGCATCAGTATGATGAATTGATCAACTTTTGGTGCAAATCCAGAAACCAGAAGTGGTAGTATTAGCGATCGACGATAGGAAGATAAGTTATTTTCACACAAAAATTTCACATTAATCAAATTTTACATATCTCCACAAATCATGCACTTTGTATTGGTTTTATCCTCGAGAAAAATCATCTTTATTAGTTTTTTCTTAATTTAAAATTATATGACGTCATCCAGCCATTCGTGACGTCACAGCCTGGTCTTACATATATATTATAAATAAAATAAAATTAAAAATATTTGTTATATCCATATCTGTTTTTTATTACATTAATAGATATATTAAAATTATTTGAAATTGTTTCTGTAGCTGGAAATTAATTTACTTCAAACCGTCGGTCGGTTCGGTCCTGGCCACAGGTCAACTTATTTTTATTTTTATTTATTTTAAATAATTTCTAATGAAATTAATAAAATTGATATAGATAAATTTATATATTTAATTGCCGATTTATAAACATTTTTTATTTATTTGTTTTATTTTTTTTGCAATTTAGATAAATAATTTGATCCTCTATACAATAAGGGTTATTTGTTTCCCTATTCTTAAAAAAAAATATTTTCATAACTAAAATATAATTTAAAAAAATCATCTTCATTAGTTTTTTCTTAACCTTTAAGTATTCGCGTCATTTCTAGCGACATTACGTCACGGGTGGGGTCTGCAGGTATCCCCATACAATTATTGTGTATAAAAAAGTTTCTATAACATATTTAAGAATTTAAGGTTTATATTATATTAATAAAACTTTATTTTAATAGAAATAGCCTGTATTTTATTTTTAATTAGTTAACATCAGCCTTTGAAACTTATAACTAAAAAAAGTCCGGCATTTTCAAGGCACTTATTTCTAACATAGAATGTAAACATAACAATTAATTTCAAAACTAAACAGTCTTATTTTCCTTTAAAAAGAAGTATAATTGTTATATAACACTTAAAATATATGAAAAATGAACAAAAATTAAAATTTTGACAGCGCTAATAACTATCGCATTAGGCCATCTACGAGTTCTACGGGAACACGAATAATTTGAGCATTTCAAATCTAATGCATCAACTCCTCCTTTAGTGCTATTATAAAATTCTATAATCTCGGGTTTATTTGAAATCTCGTCCACTGATTACACTTTTATTTTTCTTCGGAACATGAGACACCAATGTCTTCGCTGATATCGCCTTCTTCCTCATCAATCCCCTCTTCAATATCACAGTCTTCATCTTCAGAACTACTAGATTCGGCCAATATTTTTGCCAAATCTTCGACACTCAATGGACGATACATTTTATAAGAATATCTCCAAAAAAACTGAATTATATCAATCATAATATTTATAAAAATAGTCACGTATAATCACGCGTGGGGTCTCCAGGTACCCCATAACGTAGGAAAAGGTGCTCACCTATCAGCATTTATGACAAGCTTCCTTCTCTCAACAGCTCACGTGGCACTATGAGATTAGCTTGAATCGCGGTAAGCTACAATGTATAAAATCGAAAATACGAAAATAAAATAGCGCTTGGGGTCCGAGTAGACCCCACCCGTGTAGTTAAAGGTTAATTTAAAATTATATGACGTCACCCAGCCATTCATGAAGTCACAGCCAGCTCTTACTTATATATTATAAATAAAATAAAATTAAAAATATTTATGTTATATCCATATCTGTTTTTTATTGCATTAATAGATATATTAAAATTATTTGAAATAGTTTTTGTAGCTGGAAATTAATTTATTTCAAACCGACGGTCGGTTCTGAGCCTGGCCACAGGTCAACTTATTTCTAATGCATCTAAAAAAAAATCAATAATTTAATGTTAATATTTGTTTTTTATAATATATTGATTAATTATATAATATAAAAAAAATAAATTTGTATTTTTATTAAGTATATATTTATAAAAATATGAATTTAGATAAATTGCCTATTATCATATTAATTAATTTTGCGTTCTTATTTTTTATTTTTTTATGATTCTTGTTTTTATTTAAAAAATGGATTTTTCTAATATGAATATTTTTCTAGAATTATGTAAAGATAACTTTCGTGTATCTTAAAAAATCTGATATATAAAATAACTATTAAAATCAATTATCAATTGACAGTTGTTTTTTTTTAATTCAATATTAATTCTAATATACATCTAAATATCTTTAATTAAAAAAATATCACTTATTTAATAAATTTATTAAAGAAAAAATAGTAATATTATATATGATTTATATACTTATTTCTTTCTATTTATATATATATTATTAAGGCAGTAAGTAAAAGAAATATGAAAATATATTTTTATCATATATTTAAAATAATTTAAAAGATATACATTAGCTTCTGAAATAAAGATATAAAGATACAAAGAAAACAATATAAGATACATATTTAATTGATTTTTATATGTAAAATATTAGGAGTATATAATTTTATTCTTAAAAATTTATATAAAAATTAATAACATTTTTCTATTTAAAACTTAATGAAGCATGAAATTTAAAAATATTTAGATATCTAAAATAATTGTTTTCATGAATTAAATATAATATATGTTTGAATATATTAATAAAATGTTATTTCATTCATTACATATATTATAGATTATATAAATGATAAAATGATTTAATATGAAATATAAATTTATTAATTAAAAGATCTAAAATATTTATATAATTAACTTAACTCATTCAAAAACAAATAATATGTTTATATTCATAATCATTTCATGGTTAATTAATTTCATTAAAACTTTATATGATTTTGATCTTCAATAATTAAAATATAACTACTTAATGTTTTTGTTCAAGATATTTTTATTATTTTTTTTTTATAATTAACTAATAGTTTGAATAATAAAATAGATAAATTCATTAAGATTAATTATTAAGTTCAATAATTACTTTTCAAAAGTGTTAAATTCAAATTTAAATTTAAAAAAAATTAAATTTTAATATTACCTATATAAAATTATACAAATTAAATGATCAAAAGATCTGAAAAATAAAGAATTGATATATAATTTTTTTATTATGATAAAATATAATTCCGAAATGATTAACCAAAAATGTCTACAAGTCAATCATTTTGGTAAATAAATAAATATGTTGCAAAATCATTTTAAATAAAATTTTAGAACAAGTCCAGTGTTCTATTATATGTTTTTCGTTTGAAACCATTCATTTTGAGGTAATGAAAAGTTCAAGAAGCCTTTATTTATTTTAATAAATGCATTCTACCAAGTTTTTTTTTAAATTAAATTAAACTCGTAAGAAAATAACAAAATGGTCTATAAAAAAAGTACTATATTATCTCTCTGCCTTTGTTAGAAGCAAATCTAGAGCTCAGACACACACACTCCCACTTTGCCTCTCTCTCATTCTCTTCATTGGGTTGGTTATCACTACATGGTTCAATTCTTGTTGAATTCAGCATTTTTTGATGACAAATGTCGACTGGTTCAGTTTGTGGACATAAAGCAGGCTGATTGGCTTGCCTGGATCAATGTGACGTAACGAGGGTCAAAGGGTGGCATCAAACAACCACCATGCCCCAAAAGGGTCAAAGGGAGCTTCTAGGGTTTAGGGTCGTCCTATTCAATCACGCCCTGGAGCCCAGATAAACCTCCTTCTCCAAAAATCTCCCATGTCCAATTTCGAATTAACCTAATTTGAAATTGTTTATCAAAGATTTAGTTTTATATATTATTCTTTTATGATTATTATTATATTTCAAGAATTCAATAGATGAAATTTTTTCAATTTTGAACTAAAATCATTGTATTATTATTCAAAAATCATTCAAATTTTACATATACGTATAATGGGAAAAAGATAATTATAAACACAATATAGAATTTGTCTAAAATGGGATTTTGAACTTTTAATTATTAAATCAAAAACTTAATTGTAAAACAATTAGTGAATAAAAATAAAAAGGTAGTAGACTTGAGAGAATTGGGAGAGAATAGGAAATCGAGTTGAGTGGTTTAGGAAAGGAACGAACGGTTGGAGGAATGTGGGGGTTGGGATCAAGAACTTTGTTATTGTGTAGGGTCACATATAAATAGAATTATAAAATACTGATCTAAAGATGTTATGGTATCTCACAAACTATGAAATAATTTTAAAAGTTTTATTAAATTTTTGAAGTTAAATTATAATTAATTTTTTGAAAAGAATAAAAACTATAATATTTTGTTCAATAAATCATAATTAACATATCATTACATCTTTTTTATGATTAATAATAATAAATGAATTTTCATTTTGTTTTTTTTTTTAATAAAAATCATCTTGAAGTTTATTCTTTTAACATAAATTTAGAAAAATCTGTATTTTGTCAAATTATTTACTGAAGCGTAATTTGTTTGATCATATTATTTATAGAAGAACAAAGTCTCTTCTACTTTTTTCTAATATTTGTGAGTATATCATTATACTAAATCTAGATCAATAAACATTAACTTATGAATAAATATCTTTAATATCTTAAAGAAATTTAAAATGTTTTTTTTTTACCAAAAAAAGCAACATTTGTAGTTTTTACCGACCGACGATAGTAAGGGAGGTATTGTTTTCACACCAAATTTCACATGTGGAGATTTTTACATATCTCCACGAATCATGCATTTTCTAAACAGAAAAAAGTATTTTTAGCATGATGTCTGTCCGTCTGTCCGTCTGTCCGTCCGTATAGATGTGTACAGCCTGAACGGCTCAACCGATTTTGATGAAATTTGGTATATTTACTTAATGCATCAGTGGGATGAATTGATCAACTTTTGGTGCAATTCCGGAAACCGGAAGTGGTAGTATTAGCGATCGACGATAGGAAGGAAAGGGTTATTTTCACACCAAAGGAGATTTTTTTATATATCACCACGAATCATGCATTTTGTATTGGTTTTATCCTCGAAAAAAATCATATTTATTAGTTTTTTCTTGATTTAAAATTATATGACGTCATCCAGCCATGCATGACGTCACAGCCTGGTCTTGCATATATATTATAAATAAAATAAAATTAAAAATGTTTATATTTATTATTTATGTATCCATATCTGTTTTTTATTACATTAATAGATATATGAAAATTATTTGAAATTGTTTCTGTAGCTGGAAATTAATTTATTTCAAACCGTCGGTCGGTTCGGACCTGGCCACAGGTCAACTTATTTATTTCTTAGTTTAGTTATTTTTATTTTTTGTTGTCAATGATAATTCTTATCAACTTATTTCAGAATCATCTATCATCTGGGATAGAAGTAATGAATAAAATTAAATGTCATTATTTCAATGAAAATGAAGAAAAGAAAAGAGAAGACGCGATTCATTTAGATTAGAAAGAAACATATTTTATGCAATGAATAACAGTTAAAGAATATATCAAGTGAATGTCTAATGTGCACAGAAAATTAATTAAAACATATTAATTAAACATGAATTAGGAACAAGATTTTAAAAAAATATTCAAGCTCATTTAGAAAAATATATACAAGTGTATCAATGTATACAGGTATATCAGTAAAGAACAACTTTGGAAACATTTTCAAAAGGTATAATTTATTTTTAATAAGTAAAGTATATATATATATATAATTAAAATATATTATTATTTAACTATATATATATATTATATATATATATAATTAAAATATATTATTATTTAATTATTTTCTTTAAATTTTTATCTTCTAAATGAATGGTTTAAATAAATAAATTCTTTTTTTTTTCATTTGAATATTTTCAATAGCATTTGTGCAAATGATATTAATTAATTAATTATATTCATTGGGATAGAAAAAACATTATTATTATTATTATTATATTGAAAATACGAATAATGTGGAATAGGAATACGAATATTAGAAAATATATTATTAATTTAAATATAAATGATAATATGATATACTCATGCGACCTTAATTGTACAATCGGTACTAAATAAATAACATAAGAGAGGGAAATTATATAAGAATAATTTATAACAAGAAAAAGAAATTTTATTATATTTAGATATCAATTAATAAACAAGATATATTTACAAACTTTGATTCATATTACGGTACACATATGTTTATTGTACAATTTCAGTTACACAAATAGCCTAAGCTCAACTTAGGTTGCTGGATAGAGACTCAACGGGGGGATCTACTGGTTTTTATTTATTTTATAACCTTTAATACGAGACACTTAATAGATAGACGTTATTAATAGAAAAAGTCAGTACGATACGGTAATGCTGTGATGATATAGGAAGTAGGTGTATTTTCTTCGTTTTCCAACTAGAGACAAAAAGGCATAACGAAAAGCGATATCCGGAAACGGCGATGACTTAAAACTTGCACGTAACCTGAACTTGCGGTAGTCTAAAACAGCAGCTAACCGGAAACTTGCGGTAGCCTAGAACTGGCGGTATCCTAAAACTTGGCCGTAACCTAAAAACTTGGCCGTAACCTAAAAACTGTAATAACTCATTACTAACAGGTACGGGAATTATGTAAGTGTTTTCCATAAAGATATATATTATAATTCACACTCACCGGTACGATATCTGATAAGGGCGGTATTTATTGCAGGTAAATATCACAACAATATATATATTTTATTCTTACAGACACTACTGGAGAGAAACGTTTACGGTAGAATTTTCGGTAAGATGCAATACATTAATTAATTCGATAGCGAGACGATAATATTTCATCCATTGGACAGGCGAGAATATCTCTTTCTTTTCACTTCATCCTATCACTAGGCTATATCCCCTCCAATCCATTAGTCAATCATATTGATTCCGATAGATGGCACGGGTATGTCCATTTGTGCTTGTACGACTTTTCCTCTACTATTCAATCTCGGCGTTACATACCCCCTTCCAGAGGGAACGTCGTACAGAAAGTTTTGTCGGAATGGACCGGTACGGAAGTGTTTGATTTCAATCGGTACGGGACTCTCGGTAGAACTTCAAAGATACGATACATGATTCTTCCACGTGAATGGAGAAACCATGAGCTCACGTGAGGGCAGGGTTGCCAATCCCTGAGGTAGATTTCTTTTCTATTGGCTTGATAGAAAATATCCACCCGTTACCCGTTCGATTCCAAAGAGACTTCAAGACGAAACGATACATGATTCTTCCATGTGAAATGGAGAAACCATGAGCTCACGTGAGGGCAGGGTTGCCAATCCCTGAGGTAGATTTCTTTTCTATTGGCTTGATAGAAAATATCCACCCGTTACCCGTTGATTCCAAAGAGAACTTCAAGACGAAACGATACATGATTCTTCCATGTGAAATGGAGAAACCATGGGCTCACGCGAGGGCAGGGTTGCCAATCCCTGAGGTAGATTTCTTTTCTACTAGCTTAATAGAAAATATCCACCCGTTACCCGTCGATTCCAAAGAGAACTTCAAGACGAAACGATACATGATTCTTCCATGTGAAATGGAGAAACCATGGGCTCACGCGAGGGCAGGGTTGCCAATCCCTGAGGTAGATTTCTTTTCTACTAGCTTAATAGAAAATATCCACCCGTTACCCGTTCGATTACAAAGAGACTTTCAAAGATACGATACATGATTCTTCCATGTGAAATGGAGAAACCATGGGCTCACGCGAGGGCAGGGTTGCCAATCCCTGAGGTAGATTTCTTTTCTATTGGCTTAATAGAAAATATCCACCCGTTACCCGTGTATGCGTAATGTTACGTGACTCTTCATCGGCAACAGGTACTTGTAGCAGGACTTGCTTCATATCAAGTTTAGAAAATTACTAATTCATACAGGTAGGCTCATTCTCCACTGATGAGATCGGAATATCATCACTCTTCTCCAAGGGTGACACTTTAGGTTCACGAAAGAGCGAGACAGTTTTGTCCAACGGCAACGGTATTGAAGTTTTCCCAGTAGGTAGTAAGGTATTATCGGTTGGTGGCGACACGGAAATCTTCTTAGAAGGAGGAAAGGTATTATTGGTTGGTGGCGACACGGAAATCTTCTTAGAGGGCGGAAAGGTATCATCGATTGGTGGCGACACGGAAATCTTCGCAGAGGGCGGTAAGGTATTATTGGTTGGTGGCGGTACGGAAATCTTCACAGAGGGCGGTAAGGTATTATTGGTTGGTGGCGGTACGGAAATCTTCACAGAGGGCGGTAAGGTATTATTGGTTGGTGGCGGTACGGAAATCTTCACAGAGGGCGGTAAGGTATTATTGGTTGGTGGCGGTACGGAAATCTTCACAGAGGGCGGTAAGGTATTATTGGTTGGTGGCGGTACGGAAATCTTCACAGAGGGCGGTAAGGTATTATTGGTTGGTGGCGGTACGGAATTCTTCGCAAAGGGCGGTAAGGTATTACTTTAGGAACTCGGGACGGAAAGGAAACTGGACCTTTAGAATCTGATTTGCTAATAGCATCACCACAACCACTGTTATCTATCTTCATGAGCTCCGCTACACGGCTACGCTCCGTTACAAACTCTATGAGTAACTCATAAGTCGGTATGGTTGTCGACGACTGCTTGTCCTCGAACTCTCTCCTCGTGCCAGAATCTAAGTTATTTAATGCTATCTGTAATTTAATAAAATCTCCCACATCCGGTAAATTTAGGGACATTAAGGCACTCATATTGCTGACATGTCCACTGAGAAATCGTTGAAGGCTACTATGGGATGAATTTGTTAGCGGTAGAAATTCGGTAATTCGAGATAAATATAAGCTATTAATTCTTCCGCCATCGTTAAGGAAAAACTCTATTATAACCAGCAACCCAGTACAAAATAATTATACAAGAAAACAAAAAAATATTACAATACAAAATAAATAATAATCAAATACAACAACAAATTATTATATGATTTATAATATTATATACTTCAGACAAACAGTTATTAAATCACCCATTCAATAATAATTTTATCCTAACTAAACGAAATTTTAAATAACTTATTTTATTTATAAAAAAAATCAAATAAATTATTTCTGAATTATTTTTAAATAAATCATAAGCTTATTTATAAGCATAAGTTTATACAACCTTTAAAGATAAAAATAATTATTTTCGATAAAATTACTTTAGAATTGAACACTATTAATATTTATAACTATTAATCTTATTCTTAACATTATTATGTTTTAAAATACAAAATGAATTAATGTTTTGAATATATTTTCCAAGTATAAACGGTAATTATAGGTATCCTTGAATTTATTCAATAATAAATTTATATTATAACCAAACGGAATTTTAAATAATTTATTTTACTTATATAAAAATAAATAAATTATTTCGGAATTAATTTTAAACAAGTCATAAGCTTATCTATAATGATTGTATAAACCTTTAAAGATAAAAATAATTATTTTCAATAAAATTGTATCAGAACTGTATAATATTAATATTTAAAAAAATATCAATCTTATTATTAATATTATTATATTTATAAATACAAAATGCATTAATGTGTCTTAGTTATAATTTCTAAGAACAAACGATAATTATATTATAGGTATACTTAAATTTATTCAATAATAAATCTATTTTAACTAAACGGAATTTTAAATAATCTATATTATTTATAAAAAAAAACTAAATAAATCATCTCTGAATTATTTTTAAATAAATCATAAACCTATTTATAGCAATTTTATAAACCTTCAAAGATAAAAATAATTATTTTCAATATAATTATTTTAGAATGGAATAATATTAACATTTAAAATTGTCAAGCTTATTATTAATATTATTATGTTTATAAATACAAAATGAATTACTGTGTCTTAGTTATATTTTCTAAGAACAAACGATAATTATAGGTATACTTAAATTTAATCTATATTAAATATATAAAAAAACACCTCCAAATAAATTATATCATCCAAAATCAATTACAAGTTCATTTCTTTAATTTTATATACTTAGATGATTTTATACTTATTTTCATTTTATTTTATTAATTAGTTTATTTTTAACTATATTAATAATTAATATCGATATATTTATGTGATTAATAATCAATAAAAAGAAAAACCAATGTACCAGCTGTTTGGGGACCATATATTTATGTATAATGAAAAATCAATGTCCCAGCTGAACAGTCATATATTTATGTATAAAAAAACAAAAACCAGCGTCCCTGTTCGGGCGCCATATACTCATGCGACCTTAATTGTACAATCGGTACTAAATAAATAACATAAGAGAGGGAAATTATATAAGAATAATTTATAACAAGAAAAAGAAATTTTATTATATTTAGATATCAATTAATAAACAAGATATATTTACAAACTTTGATTCATATTACGGTACACATATGTTTATTGTACAATTTCAGTTACACAAATAGCCTAAGCTCAACTTAGGTTGCTGGATAGAGACTCAACGGGGGGATCTACTGGTTTTTATTTATTTTATAACCTTTAATACGAGACACTTAATAGATAGACGTTATTAATAGAAAAAGTCAGTACGATACGGTAATGCTGTGATGATATAGGAAGTAGGTGTATTTTCTTCGTTTTCCAACTAGAGACAAAAAGGCATAACGAAAAGCGATATCCGGAAACGGCGATGACTTAAAACTTGCACGTAACCTGAACTTGCGGTAGTCTAAAACAGCAGCTAACCGGAAACTTGCGGTAGCCTAGAACTGGCGGTATCCTAAAACTTGGCCGTAACCTAAAAACTTGGCCGTAACCTAAAAACTGTAATAACTCATTACTAACAGGTACGGGAATTATGTAAGTGTTTTCCATAAAGATATATATTATAATTCACACTCACCGGTACGATATCTGATAAGGGCGGTATTTATTGCAGGTAAATATCACAACAATATATATATTTTATTCTTACAGACACTACTGGAGAGAAACGTTTACGGTAGAATTTTCGGTAAGATGCAATACATTAATTAATTCGATAGCGAGACGATAATATTTCATCCATTGGACAGGCGAGAATATCTCTTTCTTTTCACTTCATCCTATCACTAGGCTATATCCCCTCCAATCCATTAGTCAATCATATTGATTCCGATAGATGGCACGGGTATGTCCATTTGTGCTTGTACGACTTTTCCTCTACTATTCAATCTCGGCGTTACAATGATATTTAAAAATTTAATTACGTACTCGAAGAAAAATATCATATGTAGTATGCAATTGAGAAAAATTAATATGATTAATATCAAAGGATAATTTAACAAAGAATATCTTTAGTAAATTGTGTATTCTTTGAAAATATAATAATGAAATGTCAAAGTTGTGTATAATAAAGACGAAATTCATTTGTAATTTTGATATTTTAATTTAATAATTTATTAAATTATCTATTTTAGTTTTTTAGTTTTTTAATGGTTATTTTAATTTTTTTACATTACATAAATATTAAACTAATAAAAATTACTATCAAATTTGAAATAAATATAAATTGATTTGAGAGGTAAGTAATATATTTAAATATTATATTTTATAATATGATCATATGCATATGTGTAAATAGTTTAGAATTTAAATTGTTCAATTTTAGTTGCAAATTTTTAATAATATTTTTAATAAATTAAATAATTAATATTTTTTATCTATAATAATTTTATTAATTATTATTACTAAAATAAACTTAAAATATTTTAATTTAAAATTATTTTTATTTATTTCAATAAACAATTTAACTATTATATTCATTATACGAGGGTCGTTCACAAAGTAACCGCCGTTTTGAAATAAAAAATAAACCAATTGAGATACAAAAATTTTATATTATATACATTTTAAAACTACACTTTTTCTCTACTTTTCTACATATTCACCAAATAAATTCAAGCACTTATCATATCTTTTAAAAGTTTTTGAAATGCCGTCTGCATAAAATTCTGCCGCCTAAGAGCTTAGCCAACCTGTCACAGTCTCATCTCCGGTAACGATCCTGTTCAAAAAAGTTTCACCTTCAATGTCATACCGAGTAAGAAAGTCTATGGCAGAACTCATTCTTTTCATTTTGTGATCGTCGGTGAGCACTTTTGGAATCCAACGAGCACAAAACTTGTGATAGCCAAGTTTTTCTGTCACTATCTCATGCACAAAACTTCGAAAAATTTCAGGAAAATGATCGGAAAATCCCGAGATTGTGAAGCGCCGGTTCTCACAAATTTTCTCGTTCACTTTGTTCACCAAGTCATCACTGACGAGACAGGCGGAAGATTTTTATGAAGACGGCATTGTTGTTGAACTGTTAAAAGATATGATAAGTTCTTGAATTTATTTGGTGAATATGTAGAAAAGTAGAGAAAAAGTGTAGTTTTAAAATGTATATAATAAAATTTTTGTATCTCAATTGGTTTATTTTTTATTTCAAAACGGCGGTTACTTTGTGAACGACCCTCGTATATAAAAAATATTTATATTGTTGGTTTGTTTGTTTTTTACTATCTTGTAAGAGATAGTATTGCGATCACGAAAATTTTCGATGTTGAGATTTTGATGTTTTTATACGTTTTGAAGGTTCCTGAATCACTAAGGTTGAGAAAAATGTCTGTCTGTGTATGTAACCAAGATTAGGCAAAAACGGTTTGAGCTAGAATGATGAAATTTGGAACATGGACTTTTCATCAACTTTTGAGAAATGTAGCTCAACCGGAAGAGGGTCATTACCTACAACGTTTAGATTTTTTTTCTTCTAAAGTGACCGTAAAAATAAAGATATATGTTTGATAATTTTTCACATGATTAATAATTGTAAAAAACTGCTATATCTAGAATTTCAGCTTGATTTATTTGCTGAAAGTACCAGAATTACTTCTTTAACACTGCAAATCTCACGCTCCAACACGTGACGTGGTGCAATCAACAAAGAGCCAAACATGCGCTGGTTTAATAAATATTATTTATTAATTTTAATTTATAATTTAATTAATTTAATTTAATTTAAATTAATATATGTTATTTAATCCAATTCAAATTTGCGAGATAGTCTTGTCTTACATAGATACATATTGTATGTGTATGTGTGTAAAATTGTATAAATTATATCGTTATTACTAAAATAATTATTTGCCTTTGAAATCAAAGTAACAATTTTAGATTGAAGATTTAATTTTCCCTACTATTATATATGAACTTTAATTTTTATATCATCTTTAAACGATTTTTATTTATAAATTAAATAAGTTTATTTAAATTGAATAATTAAAATAAAAATAAGGATAGTGGAATTTAGTAATTTTCATTGACAATATTTTTTCTTAATATATTTCTGTTTTTTTTTTATATTGAAAAAATGAATAGTGGACTTATAAATAGCAGAGAAGAAATATTCAAATATTACCCTAATAATTTAATAAATATAAGATCAAATAATTGTATTGAATTAAAATAAAAATTTATAGAATCAATTTAAACATTGAAATGATATAGAATATTAGAAATTAAAATAAAAATTTATATATTATAATAATTCTTTGTGTGGGAATTTCTAGAATTAGTATTAAATTTATATTCATTGTCAAGTAGACATGAACACTCATGGACAGGTACAATGATATGAAGGTGTTGAATGAGCATACCAAAGAAGCTTAATTTTTTTTTTTATTATATATTATGATATTAGATATTATAGGGGTATATAAGAATCTTGTGATATTCTAAATATATTTAATGTATTTTAAAGAAATATTTTCAATTTATTTTCCACCTTAGAATTATTTTCATAATAATTTTAAATAAATATGTTCAAATTTAATCACATAACGAAAAAAAAAATATAAAATTCGAATGTAATTAATAGAACAGAAACCATATCGGTGTCCTCAACAGAAATCAATTTTGAAGAAGCGATGGAGAAATTCAAAAAGAATAAATCACATGCATTAGGTTTGATATATTTACCTGTAGAATTAATTTAATATAGTAGGAAACCTATATAGTAGATTGTATTCACAAATTTCTTTATTTTTAAATTTATAAAAAAAAATATTCAAAAATATTAAAGAAGAAATTTATATTTCCAAATTTTAATACAAATAATCAATCCTATGCAAATTTAATATATATTATATTGATATTTTAAAGAAGGTGGTTATATTAAAGTAAACAAGGTTTTTGATAAATTATAATTATGAATATTATATTAAATATATATTTTTATATAAAATCAATTATTAATAAAATTTAATATAAAAATAGTCTAAACATTAAAACATATTCATTGAAGAAGATGATAATATCTTTTTGATAATCATTTTATTTTATTTATATAAAATTTAATATTTAAAATTATAACACTTTTATTCAGGATTGTTATAAGATATAGTAATATTCAATTATAATTTAACGCTTAAGGGGATGAATGGGACGTTACCCCTTCTTTAAGTGATAAGTGCCAATAAAAAAATCAGTAAATCATTTCAAACAATTTTACAATGATCTTTGTGTGTAAGTGGAAAGATTGGCATTAATTGGTTACCTACTATTAGTGAATTATGATAATTTTAATGGAAAATTCACTTGCACTTTCGCTGTAGACAGAGCGTCGCCCGTCCGGTGTGCTACGCCATGCGCACTCACACGACAGCGACTGACTGAACGTTTCTTGGCTAGGAGCCCCTGGCATGTATGCAACCAGCAAAACCAGCCACCCAATTTAAACTTAGAATATTTAAATGTTTAAAAATAGATTTTGCTTATTTGATTATTCAATTTATTAATAATAAAATTAATAAAATATTTAAATAAAAAAAATAAAATAAAAATAATAATTTGAACTGTGGGATTTTAAAGTATTATTTTAACAGCCAAATGATGTTAAACCAATGGGAAAACCAACGTAGACAAATTGACAAATTAATAAATGAATTTAATAATAAAATTAAATTTATAAAGGCCTTGTGAAGAATGTACTTTTAATACAATACTTGCAATTTATTAAAAATAAAACTGTTTTATATAAATAAATAAATACATAGGAAAATTGATCATTATTGTTTTTGCGAATATTTTTAAATATATAAAATACATTTTATTTTTATTTACATCTTTTGGTTAAATTTAATTATCAATATTGAAAAAAAAATATTTTTCAATTTCTTTGTCGACTAAGTTTATAATTTTATTTTATTTTTTAAAAACTGTTTTAAAAAGTCATTTTTAATTTTTAATCTATAATTAAAGTATATTTTGAAAATGCTAACATATTATTACAATTATAATGAAAAAGCAATAATAATTAATATATTAATACGGGAATAGATAACATAATTATTTAAGTCATTATTAAAATATATAAATAGTTAAACATTGCTTTTTACTATCTCAACAGTGATCACAAGATTTTGATTTTTTTACACATTTTGAAGGCCCCTGACACATTTTCACTAAGTTTGAGAAAAATGTCTCTCTCTCTCTCTATCTCTTTGTTTGTGTGTTGACAAGATTACGCAAAAATGGTTTGAGCTAGAATAATTAAATTTGGTACACGGTCATTATTCAAAATTCGTAGTTTTCTATCAACTTATGAGAAATGTAGCTGAAGAGGACCATTACCTACCACGTTTTCAAATTTTTTTTTCCTCTAAACTGACCGTAAAAATCAAGATATAAGTTTGATAGTTTTTCACATGATTAAAAATTGAATAAAACTGCTATAGATATAATTTCAGCTTGATCGAATCGCTGAAAGTACCGGAATTAATTTTATAAATATTTTAACATATTGACTGCCAATCACCTCCCAGCACGTGGCGTGGTGTCATCTACAAAGTATTAATTTTTTAAATTTTTAAATTTTGACTTAAACATGAAGGTAAGGGTTTTAAATATCAATTTAATATATGTTAATTAATTAATTTAATTCAATAACAAAACTATACTATACTATTTTTTTAAATTAATTAATTAATTAAAATTCACAAACAATTATACTTAATTTATAATTTAATTAATTAAATTTAATTTAAATATTTTATATGTTAATTAATCCAATTCAAATTTGCGAGATAGTCGAGTGGAGACACTCCAGATTTTTTTTTTTGAGATTCTTTTGGAAATCTAGTTCGACTATTATAATATTACCTTTATTCCATTTATGAATTGTATTTTATTTTGTAAATGATGATTCTTGTTATTGACATTGTCCAATTTCTAATGGAGCTAATCATTCCCTTTCTCTATTGGCCTTTTCCATTTGAACATCTCTCATTGCATGATAAAATGAATTTGCTGTTCAATTGCTGTTGTGAAAAATATTCGATTACTGTCTCTCCCTCAGTCTCTGTATAAACCAGATGGTGTTTATCCAACGATGTTTTAGATTCCATCTATTTATGTGGCATTTATTTTCCGAATGATATGCATCAATACCTTTATGATATTTTGAATATATAACTATATTTTTCAACATTTGTATTATTTATACTTTTAAGAGTGAATGCAATAAATCGTAAAAATAAACATTTCTATAGTTATTATATTTATACTTTTATCTTATGAATATGAAATTTGGATGATTTTTAATTTTAAATTAATAATTTTATTATATAGATTATATTAGAGAAGATATAATTATATATCTTATCTTATAATAGTAGCAAAGATTATATATATATACGATATATATATCGTATATATATTTGTATTTTTGAAATATTAAACCGCTCGAAGGATTTGTTTGAAATTCACACGATAGATAATTTTTATAAAGAAAAATCTATCTGTATTGATTTCAGCCTCGGGATAAATAATCTTTGTTAGTTTTATCTTAATTTAAATTAATAAATTTAAATGACGTCAGCAATACGTCAGACAGCCCTTCCTAAAATACAAAATATTAATTAATTAAAATAAAATTAAAAATATTTATGTTATATCTATATATGTTTTTCCAGTGCATTAATAACCCTACTTTTAAATTATTTGAAATGGTTTCAGAACGTTTATTAGTTTTTTCATAATTTAAAAAAAAGGAAATTTTAATGATGTCAGCAACTACGTCAGACTACGTCTTCCTTAAATACAAAATATTATAAAATCAAATTACGAAATATATATTATGTCATATCTACAGGCCATACTTTGCTGTCTTTCAGTGCATTAATACGTACTTTTAAGGGGTGTTTTATGGCTAATTTTTTTAATTTATGTTCTTTTAAAATATTTGAACGGTGGCTCGGTGAACCAGGTATTAATATTACCAGTTAAACCCGATATAATAAGAAATAACTTTTTTTAATGACGGAGCACTGGCTCGGTGAACCAGGTACTATATTATTATGAATCATAAGATTGCATGAATTAACAATATGTTTTCAAAATATATTTTATCAATAAGTAGGTATATAATAAAAAATTAACATTCATTTTTTTCTTATTTGTTATAATGATTAAGTATATTTGATTTATTATTATTTTCTAATTTGCATCTAGTTTAATAAAAACTGTATAACAAGAATTTTGAGTTCAAGATGAAAAAAACTTATAAAAAAAAAGAATGAAAATTAGTAAGCCTCTCATCATCCAGAGAACATCAGACATGATGTATTCCCGGTCATTTTCATACTTAAGCCACCCGAGAGACATAGCGACTTTATTTGGTCCCTTCGTCAAAGAGAAAGGCATTTTTCAAAATTACAATTGACGAATTTAAGCATCTCATTAGTTTCCAGAAAAATGCTTCTCGACTTTTCTTTTTGAAATGAGATTGAATTCTCATCTTTCACTTATATTCATTTAATATGACATCAAATTTTAATGATTGTTTATTTGAAAGACATTATTTATTTATCTATTTATTTTTTAAAGTACGTTAACAACGAAATTTTGAATTCTCATTGACATCATTAAAATATGATTGAAATATTTGGTTAATGCATTTGTCTATTTTTGCTTCCTTTCAAAGGAATCAACAGATTGAGAGAGGGAAAAAAAAATAATATATATGTCATTTATATATATTGTTGTGTATAAGATATAAGGGGGTGAGGTATTTTATGAGAAAAATGTGTTAAAAAATAAGTTTAATTAATTGGTAGCACTCTGGATTGAATTTAGAATAATTAAATGGGTTATTGAATCCGCGTAGGTTGATTAGGGAAAATAATAAAATGGAATAGGTTCAATTAACAATACTTATTTAAATTACAACTAAAAATTATTTATTTGCTAAGAATAGAAGAAATTATTTGATACAATTGATAATAAGAAATTAATTAGAAATTGAATAAATTTAATGGTACCGTAAAAATTTAAGAGGAGTATAAATTGAATGGAATTGAGTTCATAGAATAATTGCAATTATTTATATATAATAGTCGACTACTTAGCTCTTATTCAAATTAATAATGAGTTCAGGGAACACTGGGACTTCAAGTAAGATGATTCTTGGATATTTTTCTCAAGGTCATGTCGTCTTATCAGTGCAGGCACAGCATTCAGCTCCATGCTATGATCCTTGTATTTGTTCTCACTTAGCCAGATGAAGTCGCTTCCCTTACACTCAATCCAAGAATGCCCAAAAAATGTCTAAACATGTAAATGGTCATTCTCCCCTCCTATGCCACTTGGCAAAATTGTCCACCCCTCTCTCCATCTTGGGGTAACGAAAAGGTCTATCATCTCTGGGTTCTTTTTAAAACAATCATTTTTAAAAAGTCACCTTTTATACACTCTGCCATGTGCTCAAACAAATTACTTTCTATATTTCAGTATCATAATACATCCAATATATAAGCATAAAAAAAGGCATTTTTATATTTATATATTACAATATATATGAGAAATACAATCAAAATAAAAATAAAATTATTTTAATTTACAAATACATATTAAGAAGTGTAACAATTTCAAATATTTTTTAGAAAAAGAATTTAAATTATAAAATATATTAATCATTTAGTAATGTTTTGTTTTTAAACAGAAAGGAAAAAATAAATATACTTTTATATGTATTTTTATATATGTTTGTTTTTTATTTTTATTAAATATCAGAAAAATTTATAATATATATATATATTAATGAATTAATTTCAAAAGATTTAGAAGTTTTCTTTTATAGAAATAAATTAAGTTTTATAAAAAGAAAGTTTCCATTCTTATTATAACATTTAATTTATTTTTTAATTTTTTTTTTCTTCATTCATTTCATATTTTTTCATGATCGATAATATTATCATCATGATTCTTAAGAAACACTCACTCGAGAGATAATTAGTTGATGGGTAGACGGCAATGGTGATGATGCTAGTTGGAGGTGGTAGCTGTGTGTTCACTTCCACCCTTATGATCCTTTAAAAGAAGGCGGCCGTTCTTTAGCGCCCTTATCGCAAGCAGACAGACCCCCACAGCTCCTAATTTATTTACCTTCCTTGCAAGCGAGAAAGCCTTCCTTAAAAGGCAAACTCTCTTCCCATCATCCCCACTTTCACCCCTTTTGCTAAATGAAACGAGTAATTACACCCTTTTCATCCGGACAAGGAGACAAATGGAATCCATTTGGCCGGTTAAGGTGAAGGCCCTAGGCTAAGCTACTTTTATTGAAGCACGCATTTGAATTTAATTAAACGACAGATAGACAAAACAACTGCCATTGATGAGAAACAACGACATTTGAGAAGAATCCAGTTTAAAAATAAAGATCCGTTCTTTTCATTCAATTCGTTTCGTGAGGGTTTTCATTAAGAATTGAGAATGATGAAAACTTTATTGATTCATCAATTAAAAAAAAAGACATAGAATATATGTGAAGCCAAACCGATTAACTCCAATTTTTAAAATTTTGATAGTAATGTAATATAATGTAAGGTAATCTGCAACATATGTAGTGAATAATGAACTTGATAATCTTACTATTGCAATGAAATATACATTTTTCTCTAATCAATAAACTTGAATTTTCTACAAGCTGTGAACTTTGGCTTCTGAGTGGCACACACATGTTAATATATATATTTCAAATTTGATTTATTATATCAAGAAATTAGTTTATTCCTTACAGAAAATTTCCCTCTTTTAAGAAAATTTAAATCAGAAAAATATTATTTAATTGATAAATATATAGATAAAGACCTATATTTTGATTTTAACTTAAATTAAAAATAATATCATTAAAATTCATTTCTTTTTTTTCAGGGGAACTGAATCTATTTTTATATTTAGTGCAATTACTCGTACCACGAATCTAATCAAGATTTGAATTTTGAACAGTTATTAATTAAAATATTCATACTAATATTCATATTGTTTTTTACTTTTACTTAACTATATATATTAATATGTAATATATATATATATATATATATTTGGGTTGACCAAAAATTCAAATTCCTGTTTTGTAAAAGTTAGTAAAGTAGTAACAATTCAAATATTTTATTTATGTTATATTAATCCATTCTTTTTTTTACATATATATAAAGGGTGTTTCTCTTAGAGGTATAGAACTTTAAATTGCAATAAAACAACGATGGATTATTCGATGACATTAATTTTATTTATACGAAAGATAATCTTTTGGCATTACATTTTATATATGATTTTTGGCATATGACCGCTACAGTTGGCTCGGATGTAGTCCAATCTGGACGTCCAATTTTCGATAACTTTTTCCAACATTTGTGGCCGTATATCGGCAATAACACGGCGAATGTTGTCTTCTAAATGGTCAAGCGTTTGTGGCTTATCCGCATAGATAAATGACTTTACATAGCCCCAGAGAAAGTAGTCTAGCGGTGTTAAATCACAAGATCTTGGAGGCCAATTCACATATCCAAAATGTGAAATTAGGCGGTCACCAAACGTGTCTTTCAATAAATCGATTGTGACACGAGCTGTGTGACATGTTGCGCCGTCTTGTTGGAACCACAGCTCCTGGCCATCATGGTTGTTCAATTCAGGAATAAAAAAGTTCGTAATCATGACTCTATACCGATCACCATTGACTGTAACGTTCTGGCCATCTTCCTCAATGCTACGCTCTACAGTAGCAATAACTTCTTCTGTACGCACCGTACGGCGTCTCTGGGGATGCGAGTTATCAATAAGAGTAAACGTGGAGCGAAAACGTTCCATCGTTAATCGAATTAACTGCTCTGATGGACGATTTTGTCGACGATAAAATGGACGTAGTGCACGATACGTATTCCGCGCAGAACCATTATTTTAGAAATAAAATTGCACTATTTGCAAGCGTTGTTCAGGCGTGAGTCTATTCATGATGAATTGCCAAACCAGGCAATGAGGATAAATCACTTGACAGCTGTTAAATCGGTCGTCAACTTGAACAGTAATGCCAACTTAAAGTTCTATACCTCGATAAAAAACACCCTTTATATATAAATAAAGGAAAAAATTAAATTTCAAAAATAAATTATTTCAAAGATAATAAATTAGCAAATAAAAATGTATATTTATATAAATTAGCTAAATATTAAAAAGTATCCATTGAATAATTTGTTTTATTAAGGAAATAAATATCATGAGCCACATTAAATAATTAAAATGAATTCAAAACTTCCATTATAAATTAAATAATCCATTTTGGTAACTGTTGAAAAAGTTAAATGATAAATAAAACTATAGTTGTTTATTTATTGTTTTATTAGTGTACTTTATTTTTTATTATTTATTTTTGCAAAACATATTTAATTAATATTATTATACTAAAATCACAGAAATTTCCGGTAATACCGAATAATAAATAAAAAAAAAATATAATAAACTAGAGAAATGGATAAATGAGAATTAATTTATTTTTTTTCCATAATGTATTTTCCTAGTGTTAAAAAAGTAAAACATCTAGAATCCTGAAATGACTCCCAGTCGTCGATAGTCGGAGTATGCTTGAATTTTGGGACCTAATCTGCCGACAGCTGAGATTGCTGAAGAGGGCACTAAAGAGCTCAAGGCCGTCATGTTGTGGTCCTTGGCCCGGAGAGCTGCCACCATCGTTTCTGGAAATCCCTTTTCGTATTCCATACGTTGGTCGATTAAAAGAGGGTGAATTCGAGGAGCATCAATTGCAGACTGAAAATAAAACATAAATCATAATTAATATATATATATAGGTACATCTATTTTAATTAAAAAAATATATTTAAACAAAAATATAAAATACAAATTTTCATACAAAGGGAGTATAATTACTTATTTATTAATATCTATATAGGTATGTATTAAAAATAAACATGGTCATTATATACAGATATATAATTATTTTTCCCTATTTGATAAATATATTTTTCTATTTGATTAGTAAAATATTCAAGAAATTTGTAAAGATTTTATATTTTACCGAATTTGAAATTGTTTCTGTAGCTGGAAATTAATTTGCTTCAAACCGTCGGTCGGTTCGGACCTGGCCACAGGTCAACTTATTTATATAGAAGTTTAATATCCAAAATAAACTTGATATTATTAACTTGACATATGACACCGTAATAGGTAATAGATTTAATTTAAGTTATTTAACAATTTATTTTTTAATTATGTTTATACGAGATCTGTTCAAAAGAAAAGGTGAATTTTGAATTTTCGAGGGATGTGTACATTCGATTATCGAAACACATCATTGCTTGTTTTTGTTTTTTGGACAAAAAACAATACCGTAATCATGCTTCAATCATATATTCACCAGATTTGGCTCCTTGCGACTTTTTCCTATTCCCAAAACTGAAAAGACCAATGAAATTAAAGTGTTTTGCTACAATTGATGAGGTAAAGTCAGAATCGAAGAACTAGCCATACTGAAAAGTGCATTTCAGAGTGCTTCGATGATTGGAAGAAGCGCTGGCACAAGTACATTATATCTGAGGGGAATTATTTTGATGGGGACAAAATGGATATTGATGAATAAATTAACACTTTTCGAAATTATTAAAAATTCACCTTTTCTTTTGAACAAACCTCTAATATTAAATGATTATAAAGGTAAAATGAAAGTGAAAAAATTTAAACATAAGTAAAATGTTATTTTTATATTTGGATGATAATAGAAAATATAATAAATTTAAACAAAAATTGATCTATATCTGAGAAATCGAAATATTTTAAAGATTTTAAATTGTTCATCTATTTCGGGGAAGTGTCTTTTGACTTGGCCTTTAATGAATTACACGCCACATGGCATGGTATTATAAATCGTTAGTGATTCACCTTTTCCTTTTATTCATGAAAACAATTGTATTCATTGTTCAAGACTTTAGTAGAAGGGCTTAGAATCCTTAGCTTGTGAAGGAATTATTATCATCTACTTGTTCTATATAAATGGAATATAAATTAGATAGTTTTATTTTTTTAATAGTGTAGAAAATAATTCTTTCACAAGATTTTATATTTCGCTTCATTGAAACATCCAAATTAATTGGATTGGAAAACAGTGTATTCTTAACTCTTTTTCTTTTTCTAAAATCCATCTCCCGTACCATTTATTGTTTTTTTTTTTCTTTATTATTATTTCTATAATTTTATATACGAAATAAAATATAGAATAACAAGAATAAGAAAGAAAAATATTAATAATTGAAAAAAGCGGTTTATAGCTGGAATCTTTGATAAATTGCCTGGAATTGTGGGAGGTGATTTGAGAGAGGGTAATTCATCGTGCAATGGCTCGATAAAATAATAATAATAATAATTCTGCTTTTCTTGCTCCACCAGGGGTGAATGGTTATCACATTCACAGCTTGGGCAGGATTTTTCCATCACAATTTATTAACAAGGATTTTGTTAACAGAGTAATCTTTAATGATTCAAATAAAAATGACACTAAATCGGATTAAATAGAAACAATTAATTTATCTTTATAATTTCTGATTTGTTTATTTTTTTCCAAAAGCTGACACAAATTGTTAATTAATAACAATAAATATAAATCGATTATTATCGAATATATTAATTTACATAGTTCTTAATATGATATTAGAGGGGCAGCATGGCTGAGTGGGTAGAGTACTAGATTTCTACACAGGAAGCCTGAGTTCGAATCCCAGCATAGAACTCAAGATTATATATTTATTTAATTTAATTAATTAATTAATAAATATAAAAATCTAATTCAATTTAACATCGGCTGCCCCACCGAAGAAGGCAAGGGGAAACCACTTCGGTCAAATTTTCCCATGAACACCCTATGACTCCTGTGGAGTTATTAGGGCCACGACACTTCCGCTAGGAAGTTATCGACAACGAAGAAGAATATGATATTATTATAGAATAAATATGTTAATTTTTAAGTTTCTTGAATGTAGAAGGCTAAATTAATCAATACAAATTTTTAAAGAAACAGAAAACTTTTTTAGGTATTTTAATTTATTTATGAAATATTTTTTCAGACTTTCATATCGCCTAATTTTTAAAATAATCTGATATACAAAGAAAATCAGAATAAAATTTGGATTCAAATTCAAGACAAAAAGGAATGACTCCAATAAAATTAATTTCAAACAGGCAACTATTGAATCTGTATAAATATTTTAACTTCAAAAGTAATAAAATTGATTGTTCTATAGAAAATTCTTCTAAATGTAAAGTTTGTTTAAATAGATGATAACGAGCTCGATAGATAATTTAAACATAGATTAATACCACATCAAGATCAAATATTGATAGTTCCATTATTATCGAACTCACAAGTAGAAGGTTAACAATGACTAAATGTACCAGGATAAATTTATTTTCTTTAGATTAATGTCAAAGAGGTTGCCGAGGTGGTTAATTTAATGTATGAGATTAATTAAGATAACTACACACACCACACTCTTTAAAAAAAAGAGAAAATTTGAAAAAACAAAAACAAACTAATTTTGATTTAATACTATCAGTTTATTTAATACTAATGATTTTCATAAAAACAAATTTAAATTTTAAATATTTTATTAATATTTACAATCTTAAAAATTCAAATTTTCAAAAAATAAAACAAGATAACTATTATATTTTAATAATGAGGACAATTATGCGGAATTAAAAATTGTACACACCTATGCTACTATTTCTTCAATTCGTCTCACTGATATTTCAGTATAATATAATATATATTATTATTAATTATTATTATTGAATGTATTATATATTGATAGAATATAGTATAAATTAGATTTAAATTTCAATAAAAACAATTTTTTTAACATATATTCTTTTATATTATATTATGTTACCCAATTAAAAATTTCTAAAACATATTTTCTGATTCGGTACTGATCATTATGCCTTTAATATAATTATTATATATTTAAAATATTTTGACATAACCAACAAAGTTATCTTTGAAAAGAAAAAAAAAGAAAAATTTTAATGAAATGATATATGCTTAAAATATACAGAACATAAAATTTAAGAGGTTTGTTTTTATTTATAAATTTAATTAATTGAATCTTATATTCTAATTCTCAATTTATCTAATCTAATCTATTTATTATTAATTTATTATATATGTTTTGTAATTTATTAAGAAAGAATATTTAACAACAGAATTTTTTGCATTTAATTCCATCATAAAAATATATGGTAAAAATAATATGATTGTATTATTTTTAGAGGTTTTATTAAAAAATAACAAATAATAATTAAATGTTATAGTTTTTTAATTTTTTATGTCATATACTGGTCTATTTACAGTTATATATATATATATATATATATATTTAAATAATTCTCTATGTAGATGATGAACCCAATAAAGCTCAAATTGTTTGAATGTAAATTTTTAAAAAGCCCGTGTGATGATTGAATAATATTTATTTAGCACATACGGTATATATATATATATATATACAAAGTGAATAAATGGTGTGGGTTTGATGGAAAGGGATCTTCTCTCCCTCTCTTTGTGTACATTGGGGAAGTTAGCGGGGCAAGAGGGAAGCTTAATCAGCGAATTAAACAGGAAGGTCATATGCAGCATGCAAATGGGCTCTCGACGGATCGAACACCCCCAGGGGCAACCATTGAATATGTAGTGGATTTCGGGTTGGGGTAATATGGGGTTTGGCCCGGATGACCTAACGGATATCCCATACCAGAACTTATCCTCTAACAAACCCTCTATTTCACTACTACAATCAGACTAATAATCAATTTGATGGTTCATTATGAATATAACACTCCTTTTGAAAGGAAATATTCAAATAAATAAGAGTTCGGTAATACTTAATGTCTTTTTTATTTTTATTAATTGTAAAAAAAAACGCAAAAAAAGTAATACATTACATTCCAACTTATTCAATTCATTATATATATATATATATATTTTTCTCTAAATGATAAAACACTACGCATTTTCATTCATTATATTCTGTTAAATATTTTAGAAAAGTTTTAAGTTGAAAACTTAACTCGAACTAAAATTAAAAGCTAAAATAATATATATAATATATATATATATATATATAATATATACACAAATATAATCCAAGAATTGAGTTCTATTTATACTTCAAAACAAATTTTAATTTAGATAAATTATTTAATTTCTAATATCAAAAGCAAAAAATAAGGGATGACCATTAAATATAACCCTTATTATCCTAAAATCATCAAAATAATGATTTATTTATGTAGAAAATTCTAACATTAAAATTTAAATTTGCCCTTTAGTTAATTAGTTAATTTTTAAAATTATTGGAGATTGCATATCCTTTTAAATAAATAATATTTGCTATTTGTTTCTAGACAAAGTTTAATATAATTCCTTAAACTTCTTAAACTGAAATATGTTCCAAGTAATTGTCTCAAGTTTATGGATCTATTTTCTCTAAATAAATACATTTATTTTATTCTAAAGTAGAGTATTAGAGCATATTCAATGTGAATGTCAACAAATGACGGATAATATTAGTTGTTAATTAAGACCAGTAGCAAAACCCGGATTATATTATATTATGTATTTAATTTCAATATTATTAATTATACTATGAATCAAATTAATATCAGCTTAAATTAATATTTAATCTGTCTCTTATCATATAAATCATGATAACCACCATTTCTATTTGAATGAAAAGAGAGAATGATAAAACCATTTAACAAGAAAAAAAACATGATATTAAATATTAAAATAGGAAAGTTTCTTCTTTAATGTTTTAAAAAAAATAAATTTTCATAGTTATTTTTTAATATAATTCTTATTCGTATAATTAATAAATTTTAGTTTTAATTTAACTGGTAATTTCATATCGATTGAACTTTAAATCTTTTGAAGTTGTTTCTAAGTTTTGTTTATTCTTTTAACATCAAATTTATTTTTTTGCTTCATATGAGATGGTTTAAATTCTTGAATGAAAGAAAATGGAAATGAATTTCTAACGATTTTTGCTTTCATCTATCATACATTATTATTATTTGTATCCTATATAATAATTTTTACTATGCAAACGTCAATTTAATTTTATTTTTAAATATTAATCCAAATTTGAATAAATAACATCATGTTAAGTTTTTTCTATTTTTTAGTAAAATATTTATTTATCTCTCTTTTTGAAATCAAATTATTACTAGACATTATAATGTTCTTAACATTGTCCAGACTAAAAACTTTCTTTTCTTAAAATATGTCTTTACTAATAATTCTATTTTAAACGGAATATTCATTATTTATTTGTATTTTATTTTATAGTAAAAAACTACTAACATAATTAAATGAGCAAATCATTCAAATTTAAATAAATTTTAATATAAACATCTTAATAATTTAATAAAGAATTAAAATTGATGATCACCTTAAGGTTTTGATTCCTCCAAAGGGATCTTGCTGCAACTTGTGCTACTGCACTTGTAATTCGCGATCCGCCAGTACCTCCCAGAGCTAATATAACATCCCCATTGGGGTCTGTTACAATGGTTGGACACATAGAACTTAAAGGACGTTTTCCAGGTTCTATGACGTTACCCGGAATACTTATGGAAAAATCATCCATTTCGTTATTGGTTATTATTCCAGTTGAACTTGACAAAAGCATTGAACCAAATCTACAAAATACAAAACAAAAACAAGCATATTATTAATAAAAAAGTTTAAATTAATTTCTTATAAATATAACATGCCACTTTTCCATTGTTTTAGAAGAGATGACAGGTTATTACTTGTAATTTTGTGTGTGATAATAACAACAAACTATCAAGCGCCCAGCTATAACTGCTAACATTGTACTAGAATCAGTAGCTATAAATAAATCAACAACCATAAGATCTTGAGGCGGTTCAAGTCTAAAAATTAGCAACAAAACAATATCAACAACAATTGGTAAGCAGCAGAGGATTTCAAAACAATCTTAGTCGTTATTAGATAACAACAGAATAAACATAAAAAAAGAAGATACCTAATAATTTGCGGCTGATAGTGCCAGGATATGTGAATAACAAAAAGTATTTTAATTATTCATACATAATAATGGAAGCTAAGATGGTCAAACAGGTCGGATATCATAGCAGTAACAGTATATCACCATTAATATAATGCATATAAATTTATAAAACATACAGATAAATAAAAAAGTAAAAAGTATAAACTAATTTCTTTCAATAAAATGTTTGTTTGTTATTAATTAAAATGTATTAATGAAGTTATTTCCTTCAATTGTATTAGTTATTTTATCAAAACCTTCAATCGATTGGATAATTAAGGAAGGCGAGAACAAGAAGGGATGTATATACAATTGAATCTCGATCCATTTTGCTATAAATTTTGATTATCTGTTATTAATTACTATACGAGTTGATCGGTGTACTCAGCCTAGAACAAGCCATGCCATCCCCAACGACATCCAATTAGCCAAGTAATGCATCCGGTACTCGCTTATCCCGGGTTGGGTCCCGGGCTCTAATGCATCTAATTAATCTCAAATCAATCGATTCTACTAGACGAGCTAATCATTGAAATCATGGACATTTTATTCATTTACCAATGGTCGGGAGCGTTAATGAGTTGAAATTTGTATGTAAAGTAAAAATTTCAAAGGCATATATATATATAAAGGTTAGATGCTGCTTTAATTGAAAAAAAACCTCATCCAGAATTAAAAGTAGGACGCATGGGTGGAAGCAAGCAAAGGAAGGGAGAGGGTGTTTTTGATGAAGGCAGTCAGATGCTGTTGCTCGTTAGCCAGTTTAATGCCAACTTCAAGTTTAATGCTATTTAAAACGAAGCGAGTGAGAGAAGACAGTTTCCAAGTAAGAGCTCAGAGATAGGGAAACCAACCCCTCAGCCAAACAATGTTGCTCCTTTTCAACTCAACTCGTCACTAAACGAAAAGCATCTTTTGATTTATTAAATATATATAATATATATATATATATATATATATATATATATATAAAGAAAGATAAAGAGAGAGAGAAAGCAATTTTAATTGAATCATTTTAATTTTAATTGCGTTGAACTTTATTTTTTTATTTTTTAAATAAACACTGTCAATGAAAATAATAATTAATAATTCAAGTTTAGAGATTTTCTAAAAATTTTTTTCTTTCAAATGAACAAATTTTATTTAATTTATATTTAATAAAAGCCTTTAATGCTTATTTTTAAACATCAAAAATAAAAAAATAAAATATAATAAATCAATATTTCTTAATGAAATAAACAAACGATAGTTTTGAGAGGTATGACTGATTTTTTAAAAAACGTACATTATTTACTATTCGAATTTAAAATATTTTATACACTAATACACAGAATAGTCAATATTTAAAAAAATGGTAATATAGACGATTTGCAAAAAAATTCATATAACATGTGACCAATTCTTATTGATTACATATAAATTTTACGGATGTTCTTAGATTATAATTATTCAAGGTAATTTTATTTGAACTTAAAAAAAAATTTAAAATATAAATCAATATATTTATAATTTTTTAAAAAAGGAAATTGCTATCTTTATATTGAATACGTAATTAGTATTATAGTATGAATGAGTGGTGACTAACTAGTCGATCGCGAAGCAAAAACTATTCTTTCATGTTAAATTTTCTTAGTCCAAAAAAAAAACATGAAAGTGAAATATTAAAAATAAAATTATCAGCCATACTATACATTGTTATAACAAACAACTTATATTTGCATACAAATAGTACTACTTATACATTGCAGTTGATAAAAAAATTAAATTCCCTTTTTATATATTTAAATATGTAAAATGTGGTAAAAATCTATCTAAAAAAATAGAATTTTAGTTTTAGGATTTTACTTTTATACCGAAACACAGTGCAGCATGAACCTAGTTTCCCACCCCTTCTTCCCCTATAACAAGTTGATCGCTACGCAGATCTTATACACAAAAAAGTTGGCCATCCAGGGTAAAGATAATCAAAGAATTAAATAAATTAATATTTTTATATTGTTTAGTGTGATTTTAAAATAATTTAATATTTACTAAATAAACAAATTTAAAAAATCGCTATATAAATAATAATAAATTTTTAAATTTAAAAATTAATAAATTGAAATTGAATTGTATTTTTTTTTTATATTTATATTTATTAATAATATAATTGTAATTTATTATATTTTATTATATTTGTAAATTATTCTATTGTTTTGATTTAATTAGATAGGTTGCTTATGGGAGAAAAAAAATATCGTACTTTACATTTTACTTACAATGTGTTTATGGTGCTTGTCACTGAAACGGCGTCACCATTTGGTGCAATAATACTCACTTGAGCGGTACCGTGAGATTGAAATGAAGATTTTACAATTGCACCATAATGTGATGGATCTCCGAAAGCTTTATTATCATCAATTTTATTTCGTGTTTCATTTGCAAACTCTTGAGACATTAATTTTTCCATTATCTAAAAAATATACATTACAATTACAAATGTTCTCGTATCAATTCTAATAAACAAGTTTATATACTCATATATAATTTAATATAATAACAAAACAAGAAATTTATATCAATATAAAAGGATCTTAAAGTAATAAATTTATTATAATTTTGGCAAAATTTTGTTCTTATTAAAAAATTTTGATTGGGCGTTAGGTGTATGATTACAAATATGATGATAGTAAATAACAATGGATTTTAGAAGGAGCAGATATTTTCAAAATAGTTATAAACTTTTTTCCATGATATTATTTATTATCATCATTTAATTATTATTATTATTATTATTATTTATTTCAATAAATCCTTTAAGCAGTTAGCAACGCTTTATTAATTAATAATATAAGATGCAAAAATTGTTTGGAGGTTGTGAAAACAATAGTGATTAATCATCAACGAGTTGAAAAGCATGAGTTGTTGAGGGATGAGGTGGTGAAGTGGATATAGCTGCCAAAGCAATCTGCGCGTTTGGAAGCTAATCAGAAACACCTGAGTGAAATAGAAAGGTCCTGGGTAGATGTTTTTTACGTTTAATAAAATGGTAACAGGTTATTTATTTTATCTAATAATAAAAATCATTTTTTATCTCTGGAAATTGAAAAATAATTTAATAACATCCTTTAGATACTTACTATACCTATGTGTAAGGGAGAAAGTATAAAAATTGTTATTTTTACACACAGTGCCTATAGAATTTATAAAAATTTATGAGTATACATATTTATTCTAAAAGGTAATTCAATTTAAGAAGGTTAATTTAATTTAAATTATTGATTATTATTAAATAATTGAGATAGAACAAAAATATAAAAATATTTTATACAATATCTAAACCTAAATTGATTTTTATGACTATAATAAAAACAAAACCAAATTCGAAAATCACTCTTAAACATTTTTACTATTATTACTAATGTTACTAATGTTATCAGTGAAAATTATGTTAAAACCTTAAATCCTATGATCGGATAAATTTTCAAATATAGAAAAAAGCTTAATTATCCAATTCAAATGTGCCAGATAATCGAGTGAAGATATTTCTTTTGAAAATCAAAATTTAAACTCAGAAAATAAAAATTATTGTAAAATTTTAAAAATTAGTAAAATAAGTTGACCTGTGGCCGAACCGACCGACGGTTTGAAATAAATTAATTTCCAGCAACAGAAACAATTTCAAATAATTTTAATATATCTATTAATGCAATAAAAAACAGATATGAATATAACATAAATATTTTTAATTTTATTTTATTTATAATATATATGTAAGACGAATGGCTGGATGACGTCATATAATTTGTGACGTCATGAATGTCTGGATCACGTCATATAATTTTAAATTAAGAAAAAAACTAATAAAGATGATCTTTCTCGAGGATAAAACCAATACAAAGTGCATGATTCGTGGTGATATGTAAAAAATCTCCTCAATTGAAATTTGGTGTGAAAATAACCCTTCCCTTCCTATCGTCGATCGCTAATACTACCACTTCTGGTTTCCGGATTTGCACCAAAAGATGATCAATTTATCATACTGATGCATTTTTCATCAAAATCCGTTCAACCGGTCAAGCTGTACACATCTATAGGGACGAACGGACGGACATCATGCTAAAAATACTTTTTTCTGTTAAGAAAATGCAATGTTCGTGGAGATATGTAAAAATCTCCACATATGAAATTTTGTGTGAAAACAATACCTCCCATACTATCGTCGATCTGTAAAAAGATTGTTTTATATTGAATATTGTAATATCTATATTGATATAATAATGCAAAATAATATTAATTTCAGTAATAACCCTATTTTTGGCATGCCACTTAGTATATATTATGATTGAATACTAGAAAGCAGAGCTGTAGTACGCTACATGGGTGGTGCATCCGGTCCCGAAACATAATTATATTATAGTAATTTCGGGATGTAAAGGACGCAGGAGTGAAATTTCGTTTTTTATATATATATATATAATATTACTATTATAAAATTATTTTTTTAAAATGTTCTTAAATTATAGCGTTATATTTGTTTCTTTAATACCTTTCATTAATAATTTTCAATGGACGTTTATTCACAAAGACCATTTATTTTTTATTTATTAAAATAAATAATATAAGATGGAAGACTTTATTTTATCCTTTCGCGGAAGCTTAATTAAATTTATAGTAGTATTGTTTAAAATATTCCTGTGTTAAATTAATTTTTTAAAAATATTTTTTATATAAATATTAAAAAAAAAAGTGTTCAATGACTTATATTGTGTTTTAATTTTTTTACTCATGCAAAACTAGAAAAAAAAATCTTCTTTGAGGTAGAATTCATTTAAATAGAATAGATAAAAAACATATATTATTATTATTATTATTATATATTTTCATTATATGAGATCAAAGAAATCTAGATTCAAAGAATTTAGAACAATAGAAATATTAAAATGAAAGCTTCTAGTAAAAGATTTATTCAATATTATAAAAATTATATTCCTCTTCACTTAAACAATATCAAATGAGTAATTATTTCACTCATTCACAATCCATTAACGTAATGATAACATTAACATTAAATCTACTAAAAATAAAAAGAAGGTAAAAATTTCATTAAAAAATATCTATTATAACATTTAATCATGGTTATAAAATTCTTTGAATTTTTAATACACATTATAGTATTATATATTATTTATTATTTAATACACATTAGTATTATATAATATTAATGTTATCTTTTCAATTTTGAAACAAAATTAGGAATTTTTAAAATTTAATACTCCTACCTCATTTGAAAAGAATTATTTTCAATTAAAATACAATAATATTTATTCTGAATTTATGAGGACTTTTTATGGATTACAGCGTGGCTTTATTTACTATTTCTTTTTTGGTATATTTTGCATTTTAAATGTTTAATAACCATTTCAAATTAGTTATATATTATTTAAATTATATCCCATTCACAAATAAAACTAAAATGGAATTAATATTCATATTCCATATGAAATAAATAATTTTTTTTATCAAATACTTAGTTTACCTATTATAATAATGTGTAATTTAATTAAAGGATAATTTTATTGTTTATACTTATTATAGTTATTATTATATGGATTTTTATATTATTAATTTGTAAAATAATTTAGAATATATATAATTAGAATATTTTCAATGAAAATGATAAAACCTTCCACTTCCTACACGGGCAATCATCATTCTTTTTACCGACCGACGATAGTAAGGGAGGTATTGTTTTCACCAGGGCTTCGAACCGGAACTGAACCGAAAACCGAAAACCGAAAAAAACCGTTATTTTTGCCGGAACGAAAACCGGAGCTGAACCGAAAAAATAATATCGGTTTATTTCGGTTCAGTACGTGTTCAATCCAGAGTTGCCACAAGAGGTGTTTTGGCAACACCCAAGCCCGAATTTTTCAATTAGTTATGCCTCGCACTGCATGGTGTCGCTAAAAACTTTGTTTCAAAAATTAGTGTCCTAGTCATACTCTCCCTTCGGTTGTGTTGGCAGCGTCTCGTAGTCGCAATACAGAATTTAATGTTTTCATCGTTTGTTTAATACTGATATTTTGATTTAATGATAGTATTAATTTTTTAAATTATTTATTCCATTTGTTACAGGGTTATGTATTGATATAAAGAAAATGATTCATAAATATAAATAAAATTATTAAATAAATTTAAACAAATATTGAATACCTTTGACCAAGTACGAAGATTAGACAGTAAAAAACTTATTTTAGAATTTTGGGAGGAAAATAAAAATACATATCCTCATTTTAACAAAATTGCAATGGTGGTTTTAGGAGATACTGCAACACAAGTTAGTGTTGAAAGAGCTTTCTCTGGTTTAAAGTTTATTTTATGAGACAATAGAAATAGTTTAAATGAAAATATATTGGAAGGTATTTTGATAATTAGAAGTAATTTTCATCTTTTATAATTATAGTTATAATTATAAGTAAATATATCCAAGAATCCTGTATACTTTAACATTAAATATACGAATTTGTTTCGTTTGTTGAGTGTTTGAAAGTAGAAGGATGTAAAAAAATATTCATACTTATTTGTTCCGTTTAATAAATTATATTAACATCTTATATTAAATACATCTAATTATTATACCTTTAATTAATTATTATTATTTATATTATATTGTATCAATTCATGTAGTATGATTTAGGGTGGTAGCAAGAAATATTTTTATATATTTATGGCAGACTCGGCATACCCCGACCTAAATTTCTAATACAAATAAAAGGTCTTTAAAATTAATTAATCGGAGCTGAACCGAAAACCGAAAACCGAAAAAAACCGTTATTTTTGTCGGAACGAAAACCGGAACCGAACTGATATTTTTTTTTTATTGAACCGGAACGAAAACCGAAACGAAAAAAATAACGGTTCGAAGCCCTGGTTTTCACACCAAATTTCACATGAGCAGATTTTTTTACATGTCTCCACGAATCATGCACTTTTTGTATTGGTTTTATCCTCGGGAAAAATCATCTTCATTAGTTATTTCTTAATTTAAAATTATATGACGTCACCCAGCCCTTCATAACAACACAGCCAGCGCCTCCATATATATTATAAATAAAATAAAATTAAAAATATTTATATTATATTCAAATCTGTTTTTTATTCCATTAATAGATACATTTAAATTATTTGAAATTGTTTCTGTAGCTGGAAATTAATTTATTTCAAACCGTCGGTCGGTTCTGCATGGCCACAGGTCAACTTATTAGTACATTTGAATTCTTTTAGCTCAAATTATTTCATTGATTACATTATAATTATTTTATTTGATATACTATTATATAGCACAATTAAATATAATTATTCAATAAAAAATAATTAATTTTATTAATTTATTTCAATTAAATAATTGATTTTATTTTATAAAAAAAAAAATTCTACATATTCGTTCATAAATAATTCACATTAATTTTTTACTTTAATTTTTTAACTAAATGGTTTTTACTTCTTTTAATAAATAATATAGACATTTACAATAGGTATTCGAATATTAAATATAAACGTTCATTTTACCATCAGAATTATTACATAACTATTATCTTTAAATATATATCTATATATATAAAGGAGAGTGTTTGTATGTATGTATGTATATATATATGTATGTAATTTGTTTACTTTTTTGCTGTCATAGAAACAAACAAAAAAGAAATTTCCTACTTAACCGACACTTTACCGGTAATTTAGAATTATGTACATCAAAAAATAAGAAACGATTTCTATGAAATTACATCACAATATTCTTATATATCTCTATGGTAACATAGGCTATAGATTTTATTAATATCTAATTCTAATCAATAACCGCAGAATTTAATTTTTTAAAGTTTATATAGTTCTCCGTGTTGTTCATTCAAGAGCCAGGCGTGGCCCACTGACTGGCGGACTCATTTTACACAATGTATATAACTAGCAATCAAAGAATTATTATAAATTTTAACTTTTTATTTTAAATTCTAATATTCAAATATCATTTCAATTAAATAATTTATTCTAAAAGTTCTCATTTTAATCAATATAATAAAATATTTAAATCATATTTAACTTAAATTATTTTGTATTTATTCTTTCTATATTTGAATACTTCTTTTATTTTAAGGGAGGGAATTAACTATGATCTAAAAAAATTAATAAATGAACTTAATAATAAAAAATCAAATAAATCCATTAATTTAAATTAATACTATTAATGAATGTATATATTGTTAATTTATCTTTAGTTTTATCAATACTTTTATACCGTTAATTTTTATAAATTGTCTCAAGTCTCTAACTTTGCAGTTTCTAAAATTTTATTATAATTAAAAATATTCAATAAAAATCAAGCAATGAAATTAAAATATCAAAATGTAATGATCAAGAAATATTATACTCTATTATAACATATACAATACTTATAAACTATAGGCGGAGGAAATATTAGACGATATCATTGCGGGTTCATGCCAAATCGATCAACATTAATTAAGATATTTTCATTATGACAGATATTAAAAAAACCGCGAATTCAATATCTCTGTTCACTAATTATTTGTAGACTTTAGTAAAACCTACGCATGACTCAATAGATCTGGATAAACTTTTTCAAATTTTGATCTTAAAATATATCTTGAAGGTAGTAAAGAAAGAGTAAGATGCGGAAATCAATTGTAAAATATTAGGTTACCCAGACGACTTAAATATAATAGGAGATTCGGCAATTGCAATTACAGATAGCGAGGAAAAATTAATCGAGGTAGGAAAAGAGATGAGATTTGAAATTAATAATGATAAATAGAAATATTTAGAAACAAACAGGAGCAGTATTAACATACAAAATGTAGAATTTGAATATGTAGAAAAATTGAATGTAATCACGAAGGATAATAATATTTGAGAAGAATTTAAATCGAAGTTGCAATCGGGAAACGCCTGTTATCATGCAGTAAAGAGGCTTATCTCATCAAAATTATTATAAAAGGGAATGAAAATTAAAATATATAAAACAATTATTTTGTCTGTTGTATTATATGAGTGTGAGACATGGTCTATGATCTTAGGAGATGAGAGTGGATTCAGAGTATTTGAGAATAGGATTCTTCCCAGCATTTATGGGCCAAAGATGAGGACACCAGGGAATGACGTAAGAAAGATGGAACAGAGGCTCAGGATAAGGACACTTGGAGAAATGTGGTTGTAGCAGCCAAGAACTTTCGAGTAGATAGTTATAACATATTCAATAAAAATATATATAATTAATTTACTGATTAAATTAAAATATATTTTAAATAATCACACAATAAGAAATGAATGTTTTATGTTATACATTGATTGAAACAAAATGGATGAAAACCTTTTACTACTTTCAACCAAATACTATGTACCACTCGGGGGTACAGGGGGCGGAGCCCCCGTCTAGATGTGAAGAGCGACGAAGGAGCTCTGAGCAGCTAGTATATATATATAATAATAAATAAAAATATTAAATTCTAAATAATTATATTGATAATCGAGTATTCTAAGGACTCTTATCTTCGATTTTTCTTATTCCTTCTAAGTAAGTCGTCTTCAAATTGTCCCCTTTGTAAAGACCCATCATATCTTAGCTTATCCTGATATGTCTCTTAATTTATTTCAAGTTTTACAATAGGTCTTGTATATTTTCAATTTCACTTCTTATGCTCAAACCCCTCTCTCTCCACCTTCTTCCACATCTCCTCCAACCCCTTCTTTTCTCTTCATTTTCTACTTTTAATATTGCTGTTTTAATGAATTTACACGTGTAACAATGACAATATGCATAGTTGTCGATCTTACTCTTGTCCATTTGTGTATTCAATCAATTCTGATCAATTTTATTCTTTTATCTGGTATTTCGCTCATCCCTTTCATTAAACGCTATTCAGTCATATTCATTTATCCTCTCTCCCCAATCCGATTGCAAATTGTTTGTTATGTTTCTTTTTTTTCCTTCCAGCAAAATTTCTGTCATTCGTTTTCTTCTATATTTTTTATTTTTACCAACATATCGAAAAAATTTCGATAAACTAATGTACACAGCTCGCGAAAATTCAAAATTCACCTTTTTTTAACAGTCCTCGTATACATCCATTCTAATTTTTCTCATTTATCGATATATAATTATTTTTGAGGTAATGTGTTTCTAATTTTTTTCAAAAATTTCTTTTCTAATGTAATCAGTTAATATTGTCAAAGAAAAATATTTTTTTTTTACCTAACATGTCTCTATGTTACCATTTTTTCAAATCTCACTAATATTATTTGGTTTAAAATGTGTCTCCACACACCCTTTTATTAAGTATATTTAAGATTATTTTAAAATTCTTAAAAATTTAAGAACATAAAATTGAATTTTCATACTAAATTACTAGGCCCAATATAATTTAAAAATGATCCTATATATATATATATATGATATGTATATATTAAAATAAACATTTTGTTTGTTTAAAAAATGATTTATTTTATTTTATTTTTTTTTTATTTGCTTTTAGTATTTGATATTGGTTAAATATTATTATTTTATATTTATACAATTCGTGATTTTGAAAAAAAACATTCCTCTCTTTCATTCATTCATTATAATGAGAAATAATATTTGTATAAAAATGAAATAGGAAACTCTTGAAACTCAATCGTCAGGCTCACGCTTTCAAAACCAATTAATTAATTAATTACCTTTGGATGAGTGACCACACAATTCAAGTGAGAGGATGATAAAATTATACCAACTCAACCAGTTCCCCGCAAATCTCTCTTGCTTATTTTGACAATAGGATTGATATTCAGGTGTATAAATACAAATAGGAACAACATGATGATACAGTTTAATAATTTCACCAGCTTTAATTAACTAAGACATCCGAACGTGTTATTGAGATGATGAAGGAGGAAAGAGGAGGGATGAGAGACAGAGGTGTCACATGAAATTCCGAACATCACTTATTACTAAACGACATAGTGCTTCAGTGAGTGTTGAAAATACTCCCTTATGAAGGGAGTTGAAAACAGTATGAAGTGATAAATGATCATCCACATTAGTTTTGACAAGTCCGCCAAACTTGGTCCATCTTAACTTTCTTACCTACTTATTTGCTTTTTCAATTTCATTTTGGAGGTTACACCAGTCTAGAATACTTTTAAAGCACCAAGTAAGAAAAGATTAATATTCCGAATTTGACAGTTTCGTATATTGAGAAATATATTTTATTTTATTTTACTTGCAAATGCGACAGATATTATTATTTTAAAGCATATATAATTTTTTTAATGATTCCACACATTTGAAGAACATAATAAATAATTATTTAATATTTTCTAATTTGATTTTCAATCATAACAGAAACAAACATAAATAAATCCTCTTCTATGACAACGCTCGGACATACATTGCAAGAGTTGTGAAGAATATACTATTGGAGGTTGAATGAGAAGTTCTGCCGCACCCATCCTACTCACCAGATATAGCGTCTTCTGATTATCACTTGTTCAGATCGGTGCGAAAATGGATCGATGATTGTATCGCTGCCAAACCAACATCGTTCTTTTGACACAGTATTGCCATATTGCAGGAAAGATGGGTAAAAGTTGTAGAAAATGATGGTAATATTTTTATCAATATATATTGTGCAAATTTTTCTGAATAAATGCATTTTTAAAAGTGAAAAAATAATCAGAATACATGCAAGGACTTAATATAATATAAAATGTAATATATGTTTTATATATAAGATGTGAAAATATTCATTAATTAAATTAATTTCTTATTTTTAAAGGATTATTATTTCAAAGAATTTTAATTAAGAAAGAGAATGAATTCCATTGAAAAATATTCTGTTTTTGAATATTCATAATAGTTTTTAATAGTTCTTGATAATTCATAGGTTTTAAATTTCAACATGAATCACTTTATTCCAATGGAAAATTCTTAATTCCATAATTTGAATAGACAATTTTATTCATTGGATTATATTCTCGAATCCGTATGGAAATCATCACTAATTGACGCAGATACATAATGAATATTTGAATCTAGCTATCTCATCGGCCTTTTCATAAATGAATCGTCTATTCTATGATTAAATAAAGAATTTCCATTTATAGATAACAATGGAAAAGGTATCGCACCGTTTATTGCGCAAAAGGTAAAATATGCATAAGGGGGAATATACATATAATAAATTATCATTGTTTTATGACATTTAATTAGATTTATTCTTACTAAAAAATAATAATCTAGATTTTATCATTGTATTATGGTTAACATTATTTTAACAAAATTTAGAATGTTAATGGAGAAATATGAATAACAAGATTCACAAGATTCTATCTATAAGGTTGAAATTACATTTGTTTTTTGAAAGGGGAAATCCTCATGGACACCTCACATATATTGCGATGTAGTGCTGGACTTGGCCAGTCTCCAAGTCCCCTCCGGAACCGCCATAGGCATTACTTCGGGGGAGAAGGTCGTGATACCCGTTGCGATCAGCATTCTATATTAAAAGACGTGTACTAACGTGTACTGTCTCATTGTAGCCTTGTTCACCAAGATCTCTACATAAGCATCTGACAATCTACCATTGTTCCTTCCCCCTCAGCATATTATTATATATATACTTGCAAAAATTATATATATATATATATTTGTATATATATAACATATATATATATATTTGTATATATATAACATATATATATATATATATATTTGTATATATTTATTTTTGAAATTCACACCATAGATAATTTTTATAAAGAAAAATTGATCTGTATTGGTTTCAACCTCGAGAAAAATCATCTTCATTAGTTTCTTAATTTAAAATAATGACGTCAGCATCTTCGTCAGACAGCGTTAACGTAAATACAAAATATTTTATATTAAATCAAATTACGAAATATATATTATGTTATATCAACAGGCCATACTTTTATGTCTTTCAGAGCATTAATACATACGTTTAAGGTATATGTTTTATGACTATTTTATGTTCTTTTAAATTATTTGAACGGTGGCTCGGAGAACCTGTTATTAATATTGCCAGCCAAACCCAATAATAAGGAATAATTTTTTTTAATGACCCAGAGGCGGATCGGTGAACCAGGTACTTATTATATATATTATATATTATTATATATTTATTAAAAAATTGTTTTTTTTATTTGAATAATATTAATTCTTATTTGATAATTCAGAAAATTTAATATATATTTGAATATACTAAACATATAATATATAGGTTTGACTAAAAATATAAATGAAAATATTTATTTAGCAATTATAATTGGATATTAGTAAAAAAACAATATTTAATATAAAATATCCCCTCTTCTCTAATATCTTTTATTTGTTAATAATTGATTTATTAAAAATAGATTGAACCGGGTGGAAAGTTTATAAAAAAAATGTATTTATTTTTATTTTTAATGTATATGCACAGGTTGCATTGGTTCGTTATTGAATAAATCGAAGCAAAAGGTCTTAACCTATTAAACATGATTAAAGCTATTTGAGGGGCTTTCAATGGCCGCTGTTGTTTCCATCAAAATGTCAATTCCATGATCCCATTGTATGAATGCATTGTTCTCAGTTGGCGATTTATGCGCCTCAATAACGGGAAATCGATCTCGATAGATTGAAAAATGGTTCGACGACCATATTCTGTTCAAATAATCGAGGCAAAGAGTGTACAGCACACAAGAGCTGAGGGAAAGGGTGGGGCGGATGACTCTCTGAAACCAATGATCCATCCATTTGCCCTTTCGAAAATTATATTTACATAAATTGGTGTTTTTTAATAACGTACTTGAAAAATAAGAAATAGTATTGAAAAATTAATTCACTATTTTAGGAATATCGATGTAAAATTTTAATATCTGAATTTGAATCACATTATTTATATATTATTTTTATATATACAACCATTTAGTTATTATATTATCAACCATATTTATTTAATATAATACTAGCTGCTCAGACCGCCTTGGAAGTTCTTCAACCCTTTCTGCCCCTGTACCCCTGTACCCCCGGGAGGGAATACATAGTATTTGATTGAAAGTTTAAATGTAAAAGGTTTTCATCTATTTTGTTTCAATCAGTATATTACAAAATATTAATTTATTTTTAAATTCTTAATTAAAATATATTTTAATTTAATCAATAAATTAATTATATATTATTATTGTATATGTTATATCTATCTATCTATCTTTGTGGCTCCACGGTAGTCGAAAGTTCTTGGCCGCAAAAACCACATTTATCCGTGTCCCTATCCGGAGCTATAACTATCTAATTCCTACCCTGTCCCATCTCTCTTACGACCCTTCCTTCATTGTCCACCCATATTAAAAACTTACTTGAAAATATAATTATGAGATCAAAATTAAAATTATTTATTCATATAATCTTAAAAATTAAAAGAGGTAATATAGTCGCAATTTGAATGTTTTAATGTTTAAATAAGTTAAAAAGGCCAATATTAGAAAAATAAAAATATAAATATTATAAATATTCTTTATATTGTGTGAATTCTTTCCTCTGCTGAATGATAACATGTGTACATATCAAATTTTAAAAAATTAATTTCTGCAGTTATTGATTAGATATTAATAAAATTTATAGCCTATGTTCAAATACGAATATGCATGAATATTGTGACGTAATTTCACCGAAATCGGTTCAACCAAGGTCAGAATTTCTGGACAGACAGACATGAAAAATTCTAAAGTCACTTTTGGATTCTAGAGGTCATGATACGCGAAGATATGCAAAAAATTTTAAATTCTGAGCAAAAAACTTTTTTTATAGATATAAAAAGATTTTTATTTTTATTTATTATATTAGAAATGTGACTCAAACTATCAACTAACCATGTTATTTTCTTATTAATATGAAGTTTTTTTTGGAAAAATATTTTAATAAGACTCGACAAGATATCTAGTCCACCTTGTTTTTTTTTGTTTTTTTCAGATTATAGTCTGTGGGTTCCCATCAGATTTTGTCTGTAAAATCGGAAGTAAGGCAAAAATCAAAACTCTCAAATGAATTATGGATATTTGACATTTATGGTAATATATTGTCTTTGAGAGTGGATTGATCTGAGATATTCCGAGACATCTTAAAGGTTGAAATCACACACATCAACTTTAAAACTAATAAACCAACTTCTAAACACAATTTTTAAGCCACAGTTGTTTGTGTGTCGTTTTTGTCTTTATATAGTGAAAGTAAAACTATTTTTTCTTCCATATTCAAAAACATATAAAACGAACGAAAATTATAAATAACTGAATTTTTTTTCTAAATATCTATGAATAATTAATTTTTACGGTATCTATAAATGATATTTGATTTTAATTATTCTTTCGAGTAATCCAACCCAATCAATTCGTTTTTTGAGATAATATAAATTTTAAACTCCTTCCCTTTAAAAATTGCAAATTATCAGATTTGAATATTAAAATTACAATTTGTTTTTTAATTTAATTTATCAATAAATGATATACATGATAATAATAAAAAAAAATAATAATTTATATACAAATTTTTACAAGTACTTGTTTATTATTTATTTATTTTTCGAATTCACATGAATTAATATTCCGTGAAAAAAAATTCAATATTATATTGTATTTGAAATTAAAGTGATTAAATTAAATTCTCCAATTTCATTTTTGATAGATTGAAATATTAATTTCTCATTTGAAATGATCATATAATACATATATTGTGAAGGTGAAAATTAATTCCACTTTTCGATAACTTTAATCGTATACGCATTATATAATTTTATTTTCACATATATAATAATTACTTAAACATATTTATATTGACTTATGGGATTAAATAATGACTTCTTCAAAATTTAATTACACATAAAAATATTTAATATGAATATATAAAATATTATTGATTTTGTTAGAATGTTTTTTTATTTTTGGAATACTCAAGGAGAGTAAAAAATTGAGAGAGGGTATTAACTGATATATCAATTTTATTTATTTATTTATTATATTTTTTTTTTAATTTTATATGACAACACATCACTTAAATAATAAACCATCTTTAAAATATTAAATACACTTTTAAACATTTAGTCCTTGTATATATGTTAAAAAAAACTTTTCAATTATTAACTTAATACGGGGATATATTTTAAAGTTAATTTTTTGACATAAACTTTTATTAAATAATCCATTGGTGTACTTTTCGCAGCACACCTGGGCTCACTCTCTTCCCTTCTTCTTTCAAGTTTAATCAATTTTGACATCCGTTAAGTGTGTCCGAGGGGCGAATTAATTTATGTCCTTGATCCCACGTACCCGGCACAACCGTCTTTATCAAGTAATTCCCAAGTACCTAACGAAAGTTGAGGAGAATCGATCCAATTCTCAATAGAGTTCAACTCCTCTCTCTCTCTCTCTCTGTAATGTGGGGGGAAAGGTAGTTTTGTGGGATACCTCTAATACAATTAAATACCAAAATAGGATTTCAAAGAACAAGCGAAAAAAAGGCCAAGTGGTTGAGAGATAGAAATGGTTTTAGGGTGGTAGTACAACGATGGTTGGCGAAAAGATTGCTAAAAGCAAAAAGAATCGAAAAAAGAGGATGAGAGAGGGAGAGAGATTGCAAACTTTGATTTCGCTAACCTAAGCGTTTCTTATAATCAAAAATTCTTTATCGACATTAAAAAAAATTGGATTGTAAAATAAAAAAAAATTATTGATTGATTAAAACAATTCCCAAAATTAGTTTTAACAATATCAAAATTAATTTCACCATTTCAAATGTTGAAAATTAATCAAGTGAATTCTTGACTTTTTTTAAAATAAGAAACAATCTACCGAGATCTTAATCATATGTGAAAATTATTTTCAATTATATGAATAGTTCAGTTAAATATACATATGTATCTAAATAATTAAATAGAATATATAAAAATATATAAGTATATTTATTTTTGTATCCGGCTGGAAATACACATAATGATATAAAATTATTCCAAAACTTAATTGGAAATGCATTTATAAAAATATAAAACAAGTTTTAGTTTATACAAAATTTTTGAAAGGACTCAGTACATTTTAAAGCTGTTTCCCAATTGTTTGTAAAGGTGGGCAATTCGAAAATGGACCCGACACGAGTTTAACCCTTTTGCTCTGGGCTATTTAAATAAGTGCTGTAAATGATTTACAGGTACAAATAAGAAATCTTCTGGATAAAAAAGAACGGGAAACTTGAGACTGAAGCTAACCAAATTGGAATCTAACATAAAATCTCTGTGCAGCAATCATGAAGCGTAATGATCTCACTAAATTAAAATATTAAATTATTATAGAAAAATCTTTATTAAAATTATTTCGAATTTAAATTTTAGTTTTTCATTATATATCCTAGTGATTTCTTCCTAAAACCTATCATTTAAGTTTCTTAATTGAATAATTCAATTTTTTAATATTCAAAATTATGTGTAAGTGTGGGGGGGGGGAGTAAGAATTTTAGAAGGGCTTAGGTGGGGCATGGCATAAACAAGGTTGGGAAACACTGTTATAAAGTATCTATAAAGTTTTTCTATATAAATTTGTAATTAAGAATTTAATAATTATAGCTTATAAACTTATATTTTCATAGAAATAATTTTAGAAATTTAGGTTAAGTATCAGTAAATTACTTAATACAAAATTAGTAAAAAAATATTTTTTTTTTTTTTGTATTTTAGGAAAATCGGAACAAGCAATAAATAGTTTACCTCAGAGACGTTATAAAAATTGGGATCGCCAAGACGAGTTTTAAAGCCATAACCGAATTTGAGGGCTTCCGCCATACGATGATAACCGAGGATATTAAAATCTCCATTTCCTTCTAGTTCGCCATCTAAAATAGAAAGTGTGAAGCCGAGTTGTGCTCCAGCGCCTGGAAGAGGGGAAGAGAAAAGTCGATTGCCACTAGATAAATCAAAAACAACTGGATCCTCCCAAGAGACGCTGAAAAGAATAACATTCTTTAATTACATATCTGTATCAAGCAGTAATCTACACATACAACCATAAAGATCTTATAAAATATAAAAAATATAATTGTTCTAAAATCGATCTTTTTTCAGGTAAATATACAATATTCTTAAATTATTTTTTTCTGTGATTAAATGTATTGAAAAATTTAATATATCTTTAGATCACCTCCACATTCTATTTATAGGTATCTGTTTCACTTTTGTACTCCTAAATTTTTGGCTTTTTTTAACCTGATTCCTCCAACCATCTATATCTATACAAAAGAACAATACTTCCATTTAATTTCTATCCTCTTTCACTATTTGGGAATGACTAGTGATCATGAAATCTCCTCCATTACTTCGTAATGTCATTTTTTTGGCACATATTTTAAAATATCCCGAATCTATTCTCCCCCCTTTATGGGTCATTCAATAAGTAAAGAAACAAATGGCTATAGCTCAAAAACGGTTTATTTGATTCTTACAAAATTCAGGCTATTTTTCAACATAACCCCCACAGTTATGCACTCGTCCCATCTTTCTTGCAGTTTCCTAAGCTGACCCGTGATAAGCTTCAAAATTGGGTTAGGAGGTCTTACCTCATCCTGCTTACAATCCTGACCTGGCCCCTTCTGATTTTTACCTATTTGGACCACTCACTACGTGGAAAAAATTTGCTAACAATGATGAAGTTAAGGAAACAGGGCCAAAGTGGTTTCGAGATAAATCGAAAGAATTCTTCGCCAAGGGAATTAGGGAGCTGTAAGAAAGATGGGACAGATGCATAACTGTGGAGAGTGATCATTATGAAAAAAGCCTGAATTTTATATGAATCAAATATATCGTTTTTGATCTGTAGTCATTTGTCTCTTTAGTTATTGAATGACCCTCGTAGAATACGCCTCACAATGATAGTAAAATAGTTTTATAGTTAATTTTTATACCCGCCGATAATAATTTGATGAAATAAACTTTACTTTTACTAAATAATAACAGGTGTTATCCAATATATTACCTTAATCTAAATTCTTCTCAATTATTATTATTCGTGTTTAAAACATCTAAATATTTAAATTTTTCTAGATTTTAAAATTTCACAATTAGTTATTTAAAATTTTATATATTGACTTTATATTCCTATTTGCAGGTATCCGAATCAAACAAAATATCTAGCAGAGTATAATGTATAGACTATCTTTATTATTAAATTTAATTGGATTAATCTATAGTAGTGTATTAATATATGAAATTTATATAAACTCTACATCTCAAATTTAATTATCATGTTTTCTATTAGAAATATTATTTTATAATATAATTTTTAAGTATCTACTGTATCATGGGATTTCAAGGTATAGTCATGCTCGGGGTGAATGTTAATGATGCAATATGATAGGTGAAGAGCTTAATATTAAGAAGGAATTGAATTAAATGATTTCGAGGCAGAATTCTCCCTACAATTTCCTTGTCTGTACTCGCAATCACAGGACATTGTCATGAATTTTAATGATGGCGTTTATTTTAATACCAAATAAAGAAAGAATTTTTTTTTTCCTTTCCAAACTACACCATTCACTTGGTAAATAATTCAATAAAAATTTTCTTTGCTTTTCTGAATTAGCCATTTTATTCACTTTTAGATTGGATTTTGTTTTTTCGTTATTCAAGTACTCAAATTAAAATAAGAAAAATAATCATAAATGAATAAGAAATTTCAAAAAATAAAATTTTTAAATTTAAAAGTTCTTAACAACTCCATTTTTACCGACCGACGATAGTAAGGGAGGTATTGTTTTCACACCAAATTTCACATGTGGAGATTTTTACATATCTCCACGAATCATGCATTTTCTAAACAGAAAAAAGTATTTTTAGCATGATGTCTGTCCGTCCGTCTGTCCGTCCGTATAGATGTGTACAGCCTGAACGGCTCAACCGATTTTGATGAAATTTGGTATATTTACTTAATGCATCAGTGGGATGAATTGATCAACTTTTGGTGCAATTCCGGAAACCGGAAGTGGTAGTATTAGCGATCGACGATAGGAAGGAAAGGGTTATTTTCACACCAAAGGAGATTTTTTTATATATCACCACGAATAATGCATTTTGTATTGGTTTTATCCTCGAAAAAAATCATATTTATTAGTTTTTTCTTGATTTAAAATTATATGACGTCATCCAGCCATGCATGACGTCACAGCCTGGTCTTGCATATATATTATAAATAAAATAAAATTAAAAATGTTTATATTTATTATTTATGTATCCATATCTGTTTTTTATTACATTAATAGATATATGAAAATTATTTGAAATTGTTTCTGTAGCTGGAAATTAATTTATTTCAAACCGTCGGTCGGTTCGGACCTGGCCACAGGTCAACTTATTTCAATTGCTATTCTCTTGTATATTTGTATTGTCTGCTCATCGGTTATTTTCCAATTACTTTCCCCATTAACAAACTTCTCACTATTCTTTCTTTACCCATTAAAGTACGTAACATCTTTAACTTTGTTTTTAACTTTTATTATTAAGTTTATTTAATTCGTTCTAAGTTTGAAGATGCATATGATGTCATGTAAATTATCGTTATCTCTTATCAATCATTTTTATTTAGTCTGAAAATTTCACCAAGCATATTTTCAAATGATCTGAAAAGTTTCTGGTTTTTGTAGAAAAATAAATAATACTTTCTTAGTCTTTTTTTAACTTTTTTTTTAAGCATTTACTTTTTTATAATTACAATAATCATAAATTAGATAATATGTAATTAATTCCATTTAAATTAAGAAATAAAAAAAATAATAATTGAGAATTTAATATCGAGAAAGTAATTAAAAATCCTCCGTCTAGCTTTTTTTTTTTTACTTTATCCATTTTATTTTTTCAAGTAAAAATAAAATAATTTCCAAATTCATCACTTTTAATTATTTTTCCCTTCAAGCACTGCAAATGAAATATAATTTTTATTACGACTATTACGTTAACTACTTTCCATTTATTTAGAATCCAAAAGGCTGGAGTGTTAACTTTTCCCGGAGCAACCGTTACAATAGTAGTAACAGTTACACAAGAAGAAAATCCAACTTTGTAACTGTTAATGGCACTTGCAACCCGCAAAAGGATTGTTGAGGTTTCTAAAAGGGCCCGCCCAAGACGGATGAAAACAGAGAGCGAATGGATAAAAAAAAATACAACATTTAACTTAACCCCTTTTCTTTCTTCCTTCCTCCCAATCTATTGTTTATTACCCCTAGAAAAGACCTGGGTGGAGTTGAAGGGGATGAATTAAACAAATTTACTCTCAAGATGTTTCGACGTGATAAATAACGAAGCGAGTAACTTCGAGCTTTTTTGTGAATAAAAAACAATAATAATAAAAAATTCAAGTAGTCTTTTATAATATTGATTCAATTAAATAACCACTTCTCCACATATTATATAGATAAAGGTTTTCTTTCGCGTGAAATCATTCAAGAGGTTAAATCTTTTTCACTAAATAATTTCAACCTGATTAAAATAAAACTTAATACCAACCAATATATAATATTTTAATTTGTGTTATTTTTAAAACTCATTTTAACACATTATTATTAAATATCTAAATATATAGGTTAAATATAATATTTCAATAGAATGTATGAACAGTGACGGAAAAATATAAACGCCAGGGGGGTGTTGTTGTCGGGCAATTGCAATGGCCTTTCTCAACCGGTTGATTGTCCTACACAGAGCCTCCATGGCTAATTATAGGGTAAATCTCTCAAATGTATATTCTAATGCTATAGTTAAAGTAATGAATTTCATATATTTTAAAAGTTGTATTTATTAATTTTACAATTATTTTGTTTAACCGAAGGGTAACTTTGGGTTCCTCTTATGGTCTTGTTGTTTATGTTTTATTTTATTTTATTAGAAAAAAGACCCAAAACTCTAGAATTTAACCACTTTATATACATTTTACAATCTTTTCTTAATTGTTAAAGCAAATCTCAAGAATAATATTAATATTAATTTTATTCATTTATACCTTTAGAATAATTATGTAATACCAAACCATACAAATGAATGTCTTTGAATAAATAAGATTTAAATAGAAACCTAAAATAAATGTGTATCATCAATTATAAATTCTAATTTTATATATAGAACATATATACAGTGGCCAATATAATTTATTTGAACTTGAGTAAGTCCTCTAGATTAAATAAGCGTTGTACTTTTACGATTTCAATGATAAAAAGCAATGTCAACTTCAGCCACGCCATAATCATCGCACATAATTAAAGTTGTATATTATATAAGTAGTAGGTTTGAATAGATTGGCTTTTAATGTATTATATTATTAAATAACATGAATCGCCGTATAAAAGTCAAATGGAATACGAATAAGTATGTTTGTGTTTTAGAATTGATAAAAAATATGTTTATTGATGCTATGATGAATGGTAATGATGATGTATATATATATCAAAAAGTTAACATAAGTAAAAATAAATTTTAGAATTTGAGCAATTTTTTACAAAGAGTTAAATTTAAACTCTTCAAAAATACAAAAGCCATTTATTTAATGAAATATTATTAAATAAAAAATATAAATTTCTAATATTATTTATAATTGATCGAGATTATATGAACTCAAATCATTTTTCTTGACTTAACTATTGTTAATTTCAAATATATCAGACAAATTGGAGAAAAATGCATTGATTTTTTTCATATAAATTTAATTTGATTATATATAAATAAAAATTTAAAAATTTATTTTTATAATTTTTGACTACAAAATATGTGTTTTAAAATTCTTCTTTATCTGAGCATGACACTCGATAAATGATAAATATTATTATATTAAAATTTAAGAGTACTTTTAATATATTTTCTATGTTTATGAATATACACTAGTATTTATTAAGTGTTTAAAAGTATATAACTTTTAAAAACACTCCAAACTTATTCTTTTATTAGAAATAATAATATAGCAAAAAACGATTATTCATGTAATTTAATCAATTAAATTTTTAAATTATGGATTTTTTTTTCCTTTAATGACTTTAATTGAACTTTTTATTGGAGGGTGGACTGTAAAATCTTTCTATTAATAATGATGGAAACAGAATTTAAATTGTCCTGCGATGGCTGTTAGAGAAAGAGAAATTGAAAAAGTTGCTTAGAAAATTCATCGACAGACTTTAACACATACGATAATACTTCTGTGTGAGGACAGAAAGTGAAACAGATTGTATAGAAATCAAATAATAAAAAGAGGAATATTTTTTTTTATTTCACCAATATCTATCCATTTCTTCTTATTTTAATATTCATTTTAACATTAAAACTAGTTCACTTAGGGCTCTCTAATTCAATTTTTAAATATTTAATTTCTTTTTTTTTGTTTTTATTTAATTTTAGATTCTAAGTGATGTTGTTTATCTAATCTATGTAATTTAACAAACAAAAGGAAATACTTTTTTCTTTTAATCTTTTTAATGAATAAAAGTAATTATTTATGTATTTAATATATTTTATTTATTTATTTTTATTCTCTCATTATTCAAGATCATTATATTAATATTTTATAATATTTATTCAATTTAATGTTTAATTTATGCAGCATTTATGGGCCAAAAAAAGATAAGGTCACCGGGAAATGGCCGAGACTGCATAACGAGGAATTGCATGACCTCTATGCATCTCCAGATATAGTTAGAATTATAAAATCGAAAAGGCTGTGCGGGCACGTGGCTAAAATGGGCGAATGAACCTTCTAAATATTAATTACATATACAAACATTTAATGTATGATTTTTGGTGAAATTAAATTCTAAATCATTAAAATTATATTGATGGGGAGACCGATTGGGAAACGTCCACTTGTTAGACCAGGAACGCGGTGGGTGGACAATGTAGGAAGGGATATGAGGGAGATAGGAGAGGGTAGAAGTTGGAGGTTTGTTGCTCAGGTTGGAGAAATGTAGTTGCTGCGGCCCAGAACTTTCGAGTTCCGTAGAGCCACAGAGATAGATAGATAGATAATGTTTAATTTAAATGCTCAATCCTATTCTATTTAAGTGAAACGATAAATTATGGTTTGCTTTTCTTTATGCTTGATGCCCACAAGCAATTTATTTAATAAATTAAAAGCTACATTATATATATATATATTTCACTAATCACTTTTCCATGAAAATTTGATTTGGCACAATATCAGGTGTTTGTCTCTGGCTAGAATTTTTATCCGCTCGTTGGCCAGGTCCATTTTATTATCCATCCAATGCAATTACCAGCCCTCATCTGTGCAACATGGCAGCATCTCTCCCTCTCTCTCTCTTCCTCACACACTCCCTATAGAGAGTGGTTTGTATATGCAACATAAGCACCATGCATGTTGCATTATCGACCTGCAACGTTTGCGTTAAACTTTCCCCCCGCTTCTCCCCTCGCTCTCTACTACCGACGGACATTATATATTAACCAGACTATCTATTATTTACTACTTTTATATGTCCCTTATTTCCACCTGGCCTAGTTTCATTTGTTCAATAAAGGTATTTGAATATATATTTAATGAAGCATTCACTTACAATGAGAGAAAATATAAAAATAAAAAAATAAATCAAAACTAAATCTAAAAATATTATTCTATGTATACACAATATATATACATTTATTTAACAACGGGTTATTAAATTAAAAGGAGACAATATTTATATTCTAAAGTTTAATTAAATTGAATATTTAAAAAAAAAACAATTTATAAATTCAAAATACATGCTACAAAAATACTAATAATAATAGCATTACATAGTGAATTTAAATCAAATGATCCACATGACAAAATTAAGTTCTTATAATTTTTTAAAATAATAATGAATTCTTGGTAAAAATTAATCCAAAAAAAAGTTTAATTTATTAATTAAGTAATAATTTAATTTTTATTTTGCTTAGAAATTATTTTATATTTTTAAATAAATTAATATACGAAGTTTGTTCAAAAGAAAAGTTAAATTTTGAATTATTTCTAAAAGTATTTATTAATTTATCAATATCCATTTTGTCCCCTTCAAACTAATTCTCCATATAATGCCAGGACTTCTTCCAATCGTCGAAGCACTTCTGAAATACGCTTTTCGGTATGGCCATCAGCTCGTTCTTCGATTCCGACTTTTTCTCATAAATTGTTGCAAAACGCTTTCCTTTCATGGGTCTCTTAAGTTTTGCGAATAAGAAAAAGTCGCAGGGAGCCAAATCTGGTGAAAATGGTGGTTGAGGCATGATTATGGTGTTGTTTTTGGCCAAAAAATTACGAACAAGCAATGATGTGTGAGCTGGTGCAGAATCCATGATTTTTTTTCACAATTCCGATCGTTTGATCCGTATTGCTTGTTGCATAACTTCCGTGTAGTATTCCTTATTTTTCTTTTAAGTAAAAAATCGAAGAATACACGAAAACGTGAGTAACTTTTTTACTTGACGAAAACAAACTTCTAATCCAAAATGGCTGATAATGTCAACATATGAGAAACATATGTGTAGCAACATAACAAAAAAAAATTTCGATAATCGAATGTACTCAGCCCACGAAAATTCAAAATTAACTTTTTCTTTGAACAGACCTTGTATTTATAATAAAAAATTAAATATTATTATTATTATTATAGAAATTAAAATGTAATATATTATATAAACTAAACTTAATATATAAACTTTAAGAAGAATGATTTTTAATTAAAGTTTCCATTTTATTATATTTTATTTGCTTTATGCGCATTTCTTATACAATCTCTCTACTTTTCAAAACTTTTTATTCAAAATTTATTCTTATAAAGGTTTATATTTTTTAGTGTATTTTTTATTTATATCTCATATACCTTATTAAAATGTGATAACAGTTGAAATTCAATGAATTTCGTTTTTTATTCTTGTATATCTTTCTATATAATATATTTAAACATATAAAATGTTTTGTTATCAAATGACAATGAAAGAATATTATCAATATTCCATAAAATTAGACAATATTTCTTTTATTTACTCATAAAAAATATTCTTGAAGTGGTTTATAAATATAATAAAGAATGAATAAATGATACTATAGTTTTATAAAAGTCGTAGTTAAATATACATTGACAGTCATTATCCTCTAAAATATCTATTATTCAATATAATTTCATTTGATTGTCTTAGAGAGCAAGATTTCAGCTCATTAACACATTTGTATCTGTATAAATAAATTTACTCAATTTATTTTCGTAATTACTTGAATCAAGGTGATTAGATAACATTATGTAATTAACAAATTAGATATTTGTAGTATAGTTAATTCCATTTCAGCTGTAATTGTTTTTAGATTACATCTTATTTTATTCAGGTAAATTCAAAAGCCCCCTTATCATTCATTTGTTCCACTACCTTTCATAATTGTTTCTTTTTTTCATATTCAATAATTTAAAAGAGAAAATTAAATACAATTATAAATTTGAGACGAAACCAAATATCAGATTACTAATTATATAACTTCTACCAAAGAATTATTAATATATATATATATTGTTTATATATATTGAACTTCATTACTTCTTAGTATTTGTAATTTCTCCATCTAGACATAAATTTATTAAGACTCATTGTATATTCAACTGAATTATTTCTTTTTCCTTGACATCTATTCATAAAAGTAATAGATTTTACTGATCAATTAATCACTTTTCACTCAATTAATCACTGGGATCATAGTAAATTCACTAGTATTTAAATAACTATTATTTATTCCCAAATTATATACAACAAAAGGGTTTTTATCTAAAACTAAACAATTACTAAAATGACTTATTTAGAAAAATCTTTATATTCCAGTCGATGAAACAAATTTAAATATTATTTCTTGGAAACTTTAGAATATTTTTTATTTTTTTGAAAGCAAAACAGATGACGCCTTAGTATTATTTCTAACTATTTATTTTAAATTATTAAATTTCTATTGTTATTATCTTCATAACAAATTCTAAGTTTTTATGAAATTTAATAAACGTCATTTTAAAATTAATAACCAATTGTTAATGGGAAAAGAATAAAATATTTATATAAACTATTTATAATAATTTAATAAAGAAAATGATCTGTGACCAGGCATACAACCGACCGACTATTGGAAATAAATTAAATTCCAAACAACATTATTGATATAAAAAATATTTTTAAAACTTGAATTAAAATGACTTATATTATCTTGGTTTTTATTTTAAGTTTAATTACCCAAATGATTAATTACTACTATATTTTAAGTGAAATATTTTCCGACAATGAATATAAAATTAATTCTTTGTAAACTACCACTTCCGGTTTTTGGGTATACACCAAAAGTGGATGAATTAATGTTACTGATGCAAGTAAATTTTATCAAAATTCGTTGAGCCGTTCAAGCTGTACACGTCTATACGAACACACAATGAACAGACAGACGGACAGACAATATGCCATAAATGCTTTTTTCTGTTAAAATAATTTATTATTTGTTAAATTTAAATATAATGTTTTATTAAATATTCTCATAAGTTTAAAGTTTTAAGTATAATAATAATTTTATTAATTTTTATCATCGTTATCTTATATATATATATATATATATTAAACCCTAATATAATAAATATCTTCAATACATTAATTAAATCTTATCCAATAGAAATATAATATTTTTTTTCAATGTCAATTGATGCGTTAAATCATAATTTAATAAAAATAATTTTATTGTCCTTACATGAAACACTTTTCTAGTTGTTCTTTTTAAATTAAAAGCTTTTTTTTATATCTAATAAATTTGTATTACATTTGTAATGGAAATGTACTTTCAATTAAAAGAATTCAATCATTTTGTTAACAAGCAACAAATAACTATCAGATTTATGTAAACTATGATTGTAATATAAACTTTTTTGTTTTTAGACAAAATATCGTGAAATAATTGTAACCTATACTGATGACTATTAAGAGTGAGAAAAACAAAATAACATAAACCCATAAACATAATGAAGACCTAAACTAGAGATCGAAATAAGAATATAATTCTTATGTTATATACATATTATTAAAGAAAAATATATGCCAAATTTATATAACTTTGGTAGAAGAGAAGAAATTTAGGTTTTTGAATATATAAAATTAATTCTCTGAAATATTTACACGGTTTAAATTGATATTTCTCGGATTTGAGGTAAATTTCATATTGGAGAATTACATGATCTCTATGAATCGCCAAATATATATAGTGTGATAACATCAAACGTTTTACCATGAGCGGAACAAGTGTCATTAATGTCAAGGAAAGGATAATAGGAAGTTTATTCATGGGAAAACCAATTGGTAAACGACCACTGTTAAGAAGAAATGCGAAAAACTAGATAGATAGAGAAAAAATAATAAATTATAAACTAGAATTACTTGATTTAGCATGATATATTAAATCTATCTATTTTTGTGGCTCTTCGGTACTCAAAATTCTTGGCCGCAGGAACCACACTTCTCCAAGTGTCCCTATCCTGAGCCACAACCATCTAACTCCTGTCCTCTCCCGCCTCTCTCAAGTCCCTTCCTACATTGTCCATCTACCACGTCCTTGGTCTTACAAACAGATGTTTCCCAATCGGTCTCCCCACCCATATATTTTTCGTCATTCTTTCCTCTTCCATTCTAGTCACGTGCCCTGCCAGCCTTCTCAATTTTATAACCCTATGATATATTAAATAAATAAATTCAATTTAAAAAATAAAAGAAATCATTCTATTTTATTATTTTTTGGGATGTAATTTGTTAATAATTTATTTTGTAGAATAATTGAATTGTGACTACTTACTTATAATCTCGCATATCTTGTTCAGTGATAATACCGCCATCATTTTTAATATCATTAATGAAACTTTCAAGTAATGAACCATTGTGTAGTGACTCGGAACCTTCACTTTGTATTATCTTTAATGTCTGCGCTAGTTTTGGTCGCTTAATTATATCGCCTTCTTTAAACACCTGACAAAAACAAACAAAGCGTACATCTATTAAAAAACAAAACTATTAATAATATATTATATAATTGCTTAGATCAATCATATTTGAAATTGAATCAAAGTAAAAACAACACAATAAATTCTATTAAAAAAAAAAAAAAATTAATCTTTAATCAAGAAATATAATTAACTTGATGTAAATGAATTTATATTTCTTTAGTATTCAAAATAAAAACCCTTTGTCTTTGTAATGTTTTATTTTTTAACTATTCTTTTGATGAAATAAATTTAATATATAACAAAATTAATTTTCAAACGCCAAGTACAGAGACACACTTGATTTTTTTTTTAAAAAAAAGATCAACACTCTTTTCCTGGTTCTTTTATTTTTTATTTTATTTTATTTTTTTTTTTTTTTTTTTTGCAAATAATGATTGATATTTATTTTTTCTTTTCTTTTTAATAATTTATTATTATTTTCAGAATATGGTTCCTCAATTGCCAAGCTGTTTTTGTTGATATGAATATAATCACTGTTCTGGATTTGAAAGAAGTAAGGGAGAAGAGGATGCTACCTACTATTTACTAACTACTTTACAACCATTTCCAAACATAGTACAATGAAATACCCTCAATTCGACTAAATTATATATATATATATAGCAAAGTAAACAATGAAAATCATGAAATAAATTAAAATCAAGAGCTCTATGGATCTCTATGCATCGGATGGGACATACCAGCATATGATATGATAATTGTAAGTTGTAATGAATAAATGAGATTATTGTTAAATATTTTGAAGATAAACAAATGCAATAAATTGAAATTGTATAGACAAATTATACATAACTCATAATTAATACACTGGTTTCTCTAAAATCATACATACAATAAAATAAATAAGTGAGTACAATATATTTTATTTTTTTAATAATATTTAAAAATATTAAAATAAAAAAATATTTAACTGGCGAATAAACATAAACAATAGATAATAATTTTGCTGACTATCTCTCTTGGACAATTAATCATATTCAATAGAATATATTCATTAGGAAATGATAACTTATTTATTTTCCATGCTATCAAATTATTCGACTAACTTCCGTTATATAATTCGTATCAAACGCCACATTTGCATACTTATACTCTGTATATATATCGCGTTAAATAGAATTATCTAATTATTCACTTTGTCCTAAAACATTTGTGATTTATGTTAATATATTAATAATTATCGTATATAAATTTTATATGATAACAATTGAAAAATATGAAATTCAAGAAATAACATTTTGAAAAATTTCACTCTAAATTAAAAGTCTTATTTTTTATGATAATAAATAATGTAATATTTATTAATTAATCTGAATAATATAATATATATTTCTAATATATTATAAACGAAATAATTTTAAAATTAAAAAAAAGAAAAGAAAAAAGATATATATTATTAAAAAATAAACTCTGTATTTTGTTACATGAAAGAAGTTGACTCACCACCTTTTGGTTTTTTAAATTTTCTCTATTGTGCGCGAATATTAAAGATACAATATAAAAACCAAGGAAAAATTTTATTTTTTTTCCAGAATAAATATATTAATGGCACTTTACTCTTAAACTAAACTCTAATTTAGCATTTATCTCACTCAGATGTACACTTTCCTAGCCCTCCTTCATTCAGAAACCAAAATTTCGGTTCTAAATTTGATTTTTTTTATGATTTCAGCACAGTTGAGAAAAATTGGATAATCGCAAAGTGGGGGGCTGGTCTTTGGTCTTTTATTTAAATTGTGTCTTTGATATAATAGAAACCTAGCACAATCGAACAAATTAAATAAAAATGTAAAATAGGGAGCTTACTCCTTTCAGACGAGTTTTTTTTGTAACAAATGTTCTCTGGTCAATACATTATCAAAATATCAAAAATAAAAATAAATTTTGATATTCTTACATTGCCTGTGCTATTGTTGATAAAAACTTCAGACATTGATGGACTCATTTTTATTAATTTTTGAGCTCTTTCGAGTGCAAGTGCCAAGTATGGAGTAACTTTGAGGCCTTCTTCCGCCAGTTTAATGGATGGTTCTACCAGTTCTTCCCAACTCACATTACGAGAGCCATATCGTTCGAAAGCAGCACCATATCCTCGTAGTTCACCGGGGACAGCAATTGCTTTCCCACCCCAAAATGAGAATGTCCTAATAAATGACAAAAAAAAATTACAAATAATAAATAAATAAATCAAAAATACAATTAGTAATAAAGGTAAATAATCATTATTTATTTATTAAATTCATAATTCAAACACAAATAATAAATTTTAAAACAATTTGTTCACATTGTTTCTCTGTCTCCATTTTTCGAAAGGTCAATGACCAATAATTTGTCGGTAGGACGTGCTTCAACTTTTATTATAAAAGTTTTATATACTTGGAGTTTTGAAACAAGTTCCTAACGTTGCGGTCATGTCTAAAAAGGGAACATATCAAATTAATAACTATTGTTATACCATTTATTTTGAATGGAATTTTGGTGAAGTTTCTAGTTTGTTTTTGTTTCATTCGAGTCAATATAACAAAATAGAGATCAACATAAATATAAAATATTACAAACAGTACTTTACTCTTATATTAAGGTATGCGTAGGTATATTGCAGTTGATAATTTTTTAATTTATGTATATAGGTATATAATATATATAGTTAAGTAAAGTGTTTAAAATTATTTTTTTGCACTTAAACCAACTTACAAATCTATTTCATTCGATAATAATTTATATACAATCCAGTCTTTTTTTTACACTTTAGATACAATCTATACAAAACTGTACAAAAATGGGGTAAAAACATACCTACTATATATTACATATGGTACATATAGTAATGGAGTGGTTATGTGTTCTACAACTTTAAAATATTGTGTAAAATAATAAAAATCTAATATTTCCCAAAAAGTAATAAAAAATCTATATTACTTAATTTATAAACATAAACGACTCCTTTTTAATCTCGCCAGAGATAGTATTGCGATCACCAAAATTTTCTTTGTCGAGATTTTGATGGTTTTATACGTTTTGAAGGTCCCTGAGTCATTTTCATTAAGTTTGAGAAAAATGTCTGACTGTATGTTTGTGGGTTTGTGTGTGTGTGTATGTATGTATGTAGACAAGATTATGAAAAAACGGTTTGAGCTAGAATAATGAAATTTGGTACACGAGAATTATTCAAAATTCGTAGTTTTCTATCAACTTTTGAGAAATGTAGCTAGCTCTTTAGGAAGAGGGTCATTACCTACTACGTTTTTAATTTTTTTCCTCTAAACTGAGCATAAAAATAAAGATATATGTTTGATAGTTTTTCTATTGATCAGAAATTGTATAAAACTGCTATATATAGAATTTCTGCTTGATTAAATCGCTGAAAGTACCGAAATTAATTTTTTAACACGTTGACTCGTAATCACGTGGTGCTATCAATAAAGAGTCAAACACACGCTGGTTGTATAAATGTTATTTATTAATTTTAATTTATAATTTATATAATATAAATTAAATTAAATTTAAATATATTAATTAATCCAATTCAAATTTGCGAGATAGTCGAGTGGAGACACTCCAGATTTTTATTAGAAAAATAAAAATTGAATCCTTCAATCTTTAAGTACATCTCTAAGTACAACATAAAACATAAAAATAAACATTAAATTTAAATTTTTAAAAACTATTTAATTATATACTGCAATCTGTGAACTGAAACATGACATAAAATAATTATTATATGAAGAAATTAAAGAAATTCCAATGTATAACAATACAAAGAAAACTGAATATTATATAATAATAAAATTCCCTAATACAAAGTAAACAAACCATGAAGCTACTCATATGTGTGGCCTTAAACCAACTGTGAAAATTAATTTAATTAATTTTTAAGATACGTGTTAGAGCAAAATATTCGTGTAAAAAAATAAATTAGTGTGGCAAGTTATTTCAAAATAGTATAAAAAAGAGTTAAGTGTATTTATAAATGATTTTCTTTATAACTAGACTTGCCATACGTCCCGGTTTCGCCGGGACAGTCCCGGATATACTTGGTTGTCCCGGCGTCCCGCCCGGTTGTTGGATTTGTCCCGGTTTAGATTCAGGGCACAGTTTCTTGGAAATAATTGAGCAAAATTATTAGATCAGAGAATGATTAATCTGCTCTTGTGTGATTAGTAACGTTTTGGCAAGTAACACAGTAATACAAATTTTTTGAACCAAATTTTAATTGGGAAAAACCAAATGTGAGGTTATAATATTAAATGTAATAGCATCTTTGAAGAATTAAACAATGAATTAAACAATGATCAAGGAAATTAAAGAATGATTTAATAAATAAATAAAATTTTGTTGCATTAAGTATGGATGGAAGAGGTTAAACTTGTCACCATAGTTGTGCGTTATTTTAAACAGGAATCTGGAGAGCAAGTCAAACTAGAATTTAAATCTGTATCTGGTGAAACTGCAGACATATTAACAAGTCATCTTATGACTGTCATCAAGGAACATAAACTGGAACATAAAGTAGTGGGCTTTTGTGGTGACATTTGCAACATAAACTTTGGTGGAGTCAAGAGGGCAGGGAAAAACATTGTTTTACTCTTGTAAAGAAAGAACTGGGGAGAACAATAAATGGTATTGGTTATAGAGCTCACATTGTCCACAACGCAGTCCAGACTGCAGTAGATAGCACATCTATGGGAAGCACTCCCATTAGAAAACTATTTTGTTTTGTAAAAATATCATGTTTGTGTACCATTATGAATAAAATAACAAAGATTATCTATTCTATATTTTAAGTGTTTTTTACATTACTGTTTTCACATAACCCCCCCCCCCCCGAAACCAACATCCCTAAACCTAAAGTAAAATAGACAGAACTGTCCCGGTTAGTCCGTGAAAAAATATGGCAACCCTATTTATAACCTATTTCGAGAGTATATAAATATCTGAATAATAATTTGGATACAACTTAAGGGAACCTTACTCTATCTTCTTAACCTCTTATTGAACAACAATTCTTCATCCAATTTCGTTCCTCTTCAAACTTCTTCATGTATTATATCCTCTTAAAGCGTTCTATGGTTCGAAAATTAATTTACACTCTCCCCACTCCTCTCTTCAGTAAATAGTAATTCTAATTATATTAAAATACGTTTCCTATAGAGGATTTCAAATTTTAATTTAATAAAATTTGATTTAAAAGTAACATTCAAGTATTTATAGGTATAAAATTTCTCCTCACCTCATTCCAAATTTTAAATTTTATTTATTTATTTTATAATATGCCTTTTCCTCATAATATAATATTTATTTTTATTTATTTTTTTTATATGAACTAGATAGATATATAATATCAAAAGCAATTCACATTAATATTTCCTTTTGCTTATTATATAACACTTTTACACATTTATTTAATCTATTAATATACATAATATAAATTTTTGTAAGGTTTAAACTTAATTTAATTAAATTAACATTACACCCATGATCTACTCGATTGATTCTAAAATATTTATTTTTGATTATTTACGAAATTCAAATTAAATTAATGAATTGAAATAATGTCATTGAATGCAAATTTTTCAAGAGGTTAGTGAACATCAAAAAATATTTCATTTTAAAATATATTATACTTAATTACTTAAATTTATTACTTAAATTTTGTTTCCATAAAACTAATGTTTTTATTTTAATTTTATTTTTATCTAATTTACTACTATATATTGAAAAATAATCAAGTTTAATTTATTATATAATTATATAATAATTGATAATAATAATAATATATTGGAATGGAAGACAGTAGCAGAGTGTGAACATTGTTTTAAAATAAAAATAAAAATAATAATGTCTTTAAATAAAAGAGTAAATTATTATTTATTATCTAATTAAACAGCAATTTTATCAATTTAGTTAATTTTAAGTTAATCTTGATAGACATGCAAACAAGTATAACAATTTCTAAACATATTTAATTATTTTTCCAGTTGATAAAACTTCAAAATAATATAATTAGCAATGTATATACTTATATACAAACATAACCTAAACATTTTTATTTATACACACATATTATTTTATAAATATATTTAAATATTTATTTTCAAAATGGATTATTATTTATTATTAGTAATAAATTTCTCTCTTTCTCTCTCTTTCTATATATATATATATATATATGTATATTTATATAAATAATAATCCTTTGATAATTTTATAAAAATATTAATTTACATAACTTTCAATAGATTGATATATTTTTACTCTTTTGACTTTTCATATGTTTATTGATATATTATATAATAAAAATATATATAAAATGTAGCAATTCATACATAAAATTTTTAAATTTTAGATTTTTACTAACTCGAAAAATGTCTGTGTGTGTATGTATGTAACCAAGATTACGCAAAAACGGTTTGAGTTAGAATGATGAAATTTGATACATGGACATTATTCAAAATTCATAGTTTTCTATCAATTTTTGAGAAATGTAACTCAACCGGAAGAGGGTCATTACCTACAACGTTTTGATTTTTTTTCTTCTAAAGTGACCGTAAAAATAAAGATATATCTTTGATAATTTTTCACATTATTAAAAATTGTATAAAACTGCTATATATAGAATTTCAGCTTAATTGAATCGGTGAAAGTACCAGAATTAATTTTTTAACACTGCAAATCTCACGCGCCAACGCGTGACGTGCCTTCAACAAAGAGCCAAACATGCGCTGGTTTAATAAATATTATTTATTAATTTTAATTTATAATTTAATTAATTTAATTCAATTTAAATGCGAGATAGTCGAGTGGAGACACTCCAGCTTTTTTAAATGTTTTAAAATAGGAAACACGATTAAATATTAGATTTTTCATTACTGATTATTACATATAAATTATTTTTAATATTGATTCTTATGATTTAATAATGAATATGTTTTAGTTATGCTTACTGATTATCCTGATACATATCCCTTGTGGCAGCAGCAGGCGCCGTTTCTCTTGCATTCAATGTCTCGACCTCACCAGTTTCTTTAATATAAATTGTCATAAGGAATCCGCCCCCGAGACCCATCGATTGTGGTGATGCGACCCCCTCGCAGAAGAGAGCCGCGATTGCTGCATCCACCGCAGATCCATTCTTCTTCAAAATATTGGCGGCAACCTCGGCACAGGGGGCGGCGTTGCAGGAGACAGCCGCATTGTCAAAGAGGCCAACTTTTGGTCGCGGCGTTTCGGTCTCCGGTTCATAATCGCACAAAAGCCAAACACCAACAAGAACTATTGCCAAAATCACTGCACCTAATATAGACGCAATACATGCCCTGCGTTTTTGCATTTTGGTTTTTATTTTTTTACACTTTGGAATTTATTTAAAAAACAAAACTAATTAATTATTCTTTCTGATGTATTATCTCATCACCATACTGGATTAGTATGGATTATGATTTCTAATATATAAAGAACGGAAACCAGTTAAAAAGTTTTAATGTGTAGGTTTGAATCACTTAGCACATAATGCCAGCGACTCTCACTCTTTCAAAGCCAACTGCTTACTGTCAGTCTGACCTAACTCATACTCCATTCCCACTACAACAACTACATTCACCACACGGAGTGAAATCAGCACGCACACATTATCAAGGGGATTTTTTAGCCTTGGCAACTTACGGCGATCGCTGTGGTCACCAACACCTCATATCGGCCTCTAAATTATTACGTCACGAGTATTCAATTGCAACTACAAAGAAATGCATTATAGTTATTAAATTAAAAAAAAATCAACTCCCACAATTACTTTCTTAGCATGCGATCAATTTCTCTTACTTCAATAAGAGAATAAATCAATTCTAATTTTAAATTTAATAAGACTTCGAAAACAAATATCAAATTTATATTTATTTCTATTTTTAAGTCAAAACATGAAGAGTTATATTATATATATTTATTTATTTATGAAATATATATATATATATATATATATATAAACATTTTTCTCTAAATGCTATTATATATATGTATATTATAACTGTTTATAATTTTTTTTCTTTACATTATTATATCATATATTCATATCAATAAATTAAAATTAATATTAAATTATTTGATAATACTCCTATAAATTATGTGCTTTTCTCTTATAGTTCCATTATAAATAAATTATTTTTTTAATAAACCTTTTATAATAAAAATAAAACCCTCTGACTTTTGTACGTCCTCGCAAGGACTACGCCAAGTCGGTTATATCAATGAGGTGTCCTATGATCAGTAGAACGGGTCCTCTCAACCTTTACCTTGATTTTCTTGATCGGAGGCGCTACTTTTTATCAAGTAGCTATTCCCCAATGTTGATCCCGGAGGCTGGGTTGACTCCGTCCCATAGACCCCAGCTAGAAAAATTCCCTTGGGACTTGAACCCGGGACCATGTGAATGTGAGACAACGAGGCTAGCCTCTCCCAATGACGCCTTTTTAATGATAAAGATTGATAGTTAGTTTTTTTTCAGAAAAAGAAACAATACTTAAAGTTTATTCAAGAGTATATATGAAAATTATCATTAAAATAAAAAAATGATATTGCAAACAATTTATTATAATGATGAAATAAATTATCCATTTCAAAAGAACAATGTCAAAGTATTAATTGCCAGAAAAAACAAAAAAAAAATGATTAATCATAAATCAACTTATAAATAACAATTACAATATAGATGTAAATTTAAATGATTTAGAGAAGGTTGAGTAGTCAAGGTAAAGATACGAGGTAAAGTCCGTGACTTTTTGAATTTCTCGTCTCTTAAATGAAATGGCAAAACTACTCCTGTCAGCAGGCAAATATCAGCTGACTCCTGTTGAAATTTGAACATGCTAGGTCTTTTAGTTTTTGTTTAACATCCATTAATAGCAGAATACCTCGTGATTTGAGAAGAAAATAGAAAACAGTGAATTTCGTGTGGTCATTAAGCATTATTTTTTGCGGAAAAAACATCACTGGGACCGAGTTTTTGGCGCCGTTTCATAACCATGAATGAGACGTGGATCCACCACAACACACCAGAGACCAAACAACAGTCAAAACAGTGTGTTTCTGGAGGTGAATCGGCACCAAAGATGTCCTCGGCAAATCTTATATTTTGAAAGGGATACAAAATTGGAGAAACTTTGGACGATGTGTATACGTTGAAAAATAAAATAATTTTTTAACCAAAAACATGTGTTTCATTCAAAAAGTCACGGACTTATTGACCTGTCCTAGTTAGAATGTCGTTGTTGAGGCCATGAACTTTGTAGTTCAGAAATTCCAGAGAGACAAATAAATAGATAAAAAAACACTTTTGACAAGACTTTCCTCAACCATACTAGCCACGTACAAGAACCTACATATCTAAGTATAATATAAAATTTTCTAAATCATTTATTATTATAATATTAAATAATTAATTAAATTAACAGTTTCTAGAATAAATTGAATATAACTTTTTAAAGCTTACAAAACATGAGAATATCAACATAGATTTGATAAAAAAGTTCAAAATATTGAAATTATTTAATTAAAATATAATGTATTACAATGCTATTTTTACGATAATATTGATTTATCGGTTTTCGATAAATTAAAAAAAAAATTCATTATTTTTATCCAAAAGACAAATCATTTCAATTATAAAATGAAAAAAAAACAATATTGAAAATAATATTTGCACATTTATTAATAATTAAACAAATAACAATCGAAAAAGAGATAATTTATATCATATATTAAATATATTTAATATCTCTATTAATTTTAATAATTATGCCAATTGATTAAGTCTAATTTGATTAAATTTTTTAATATATTTAAATATATATATATATATATATATACATATATATGTATATATATAAATTCTGGTACTCAATGAATAATATAAAATTAACCAAAGCTACTATAAATATTATAAATTATTATTAAATAATAATTACTTAAAAAGAATATAATTGTATAATATTAAGAAACGAGAATAACAAAAATTGATTGATTTTGATGATTCATTCGTTTTTATGAATTAAATAATTTTATTTCTTTACATAAAAATATATCATGTAATATATATTATATGAATCACAATATTACCATTTATTTCTTCACTATTTTATTTTTAAAAATTATTATCCGTATACTATTTCTTAAATAATAAATCATTGTTTTAATTTTATTATAATTACAATTCTAATTTTTAATAATGCGTAGAAAGTATTTTTAAAATACTTCCCAATCGAAATTATTATTTTTTTTACTATCTCGCCATCACGAAAATTTTCCTTGACGAGATTTTGATGTTTTTATACGTTTTGAAGGTCCCTGAGTCAATTTCACTAAGGTTGAGAAAAATGTCTGTGTGTGTGTGCGCGCGCGTAGTTAAGATTACGCAAAAACGGTTTGAGCTAGAATAATGCAATTTGGTGCACGGGCATTATTCAAAATTCGTAGTTTTCTATCAAATTTTGAGAATTGTAGCTCTTTCGGATTAGGGTCATTGCCTACCACGTTTTCAATTTTGTTCATGTTTGATAGTTTTTCACCTGATTAAAAATTGTATAAAACTTGTACTTTCAGCGATTCAATCAAACTGAAATTCTATAACTTGTATTTATAGAATTTTTTAACACGTTGACCGGCAATTGGTTTAATTAATATTATTTATAAATTTTAATTTAAATATAATATATGTGAATCAATCCAATTCAAATTTGCGAGATAGTCCAGTAGAGACACTCCAGATTTTTATTTTGAAATTTTCTGATATATGTTTCAATATTTTATTATTTTATTTCGTGTGTAAATAAAGGATTATTATATAATCTCGAGAATAATAATTAAATCCAAAAATTGTTCCACTAAGTTTGAAAATTAAATAATAAAATACAATGTGTAGAGGTTTGGAAAGTTCAGGGAAATAAATGAATAGTATAGGTAGTAAATATAAATACAATTGAAAAATGAATTGCAATGAATTTATACAATATCAATCATATATACAGAGGTGAGAGAGCAACCTTTTTTAATGGGCCACGACATTTCTTGCCCAGCGGCAGATAAAAAAATCAACTTAATAAATTATTAATTCCTAAATATTTAATGAACAATTCACATAATATATGTCTCTTTCAAAGTTTCAAAAAGTCGTTTCATTGTTGTATAACTTATTATAATATATATTTAACTTAACAGTAATCAAGAGATCCGCAAAAAGTTTAGGGTACTAATAAAATGATATTGTACTATTATGCTTGGCGGGCTGCACAACTTTGTTGGATGGGCCGCATGCGGCCCGCGGGCCACGAGTTACTCATCAATGATATATATCGTTTAGAATACATATACCTAAACCTATATAGAAATAAATTTAAACTCCTTTAATGTATCTGAAATATAAAAAAAAAATTATATTATGAAAAGAAGTGAATTGTGAGGAAAATAAGAATAGAATTAAAAATAGAAAAATATAGATAGCAATGAGGAAATTTTGAAATATTTTTTTAATAAATTGTAATATAAATATAATATAATTATAACAATAATATATAGTTAGGAAAGAGGTTTATTTTTATTAATATCTAAATATACGAAATAATTTTTTTTTTAATTTTTTTGATAAATAACCTAATTAAATGAATCGATTATAATAATGGCATTTAAAATTCAAGGAATAATTAAATAAATTAAGTACTGAATTTTTTAAACATTTTTTGTCTTTCAGTTATCAATTTTTTTTTAAATACCTACACGTTGATATTATTTAAATATAAATATCTTTATCTCTTTGTTAAACATAAGAATGAAAGATAAGAATTAAACAACAAATTATTTTCAAATTTGTGTGTGTATATGATAGATAGAGAAAAGAGATAGAGTCATTTTAAAATACCTACATAATAATTTGTATACAAAGACTAAGGCCATCAAAGTTGAAATATTTAACAAATAACACATTTTATTAATGCTTTTATTTATTTATTTTAAATATTTTTAAATCAATTTTGAATAATACAAAATAATCAAGTAATTTGATTTAAATGATATAATAATAATTAAATAGAAATTGCATGACCTCTATGCATCTTAGGGTTATAAAAGGTTGCGATGGACAGGACACGTGGCTAGAATAGGAAAGAAAATAATGGCGAAAAATATATTGGTGGGGAGACCGATTGAGAAACATCCACTTGGAAGGGTTGAAGACTCGGTGGGTGGACAATGTAGGAAGGGGCGTAGGAGAGATGAGAGAGGGTAAGGATTGGATAGTTATGGCTCAGGATAGGGACACTGTGAGAAATGTGGTTGCTGCGGCCAAAAACTTTCGAGTTCCGTAGAACCACAGAGATAGAATAATAATATTATATTTAACTCAACAAAAACAAAACAAAACAAAAAAATAAATCAATTAAATTAAATGTTTCCTTCATAGATTGAGGCAATTCTCATTATTTATGAGTTAAGGAAAATGAATATAATTTATTGACTCAAGTTTTTGCGAAATAATAAATTTTACAATATATTTGCATTTTAATGAACCTTCTAAATATTAATTACCTACATTTACAAACATTTAATGTGGGATTTTTAGTGAAATTTAAATTCTAAATCATTAAAAAAAATATTTAGCTGGATCTTCATAGAATTAGTGGCAGATTTAAAGAGATCGCCATTTTTTGACTTTTTTTCTGTGACCTCTCGAGTATTCCTTCCCTTAAACCTACAGTAATCTGCAAGCAATGATTCATTTCAATATCACCATTACATCACAAAATTATCTTTCCATGTTTTGTCATTGAACGTTTCTCAATTTTATGGAAAAAAAATTCTTAAAAAAAATACTAAGTGATAAATATCATGCGCAGTAGTAAACGCGATCACTAAAGACAACCAGCTAAAAATAAGACCAGAGAGAACTAGAATTTCTGATAGAATTTAAAGTCCTCAATAAGAATAAATTTTATTAATCAATCTATTTTATTTTTATGTGTTTTTTTGTTTTTCCATAATTCTAAAAAAGACTCGACTCGACTATCTCGCAAATTTGAAATGGATTAAATAACATATATTATATTTCAATTAAATTTAATTAATTAAATTATAAATTAAAATTAATAAATCATATTTATTAAACCAGCGCATGTTTGGTTCTTTGTTGATGGCACCACGTAACGTGTTGAACCGTGAGATTTGCAGTGTTAAAAAATTAATTCTGGTACTTTCAGCAAATAAATCAAGCTGAAATTTTAGATATAGCAGTTTTATACAATTATTGATCATGTGAAAAATTATCAAACATATATCTTTATTTTTACGGTCACTTTAGAAGAAAAAAAAATCAAAACGTTGTAGGTAATGTCCCTCTTCCGGTTGAGTTACATTTCTCAAAAGTTGATAGAAAACTATGAATTTTGAATAATGCCCATGTACCAAATTTCATCATTCTAGCTCAAACCGTTTTTGCGTAATCTTGGTTACATACATACACACACACATACATACACACGCACACACACAGATATTTTTCTCAACCTTAGGAAAAATGATTCAGGAAACTTCAAAACCTATAAAAACATCAAAATCTCAACATCGAAAATTTTCGTGATCGCAATACTATCTCTTACGAGATAGTAAAAATATCCTAGTATTTAAAAAAAAAAAAATTGAAAAAACACTTTTTTTTTAAATTAATTTATTAATTGTTCATTCCATTAAACATTCCAAGCACTATATATATTTTATTTTCAAGATTTGTATAATATAGATTATGACTTATTCATGACCTTGACATTTCTCATTAAAACTTTTTTTGTAGTGTGTGTGACCTCTATTCAAGATAGATAAACCCCTAAATGATTATTTTAGCGAGTTTATTGATTGATTGAGAAATTCTTTTTTTTTTATTTTCAATCATATATAATTAATCAAATTAAATTATTAACATTCAATTTATAGTTCATGGGTCTTTGTTCTTTTGACTAACTTCTCTGATTTTAATTTTTTATTGCCTATATTTTTTTAATTAAATCATTCACCTTTTCTATTGAGATGTTCTGATCCATGACACGGACACAATCTTTCTTAATATTTTGTTTATGCGATATTTTTTATTCCAAGTGTTCATAAATGTCTTAAGATTTGTTTAGAGGTAACCTTTTGTATCAGAAACTACAATATTTTTATAATTTTTTTTTCTAATGTCGCTTATCACAGTAAGTTCTTTGACCTCTGGATTAAATTCTCCATCAAGTATCAATTTCTTTCCCAAATGGTTTTAAAAGAAGGTAATAAATTTCTTATATCTTAAAAAACTTCAACAAAAATCGTTTAGATTCTGATTAATTTTGATATTTATTCAATTTTTTCTTCGAATTGAGAAATATTTTATTTAATGATAACAGTGTTTCCTTCCTCCTCTTGTTTTATCGCACGGATGTAATGTTTAATAAAAAAACACTCTAAATTTAATAAATATTTAAGAATAATCGTATATCTTGGCTTATTTATTTATTTCTATTTTTCTAATATTTAAAATATCATCAAAATTTATTTATTATTTTCTTGATTCTAAAGTCGAGTAATATTTTTTTTTTTTTTGCTCTGCAATATTATTAATTTTCATTAATGATATTTCTGTTGAATTAAATTATTTTAATTAGAGTTTTTCGAACAATTATTTTGAGGATTTACTTATTATTTGAATTTTTCTATATTACCATCTAATAATTAATTGAAATAAAATTTTGTATATATGATAATCTTTTCTCTATTTGTAGATTAATATTCCATAATTAATTGCGTTTCTATTTAATTTCATTAATTGGTCTTGTTTTTTTTCATGTGTGGCATAATAAGTCATTTAAATACTTTAAGGCATTCCCCAGTGGTCATTCGATCTTTCGACATATAACTATTCAATTATTTCGATAGTTATTTAAAAAATATAAGTGTAAATATAAGTATTAAAAATTATCTAATATATATAGTAGTAATAATAAAAAACTCGGGATGTAGGGAATTTGTCTATGCGGATGAAAGGATTGAATGTGTCAAGAGTTATGTGTACTTGGGAGTCCCTTTTGCTGAGTCGGGACTCTTTCTCCATGCTGCGAAAAGCTTTGTCTCTAGGTCCTCTGCTGCTACTTTGACCATTTTGAGTGTTCTACGAAGAGCAAGATGCCGCTCTTGGGCTTCTCGTGGAAGACTTTTTGAGGCTTTGCTTCTAAATACAATTTTATATGCAGCACCTGTTTGGAGTCTGCGATATTTGGATGTCTTGGAGAGGGTACAGGTCGGCTTTTTCAAGAGGTTATTGGGGCTACCGAGGGGAACACCGGACTCAGTTGTGAGGCTTGAGGTGGGGGTGGTCAAGCTGAGCTACAAGATATTGGTGATGACGTTGAGTTGGGTGATTAAGGTGTTAAGAATGGAGGGATTCAGGTATCCTGGGGCTACTTACCTTAGACTATGTGAACTGGATTCCGCGGGGACTGGTAGGTATAACTGGGTCAGCCAGTTGAGAGGTCTGCTGGACTCTGCTGGGGTCACTGCTGTCCGTCTAAGTAATGTGACCTCTATTATAGAGGCTTTGGATGGATTGGGTTCGTTCAGAACTAACTTAATCATGAGTGATATTGATTTTATTAACAACTTATGTTTCAGTAGCTATTATAAAGAACTGATCGTTCTCGATGGAGAGTTCTCTACCCAGGATTATTTGGGACGAGATATAAACTTTCAGATGGTCAGGGTTGTATCACAGTTGAGAATGGCAAGTAAACATCAGGTTAGGCTTACTTTTGGGTGTTGTAGTTATGTAATTGATCAGACGCAGGTTTGCTCTATCTGCAATCTACTTCAGGAGGAGACGATATACCATTTAGTCTGTGCATGTCCTATTTACGGGCCTTACAGAAGTTACTATATCCCTCAGGTAATTGGCATTGGATGTGAGACGGATCTAATGTGTGGTCTTTTTAAGCTTCCAGGTGAACTTTGGATGAGGAACGTTTATCTGTATATGAAAATGGCAATGCAACTGAGATCTTACATGATGAATGAATGATGATTGATGGAGAAGATTAGGATTAATTGACGCGGGAGGAATCAGAAGATGAAGTTCACAAACATTTGAATTTATCCTATGAGGCAATGCCTCCATTGTATGGCCACTGGCCGAGCCAATGTAATAATAAATAAATAAAATAAAATAAATAATAATAAAAAACTAATAATTAATTATTTAAGTATTTGTTACCAATGCATCAGATTATACAAAATTTGATTTTACATTAATATACCTATATATGTTCGTTAATGAGTCTATTTAAATTATTTTTTTTATAATTATAATCAATTAAATTCTTTTTATCTTAATCTATTGGATCTAATTTTGACAAATTAATAAATAAATGAGATTAAGAGTCTGTCATAAAGATTATATCGTAATTGTCTAATTGTTTAATATATTCATCGAAATGATATTAAATAAGTAAAGAGATAATTTCCTATAGCTCAAAAATAATTTATTTAATTCTAACAAAATTCAGGTTATTTTTCAACATAATCCACCCACATAGTTATGCGCTTCCCCCATCTTTCTTAGAGCTTCCGAAGCTTCAAAAATTGGGATCTTACCTCATCTTCCCTACAGGCCCGACCTCGCCCCATATGATTTTTACCTGTTTGGACCACTCAAAGACGTCCTATTTGGAAAAAAAATTCTAACAATGAGGAAGTTAAGGAAGCGGTGCAAAAGGGGCTTCGGAGTAAATCGAAAGAATTCTTCACCAAGGAACTTAGGAACCTGAGAGAAAGATGGGACAACTGCATAACTCTGAGGGTCGATTATGTTAAAAAATAACCTGAATTTTGTCAGGATCAAATAAACCATTTTTGAGCTATGTCTCTTTCTTTATTGAATGATTCTCGATTTTAGATTTAAAGAAGGAATAAACAAGATAAGAGAGTGTAGGATTTATTAAATTTTATTGGAGATATCGAAAATTTATTGATATTTGTAACCGAATAGTTATTCAAAGAGACTTGAGAGTTGTATATCTGATATAATTACTTCCCAAGATTGGTGATTTGCATGACATTTAACCAATAGTGGAGGAAAGAAAAGGGCTGGAGAGAGAAGGAGTGGGGAGATGTTCTAAGACGTCTTGTTGAATTTCTGCGACTCGACAAGATAATTAGCATGAAGGAGATTAAATTGTTCCACTAGCGATAGCGGGTGGGTGACAGAGATGGATGTATCAGAAGATTGAAAGATGCTGCGACAAAGACTTTTGTCCTTGATAATTGAATCAACTAATGAGTAGATTATTCTATTGAAAATTGTAATGTCACATGATTAAATCGAAATAATATATGACAAGGAAAATCCGTTAGTGAAAGAAAAGAAGGAAAATACACTAAACAATAATCATATCATTTTATATTAATCATATATTTATTCATTTAATTATTTTTTTTTTAATTTTTATTTTTTGTAGTCAAATTTTTTTTTATTATTTCATCATGAGATGAGTATCAAATTTAAATTGAATTAAAATGATTTGATAAGGCAAAAGTGGTAAAGCTTAGGAGACTTAAATTAGAATACAAAAGAAAGATTAGTTTATGACGATGCTGGTTAGATAGGATTTCATTATGATATTTCAAAGCTTCGGAATGAAAATGAATATTTTGTATAAGAGATAGGAATAGTAATAGGATTCATTTTACTCAAATAATAAAATAATTACTTTAATTTAGTTTTAAAACAATTTTATTATTAATGGCAGTTGTAGGTTTAAAAAAAGATTAAAGAACATGGTGATTATGTTTTTATTTTTATTAAAAGTAATATAATATAGTAAAAAATACAGATTATAATCACTGCTATAAATGAACTATTAGTAGGATCAAAGTATCAAAAGATATTCGATACGCTAGATAGAAAATAAAATTCAATTATTTTTATTTAATTTGTTTAAAACATATTTTTATTCTAATTCTTTTATTAAACTCAGTTGCGTACCTAGAACTTTTGCCGCCCGGGGCGATCTCCAGTTTGCCGCCCTATCTATTATAAGTCAAATAGTGGTTTTTATAAATTAATACACATAAATAAATTATTAAGTTATTTAATCAATATTAATTAATACACAGAGTAAATTTTAAACCTAGCAGACCGCCTTCCGCCGGCCCTGCTTTTCAAAAGAAAAATCGATGGTTTAAAAAAATATTGGTATATCACTTCAAAGTAATCATATAAACTTTTCAAAAGAAATGACATTTATAAACTGATATCAAAAAATTTTAGTTAGGAAAAATTGCCGAACAAAATCGTAAAGATGCGTTTACGAATTCAACGAATTTTAATGAATACAATAAAATAAAATTATTATCCTGTTCTTGGAATTAGAATTCAAAATTTACACTAAAATGCATTTACATACACCGAGGAATAATATTCGAAATCATATAGTTAATCATAATTTATAAATATAAATCAAATAGTAAACTTATAAAAATCATAATAATCATTTATTATTCAAGAAAGAAAAAAAATAAATATGAAATGAATAAGTTGCTTTTTACAACTATAACTAAATATACAAAATGCCGCCCCAAGATAAGTGCCGCCCGGTGCGGACCGCACCCACCGCCACCCCCTATGTACGCCACTGATTAAACTATTTTCAATTACAAAAAAAAACAGAGATTTCTTTTTTATATTAATCAAATATTAGCCATCTGAAATTTTCAAAAAACCTTCAGATAATTATATATTATTATATTGTAACACGAGAAAATATTTATTTTATTTTAGGGGGTAATAAATAAAAGTTTATTTGAAATGAACACACCTGTTCTTAAAGTGCATGTTGAAACAAATTTTATTTTTTATTTGTTTTAGTTCATTCACTCCATATAATTACCTACATTATTTTTCCTATTCATATAATGATTTATGATATTGAGTTAGTAAATTTATCGATAGTATAGTTTTAAAAAAATATATTAGATTTAATCAAATTTATTTAGAAATTTTAGAAGTTTAGAAATGAAAAGTATTGATTTTAAAATTAACCAGGTTGAATATTCGTTGGATTGATATTATCATTTATTCTAGATCTAGATCACAGACAAAAATTCATGTTGACCAATAAAAAAGTTCGAACAATTTTTTGGGATATTAACAATCATTCATTTTTTTTAAATCGGCCCTCCTGTTAGATTGTGACCAAACTTTTTGCTGAGCTTACCCTTGAGCAGGTAATTAATGTATAATTAGTCATGTGAAATGCAATCTTACCTCAAATCACTGCCACCTTTGTTAGGGTATGACCCTGAGAATTATTAATTGGCATTGCGAGGCACAATCTTAGTGGAAATTGGAGACGTTTGAATTGAAATGAGAGATCAGAGGGTATTAATAAGGATGTGAGCAATAATAATTCTCTCCCCTGAGCAACTACCAAAAAAATGGTGGCCTCAATTTGGTTCATTTCGCAGACAGGTGACGTGAACTTGTGTATCAAATAAATTAAACTTTTAAAAAATTCCAATTTTATTTCATGTTTTAATTTAGTTGATGGACTTGTATGCCAATTGGGATACTTAATAAATGGGAAATGGTCTAATAATGATAATAATAATAATCAAGGGTTGTTTTGAAAAATACAATACACTGGATTTAAAAAAAAACCTCTTGTACTTCATATGCAAAAATAAAGCCTATCAAGTCGGTTATATTAATTAAATGTCCTATTATCAGTATAAGGTTATCTTGATTTTCTTGATCGGAGGCGATACTTTTTTATCAAGTAGCTTCCCAAGTTTTATCCCGGAGGCTGGGTTGGCTCCGTCTCATAGACCTCAGATAGAGAAAATTCTTTGCCAGGCCCGGGACTTGAGCCTGGGACCAGAAGAATGTGGGCTAACACAGCTAAGTTTTAGTTTAGTTTAAAAAAGTATGTTTATTATGTATGATACATACAATTTTTAATCCCATAACATAATAAAAAAGGGTTTATAATAATTTTAACATGGGATCTCTAGGAAAAAGCTATACCTATATAAAAAAAACCTAGTCTATATATAGGTGAGGATATTTGTGATACACATTTTTTTTATTTTATACATTTTTTCTATTTACTATATACACAATATTTTAATATTTTGAAAGTTTGTTTAAAGAGGGTTCATATTTTATTGATTTGTCATTTTTTACGGTTGATATGATAAAATTAATGGAATCCCATTATTATTCTGGAAGTAACCCTTTTTTGTCTAGATATATAATTTCTTCTGGAGGTATGAAGCCTGTTCTAAAGTTTTTATAAAAAAATTTTAATTCTGAAAGTTTGAACTATAATTTAGATTACTAGAAATTGTGTGTGGTGTATGAATATAGTGATTCCTAATTAGTTTTATAAATAAATTGTCTTTGCGGTTAATGTTTCCTTCTTCTTTTTCACTACTTATATATTGAAGATATTCTGTTTTACTCGAACGGAATTTTCCTAGGCATGTATTTCCTTTCGAATATTCTAATTGTCTCCATGTACTTATGTTGAAAAAAATGTTACATGCATATGTGATGATAGGGCCGATTGATAGTAACAGATTATTTTAATCCTGGGTTAAGGAATTTGTAATAGAATAATGCTTTATTATTTATAAATGATGGCATTGCTTTCGATAATAGATTGTGTATGTGGTGGTTAAAATATAGATAATTATCCAGTTGTAACCCGAGGTATATTACTAGGGGTTTGTTTGGAATTATTGAACTTTAATTGGGGGAATTTTTCCAGTTTTTTTCGAGGGTATAATTTCCTTTGTTTATTGTTGAACTAAATAAAATGGTTTCCCATTTGTTTTTATTAATTCTTAATCTCCAGGTTTCATAGAATGAGTGTATTTTTTCAAAAAGTGATTGAAGTTCAATTTGGATTTCTAAAGGATTTTTACCTAAGACATACACAATCAAATCATCTGCGAAGAATATCGCTTTTTTAGAATCATTTGAAAAATCAAGCCTTCACGCCAAACTGTGACAAAAGCTTTTTCCACATCTATCAGATAAGCATTAACGGTTTCTTTATTGTTTAAAGCCTAAGATACGTCTGATGTTAATTTGATAAAGTGTGAATTGTCGGGTGACCTTTTCTGAACCCAGGTATAATCTCCCTATCATCGCAAAAGATTTCGATTTATAATTATTTCAAATAGTTTCCCTATACATGGAAGAATGCTTATTGGTCGGTAATTTAATAATGTATTTGCGTTGTTGTTGTTTTTTTTTGGTAAAGGGATCACTTTAGCTTTATTACATTAGTAGAAGAAACAAATAGAATAATTAGAACAATTGTTAAAACTAATGGTGTAATATTGGATGAATTTATTAGCGAGATTTTTTAAAGCTAAGTTTGGAATATTGTCAAGATCTGTAGAAATTTGATTATTTAAAGCCGTGTAGGAACTTTTAACTTCCTTTTCATTTGTAAGTATTTAATTTGTAAATTTAGTTTCCTTTTGATTTTCTTCTTTCAACTCATTTGTGTATTTATATTTGATATTTGAGTGTCATTTGTTTTCTAAGTTATTGGCTAATACAGTTAACGCTTTGAACGCCGTGTCATTCGACCCATTCAAAATGAATCGGTGTCGGCCACCGGTGGCCGACATGACATACCTAGCTTAGACTCTATTTTTTGAGCTGTCGGCCACGCGTTCCATATAAATTGGTATTCAGCGTGGCCGACGTGGCCCACTGTTAGTTGCAGCTTGGTCGACGCGGTGCCATCTATAATATTATTATATTAGGGTTGCAGCAGCCACCGGTGGCTGAAACAAAAAGCTCAATAAATTCCCTCAATATTACCTCAAAAAAAAAGAAAAAAATTGTATTTACATATAATGTATCAAATAAAACCTAAAAACACAAAAAAATTTTTTGGACATTTTGCAAAAATCCTATTGATGTTCAACTTGTTAACCAACACCATACGAGTCGTATAGGATTGTATAAATATTTGTATTAAATTTTTCGACGGTTATAGTTTTCAGGGAATATAAAAAAACAATTTTCTAAACCATACATTTTAATTTATGGGCAATATAATTATGACATGAATTACATTACAAAAAAAATGATATATATTTATCTTATCTTATTATACTAGCAAAAATTGTATATATATTTGTATTTTTGATATATTATTCAGCTCGAAGGATTTTTTTTGAAATTCACACCATTTTTATGAAGAAAAATCGATCTGTATTGGTTTCAGCATCAGGAAAAATCATCTTTGTTAGTTTTCCCTTAATTTAAAATAGGAAATATTATAAATAAAATAAAATTAAAAATATTTATTTTAATAATATTTAGTAATCAAATTAAATATTTTTTTAAAGTACCGAGCGGCGGCTCGGTGAACCAGGTACATTCAATTCACTAGGGTCTTCTTATCCCCCCCCCCCCCATTAGAATATAAATATCTTAATTCATAAAAATATTATTACTACCTATATTGTATTATTTAAAACAAAAACACTTGAAAAAATTATTAAGGTTTATTTTGTTTGTTTTCACTTGATTGGAGTTTCATTTTTATTGGATAAATGACCTCAAGTTTCTATTCATGAAAGTAAAAAGAAGGAAAATAAATTTTTAAACATTGTTTAATTACTATTATTAAAGGACATTGCGATTAGTTTAATTTTGAAATGATATATTTCTCAATTCACTTAACTTAAGAATATAAGTAATAGAAAATTCAATAAAAAATTAGGTTGCTATAGGTATATAATATAGTATTATAATAATAATAATAACAATACATTTTAATGTTTTAATAATATATATAATTTCTATGTTTAGAAAAATAATCTATATTTCTTTTTATGTATTTAATATTCTTAAAAATTGCAAAAAATTCCTAGATAATCGTTTGAAAATCAAATTCGATCTGATTTTTTTATTATTTATTACAAATAATTAAATAATTATGTAATTTCATATGTATTTCATAATAATATTATTGTTAGCAATAAATAACTTTTATACATTATAAAGATATAGATTTAATGAATGTAGAATAGAATTTACTGATAAACTAGTATTAAAAAGTATATATCTAATTATTTATCTAGTAAGAGAGGAGGAATTAATGATTCGCATTGATTGCATTGGCCAATGAGGATGCTTTGAATGCGTGATATTTTATTGCATTTTGGAATATCTACCCCCTTTCCTCACACATGCACTGACCCCAACCCAGGCTAACCAAATTCTCTACCTACTCCACCCCCCACTTCCATCCACCCAGTAACATCACTTTCCGATCTGCATGTCAGTCATTTTCTCATTAACCGAACATTCCAGGCACAAATATTTGTCCACTTTGATTTTGGCTGAATAAATAATTTTATAGAGATATCTGTTTAAAAATATATATATATATATATATATATATATTATGTAAATAGGTAAATATATAAAATTATTATTTACATTTGTGGATATTATTTAATGTTTAATTAATAAAAAAATATACTTATTTTTGAAAAATTATTCAATTCCAAACGTTAAAATTAGCAATTAGATCAACTTTTAAAAAACTCTTTTTCTCTTCTAGAATTTTATTTTTTTAATATTATTTTCCCAACTATTTTGGAAGTTATTTAATAATTTATTCATTATTCCTATTTACTTATTAATTATTTAATGAAAAATATTTAAATATACTTTTGTTTATTGATTTTAATATAAATACTAAATTTTAAATAAACAAAATAAATAGATTGATTAATTTTGAATAAAAAATTCAATCATTCAAAATTATTTCTAATCCTTATTCTGAGAGAATTATTTCAATATTTATGTATAATTAAGTTGAATTAAGTACATATTTTTATTTTTTATTTTATGCCTTTTTTTAAATTCATTTTATTTATTTTGAAATTCAGTCAGTGTAATTTTAAAGAGAAAAAATTCATATTCATTTAATCTTATCTTATTATGCTAGCTAAAATTGTATATATGTATTTATCTATATATATTGGTTCTCAAAAACCGCTCTAACGATTTTTTTCAAATTCACACTAGATATAGTATTTATAAAGAAAAATTAAGTTTTATTGATGATATCTCTTGAAACATACAGCTTCATTATTAATTTCTTAATTGAAAATTATATATGGAAAACGTCAAAATTTTTAATACTGCCTGCTAAGACAGTAAAAAAATGACAATTTTTTATCTAAATACATATAGTCCAGCGGTTGGACTGATGTTTTAACGAGTGGATTTCGTCGGTTCGAAACTCGCCGGGTGAATCGTTATTTAAAAATGAAAATAATGATTTTGTTATTTTTTTTTCTTTTTATCTATTGTTTACTTTTTAATAAATTACTATTCTATATTTATTTATTCATTGTTCTTTTATTAATAAAGTTTTAGATAGTTTTATAAGTTTTAATATTTTTTCAATAAAATATTATTCAATATATTTATTAATATTATTTTATTTATTATTATTGAGTACCCGAAGTTCCATTCATTTTAATCAGATTGATGCAATGATGCAACAGTTAATAATTGTAATATTGTAATAAATTTCTATCTTGAAAATTGTTACATATTATTCAGGATATTTTAAAAACTATTTCTTTCTTTAATTAATATTCATTTTTTCTATAAGTCAGATATATTTCCAAATATTAAATAATTTTTGAAGTGAAAACTTCTTTAGCGGCGTTGAGCACTTTTGCGGGATGGGGAAAAAGTATAGAACTCGCGTGATCGTGACCAACACCATGAAACCATCTGCTTTCAAATTTCTTATAACAGAGCGCGAAATTTGAATTGTCATTAGAACTGTTTTATAAATTATCTCTAACATATAAATATATATTTATTATGTAAAGTTCATTTCATATATACATATATAATCAAAATTATACGAAATGAACTTCACATAATAAATATATATTTTATGTTAGAGATAAGAATTATAAAACAGTTCGTATTGCAATATTTTAAACAAAGTTGTGTATTTATATATATATAAATATAAGTTACAAATTTGTTTAAAATATATGTTTAAAATAATATATAAGTTATATATATATACATGCATATGAAATTCATCTTTCTCGTGAAATAGCGCGAATTTCGTCTGTTTTAAAATTTCTTACGCAGAAGTTTTCACTTCTGTCGGCCAGTCCCACGACTGCCAATTTTGCTTTTTTAATTCCGAAAAGCTGCAAAGCACGTTTTTTTGTCTTTAGTTTGTTTTATAACCACTTGGGGCGCTAAACAGTTTTTCAAAAAAACACTATAGAAAAAAAATATATGTACCTATATATTATATATTTATGTATTATTGAGGAGCACAAGTTCATTAATTTTAATCAGATTGATGCAAATGTGTAACATTTAATAATTGTAATAAATAATTAAAGAATTGTGTATCAATATTTTTTAAAGGGTAGAGCGAGAGCTCGGTGTCCCAGGTATTAATATTACCAGCCAAATCCAATAATAATGAATCATTTTTTTTAACTTAAGTACCGAGCCGAGGCTCGGGGTCCCGGTACTTCAATTTAAAAGCTCTCATATAATTGAACCATATTATGTTTAATAATTTTTATTACCGACCGACGATAGTAAGGGAGGTATTGCTATATATGGTTTGACTTGCCTTGACAATGATAACATGATACTATATGATTTTTATGTCTTTAATATTATTTCATTTTATAGTTTTTATTAATACTAATAGTTTTTTTTTTGTATTAATCTATTAAACAATCTATAAAAAGACCCTAAAATATTTTTAAAATTATTTTTTTTTATTCATTATCATATAGAAGGATTTCATATAAATTTTATTTGTGTTATACTCATTTTTAAAATTAACCAAAATGCAAATTTTTGAGGCAATGTATGCAGTTTTTTTTTTTTTTTTTTTTTTTTTTTGTTTAAGTAAATTTAAAAAAAATTTTATAAGAAATAAAGAATAAACAAACACACAACAGCGTTATATGAGTGTTTTTTGGAGAAATAAAAACTTATATATATATATATATACTTATATATAGAAAGAGCAAGAGTGAGAGAGAGAAATGTGGTTAAGAATTAAGAATTTATTCATCCACATTTCCATTTCCCATCTCTCTGGTTCTAATTGAGTTGTTTTATTTACTTACCCAAAATTTCAATGCAATGCAACGGATGTTAATTAGTGAGCCAAGTTCACTTTTTCCTAATTCCTGTTTTTTACATTTTCTATAATACAGTCCTGCAACTTTAGTTGGCATATGTCGACGAAAAAGCAAAATATCAACACAAATAAATACAAAAAAAAAAAAAAAAAAATAAAATAAAATAAAATAAAAATAAAAAGAGATAAACAAAAACGAAATATTAATAAATAAAAATATAACCTTTAAATGATACGTATATATTTTTATATATAAATGTAAATACACATATAGATAAATTTTGATTAAAATTAAAAAAGAAAAAAGAAAAATAAATAAAAATAAATAAATGAATCTATATATATATATCTATTCATATATTTTTATGAAAAAATAACTGTAATTAAATTTCAAAAGCAGAAATAATAGAAGAAATAAAAGAGATACAAAAAATATTTACTCTATAGTTTAATCTATTATTTATATATTTATATAAATATATTTGTGTAATTAAAATTGGATAATTATAATGTAAAAATTCATTTATATAAATATCACTTAGAGGGATGCAAATATTTTTTTTAATGACAAATTCATATTTATATTAGATATTAAATTTTAGTTGTTTTTTTTAAATGACGTTAATATTTTTTATGTTAATTAAAATATTTTGAGATTTATAAATATATTGATAAAATAGAGCTCCCGAGAGAAAAAACTTTCGAATCCCCTCTACTTTCACAAGTTTCGAATCTCATCCTAAAACTTATATATACCTTTCATTGAAGGGTTCAGGTATTTTAATATTTTAGTGTTTTTTATTTATTTTGATTTTTGTTTTTAAAAAAAAATGACAGGAATACAAAGTAGAATATAATTAATGGTTCATATATTGCTTTTCCATATATTATCATTTAGTATAATGTATATAGTACATTTTTATTTTTCTAATGTTAGCAATTAAGTTAAAAACCTTTTTTTAATGATAAAAACAATTTATTTTCTCCTTAAATTTGACTTGAAAATCAATTTAAAATATCTTATCATTAAAAAATAAAAGGATTATCGACTATAAAAGAAATTTTAATTGAAAAATTAATTATACATATATACACGTGCTTCAAGTTGATTATCATAATAGATATAGTACCTGTTTAACCGAGTCGCCGCTCGGTACTTTAAAAAAAATATTCTTTATGAACTACGAATTTAACATTAATATTATTATTTAAAATAAATAAACAACAAAATATATGAAACAATTTCAAATAATTTAAAAGAACATAATTTAATAAAAATAGTCACAAAACATACAGCCCTTAAACGTACTTATGAATGCACTGAAAGACAGAAAAGTATGGGCGGTGGATATAACATAATATGTATATATTTCGTAATTTAATTAATAATATTAATTTCAAAATATTATTAAATTATTTATAATATTTTGAATTTAAGAAAGCCGCTGTTCGGCGTTGACCGGTGCCATATGTTTTTTTATTATTAAAATTCTTATTTTAAATTAAGAAATAAACTGGAGTGTCTCCACTCGACTACCTCGCATTTGAATTGGATAAAATAACATATATTATATCTAAATTACATTTAATTAATTAAATTATAAATTAAAATCAATAAATAATATTTATTAAATCAGCGCGTGTTTGGCTCTTTGTTGATGCCACCACGACACGTGCTGGCGCGTGATTTGCAGTGTTAAAAATTTAATTCCGGTACTTTCAGAGATTCAAACAAGCTGAAATTCTATATATAGCAGTTTTATACAATTTTTAATCATGTGAAAAATTATCAAACATATATCTTTATTTTTACGGTCACTTTAGAGGAAAAAAAATGAAAACGTAGGTAATGACCTTCTTCCAGTTAAGCTACATTTCTCAAAAGTTGATAGAAAACTACGAATTTTGAATAATGCTCGTATACCAAATTTCATTATTTTAACCTAAACCGTTTTTGCGTAATCTTGTCTACATACATACATACACACACACACACAGACAGACATTTTTCTCAACCTTAGTGAAAATGACTCGTATAAACGTATAAAAACATCAAAATCTTGACATCGAAAATTTTCATGATACTAATACTATCTCTGGCGAAATAGTAAAAACTAACAAAGATGATTTTTCGCGATGATCGATTTTTCTTTATAAAAATTATCTATGGTGTGAATTTTCCAATATACAAATATATAGGTATATATACAATTTTTGCTAGTATAATAAGATAAGATATATCTATATATATTATATATCTTGGTTTATAATTATAATAAAGTTTAAAAGATTTTTTTTAATGAACATCCGATTAAAAACTTCCTTTTTCTGCTTCAGTATTACTTGACCAAAGTCGTGTGCTTGAATATATATATATATATATAAGTTTTGAAATACTTGTGAAAAAAGTTAGATGCTTTATTTTGTTTTTTTCTTTTTCTTTATTCTCTTTATCCCTCTCATTCTCTCTCCTTCTAATTCACTGACATCCCGCCTCCCCACTTTTGCTTCGTACTTTTTCAACTCTCCCTTTTTCCATTTATCTGGTCCTTCGAAATCGAACTTGAACAGAATCTTTTCCGCAAGCTTAAAGGCCCGTTTAGGTTGGATGCGTTTGATTTCAGCGATCGCGAGGAGAATGGGTTGGGAGGGAATGGAGAGAGGTGTAGGAAAAAAAACAGAGAAAGAGTTTCCTAATTGTCCATTAAAAAGTTTTTTTTTTAAAAAGTCATTTAATTTTGATGAGAGAGTGAAAATAGAGTATGTTTATACTTAAATAAATTTTATTTTCAATGGGTGGGGATCTTTAAGGCGAATGGTTCCCCTTTCCCCTACTTCTTACCGACCATTGTGAAGTGAAATGAGATTAGAAACCGAAAGGCTGTTTCTTTACTTCTTAGTATATTAAAGTGGTGATCCTTACGATGTGGGAGGGGGATGAAATTGAGCAAAACAAACTCGGAGACGAGACAAAAGCTGACCCACTAAAGAAAAGACAAATTAAATTACCCCTGATATCAACATTTGTTTTACTTTTAGTTTTTCTATAAAGATAAAATTAATTCCACAGAGAAAAACCTACCAATTGCTTATTTTGTTTTCTATGAACAAACATGGAAATTAACCAGAATGAATATACTTATATATTTTTTTTAATTTTATTTCCTTTATTATTAGTTTTTCTTTTTAAATAGAAAATAGATATTAGAGGAAAAATTTTATTTGCAAAATAATCATTTTTTTTGTATAAAATAATCATTATCTTTGTTTATATATTTATAATATACCCCATATGTTATTTATTTATTTGAATATATTTTTAATTTGTTGTTTAATCTATAATTTTAAATTTTAAATAATTTAGTTAATATAATTAATTAATTATAATTTAGTGGATATAATTTAGTTATTTACACACTATTCTCTTATATGTAAACATCTATCATCTGGTCGTTTTCTTTTTTGAAATCTATTTAAATAACTCTCTTATATGTATATGAAAAGAAAAATATATGATAGTTGGACTCAAGAGTGAGAGATGAATGGGGGATTACTTAAGAGAGTCAATCCAATCATTTGTCCACTTGAAAAACATTCAATATCGAGAAGAGAGCAGACCATTCTGTCTTTTCTCAGAATAGGTCAATGCTTTTTTCCCATGGACATTTGATTCTGAAAGAAAATGCCCCTTGGTGCACAATATGCGATAGGAGAGTCACAGTGGATTATGTTCTTGTCGAATGACCATCGTTGTTCTACAAGGTAGAGTATTTAATTATTTGTTTATAAATTATTTATTTATTAACTATTTATTTGTATATTTGAATTGTTGTTTTTGTTATTATTTATTCCATTAATCTATAGATTATTTATTTATTAAATTCTAGTCAGGTTCATTGGGAGTTCCTTATTTTGAGCGGTGATATTTTTTATTATTTACTCAAATATTTATTTAATTATTGTATATTCTATTTCTTGTTGAATTATTTATTGAATAGATAGTTTTTTGGTTAAAAGAAAAAAAAATCATTCTTTACAAGTTATCTACCCGAGCAGTGTCAAGTCTGACACAATAGAATCGGTCAGCTGCCTGGCTGTGCCCCGGCGAAGAGGACGAAATTCTCCCTGAAGAGATTACTTAGAGAAGAATCAGATTAATCATACACGATGGATGATTTATTCAAGGCACATATGGCCGTAGTTGCTAAGGTGCATCGATCTTCAAATAATAATATTAATCTGGTCATTTCCCAATTGGCACAAACGCAACAATCTTTGTTTTAAATTTTAGTCTTGGAGATCTTTTACTACAGGATTATTGTCACCTAAAGCAAGTTAAATATTTTACAATATTACCTACGAGTTATCAAATTGTTTTGTACGTTTTTCGAAGTGATTTATGATTGATTTGCCTAGTTTCTTTATATATTTATTTCGTTCACATAACCTAATACTTGATTCAATTTTGTTTAATTATATTACATATTTCTTTCCAATTTATCCAGATCACATAAATTAAAAAATGGCGTTTCATTTCCAATTTTATAAGTAGTATAGTAGTATAGTGTAATATATAGTTGATTCTAATTTTTACTTTTCTTGTTTTTATATGCCAAAAACACAAATCTGAATCATAAGAAACCATTTTTTTAAAAATAATTAGTATAATAATACAGTAAACGCACTTTATAAGCAATTCATTTGAACCAATTTCAATAAAAAGGTTTCTTATTGGACAAAATTGCTTATAGAGAAAAATTGAAATTAAACAACAAAAATATTAATTAATTAACAGAAACTCACAGAAATTCTAGTAACTATTCTATTTAACAGAAAGTATCTTCAATACTGGCACCACAAAACACGAACATATTTCAATAACAGAATTTTTACCGACCGACGATAGTAAGGGAGGTATTGTTTTCACACCAAATTTCACATGTGGAGATTTTTACATATCTCCACGAATCATGCATTTTCTAAACAGAAAAAAGTATTTTTAGCATGATGTCTGTCCGTCTGTCCGTCCGTCCGTATAGATGTGTACAGCCTGAACGGCTCAACCGATTTTGATGAAATTTGGTATATTTACTTAATGCATCAGTGGGATGAATTGATCAACTTTTGGTGCAATTCCGAAAACCGGAAGTGGTAGTATTAGCGATCGACGATAGGAAGGAAAGGGTTATTTTCACACCAAAGGAGATTTTTTTATATATCGCCACGAATCATGCACTTTGTATTGGTGTTATCCTCGAGAAAAATCATATTTATTAGTTTTTTCTTGATTTAAAATTATATGACGTCATCCAGCCATTCATGACGTCACAGCTTGGTCTTGCATATATATTATAAATAAAATAAAATTAAAAATGTTTATATTTATTATTTATGTATCCATATCTGTTTTTTATTACATTAATAGATATATTAAAATTATTTGAAATTGTTTCTGTAGCTGGAAATTAATTTATTTCAAACAGTCGGTCGGTTCGGACCTGGCCACAGGTCAACTTATTTACAATTTGAGGTTATGTTGTTGTGAACAACTATCAACTCAAATATTTAGCTTTAAAAAAATAAGTTTCTTATACAGAACAGTTGAACTAAAGAAAGTTGCTTGTATAGAGGTTGCTTATATAGAACGTTCACTGTAATAATTATTTTATTTCTGTGGAAAAGATTTAATCATATAAGTATGTTTATTTAGCAAAAATAATTATCAGGTATATGTATAGTTTATAATAAGAAGAAAAGTGATTGATCATAGAGAGAGTTCAAAGAGTGTTACGGTTAATCAACGTTGAAGCGAAATTCTTCACTTCAAAGCTAAACAAACTGAAAGGTGAATGTGATTTCCATAACGAACAGTCTTTATTAAACGCCACCTTTATTCAACGCAAGACAATCTCTTGGTATTCAAAAAGACTTCTTCATTGATCCTCATAGATCCTCCTATTTAACTTTCATTCTAATTAATTAAGTATTAATAATATATTACAATTCACTAATCAATCATTGGCAATTATTACACTCCATTATCACTAGTAGATATTCCAATTCATTTGTCAAATAATAAATATTGAAAAAATTAAAAAATTAATAAAAAAAGAAAATAGATTAATTATATCTTTTTTATAATGTGGTTAACATTTATAAAATTCAAATTACAACATTAATATATAAACATTTAATAAGATTAATTTAAATTAATTTGAGTTATACATACGTATTTAGAGATTATAGATTTCCACCTCTCACTTGGAAGAAACTTATTATTAATTGCCATTGCCCAATCCAATTACTCCAATCCAATGAAATCATCCATATCATCCATATTATTGACAATTCAATTTCAACATTTCATCTAAAAAATTCAAAATAGATTATCAATAAAAAAATCATAAAAGAGAATTTAATAAAAATATGATAATATAATAATAAAAGACATTTTCATTAATTTATTTGGTGACCTTTAAATTCCACTAAATATTATTAATTTGTCAAAAAAAAATTAAATTAATTACCTCATATATAATATTTTAACAATTTTTAACCTGTGAGTAATAAAATAAATAAATAATAATTAAGCAATTATAATAAAATTTATATTTATTCATAATAATATTAATAATAATAATAATAATCATATATATAAATATTGATACATTTAACGTTATACAATTTATACAATTTTTGTCTTTCTCTATAAAGTAAAGTGAGGATTGATTGGTGGTTTCCCAAACACAAAGTAAAACAAAGAAAGAGAAAAACATATTTTATATACTATACTCGTAAATTTAAGAAAACATTAACAATAATAAAGATAATATACATATAAAAAACTTTTATGAAATAACGTTTTTCCAATGGGCTAAAAAGAATAAAATAATTTTTCTATAAGTAAGACAAAGTTTGTGGATGAATTGCTTCATATTCAACGAAAAACGTTGGAGGCATTTAGTTTTATTTATCTATATGAAACATCAAGTCCAATTTTTGTAATAATAAGAATTTTACTAAACACCTAAACTAACAAATTTTTTTATTATGCAATAAAATTGATAGATTAAGAGCTAAGAAATTAATTCTTTATTATTTTTCACTGTAATATATACTTATATCAAAGTATGTAACACATTTTAAAAGAATTATTATTTTATTTACATTTTATCAATCAAATCCAAAATGCTTGATTATATTAGAAGATATAGTGTTACTTGTTAATGAAGTGTCTTAGAGTGGTATGTATCCTAGTATATATTTATGAATTATAGCTCTATAAAGGAAGTTAATTGCATAGAAATCAAATGAAAACTAAGATCACCCAACGTTTTTAGTTGAATATGAAGCAATTGATCCATAAACTTTGTCAAGCTTATAGAAAAATTATTTTATTCTTTTTAGTCCATTGGAAAAACGTTATTTTATAAAATTTTTATATATATATGCATTTATTGAATAACAATTATTATTATATTATAAATAAGTAATTTTTATTAATATGAGATTATATTTTATAATTGTATATTTTATAAATATATATATATATATATATATTGTCTTCATAAAAAAATGCGGTGTGCACACTGCAAAATCGTGCTTGTGTGAGTGTGTGTGTAAAAACACTGTTTCAGAAGACTCATAAGACTGTCCCCCACCTGACTCATATTGTCTTCAAAAAAAAGGTCAATGCTTTGTTTTTCACTTAGGGACATATATAAAAAAAGGATCTTTTCTTTATGCCATTTGAGGGGAAACAACCTCTCCTCATTGGCGATACAACTGATTAATAAGAATTCATCATTAATTTTAATCCTATAAAAATTTTTTAAATACGTTCAAAATAAAAATCTATCCTGAAATCAATATTTATGTTTCAGAATCCGTTGAAAAAAATTAATCGAAGCAATACAAAAGGAGTTAGTTACTAAAAGTAATTAATCGCTAATTATAATTACAATTAATTAATTATCGATTCAATTTGTCAAAAAAGCGAACAGACATACAGAGACACACGCCAAGTGAAGTTGAGAAAAAAGTTATAAAAAATCTCTAATTCTAACTCTTTGGAACTCGAAGGTTCTTTGACTCAGCAAACTCATTTCTCCCAGTGTTCCTATCCTGAGCCACAACCATCCAACCCCTACCATCTCCCATCTCTCTCAAGTTCCTTCCAACATTATCCAACCACCAGGTGCTTGGTCTTCCAAGCGGACGTTTCCCAATCGGTCTCCCCACCAATATATTTTTCGACATTCTTTCCTCTCCCATTCTAGGCTCGTGCCCTGCTCATCGTAGACGTCTCGATTTTATAACGCTATGTGAGGAGAAACATAGAGGTAATGCAAATCCTCGTTATACGGTCTCCGCCATTCCCCGATCGATGACCTCATCTTTTTTTGGCCCATAAATGCTTCAATAATAAAAAATACATTAACTAAAATTCATAATTAGGGATAATATGGCACATATTCAATAAATGAATTTCTAAAAAATTTAATAAAAATTAACAAATTTTCAAGTTTCTACCTCATATTATTTACAGATACATTAGAAATCTATTTTTTAGCTAATGAGTAATTATTATAAATTAATTACCTAATATATATAATTTAAACCATTTTTAACTTGTGAGATATAAATAATAATAATTAAATAATAATTGAGCAATTAAAATAATATATATATATATATATATATATTAATTATAATTTGTAATTAGAATATTAATTTCTTTTTTTTTTTTTTTTTGAATCGACAAAATTGTGAATAATAATAATAATAATAATAATATTTGGTTGTCAATATTAAAATAGCTGTTTATTCAGGCAGATAAATACCTGTGTATACATGTAATGTATACACATAAAAGCATAGTATCGAGTATTTTTTTAATTATCGACTTTCTCATTTTTGTGTCTAAGGCCTTACAATGAAGATCATGAAACGGAAATTTTAAATGCTTTTTTAATCTTTTTTAGCATATTATTTATGTATAAGTCACAAAATGATATTTTTTAATTTTCATTTACTTAAATAAAAGTAAAAAGTTCCTTTATATTAAATTGTACTCAAATATATCTATAAAATAAAAAAATATATTGTCTTTCTATTTATTATTCAATATTAAAGAAGTACAGATCTCATTTATCAATATCCAAAATAGAATTCTATTTTTAAATTAAATATTATACTTCTCCAAAATCAAGTATTTTTTCTATTCATGATTGATTTCCTCTTATGATAAATAAATGATTTGATAGGTAATATTTTTCCCTGTTACTTGTTTATGAATATATCTATTGTGACAATCACCTTCAACTGTTCTATTCTCTTATTTAGATAGATGCTATAAGAACACATGAAAAAATGACAGATGACCACAGCCTGAATATTTTGATATGAAATTTATAAGATATCGATTTTGGTTACTCTATTTCTATTAATATAATGTTTTCCTATATTCCAATGTCAATGATTGATGATTTATTCTATGCATCGTTGACTCGGGTTGAAATTATATTATAAATTTGATCTAGAATATCCTACATCACCACCAACCCCCCTCCCTCGCCCATACCTCCTCACTCGCATCTGACTTTGATAAATAATAAACAACATAAAATACAACGTTTAAGGTTAACTAATTTCCTATAATTTTGTGTTAAAGATGATGGAACTTAAACAACACAAGTTCATTTATCACTATCGTATCAAACTAACTACGTATGTTATGGATCTAATTCGATTAATCCAAGCATGAATAATACACACATTTTTTTTTTGTTTTTTTGTTATATTATTTAATGAACTATTAATAAAAAGACTATATTTGATTAATCTGGTTACGTTTAATGAATGGTAAATTGAAGGATTAAGAGGGAAATATTATTTTCCTTTTAAGTATTATATAATATTTCTCAATTTATTAAATTGCTAAAAAAAACGATAGACAAATAAATCATAGCTTCTCTTTAATTTGTTTATTTGGCAATTTGTGATAATGGCATGTAAACAAGGCGTAGATTTTTTTTCATTAATATTAATTTTTATAATAAATAAATAATCTCTAAAAATACTAAACATAATTATATTTCATTTTTTAATCAATAAGTATTTAGTATTTTTTATAAAAAAAATCTTTAACAAAATATTGAATAAATAAAAATATTATATATTAAATAATTTCAATTGAATGAACTGTTTATGTGTTTCTTAAAAAGAGTAACTAGAAAAACATTATCTTTTATGTTTATAGGATTTTTTTCTGTATTTAGATTTATATCGGTATTTGTAAACATGCAACTAATTTAACAGTTTCTTCAATTTATTATAATAGTTACCATCTGAAGGCGCGCACGTATGTGCGAATATATTAGTATGCGCCTACTATTTAGGCAAACATAATGACTATATTGTTGAGAGGTTATCATTATACTAGGCGCATCAAATAAGCACTTATCTTCATTTAGATTCATGTTGACCGATTATTGTTAATAATTTAAAAGTTTAATTTCAAGTTTTAACTTTATTATAAATATATATATATATATATAGATAGATAGATAGATAGATATTTAGAATTGTATCTCTCTATCAGGAAAATTTGGAATTCTATAAACTCAAATTTGACTGACCCTATTATTAATTTTTAATAAAAAACTTATAAAAATTAATTTATTCGAACCTCTTGATATATCACAATATATTACTTATATATCTATAATTTTTATTTTTTTTTTTTATTATTACATTTTTCTCATATAGAAGAAAATGATTTAAAGATAGGAGGGGAGGAGTGAAATGCTTTACTCCTATTATATAATTTACCTATATACTATTTTTTCAGATTTACTCATTAATAATTACAAATATTTTTAAATATACTTTTTTTTTATCTTCTATTTATATTTTTATTATTTGTAAATATAAAAAATTACAAATTTATGTGTATTTCTGATATTTTTCAATAAATTTATTATTTTAAGATGAGGGAACAAGCCAAGTTGAATTACTCCCTCTCCTTTTCCAACCACCAAAAATTATTCTATTATTTCATTGTCCAAATAATTTTTAAACAATAAATATCTCGGTTAGTTTTAAAGATAAAGTTAATTAATTAATTTTTAATATAAAGATTATTTATTCGGGATAAATATTTTATATATCATTTAAATAAACCTGGAGTGTCTCCACTCGACTATCTCGCAATTCGAATTGGATTAAGTAACATATATTATATTTAATAAGTTGACCTGTGGCCAGGTCCGAACCGACCGACGGTTTGAAATAAATTAATTTCCAGCTACAGAAACAATTTCAAATAATTTTAATATATCTATTAATGTAATAAAAAACAGATATGGATAGAGCATAAATATTTTTAATTTTATTTTATTTATAATATATAGCTGAAGTAGCCGGCGTTGCCGGCGTTACCCGAGGCTGTGACGTCATGAAGGGCTGGGTGACGTCATATAATTTTAAATTAAGAAAAACATAATGAAGATGATTTTTCCCGAGGATAAAACCAATACATTCGTGGTGATATGTAAAAAAAATCTCCTTATGTGAAATTTGGTGCGAAAATAACCCTTCCCTTCTTATCGTCGATCGCTAATACTACCACTTCCGGTTTCCGGATTTGCACCAAAAGTTGATCAATTCATCCCACTGATGCATTAAGTAAATATACCAAATTTCATCAAAATCCGTTAAGCCGTTCAGGCTGTACACATCTATACGGACGGACAGACGGACAGACGGACAGACAGACATCATGCTAAAAATACTTTTTTCTGTTAAGAAAATGCATGATTCGTGGAGATATGTAAAAATCTCCACATGTGAAATTTGGTGTGAAAACAATACCTCCCTTACTATCGTCGGTCGGTAAAAATTAAGTTTAATTAATTAAATTATAAATTAAAATTAATAAATAATATTTATTAAACCAGGACATGTTTGGCTCTTTGTTGATTAGCAGTATTAAATAATTAATTCCGGTACTTTCAGAGGTTCAATCAAGCTGAAAATCTCTATAAAGTAGTTTTATACAATTTCGATTCATTTCCGACAATGGATATAAAATTAATTTAGAGAAATCTGCTAATTTAATGATTTTCGAATCCGCTAGCGCCACAGAGATAAGAAGTCTCTAACTTTAGATTTTCTTAAATTTATCAAACATTATTTATCTTTATTTTTATGGTCATTTTAAGAGGAAAAAATCAAAACGCGGTAGGTAATGACCCTCTTCCGGTTGAGCTACATTTTTCAAAAGTTGATAGAAAACTACGAATTTTGAATAATACCCTTGTACCAAATTTCATTATTCTAACCCAAACCGTTTTTGCATAATCTTGTCTTCATACACACACATATATATGCCAGAGAAATTTTTCTCAACCTTAGTGAAAATGACTCAGGGACCTTAAAAACATATACTTCGAAATCGAAAATATTCGTGATCGCAATACTATCTCTGACAAGATAATAAAAATGTACCTATTATAATAATATAATAATAAAAAAACTGACATAATTAGAAACCACTTCCGAAAAAATTGAATCTAAGATTATAGTATATAATATATTTTTTTTTTATGTTGATGGTATTATTTTCTATTTAATTTAGATTCATAATTTTCTTAAAGTAAATATATATATATATATTTATATATATATAAAACAAAAAAAAAACAAAAAAAAACAAACTCTAGCATCAATATCGTGTGTTAAGGATAAAATATTTATATGGATGCGTATGTCTCCCATTCTCCCATGCGGCTGTTTTTTAACTCCCAGTGGCCTAGCATCTCCATATATCGTACACTCTATCCCAAGTTATTAAGTTCACTAGGGTGGAAAACCGATGCCAAACATGTTGAGCTATAGTTATTGGGTCTGTATACAAGGCGTTTGGCTTGTGTGTATCTATCAGAGCGAATTTTCCTGCTGACTTGGCGAAATCGGTCATCAGCTCATGTCAGTTTCGATTCGTTTCTTCTTCAAGTGCCTCGGCGTTTTATTACCATGGATCTGCTTTTCAAGAATATCTAACATTTAGAATGATGGTACAACGCACATATTGTTATTGTTATTACCAATTTGTACCATCGAAATAAAAAAATATTTATATTCATACTCCCCCCTTCTTCTCCCCTTCACCATTTCACCAAAAACTCAAAATCTCTCTTTTATTTCATTCCTCTTTTTATTTATATACATATTTAAATTTACTTAATGAGAATAATTTTATTGTATTTATTTATCGATAATATTGTCTTTGGATATGAGTAGAATAATTAAAAAAAAAAAACTATTATACTTTATTTTTAACATTCAATATTTTTAAAAGCACGATATAGTGAACACTCATTTTCTTATTTTTTCTATTATCTTTTCGTCTTTGCGTTTCATGACTTCTAGAATCCAAAGTGACTTTATAATTTTCCATCTCTGTCCGTAAAATTGTGTCGTTATACTATGAAATTACTTCAAAATATTAATAAATATCTCTATTTAAACATCGGCTAAATATTATATCAATATCTATTCAATAACCCCAGAAATTAATTTTTAAATATTTATATAATACTCCATGTTGTTCATTCAAAGCGATAACAGGCTCAGTGAAGAAGTCGATTCATTTCCGACAATGGATATAAAATTAATTTAGAGAAATCTGCTAATTTAATGATTTTCGAATCCGCTAGCGCCACAGAGATAAGAAGTCTCTAACTTTAGATTTTCTTAAATTTCATTATAATTAAAAATATTCAATGAAAATCAAGCAATGCAAATAAAATATCAAAATGATTATTATCATTATTCAAAATTCGTAGTTTTCTATCAACTTTTGAGTAATGTAGCTCATCCGGAAGAGGGTCATTACCTAGAACGTTTTCATTTTTTACCGACCGACGATAGTAAGGGAGGTATTGTTTTCACACCAAATTTCACATGTGGAGATTTTTACATATCTCCACGAATCATGCATTTTCTAAACAGAAAAAAGTATTTTTAGCATGATGTCTGTCCGTCCGTCTGTCCGTCTGTCCGTCCGTATAGATGTGTACAGCCTGAACGGCTCAACCGATTTTGATGAAATTTGGTATATTTACTTAATGCATCAGTGGGATGAATTGATCAACTTTTGGTGCAAATCCGTGAACCGGAAGTGGTAGTATTAGCGATCGACGATAGGAAGGGAAGGGTTATTTTCACACCAAATTTCACATGAGGAGATTTTTTTATATATCACCACGAATCATGCACTTTGTATTGGTTTTATCCTCGAGAAAAATCATATTTATTAGTTTTTTCTTGATTTAAAATTATATGACGTCAGCCAGCCATTCATGACGTCACAGCCTGGTCTTACATATATATTATAAATAAAATAAAATTAAAAATATTTATGTTATATTCATATCTGATTTTTATTACATTAATAGATATATTAAAATTATTTGAAATTGTTTCTGTAGCTGAAAATTAATTTTTCAAACCGTCGGTCGGTTCGGACCTGGCCACAGGTCAACATATTTTCCTCTAAACTGACCGTAAAAATAAAGATATGTTTGATAGTTTTTCCCATGATTAAAAATTGAATAAAACTGCTATATATAGAATTTCAACTTGATGAATCGCTGAAAGTACCGGAATTAATTTTTTAACACGCTGACTGGAATACACGCGCCAGCACGTGAGATGGTGTCATCAACAAAGAGCCAAACACGCGCTGGTTTAACAAATATTTTTTGATTAATTTTAATTTATAAGTTATAATTAATTAAATTTAATTTAAATATAATATATTATGTTATTTAATCCAATTCAAATTGCGAGATAGTCGAGTGGAGACACTCCAGCTTATTTAACTTAAGCTTTTATTTAGAATTTATGATTATTATTTTTTAGATATTCCTTGTTTGTTTAAGATATTATTATTTGCTTAAAATTATTATTATTTATATTATTGTTATTATTTTGATTATAATTTTTATGTATTATAATCGGCAATTGTTTACAATAACGTAAGCTTCAGGGATTTGGATACAACTTTACCAGTTTTTTAATAGGTTTTAATAATAATTTAAAAATTAATATTAAAATTCTAATATCAATCTAATTGAGGGACAAATGGAATTGTGTCCCTTGACATGACATGTCAACCTGTCAATATGGCAATTTGCTATTTTTAATGAACCGATTTAGTGGATTTAAAGAGATAGATTTTCTATACCATCAAAAATGACAAATACCCAAATCCGAAACTAATGAGTAAAATTAAACTCAACATTATTTTTTTAATTTGAACTATCTTTGTTTCTTATGTTTTAGGGAATTTGTTCCTAAATGTATTTTATTTTATTTTTATTTTTTTAAATATGTGAATACTCGTAATTTCTGTTTTATATATGTAATATAAATAATATGTCTACGGTAATATTTATTTTATTACGTAACCAAAGACCAAATAAAAATTAAGAAAAATTACCTAACACAGCCTAAATAAAATAATAATTTTTCAATGGGATCGAAATTTAAAAAAAAACAACATATAATGCAATTATACTAATCAGATTTGTTAAAAAAATATAAATAATTAAGTTATTTTCCAATTAATTTTTTCATCTGTATTCAAAATTAATTTTTATTATCAATATAAAAAAAACTCGTCTACATATATATATATATATATATATTAATATATATTTATGTCTTAAAAGTTATAAAATATAAAAGAATATAAGTTATTTATTTACTTTGCAAATTTTAATTAATATATATTTATGACGTAATTGAACTCGAACTCACTTTGGTTAATTTTAGCCAACAATAAATATTATTAATTTACTCAATGATCGTTCCTCAATTGATTCGAGTCAAACTAGTAATCAGTTTTCTTTAATTAATTATATATAAATTTCGGTTTAGCAAAAAACCTCAACGATTCATTTCCTGTTACAAAGATATCTGAAATGTAACGTTCACATTTTTCTTATTACTTTTCTTCTTATTCTTCTTACATGTAATTATATTACAAGTAGTAGTTTCTCATTGCAATTATTAGGTCTAAAAAAATAATCGTTTCAGCCGAAGGCTCTCTACACAACTAAATATCCAAAATCGTGCTACGAGTAACTAATTAACGTTACGTTAATATACTTCCTATTTCATTGTTTCTCTTTACTACATACGTGGAAGTAATTCTACTGTTCACACTTTAAAAAAGAGTTATTCAATTCTACTTTTGTTAACTCAAACCGAAGTGATCCTAGTGATTCGGGAAAAATTTTGGTTTGTATATAAAAGTGTACTTTTATAAATAAAATTATAATAAAAATAATTCTGTAACTTATATATATATGGGATCTTGATGAAGGAAATTTCAGGAAAAGAAATTATTTATTCGTCAAGACAACAAAACAATACATAAAACATTTTTGAGAACACAAACACAAATAAAACATTAACATAACATTGAATAAAATTAATTAATCGTTGAGAGCGTGAATTCGTGGGTGAAATCGTGTGGATTCGTAGCCATGTCTCTTGTTATCCTTTTTATTTTTGGTCGTCATAGTGATACCGCTCAACAATCCAACTTATTGTTAGCTATTTTAAAATCCTACATATATAAATATATATAAATCAGAAATATGTTATTTCGAATTTAGAGCGCCTTGGATTGTTCTTATTGTTGCTCTGGATCTTTAGGTTGGCAACAATACTCTCGAGTTAAGATTATAGAAATTATATATTGTATAAATTATGTTTCACCATCAACTAAAAAATCTACAATTAATCAATTCTATTATTTTAGGTAAGAATTGATTTTATTTCACTTACTTACATATATACATATATACATATATATTAATATTATTCAATGGTTAATCCACATTCTCGAGGTTCCGGTTTCAAGTCGGGGCTGGCAAAGGAATCTCTCTAGCTGAGGTACATGGGATGGAGTTACCCGGCCTCCAGTATCAAAATTAGGTGGTTGATAAAAAAGTAGCGCCTCTGCTCAAGAAAATCAAGACAAAAGTTGATGGAATCCTTTCTAGTGATCATAGGACACCTAATTAATAGAAGCTGTTCTTGCGTACGATGTACAAAAGACTGAGATTTTTTTTATTATTTAAAACTTATACATATATATAAATATATATATTTAAGTTAAAAGTTATTTCTTGTAATAATTGTTAAAATTCAAATAAAAATAAAGGAAAATAATATTAATAATATTTTTAAACTCTAGTACCATTTTATCTTTATTTCATGGTGAGATATACATATATATGTATATTTATAGCGCAATTGGACAATGGATTTCATGTGTGTGCTTTAGGCAAAACTAATTAGTTGATTGCGCCAACTGGATTTGAATCTGGTTTTATCTTTCTCTCTCTCTTTATTATATATATATATATATATATACGTTTCATTAGTGAGCATCCAGATTGGTCCATCTGGCCCTTTGAGATCCTTTTACTCTGGTGAGCCCAGCCTCCACACTTCCTTCCTATGCCCTCCAAGCTTTGGCCGAAATTTGTTCATTTAGAACAAGGGGGGGATGAGTTAGAAGAGGAAAAGGTTGAATGAAGAGAAAATTAAGAAAATGAAACACTATAATTTATCCAATTTATCTAAAAATTTTCAACATTTTTCTCACTCATAATTTTCAAAGAAAATTTTTTGTTTATATTTATATTATATATCTATGTACGGTTATATAGAAAGAATATATAAATAAATTAATTTAAATATTTTGAAATTTTCACAATTACTTTAATTCAAAAAGTCACGGACTTATTAACCTTCCCTCGTATGTATAAATCTATATACATTGTTATTATAGAAAATATAATCCAATATTTTAGTAGCTCGAAATTTAAAATATTTTAATTAAGATGATTCCCCTAAAATATTTTATTTTATTTTTTAAATAATTATTTTTGATTAAATACTAAGAATAGAAATTTTATTTCTCGAAATCATAATTAAATCTAATCTTATATTTCTTTTTTCAATTTTATAGTTTCAATTTAATTTTTTTATTTTATAAATACTTATACTATTTTAATATTTTCATTGAATTGTATTTTAAATGAATGATAATTTGTCATTATTTTTTGGCTCATTTTGATTAATTACAATGAAAATTATCATTTAGTGCTATTTAATTTGATTTTTTTTAAACTAAATTCTATAAATATTTAATAATGCAGAGTTAGGTAATGACCCTCTTCCGGATGAGCTACATTTCTCAAAAGTTGATAGAAAACTACGAATTTTGAATAATGCCCGTATACCAAATTTCATTATTTTAACCTATACCGTTTTTGCATAATCTTGTCTACATACATATATACTTACACACATAGACATATATTTTCTCAACCTTAGTGATTTTCAGGGACCTTCAAAACTTAAAAAACATTAAAATCTCGACATCATTTTTCAATTTTCAATACTATCTTTGGCGAAAAAAGATAAAAATTATATAGAATAAATAGAAAATAAGATGTTAATGTAAAAATACTCGTATATATTATTTTGATAATGTATCTCCTTTATCTTGGATTAAGTTTATTATAACAAAATTATTTTTAATTTTAATAAAATAAAATAATGGATCCTAATAATTAATGACCTTTTAAATCATCAAGATTATCTTTTTTTTCTTTCTCTCTTTCACTGTGTTTTTTTTTGTTTCAATTCAAAACTGAGAAACTAATCCAGATTTATGAAATATTGCTTCCTTTTAATATCCGGCTTGTTTCAAATCCCAATTTTAAGCATGTGCCTGACACTTTTCACAGATGACGTGAAAAGGGGCTTTAATATACGTTACCTTTTCGATGCTTACACGCCGTCACTGTATTTGTTTCCCCTTTAATGAGCTTAGGTAATATCTCGTTCTCGAGTACAAATCTGTCGCTCTGTTTCTTATCCATCCCACCTCTCTCCTCTCCTCTTCAACAACCAAACCAACCATGAATCTACGATATATTTATACGTATATATATATATTTCCTATTTTATGACATTTTATACGGGTGCATGTAGCTGATTATGTCCCAAGCCATTCCATTTTTATTCGAATGACTGTCGTTCATGAATACGCCATGTCGATAACGACGCGTTAAAAAAAAAAACTTCGAATGAAATAAATTTTCATGGTAACAGTCAATTTATTGATAATTTCTTTTTACGCTTGGAAATATTTTATAATAATATAGAGACATACCCTAACTTCACCTTCTGGTATATTAAATATATCTAAAATATATTTTAAATATTTTCTCATAAATAAACAACAATAAAATATACATTTTTATTTTTTCTTTTTTTTTTCTTTTTACCTTACATAAATTTATGTGGATATATATAGCTGTAGTGTATATACTAGTATAGGGCAGGTCAATAAGCCTGTCACTTTTTGAATGAATCAGGTTTTTGAATAAAATTTATTTTTATCGTAGTCTCCTTTGAGCTCTATACACTTCGACCAAAGTTTCTCCAATTTTTTATCCCTTCCAAAAAGTAAGATTTGTAGAGAATATCAAAATAGGTATTTGTTTGTGAGATGATTTCATCGTTGGAGTCCAATCTCTTTCCGCCTTGCCATTTCTTCAGGTTTGGAAACCAAAAATAGTCACTCGAGGCTAAATCCGGAGAATAGAGCGGATGAGGCAGCAATATGTTCTTAATTGATGGATTTTCATAGAAATTCACTTTTTTCATTTTTTTTTTCAAATTACGAGATAGTCTGCTAATATTGAATATCAAACAAAAACTAAAAAACCTAGCTGGTTCAAATTTCGTCAGGAGTGGTGGTCATTCATTTCATTTAAGAAACGGGAATTCAAAAATTCACAGACTTATATATCATGAAATAAATATTCATAAATGTAAAAAATCGGAGACTACATAACGAAGAATTGCATGATCTCTATGCATCTCCAGATATTGGGAAAGATCCAGTTAGAAGATCAAGAACGCGGTGGGTGCATAATGTAAGAGAGATGGGAGAAAATAGGTGTTGGATGAATGTAACTCAAGATAAGGACATTTGGAGAAATGTGGTTGCTCCAGCCAGGTACTTTCAAGTTTTGTAGAGCCGCAGAGATAGATAGATAGATAGAAAAATAAATGTAAAATTCTTAATGAAATGAAAAATGTTGACTATTTAAATCTTTTTTTTTAAATTTAAATTATTTAAATAAAATAAAATCAAAACTGTGTGTGCGTGTGTGCATCAAACTTTAACTTTAATTTTAGTTGGAAGTTTCTAATGATGGTAGGTGTTATTAATTACCGTAATGGGTGTGTTAACTTAAACTGGTAAACAAATAAATAAATTTGAAATTATATCCAAGGTATAGTATAATATAAATTTTTAATTTATAAATTATCAGTGAATAATTTAATTCTTCAAACAATAGTTTCTTATTTAAAATGAAATTTTGTGATAAAAAGTAGTAATTTTTTTTTTTAAATAGTCCACTATTGGTGCTTTTATCTTAATAATTTTATATTATTTTATTTAATTTCTTTTATAATGCCAAAATCAGTAAAAATTCAAATACATCGTTAAATACTCGTATGTTTCAACTTTATTCGTTGAGTTTGAATAGTTTTTCAAAGAAATTGATGTAAAAATTATGTTATTATTTATTGTTAACTTTAAAAATATAATAATTCATTAATTTATTCTTTTTAATTCGTTTCAATTATTTTATCTATTCTATCCATTAAATAAATTGAGTAGAGAAAAAAGGAATTAAAAAAAAAAACTTCTCTTTCTCTCTCATTCTCTCTCTCTGATTATAGATGAGTTATTATTCCAGTTAATAGGACATGATCATCCCTCATCAGAGTGAAAATTGACTTCCGACACGAAATCTCCATGATGCATGTTCCATCTCAGGATAGAATATATGTAATAGCCTAACCATCCATCCATGCCATTGAGCAGTTCATCACACAACCACTGAAACATACATCTACACAATTATATACATAATAATAGAGAAATACCTATCTAACTATATATTTATTTAGATAATATAATGATCAATTTAGCTAACAGTTTGTTATTTTTAGTTCAATCACGATTGCGACATCATTTTTTATTATAACTCAAATATTGTAAATTATATGAATATATGATATATATTGAGTTTATTTAATCATATTGTTAGAAAAGATAAAAACATATTTCAATATGATAATTTTATAGTGGGGAGAAGTGAAATTGCTTTTAGTCTATTAAATATTTTTTATGTTTTTTTTTTAAATTAATGCTTTTATATATTATTAAAATTTATCATAATATTCTTAAAAAATTGTTACTCATTCAAATTGTAAATATTTTTTATGTTAAAGATATTTTTCTGTCAACTCTATCTAGCACAATTATATTTTCATAGTATGCCAATAGTAGTAGCATAAGGATTATATTATTTTATATAATATTTATACGTTTTGGAATATAAGACTAGTTTTTATATAATCAAATCATTTATGTCAATCAATAGGCTGAATTTTTGTATTCACGAAACAGGAAACATTTGTTTATATACATTCTTTTTAATATTTTAATTGTGCACATCATTTATTAAATGCAATTAAACACAAAATATCGAAATCAACATGAAAAAGTCACTCTTTATACATTCAAGTTCTGGTTGCTCACAACTATCCAATACACAACACTTTTATTGAAAACCTTACTTTCCTATTAATCTGAATTTTAATTCTAAAAAATATAATATAATATTAAAATTAGTTGGAGTGTCTCCACTCGACTATCTCGCAATTTGAATAGGATTAAATAACATAATATATTATATTTAAATTAAATTTAATTAATTATAAATTATAAATAATAAATATTAAACCAGCGCATTTTTGGCTTTTTGTTGATGGCACCACGTCACGTGTTGGCGTGTGAGATTTGCAGTGTTAAAAAATTAATTCTGGTAATTTCAGCGAATCAATTAAGCTGAAATTCTATATATAGCAGTTTTATACAATTATTAATCATGTGAAAAATTATCAAACATATATCTTTATTTTTACGGTCACTTTAGAGGAAAAAAAATCAAAACGTTGTAGGTAATTACCCTCTTCCGGTTGAGCTACATTTCTCAAAAGTTGATAGAAAACTATGAATTTTGAATAATGTCCATGTACCAAATTTCATCATTCTAGCTCAAACCGTTTTTGCGTAATCTTGGTTACATACATACACACACACAGACATTTTTCTCAACCTTAGTGAAAATGATTCAGAAACCTTCAAAACGTATAAAAACATCAAAATCTCAACATCGAAAATTTTCGTGATCGCAATACTATCTCTTACGAGTTAGTAAAAATATTTAAATTTAAAATAATGAATAGGGGAAAAAACATTAAAACGAGTGCGGTTGCAGAACTTTCAGGCGTTTTTATCTTTGATAGATCAAATTTTATAATTTTAATTATCAATTTGACAATTGATTAAAGTTTTTAAATTATAAAAATAGAAATAATAACATTGATTAAAGTATATTAAATTTATATTTTCCCTTTATTTTTCTCTTGATATTTTTTTTTAATATTATTGATTTTTTTTTATTCAAGTTACTCTTTCTATTTAAATCGTCCCCATTTCTATTCCTAGGACAGTTTATTTGATCCGTTAGATATTTTCTCTAATCTTTGAACCACTCACCATCCCAAATGGTTATTTAGTTTGAAAATTTCCAATTTCATCTCGTGACGAAATTAATTCTACTAATAATAGAGAGGGTGGTAAGTAAAGTGTTAAATGCGATGTCATCTCTCAGGATGTGGAAGCTTCCATCTCGACAGGAGCCCTGGAAATTGCGATCTTCTATATTGCCTGCATTGGCCCCGGCACGTTTTCCACGGGTTTTAAAGGGCGATGGACTCCAGGAAACTCATAAAGCGGTCGGGAATAGACTCCGTGTGGAAATAAAAATAAAAAATAAAAAATAAAAAAATAAAATAAAATAAAAATAAAAAAAAACATTATATGAGATAAGCTAAAAGGTGAGTTTGCGTTCTTTTATTCGTACAACTAATGAATATGAATATGAAAGATCATTTTCATTTGTGAAATTGTCATCAAAACGATACCAATCCACTCCAATCTAACAAATTTAATTTCATCTTCTCTTTGATCGAAATGTTATATTAGCAAAAATTTTACAATTAATCTAAATTATAAGAGTAATTATTATTAACTACATCACTAAATATAAAAGTATATTTTGTAAAATTATGTTAATTATTAATACATGCAACATCTGAATTAATATTTTCGGGAGGGAATAATCTTGATATCAAAATAAAATAAAATTAAATTGGTTAAATATATGTTATCTCTATCCACATAATTATTGTATATAAAATAATTTATTATTAATTACTATCTCGACAACGATCACGAAAATTTTCTTTGTCGAGATTTTGATGTTTATATATATATATATATATATATATATATATATCTTATCTTATTATACTAGCAAAAATTGTATATATATCTATATATTTGCATTTTGGAAAATTCACACCATAGATAATTTTTATAAAGAAAAATCGATCATCGAGAAAAATCATCTTTGTTAGTTTTTACTATTTCGCCAGAGATAGTATTGCTATCATGAAAATTTACGATGTCGAGATTTTTATGTTTTTATACGTTTATACGAGTCATTTTCACTAAGGTTGAGAAAAATGTCTGTCTGTGTGTGTGTGTGTATGTATGTAGACAAGATTACGCAAAAACGGTTTGAAATTTGGTATGCAGGCATTATTCAAAATTCGTAGTTTTCTATCAAATTTTGAGAAATGTAACTCTTTCGGAAATACCTTCCACGTTTTCATTTTTTTTCCTCTAAACTGACCGTAAAAATAAAGATATATGTTCAATAGTTTTTCACGTAATTAAAAATTGTATAAAACTGCTATATATAAAATTTCAACTTGAAAGTACCGGAATTATTTTTTTAATTTTTGACTTAAAAATGAAGGCAATTGTTTTAAATTTAGATTTAATATATGTTAATTAATTAATTTAATAACAATACTCTAATGTAAATTTATTTTTTTTTAATTAACTAATTAATTCAATTTAATTATACTTAATTTATAATTTAATTATATCATTTTTATTTTAATATAATATATGTTAATTAATTCAATTCAAATTTGAGACACTCCAGATTTTTATTATTGATTATTATAGTATTTGTTAAAATGCTCTGACGAGTGGAGAAAGGGAAGGCATGCATTTATCCCCAGTTACCCATTCAATTCATATAACTGTGGCATAGCTCTAAACTTGTCTTATAATAAAAATTTAAATATTATAAGAGGGAATCCTTCTCTTTTTTTTCTTAATATCCGCCCGGTCTTTCTCTCTAATATTGTCGCTAATATTAACGGGTACTCAAGTGCGGAAAAAAAATCCAATGGAAACTATTAAATTATTGACTGATTTTAAAAACAAGTGAAAGAATCAATGGGAAACAGGGTCATCCACCTCCTAAAAAGACAAGTCCCGAAAATCGTATGGTCTGTGGTCAGTTCTCCCCGAGAGAGGTGTTCCCAAAGTGTTAAGAATTCTTACTAAATCGAAATACACTTTCTTAAAACTGAAAATATGAATTTAAACTATTTCCTATTTTAAGAAATATTTTAGCGAAATGAAAGTAAACTAGATTTCCATTATATTTCTCCTCAGTTCCTGAAATTATCTTTCTATAATTTCTCTTCTCATATAATTATATTCCTAGTATATATATATATATATCTTTTATAAATAGAATTTTGATATTAAGAGGACCTTGTTTTACTTTCTTTCTCTTCTCCTATAAATTTATTATTAATTCTTTCCTTTCCTTTTCATCTGTTATTTTCTTATTTCCTTCCTTTTGCTAATTTAGAAAAATTAGCTGGCGCTTAACAGACTTTCTTTCTATATTCCCTTTCCTCCTTCCCCTTATAAGGACCGACTGTTCATCCCCACTTCCAAATTGGGGCATCCATCTGGGAACTCATTGGCGACGTCTTATTTTATTTTTCTTTGAGCTCGAATTTATAAATACAAAAAAAAACTTTAATATTATTTTTATATTTGTATAAATTTATATATTTATATATATACATAAAGTAATTAATTTACTCATGAAAAAATATTTTTTTTTGTAAGATATTAATCATATTTTTGTTTCATTAATGATTAATACGAGGGCAGGTCAATATATCCGTGACTTTGTGAATGAAATACAGGATTTTTGGATAAAAAATTATTTTATTTTTCAACGTTCTTTTGAGTTCTATACACTTCGTCTAACCTTTCTCCAATTATTTTATCCCTTCCAAAAAATATGACTTGTCGAAGACATCAAAATAGATTTGTTTGTGAGATGATTACATCTTTGGAGTCAAAGTCTCAGAGCAAATTCTTCAGGTTTGGAAACAACAAATAGTAATTTGGGGCTAAATCCGGAGAATAGGATGGATGAGGGAACAATTTGTATCCCAATTCATGGATTTTCATGGAAATTCACTTTTTTCCATTTTCTTTTCAAATCACGAGGTAATTTGCTATTAATGGATGTCAACCAAAAACTAAAAGACCCAGCTGGTCCAAATATTGACAAGAGACAGCTGGTAGTTGCCTGTTGAGAATAGTAGAATTGCCATTTCATTTAAGAGACGGGAAATTCCAAAAGTCACGGATTTATTATCCTACCCTCATATCAACCTTTGCCCTCGTATCAACCTTTATTGTTATTATAGAATTTATAAAATATAATCCAATATATAGTAACTCGAAATTTAAAATATTTTATTTAAGATGATTCTCTAAAATATTTTATTTTATTTTTTAAATAATTATCTTTAATTAAATACTAACAATAGATATTTTATTTCCCGAAATCATAATTAAATCTAATTCTATATATTTCTCTTTTCTATTTTATAGTTTCAATTTAATTTTTATTTTATAAATTTATTTTTTTTTTTATCTTATGGAGAAAAATTATTAATTTTTTTAATAAAATCTTTCTATATATATAATAATAATAAATAAAACAAAGGAGTGAAATAAAAAAGAATGTTGTTGAAACAAACTCAATACTGTTTGTGTTTTGAGATGTTGCCAAAATATGAGTGAGGGAGTGGGTGAAAAAAAATGTTTAAGAAGAAAAACAAAACGGATTTATATTAGTTTTTTTATAACAATTTTTGCGGTTGAAAAAAAGAGACAAACAATTTTTTTTTCCAAAATGAATATATTCATAAATATAATATATTTCATTTTTTTTCTTTTTCATATTTTATATACTAATAGTAATATCATTTTATCATTTATTAGGTTCAAATTTGAATATAAATTATGGAACAAAATTGCCAAAACGACCAGCTGATTATCCAAAAAGTGAACTTTTTGTTGAAATTTTCTATTCAAGATAAATCTTCGATTAAATTCAATGTATAAGTATTTAAAAAGAAAATTCAATAAGAGTATAAGATTATCTCAATATCATGGTTCATGTAAAATGGTTTTTATTTTACTAAACATATATTCAAATTTTTTCAATAATATTAATAAATATTATATTATTATTAGCAAGAAAATGTCGTTATTACAATTGTATTTAGTAAAGAATTTGTAAATTAATTAAAGCTAAATAATATGATCTGCTATATGAAACTAATTTTAAATAAAAAAATCTTGAGTGTCTCCACTCGACAATCACGCAAACTTGAATTGGACATATATTGTATTTATATTATATTTAAATTAAATTGAATTAATTATAAATTATAAAATTATTAAAATTAATAAATAATAATTATTTAACCAGCATCGGCTCTTTGTTGATGCCACACGTCACGTGCTGATGCGTGATTTACAGCCAACGTGTTAAAAAATTAATTCCGGTACTTTCAGCGATTCAATCAAGTTGAAATTTTATATATAGCAGTTTTATACAATTTTTAATCACGTGAAAAACTATCGAACATATATCAAATTTTTACGGTCAGTTTAGAGGAAAAAAAAATGAAAACTGGCGAGATAGTAAAAATAAATAGAAGTATTAATTATATATAAAAAAGAAAGATTATGTATTTATTTGTATTTTGGAATGAAATAAATTGTATCGTTGTATATATATCACTTTTTACCTATATTACTTTTTAATATTATTATCTCCAAACGCTGTTATAGATAGATCATTAATTTATTTCATGTCGCTATATTTTTTAATCTTATTTATTGAACGAAGAAGATTTATTCGGTGACCGCAAACCGCAGCCCTTTAGGCCCATAAGGGTCTTAATTCAGTGACCCTTTGGCATACCTAGAAATCGAACAGTGGAGAGAGCTCCACCCTTTAGTGACTCTCTCTCTCTCTCTCTCTCTATATATATATATATATACATCTGTTCTCATATATATATAGGTAGGGGAGTTTGACGCCAAAATGCAATCTCTCCCGTTACAAATCTTATTTATCGGGACCCTTGTGCCTTACTCAGTGCATTATTAACTCAGGAGCCGTTTTCCCCCAAAAGGTACTACTATCTCCTTGTGTCCCTTTCTCTTTTCTTCTCTCGTTTCTATGTATACACATACAAACACGAACACAAGTACATTTCGGGATAGAGTATGGGGTGAGGTGAGGAAAAGAGAGAACGAGCGACTTACAAAATATATCCACGTTTGGAGAGGGCCTCTTTTCTATTTTCATTCTCGTGAATAAGTTCCAAATCCTCTTTTCTCTCCTAACAAGAGATAAATTTATAAATATCGATAATTTAAAAGAGTGAGATATATATTAAAAATAATGATTTAAAAATTCTTTAAAAAATATGCACAAATCAATTTTGTTGTTCTCTCTTTTTCTTCAAAAAATAACCCCATTCTATTATTATCGGGGCATAACAATTCAAAAGTCTGGTTTTTATTTATTTATTTAGATTGAAAGGAAATGGGCCATTAATTATTTAACCTGATTTTATATTGGATTTTTTTTATTAAATATTAAATATTAATCAAGTATAAAAATATATATTAAATAAGTATATTTTCCTTGTTAGGAAGTGATCAGATGGCAGTTTACCAAAACGGTGGGTAGACAATATTAAAAAACAAAAAAAAAAGAAATGAGAAAGAGAGTTAGGAAAGAATAAGTGATGGATGGAGTTCGAATAGAGATACTAGGGGAAGGTGTTTACTTACTTGTACCAAGAAGAGGAAATATCAAATAGTGCCAGAAAGGTCCCAAAAGTAAGAAGTAAATAATATTCATGGTAATTATTCAAGTAAACGCATTTTCGTGGATTTATATATAGATAATTCTTTACCCTCCCAACTCTCTCTCTCTCTCATTTCTCTTATTCTTTTTTTGTTCTTTAATATTGTCTATTCACCTTTTGCAATTCCAAATAAATTTTTATTATGAAATTTTGTCGGGCCTCTTCTAGTTTACGAGATAAAAATTATTAAAATAAAGATTTTTTAAGTTTGACAGATTAGTTATGAACGTCGAAATGTTCCATTAAGTAATGTTTTATTGACTTATTCACTAGTTTTCGGTTTCTATAAATTCGGTTTGGATATATTTTTTAATTTTCATAAATCCAAACCGAACTTATAAAAACAGAAAATTAGTGCGTCCTCTGGTAGTCAAACGGATAAAACATGGTAACTAAATATCAATGGATTTATATACAAATTTTAATAATTTTTATCTCATAAAATAGAAGAGGCCCGACAAAATTTCATAAGTAAAGTTTATTTGGAATTGCATCAGGAACCCACTGGTAATTATCCAAATCCACGAAAATGCGTTTACTTAAATAATTACCATATTCATATGTAAATATATTAAAAAAAAAACATTTTTCTCATACTAATTTTGAAATATTTATAGATTTATTTTTTATAAATTGCTTTTACAGGCATACATAAACAGGAATGAACATTTTTTTTATTTTCAAGCTTTATTAAGCCTACTATTCTTATCTTTAATATGTTTAGAAACATACTTCATGCATATACTTTTGAAAGAAACTTATCCTCTTAAAATTATCATTTCAAAGGAGAGAGCATACACAGGGGACAAAAAAAATAAAAAATAAAAGTAAATTCTGCAAGGAAGGAAATCCCATCTAAAATGCTGACATTTATAAATTTCTATTCTTGGAAGATTTAATTGAAACTGTAAATGGTGTTTTTTTTAAAAAAAACTTCTCCCTTCTCGTTAAACTGTTAGTAAAAGTATACGAATTGTATGTAGTTAATTTATTACGTTTATTTATTTCGCTGTTTTTTTCTTTTTATTTATTTATTTATTAGTCAGTGAAAAGTCTTAAGAATAGTTACTGTTGATGCTGTTTTGCCTTAAATTGTTTAAATGGGGTTTAATTTCACACATTTTCTTTTGCAGTAAGGTTAAACAGGAAAGACGGCCATAATTTATTTAATTAAATACTCCATCTCTTCGCTCTTAATCTCATCCCCTTTATTTTAACCTTATATATCGTTGTCTTTTAAAAGCGAACAAAATTTTCCTATACTACTTGTTTTAATGATGATTCGTCATTTAAAAACAGGAGATGTGAATGAATTAATTTAAAATAAATCGAATTAAAAAATAAGATTTTTCCCTTTAATTATATGTAAGTGGAGGGAATAATTGTCTGGTGAATGAATTAAAATTCAACCTTGATGTTAATTATCTCCCTCTAGCTCTCTCTCTCTCAGGTTGTTTCGTTAGTAATTGGATCCCAAAGGGAAAGAGAGGTGGGAGGTGGAGGTTGTTACTAACAGGGTAAAAGACAACAATTTAACAACACAGACTATGGAAATATTGGCCAGCAGAAAACTAACAATTTATATAAGTGAAAATTCCATAATAATTAATATTATACATTATCAATTAATGTATGAATAATAATAATAAAAACCAAATAAAAAGAAAAAGAAGAGTATTCAAAACCAATGTTGAAAAAATATTTTATTTAAATAATGAATAAACTAAAATAAAACTATAATATAATATATTTTATTTTATTTTTATATTTAATTTAAGATCAATTTTTATTTATGTATTTATGTAATATAAATATATTAATTATATATAATATATACATTTGCTCAATTGATGTCAATGCTTCTTTTATTGGTTGCTTGTTGTATATGAACCTGTTAATGGGCGTCGTCTAAGTTTTCTAAGTTCACTCACATAATCTTCACCGGCACCGCCCACTTCAGGTGGGCATCCAAACATCAAATCACATGCTAAACGCAGTTCAAGACCCATAAAGATCATAGGTGGCGACTCTTCTGCCGATTCTTGATCTGCCGATCTATATGCAAACAAAAACAAAGGCAGAGGTTTGTCTACAACCTCGTTGATGGTGGTGCGCATGAAGAGCTGTCTTTCTTATTTTCTTGATATTTAACATCATACAGACGTTTTGGAAAAGTGCTGACACAAAATTTCTGCGTTGGTCAGAGTGTAGTTTCATAGTACACTAAATCTGCAGATCCAGTCGACTACGATAATAGTTTGGCAAGGCATTAGCTGAAGCCCATTTACCACAAAAATATACTTGTTGCCAGGATCCGTTTCTGGAAATGGTCCGTCCACATAAATTGCCACACTCTCAGATAGACTTCCAACATGCATTTGTGCCCTGGCACATCGTTATGGACCATTGCTTTCTGTACACATTCTTCAGTCAGACGCATAATTTCGTTGTCTTCACTTAACTTATGCGGAATCCATTTGTCTAACTTTTTTTATAAAATTCATTGCATGTAATCTTTTTCTGATGGTTGATTCATCACAGTTGAATGCTTCACCGATTTTTGAACATGTTGTACGAGGGTTATTGTCCAAAAATTGTTTGATTTTATCGTCAGAGCACCCTTGAGGACGACCTTGGCGTTGCTCATCTTCAATGCTTTCATTATCGCTTTTAAAGCGCCGAAACCGTGCCACTTCATCACTTACGGAATCTTCCCCAAAGGCATTGCGAATTCGACGTGCCGCTTCTGCTGCTTTAAGGTGATTTTTGAATTCGTAAAGCAAAGTTGCACGAATAATAGAGCTGGAGTATACCATATTAAACCTGAAATATAATATTTCAATTAAATTGGATTACAAAGATCTATACATGATGGAAAGAGCAAAAAATAAGCTTTCAGAAGAAATAAACACTTTTATGATAACGTCTAAAGAACACCATAAATATCTATCAAATTAATACAAGACAAAAACGTAAATTACTTTTTCCGGAACCTAATATATATATATATATATATATAAATCACCTACAGATTGATGATCGATATTAATTTTATAACAAAAACAATATAAACTATGTAATTAACATATAATAATAATAATAATGAATTACTCAATTTAATTGATTTTATTTAAGAAGAAATGTTTTATTATTATTTAATTTTGAGTTTTTTATTTATATCTTATACTTTCTATTTCATATTTTTTTTAATATAAACCTTATATATATATATATATATATATATATATATATTCGTATTTTAGCTTTTAATGAGGTTTTGAATCTAATTAATCTTTTTTACGAAATGCTTTAAGCTTTCCAATGAAGCTTTGATTCAATAAGTTTGAGAGGCTTCTCTAATTAACAACGAATTTAGTAACCATCTGCTTTGAAGGATTATTTTCTAACTAGGTGTATATCTATATATAATATATATTTTGTATATCATTCACAAATCTTCTATAATCTGCTGTTGATGTTAGCTATTTGTCTTGTATGTCTATATTTAGTATTTTATATGAGTAATTAAAACATTTCCTCTTTTGATGGTATTATTTATTAATTCTTCAAATTTTTCTATAATATAATTAAAATTAATTTGAAATAATTAGATTAAAAGTCATAAAAATTCATTATTTTATGAAAGACTGAAAATAAAAAAAAAGAAATAATTATTGAATAATATGATTTGAACTTTATTTTATTATTATTAAATTTTATATATATTAGAAAAATTATACATTGAAATTTATACGAGTATTCTATGACAATGTTAAGAAAATTTACCATATTTTTTTAATTGTCTAATAAAATAAAAATTCAGTTCGGCCATTATTTAGCTTATGATTGAAAACTAATTTTATTTTACTTTCCTGAAAAAATAATCAAAAACATTTTCAAATTTCATTAAAAAATAATTCTTATTAAAGTACAATGTTATTTTTATTTATCATATAGGTAATTAAATAATAATCTATCTATTCTTTGGAATATTATGCTAATCTTCTCTTTAAATATTTTTTTAATCATTCAGTTGATAATCTTTCAGTTTATATAATGATGGATCTTTGGAATGAAATGAAAAAAAATCTTAGTTTTATATTAGTTACATTAAATTAATCATTTTTATTTGACTTATTATGATCATTATTAGGCCTTTTTATTACTATTAAAAATTGTTTTGATCACAAATATTATTTTTCAATCTTTTGCGTTTCAATTTCTTTGCGTGTGAGGGCTCTCACACTGGTCCGCTAATATATAATTAATTTACTGATTAAATTCAAATATATGCTGATTGAAACAAAATGGATGAAAACCTTTTACTACTTTCAATCAAATACTATGTACCACTCGGGGGTAAAGGGGGCGGAGCCCCCGTCTAGGTATGGAGAGCGCCGAAGGCGCTCTGAGCAGCTAGTACTTTTTAAATTTAATCTTCTTTCTTTTATAATATTTATAATTTCTTCAAATATCTAACTTTTATTTTCCAACCTTACCACCTTGATCAACATTTAAAAAGAAAGCACTTTTTCAAATGAATATATATCTCTCTCCCACCCTCTCTCAATTCTATTTGAAATTCTTTCTGCCTCTTAAAATGAATTACAAATCATTAAAATTAAACTGTCATTAATATTTTCAATGTTAAATCTATAATTTAAAAAAATATGTTTCTATTAATAAAATATTTTATCTGTGTTTTAAATATAAAATCTTTTCTATTTCTTATTAAATATTAGAAAATAATATAAAGTTAGCTATCAGTGTTTTTTTTATAATAATATTTCATTTTCAGTTTAACTTTAATTTCAAATCTTATAATTTTGATATTTTAATTAAAATATCAATTATTTTAAAAATTATAAATAAATAAATATTTTATTGACATAAAAGAAAATGAAAAATTGCCCCAAAACAATTGAAATGACATAGGGTGTATAAAATAATACCTTCTTGATATATCTTAATGGATTGTTTTCCAATACAAAAAATATCTATTTCAATTTCAAGTTCAGACACTCATATTCTGGTGAAAAACAAAGAGAGAAAGAGAAAAAAATGAAATGAGAAAAATTAAAATAGAATAAAATGATTTATTTCCAGAAAGGTGTCTTGAAAACATTTTATCAAATGAATTGCAGATAGTTGATACATACGATACGTATTACATCAATCACCATCCATTCATAATAATCAATTTGAAAATAAATTTAAACTAAAAATGAAATTTATAAAAGACAATATACTTTATGTGAATATATACCTAATAAAGAAAAATGACTTGAATTTTCATCATAAATATATACTTACCTATAGGTAGGGTGACCAAACGTCCCGTTTTTAGGTGCTCTGTCCCGGCGTCCCCAAAAATGTCTTCGGGACAGCCTATTGTCCCGTTTTTTTAAATATTTAGGACATTTCGTACTTTTTTTTCAAAATTTTTCAATTTGGTTCAAAAGGTAAACCGTTTGTCCCGGTTCGGTGTTTTCGAAATATGGTCACCCTACCTATAAGTATAGTTATAACTATTGAATTTTGGATAATTTACACTTAATAATAAATAAGTTCAAAACAAAGAATATTTATCAATTATATTTTATATTAATTAATATATGTAAAAAAAATACCAATTAAATCAATATCATAAGATAGGAAAAATAAAAGAATTTATAATATAAATTATACCGAACTAAAAATGTAATTTCAAAATCATGAAATTGTTATTTTTATAATTAATATACATAATTACATATTAGTTAGTTATAATTTTATTTTAATTAAAAAAAAAATTGCTGATAGTTACAAGAAATTAAATTCAATAAAAAAATAAAAACAAATCAAACTTTTCAATTTTATGAAATACAATTCGGTGAATACATCTGAAATTTTATAAAAAGATAAAAAATTAATAGAATTTAATTTATATAGGTATATAAATGATTTTTCTTTTTTCTTTTTTTTAATAATATTTTATAATTTTATATATGAAAAGAAATAAATATGAAAGGGCACGATATGAAAGACGATACTGGTTAAATAATTGATACTTGGTGGTTTTGGGGATAACAAAAGACATCCGCAGGGTTGGAAAAGGAGAAAGGAAGAAAAATGAATGTCTGGTACTTCCCTTCGGTTGCGGTTTCCACTCACTCCCATATACCCACCCTAAATCCACTCAGCATTCTTTTTTTTTCTCAAACACTTCTTTCGATTCGAGAGTAAAATAGATAAAAAAAAAATTAATTATTTACTTTGTTGCTTATATATTTTATTTATTTAGTTATTTATTAAGATTCTTCTTTTTATAGAGTTTGATATGAAAGTAGGTATATTTATAAATAAAAATACTTTTAGGGTGAAATCGAAAAGGGATGATTTATTTTATAATATTAAATTCAGTTCAGAGATATGATACTACATAGCACATATGTGGCATATTTATTAGTTCTAGAAATATATATATATATATATATATATAATTACATTGGAAAAAAATACAGCAATAAATACATTTGTAAATTTGTTCAGTCTTTCTAATTTCATATTATCTTTATTAACGGGATGATACAGTTATAATAAGGTCATTATTTATGCATTAGTATCAATTATATCATTTAAAATTCAAACGTATAAACATGTTAAATTGGTGGTCAGAAACCTCAAAAGCATCAAAATATTTTATTTTCATAAATTGAAATGCTGAAAATCATATCTAATAGGCCCTTAAAAACTCGTTAATTAATAACATGCCTACCTATATTCACATCTATATATAATATCAAAATGCGGGTTTATATTATTATATAATATATTCAAAGATAGAATTAAAAAATAATTCATCATCATCTGAAAAATTTAAATAAATCTTTTATTATTATTATTATTATTATTAGACAATGAAAATTTAAATTATCATACTTCTGAATAAGGTCAAATGATGTTGAAAATTATAATTATAATTGGATGATAATGATAAAAAAATTAATCCTTAATGCATGTGTTTTTTTATCAAATATTAATTATTTAGTCATTTCCACTTTCTCTCATAAATACATATATTTCACAAGATATACCTTTAATTACAATAATAATAATAATAATAATAACAATAATAATGAAATAATGTTTTATAGATTTACATACCTGCGACATCAAATTTTGTGTAATAAATTTAAATATTGAATGATATTCTTTTGAATAAATAATCAAATTTATTCTTTTCATCTGTCTCAAATTTATTTGAATATATTTATAATTATATTTTATCATCTTGATTCTAAAATTTTGATTAATTTTAAATAATAAATTTTATCAACTTAATATAATATAGGGTGTATTTAATAAATGTAAATCTTCCCTATTTTTTTTGTTATATACATAAGTATGTATGTTTATTTTTATATAAACTAATGAAAGATATTTTTGGCCTTTGAATAAATCCCGGATATAACAATTTTTGACGGGATAACAGTGAATCACAAAAATGGAAAGAGAGACTGCAGGAGTTTCACTTTTATTTTATTTTATTTCAATTTTTTTTTTATTTGAATGCAGAGAGGGAGACTTGATTTAAACATTAAATAACAAGTTTTATATGTAATTTAAATTTTAAATATTCTCCTGTGCACATAAGTAAGTATTTTAAATAAACATGTACTCTTTGGAAAAAAAATATATAATATAATGATTATTTTTGTGTGTATTATCAAAACAAACATAAAAGTTCGAGTGAGACAGATAATTTAAAATTATTTTAATATATTATAATTAATAATCCATTCAATTTATATTAAAATATTAAAATGTTATAGAAAATTTTAATTTTTTCTAAAAAATAGTAAAGATATTATATTTTTCAATTTTAAATTGCTAACAATTTTTTGGAGATAATATTTTGAGATAATATCAATTGACCTACGTAGTTACATCTATGCTGACAAGCTCTCTCTTACACAGTGTCTTATATATTTATTTTCTTTTTACTCAAATATTTTCTTTCAGGAACATATTATATGAATCCTTTTTAATGTTAAATGATTAATATAATCAAACATTTGTGTGTGTGCCTGAGTGAATTTCTGGATTCACTAAATATAAAGAATAATACATAATAATAATTCATCATCATTTTTAAAGGAAAATCTTAAATAGTATGGAAAGTAAAATAGACAATCTTCAAGTATAGTTAATATTTTTATATAAATATTTTTAGTGGACATTGGTGACGTTACAATACTAGGATTTTTTTTTATTAGATACCACTTGAAATCTTTAAAAATTATCTCTTCCATATTAATTCATTTCTACTTGCCTATTTTTGTTATATCCATATCTGTTTTTTATTACATTAATAGATATATTAAAATTATTTTAAATTGTTTCTGTAGCTGGAAATTAATTTACTTCAAACCGTCGGTCGGTTCGGACCTAGCCAAAGGTCAACTTATTTTTAGTTTATTCAACTTTTTTAAATTTTTTTTTTAGTAATTTACATTTTCATATTTACTTTCTACATATATTAAAGATCTAATAAACTAAATGATATTCACAATAATTCATAATATAAGTAATTTGAAAATAATATATTAAAATTTACATCCGGTTTCTACATTTTACCACTTTTTGAAGTGTTTAAAACTTCTTAATATATAAAATAAATTTATTTTTTTTTTCCAAATTACATTTTCACTCTTGCTATTTGCCTCTAAAGTTAATTATATATTAATATCATTCATATTTTATATTTTTTTGACTTGTATTAATTTCAAAAGTCATCTAAAATAACAAAATTTAAAATATTATACTTTATAGGTAGGGTGGATGAATTGAATGAAAAATCGAAAATAAGAGCCAAACTGATTGTAAGAAAACGTTCGTCGGACCTAAATATTTAAAAAACGGGACAATAGATTGTCCCGAAGACATTTTTCGGGACGCCAGGACAGAGCACCTAAAATCAAGACAATCTCGGAAAACCGGCACGTTTGGTCACCCTATTTAAAGGAAACCATTTTGAAAAATTATCATTTAAACCCTTACTGAGTAAAGTGAATACAATTTTCCTAATATTAAATATAATTTGATTTGATTTGGTTGTAACGAGGTTAACAAAAGTTAAGAGAAACGACAAAAAGTGAATTAACTTTAATCAAAATGTTAATATAGGCAATAAATATAATATATAATTTTATAATAAATAAAATTAAAAATATTCTAGTTGAAATTATTTTGATTTGGTTGAAAAATTGTACTTTTTGTAAAATCTTTTCCCTGATTATAGCTTGGTTTCTAGCTCCAAAACTTATCTGAAAAATATAGACAGCGAGAGAGAAAGAAGTTGAACTATCAAGTTCCCATTAATCTTAACTAAATCGAAATGGTTTCATCCTCGAAGGAAACAGATTAGTTTTTATTATACAAGTCCAACAAAGAAATAATATAGATTCTAGATTTCTCTCTTTTTTAATGTCACCAAATAAATATATCAAGGGAAAGCAAAAAACGATTAAGACCAAGGTATCCTATTTGCGTTTTATGTACTTGGGAAGATTTCTAGGAGAACTCTAAATGTAATATATACTATTGAACTCTTTTAGGAAAGAGAGACTTTTTATCCCAGAACTACTAGTAAACTTTATACTGAATGTGTAGTATTCTATTTATTTAGTATTCATTAAAGCTTTTAAAAGTAAAAAAAAATGGTAAAGTACTTTTCATTCCCCTCAAATTTCCCCTTAAAAAGAACCCTCACTAAATGAGATATCTGATCTTACTCATATAGATGGAGGTTTCCATGTAATAAGAACCGCCCTTGGTTTGTTCTTTGTTGATTTTGGCCTCTCTTTCGGGGTGGGGCTTTATCTGCCTAAGTGCTAAGTCATCACTTAACTAACTCTAAACACAATTTGTATTATCGGAAAATAACACTCTGAATTGCTAACCAAAGTTATACTTAATCTCCACTCAAAATTATATAGAGAATTATTTATATATTTTCTAAACTATATATGAAATTCACATACCAATCGATTGACTTATTTATTATGTAATCTTAAACCAATTATTTCATTTAATTTATTATTAAAATTTATACCAAAGTTAAATTAAACAAAAAAAATCTGGAGTGTCTCCGCTTGACTATCTCGCAATCTAAATTGGATAAAATAACATATATTATATTTAAATTAAATTATAAATTAATATTAATAAATAATATTTATTAAACCAACGCGTGTTTGGTTCTTTGTTGATTGAATATTGCCCATGTATAGGGTGACCATATTTCGAAAACACCAAACCAAAGAATCAAATTGAAAAAATTTTGGAAAAAAGTACGAAATGTTCAAGATCTTAGTCCAGAAAACGTTTTACCTTTTTTTAGAACCAAATTGAAAAAGTTTTGAAAACAAGTACGAAATATCCTAAGTATTTAAATAACGGGACAATAAGCTGTTTCGGGACGCCTGGACAAAGCACCTAAAAACGGGACAATCCAGGAAAAACGGGACGTTTGGTCACTCTACCCATGTACCAAATTTCATTATTCTAGTCTTAAACAGTTTTTGCGTCATCTTGTCTACATACATACACACACACACAGACATTTTTCTCAACCTTTCAATTAGTGAAAATGACATTCAAAAGGTATTATAAAAACATCAAAATCTCGACATTGACAATTTTCGTAATCGCAATACTAAGTATCTCTGGCGAGATAGTAATAACTTGAAAATATGAATCAATTTAAAATTATAATTTTTATGTTGAAATTTAAAATAAATATTTTATACATATATTTCTATAAAAAATATAATTTTCAACTTCATTTAGTCGGAAAATTAAAAAAAGAAAGAAAAGCTAAGGGTAAAAAACAATAGCTATATTGAAATCGATCTCGCATTTTATGGTTTTGGTGCTATGGGTGGAGAAAAAGGAGAAAATATCTTTCGCATTTAAAAAGGAGAATTATGACAGGCAAAAAACAAAAATCAAAAAAAAAAAAGTACAATGAAGGGAAATCATCTCCCTTCATTCAAAGACATAGGAAAGATGTATTGGGAGTTCATTTTAATCTTCTCTTTGACACTCACTCGAGACTTTTGAAATAGAGAGTGGTTTGAGGGTCTTTATTATTATTATTTTGAATGAAAATTTACTGAGTAAGTTTTTTTTTTTAATTTTTTTCACTATTATTTATTTTTTTTTTAATTATCAAATTTTTATATTATATATATATATATATATATATATATATATTGTGTATCTTTTTATTTATATGTATATTTTTAAATCAAACTGGAAGGTGGGAAAATCAAAAATTTTGAAGGCATTTGAAATAGTTTTAAATAACTATGTGAAAATTCTTATACAAGTGAGTTTAAAAACAAACCTTAATTTATTATTTTATTTTAAATAAAATTTTCGAAATTTTTTTTTCTCTCTTTGTATATACACACACACACACACACAAATACACATACTCCTTTTACTGTTTCTATTTGATTATAATTTAAGTTCAATTTTTATTTAACAATTTTAAAATAAATTAATTAACCTTTAGAATTATAATCAAGTTAGGTCGTTATGGATATGAATGGTTATCATGAATTAAAAAATTCAGTAGAAATATTTAAAATTGAAAAAAATATAGCTTCCTTCATTATTTTTATTATTAAATTGGGTTAAAAAATGATATATATTAAAAATATATCAAATTTTTAATATATATATTTAATATAAAAAATACATATTATAATTAATAAATCTCAGTACTCCAGTCATTCGAATTAATAGAAAAATCAATAATTTAATTAGCAAACTTTCTATTTGTCTTGTTTATTGATTCGTTAAATATCAAAGAGAATCCTAACGCAGCCACTTTTTTTTATTTTTTTTTTTTAATTAGTGGCTGAAGTTTTTTGATAAATCACTTTGTTAATGAACCCGCAAGTTAAATAATTTATAATTTATTTGGAAATAACTCAATAGCTTAGTCTGTTGCCCCCCATTCGGGGTGGACCCATTGCGAATTTCACCTGGCAACTGACATCGAAACAGATGGGGTGAAGTGTCAGATACTATAATTCACTATACCGACCCACCCCTTCACCCTCCCTCACCCCTACATCAATACGCCCATTTCTAGGAGGGGGTTGTTTATCACCAAACCCGATAATTAATTCGACGTTATCTTAATGGGGGAATGGGATGGAATGGGGGGTTGAATGTCGATTCAAATCAGTACAAGCAATATGTTACATTGGTTTCAAGGGTGGTTTTTGGGCTTTTTGACTTAGTGCAACGGATGTCAACATTCCATCGAGGACAACTTAATGGTGCGTGAAAACCTACGAATCCGGACTTCTTTTTTTTATTTCCTCTCATCCCATCCCTCTATTTTCTACCCCCAAACCAACCACTTTTTTATTCGAAATTCCTGTCTTTTTTCGCTCGCTCCCTTCGAGTGTGTTAATTCAAAGACTTTTTGGAATACGACGTAAAAAAAAAAAGAAAAAGAAAGCCAAAGCTGTCAGGATGAGACTAAGATTCATCGCACGTCTGTTCCCTATTCTTTATTGTTTCCCACTTGGCGCTACTGACCCCTGAACTCCAAATCGATTCTCCCTCTCCCCCCCTCCCATTCTTTTTTGGGGAAATGGTGTCACCACAAAATCTCCCCTAAACAAAAATCAACACTCCACCAACTTCACTTACCATAAAAGACACTTGATTTAACATTCGACTATTTATTTGGCATGTTTATCTCATTTATTTCATTTTCTACATGAACACATTTTCTTCTTTCTTCCAACTATCTCCTCTCTCTTCCCTTTCTAATTCATCTTTCAAATCCAAACTCCATTAATTTCATATTAGCACAAGCAAAATGTAATTAACCACTTGTATTCATTAACATTAATATTTATTAACTTAAAACTTATACATTAACTCATAAACTCATATCAAAGTATAGGAAAATTATGAAATAAAAATTTTATCGCAATGAATTGGAGAATTTACATTAATTTGTCAAATTCAAATTCCTATTTAATTACTTACAAACAAATGTGTATACCTACATATTATATAAAGGTAACTCCTATATATAGGCATTTCCTCTAACCAAAAATATAAATTAAATCAGTAAAAAAGAATATGCAAAAAACATTAGGGTATATATAACAATATAGGTAGATATAGTGATGGAAAAATGTAAACGCCATGGGGGCGATGTTGTCGGACAATCAACCTGTTGAGAAAGACCATTGTCATTTCCCAACTACACGCCTCCATGGCGTTTACATTTTTCCATCACTGTACATACAAGATTTTATACTATCATTGTTAATTTTTTATTAAAAATTAAAAGAAAAAACAAATTATCAAAAACATTTTCAAATATATAAGTAATTAATTAATTCATCATTCTTTTGTGATGAATTTTCTTTTCATTATTATTATAATTTTTTTTAAACATTTTACATTAAAAATAAAAGAAAAAAAAATCTTTGAATAAATTTGTTATTCTTCTTCTATAAAATCTCTCTCCTCTCTCTCTCTCCTCTTCATCTTGAAATGTCATTTCTATTTGATTTGCGTTGACTTTTCCAAAAAGTTTTAATTACTACTCTCTCTCTCTCTCACACACACCCTCTGAGCTCTCACCACCCATTTACCCTTTGACTCTGTCATTTCGAATAAGCGTGACAGTAAGACTGACAGACAGGCACACAGTGGCAAACTCTTACATAGTTATTCTTTTTCTTCTTCTCTTCTTTCTAATAAATATTTTCCTATATATTTATATATCCTATATTAACATCCGGAATGCTTTTCCTTAGCTTGTTAATATTTTTTTTCAACCAAAGGATAAATTTTTCCCTCTTGTGGAAAATTGGAATTGAATTAATAACCAAGCAAATAAAAAGTTTTTTTTTATATCCTAACGAAATAATGACCTCATAACAAACACAATTCATAAATTGAGAGAACTTTTAATAAAACACCCAAATATATAAAATATTTTTGATTTGGATTTTAATTGAAAGAAAAAAAAAATATTTTATTAGAGAATTTTTTTTTTCATTTTCTCCAATTAATCAATACATTATAATATATCTTCTGAATTTTATATTTATTCTTTTTATTTCTTTGAGTAATAAATTTCATTATCAGTAAAATTTTATCTAAAATGACTCTTTATCTATCTATCTATATATATATCTGTAGGACTACTTTCATCTCGAAAGATCTCCAAACCTGAATTTCCTACAACTTTGTGCTTCATTTTCTCAGTTTGTTTATATGTGTAATTAATCGCTTTGGCTTCTGAGTGGCACATATAAATCCTTAAGTTCTCTATTACCATATACTGTCATCTTTATTATCGTAAATAAGACCGAAGATCTTCCTTAGAATTTGGTTTTAAAAAATAAACAGGAGTATAATATGACAAGAAACCACTCTCTTAGCTCAATCATCTGGCATCCAAAAAGAACAATAGGTTCTATTGATCATATTTAGTTGAGAAATTTATAGTTTTTACAATTTCTAAAGTTTTTATGAATCACTTAAATTGCAAGAAATTGAATTAAATTAAAATGATCTTTTATGCAATTACTTAAAGAATCCCACTTTCCGCTTTGAAAGTGAAAACATTTTTTAAATCATACGATTCATTCATTAATCCCTACTTTTTTCAATCCTTTCCTCTTTTTTATTATTAAAAAAGAAATTCAAATAAGAATTATCTTTGATATATATATATATCACAGACAATCTTCATTGATTTTTTTTTTTTTTGGAAATTGAAAAAGATTACAATTAAGATTCAGTATTTTTTTTAGTATTTCTTTAAAAAAAAAGATTAAAAGTTTTTCTACCATCTTGATTTAATAATTGAAACCTTTTCCATAATTTGAAGTTGAAATATTACCTATTAATTGCTTAAATTTCGTTAATGGAAATCTCTTTTCTCTCTCTTTTTCTCTCTCTCTATTATATACATTCTCTTCTTCTTTTGCCTTTTAAAGAAAGTTCACTTGATGTTTTATGCCTTTTAAAAGGGTTGGTTTTATAAAAGCTTATTTTCTTAATAGAGATTCGGGAAATTAAAAGGTTTTGTTTATTTTCGAAAAAGTTTTCTTACATTTTGATTAATAGATCAGATGACTTTTTAAAAAAAATAAAGCTACGTTGACATAAACCGACTTGGATGAAATTTGTAAAGAGAAAGAGAAATATATTTTAAAAAGTTCGATAATTATATGCAAGTCTATTAATCATAAATAGTACCGTTAAAATATTTTCTCTTTTAATTTTTTTAATGAATTATAATATGGGTATAAATTCGTTTATTAAATTTAATATGAAATCTTTTTATTTGCGCATCAAATAAAGAAATTATCATTTAAGAAAATTATAATCTTCTAATTAGCCGATTCTATAAATTTTAATTTTTTAATTATAATAAACTAATAAAAAATACTCTTAAGGAAAATAATTTAAAAATTTTATTATTCGTATATGCATATATATATGATAATATTCATATATTTTAATTTTAAATCTTTAAGTAAATTAGGGAGGATGGAATGAATCAAGTATGACCTCTCTCTCTCTTCAATAAAATGAGATTCTATATTTCATAAAATCACTAAATATTTAATTGTTTTTTTATTTTTATTCTTACACATTTAATTATTTTATTTATTTTATTAAAAAGTTATTCTAAAAAATTTGAAATATTTGGGTATATTTCTAAACGATTAATTTTTGTAATCTTACACATTAAATCAATTTTTAAAATTTATGGTAATATCCTTTGTGTCAAAATCTTTGTACTTGAAAATTATAAAAATTTAATTTTTATATTTTTAAATTACATGACAAAAATAAAATAATATATTTATATAAATTTAAATTTATACACTCGCGAGCAAATAAATGGAATCACTTTCTCTGCGAGTTAAATATAATTTTTATTATATGAACTTTTATTAATATAAATTATACAAGCATAAAGATTAAAGTTTAAATCTATGATATGATATCTATAAAAATTAATCTAATTGATTAATAATTATTTGATTTGAAATGAAAGATTAGGAAAAAATGAAAATGTTGAAGATTGAGTATTATTCGAATACAAGAAAACAAGAAAAAATATTTTATTTAATCATATTTTAATATTTAGTATTGCCTCCCCAGGTTTAATAACGCTAATTAGGCAACCCTTCAATGATAAAATGATATTCTTGATAGTCTCTTGATTAATCACTTCCCATTCCTCTAATAAAGCTGCCTTTAATTGATCAAAGTTGCTAGGTTCTGGATTTCGCGTTCTTACTCTTCTGAGCTGATCCCATAAGTGCTCAAAAGGATTTAAGTCTGGACTTTGCGAGGCTCTTCATTGTTAAAACTAATAATATTATATGACCTTCATTTAAAAAGTGGATGGTCTCTTTTGTAGTAACAGGCATTATCCTGCGTCAGCATAATATTATCTCCAATAAAGCTTGCATATGAGATGACATGTTCAAGAAGAATTTCTCTGATGTATTTTTTGGATGCCAAACTATTCCTCTACTCCCATCAGACACAAAAACAAAATCAGTTCTTCCATCAATAGAAATACCGGCCCACACACATCATACAAGAACCAGCCACATAGACGACTGTTTCTGTGTAACATCATTCTTCAAATCTTCCTCCTTATCTTCTATACACCCGTCCCTCCCATCATTGCTAAGTAAACCATTCTGCGCTCATCCAAAAACAGAATGTTATGCTCGCTAACTTAGCACAACTACTCAATGATTTGCAATGAGTTTTGGACCTGAGGCAACCCTTTTTGGGCTTGAGGTTTGCTTTCTGGAGACTTCTTCTTAGTAACAGTCTTCTTTACTAAGAGCAACGCCTGGAACTTGACTCAGTTCCTGTTGAATAGGTACGGCTATTAGGTGTCGATTTCAAAGTGGTGTGGAAATAATGAATAAATCATTCATTTCAGATGTGAAGCGTTGACATCCAGTTTCTTGTCTTCTTCCATAGTCTCCAGTCTCTATAAATCTCTTGTAAACCTTTGAAACGGTTGACTGGTTTACATTTAATTGTTGAGTTATTGGTCTTTGTCTAACACCTTGTTGCACAAATGCAACCATTTTTACAAGATTAATGAAACTGATGTCCATTTTTTTGAGTTTATAAGATAATAAGATTTTATCACTAGGTTCTTGTAAATGAGTGAAACTAGATACGATTTAAACTGAATTAATTTAATCAAATAATATGTCTTATGTATTGGGCCGCGTACTTACTTGCACCAATGCTAGAAAGAAGGTACGAGATCATGCCACCTATATACGACGAATGTGTTAATTGTTTATTAAAAACATCATTTAATTTAATTCAAATATAATTTATTTCATTTAGTTACAATTATTAAATTTATATTAATCCAGTTAATTATAATTTATATTATTTAATTTAATTATTCAATCAATTTTACATTAATTCTTTTAATTATAACTCATTTAATTCAACTTGCTTATTTAATTAATTTTATATTAATTCGGTTAATTATAATTCATATTATTTACTTTATTTATTCAATCAATTTTACATTAACTTATTTAATATATCTTATCCAAATTAATTCATTTATTTAATCAATTTCATACGAATTTATTCAAATGCATTTGATATAATTAAATTTGCTTTACTCACACTTTCCTGGCCAGGAGCACAGATTCACTAAACAGATCAAAATTAACACACACATCTTATAATTATCGATAATTCAATCACTTATTCTCTCGTGTACATTATTCACTGACTGCCACACTCTCTGCCGCTTTTGGTTCATCTCACCTTGAGCCTCCCCTCCTTCCCCTTTCGCCATCTCCTTCTCTCATCCTCTGTCTCCGTTGCACCCATTAGTAATCTTTCTTTTCTTACATAACGATCACCTTTGATCAGTGGACAACGATTATATTTTTCCCACGGCTTATGAAATGCAAACTCAACTTCCTTCTTCTTATACTAACCCATTCTTAATTTATGACATAATGTATTTTATATAATCTATTCCCACACATTCTAAAGATAACATAATAATATATTTCCATTACACTAAGATAATATATTTTCAATATATCAAATATAATACATCTCCATCACACCAAGACAATATATCTCCACTATATTACACTCCCCCACCCTTTAAAAAAGATTGTTTCGGGGTAAAGTTTTTTCCCGAAACAATCCTTTTCAACAGTTCGACCCCTCCTCTGTTTTGTCTATGTCCACATCACTTCCCAGTTGATTCTGCAGTTTCCCGGCCTTCCTCTTCCTCCGTGTACACTTCTTCCACCAAAGATACCCCACCAGTCCACACAGACTCACTAAAACTGCTCCACCACCGGTCCCGCCAGCGATAAGATGCTGTTTCCTTTTGCTCTGTATCAACCTCGCCTCCTCCCGCAACCTGGATAATGGAACACTCATCGAGGTCCTTCCCAACTCAGCTCTTATCGACTCCAAGCTTTTCAGTCCCTCCGCCATTATTGTGTTCTCCTTACGTGATGTCTCTGTTATTAGGGGTTCTTCTTTATGGCCGGTAAATATCACTGGAGTTGTTATCGTGACTCTCGATTGACCCGCGCTCCTAGACATCAACAGATGTTGATTTGTATATAGCTGACATCCCTCCGGAACGGTAACGATGCCTTGTTGATGTAGTTGGATATCATCGAATCTAGGTTTGCTATTGGTACGGCAACTTTGCCGGGCCACTTGAGGTCGTGATATACTATAATACCAATGGGAACCAGAATATGATGGTTCCCAAAAATCAGTAATCGCCCCTAATAACACTTCCCATGAGCAGTAACTGTCTAGATGCTCCGCGTGTTTGAAGAAGAGGGCGCTGACACAACTGAGTTGGGATCGGGCTACGAGTGGAATAGGCTGTTGACACACCATCGGCTCCCGTCCCCGGCAGCTGTCCACATATCTATGTTCTAGCGTGGTATATTTTTGGTGGTCATGCGTTACGAGGATCCACGGGGAAATTTTCACTAGCTTGGTCCTCACTCCCCCCCGAGCTGTCGGCACAACATGAACGAAATATATTGTTCCTGACTGGGATACTGTCTTCAACGGAAGTGAGATCACGAAACGGATAGCGTTCCTGACACTATACACTTTCACTAATGATGTGTCATAGTACTTATAAACAAATCGTAATTCTAGCGGGGTCAGCCATTCCTGTCCTTCGGGGAGTTTCTTATTTATATCTATCATTAATTCTAATAACATTTTTGGGTTGATCAATCGCGCATCGAGGCGTCCCGCTGCCGCCGATTGAACAATCCCGAGGACATCCTCTAACCAGTTTCGAACTGACGTCACTGCTTGCCCCAGGCGTCGTGTCTTAGTCATTAATTCTAACGCTTCTTGAAAAAATTTTTCGGCTGCGTTTTGCCGTCCAAGTGTCCAATTAAAATTTCGGTCTATCAAAGTGGCTAATTCCAATAATGTTCTAGCATGTTGTTTAATCAAGTCGAAATTTTGATTAGTTTTATGGTCGAGTTGGTCTAATGCTGTGATTTGATCATCGAAGTAATGACTCATTTGTTCATTAACTTCATTTAAATTTTGTAATCTGGTATTCAATTCCACCAGATCTTCATTATCTAAAGTTCCGAAAATGAATTTTAAAACGTGCCCCCCCGCGTCCACCAGACCACGTCGACTTCGCGCCGGGGGTAGCATTTCACTCAAATGTGAAATAATCCCCTCCGTCATCTCGAAACTGGTCTTAATATAGGACATATCCTCCTTAAAATCTATTGTCTTCAAAGGTTCTCCTTCTAAGAGAGCGTATCGGTCATCCTGTAATTTCTCCAGAGAATCCCTGATGACCGATACCTTCCCTTGAATCTCTTTCACGTCGACTTCCGTTACAATCCGCCACTCATCTCCCGTAATTATCACATCGTCGACTGGTTCAAAATAGACTCCCAGTGGCATTATCTCCTCCCTCTCCCTCGCCTGCTTCCCCATCGCATCGTTAGTTTGGCCTGTGAGAGAAGAAACAAAGAAACATTACTCCTTTTTTTTATGGAAATTCCAAATGGTTCTCTTTTTAGGACGCCCTACCCCTCTCTTTTTTGGTGGGACTCCAACGGGTGGTTTACTCGTATTAGGGTTCTTTGTCGCCCCGGCTGTTGTGGGAGGTCTTGTCCCCGGGCTACTGGTACTGGGTTGGGCCTCCACGCTACCCCTAACCGGGACATCTCTATTGGGTGGTGTGTGAGGAGGGTGTGCATTCTGGTCCCGAGCATTGGGTGATTTCTCCGGGCTAGCCGGGGAATCTATATCCTCCCACCCCTCCTCCCTTTGACTTTCTTCATCCTGCGAAGTTTGTCCTGTTTCCCCTTGAGTAACGTGCTCACCGGTCTCTGTCTCCTGTCGCCCAGACTCTGGATCTCTTCTGTCAATTCTGAGGGATTCCTCTTCCCTTAGTGCCTCTGCGATGTCTATTTCATCTTGGCTTTCTAAATTAATTACAGGGGGTGTTTCTTTCTCCCCTTCTGGCTCGATCTCCTCTATCTCGCTGGGTCTTGCGGAATAATCTAGTTGTCCTACTCCATTCCAATTGGGCTGGGAGTCATTCTGTTCTCGCCACGGACTCAATGAAATGTCCTCTTCCCCTGACCACACATCGTCATCCGAATCGCTCTCCCAAATTCGGTTTTTCTCCTCTTCATCATCAGTTGGCGTTGGGGTTCCAATGGCCGCTGGTGTGTATACGTGTACTCTCACCGGGTAGTCGGGGGTTAGCTCTTTTAGCCACTTCTTGACTTGTACCCATTTGAGGCCGTCCATTCCGCATCCTAAGCGCGGAACCGCCAATGCTGGGATTCCTACCTCGGTCGCCTTCAGTAGAAGGTTCTTGATTGTCATTTTCACGTTTTCAGGGCGCGGCTTGTCACTCGCTTTTGTTTTCGTGACACAGTGAAGTATTACTCTATCTGGGTGGTATTGTACTAGGATCTCTCCGATGGTTGGTTCTGGGATCTTTTCGCAAGGGTGCCTCGGATAGGTGTCTCGTATAGTTTTTGCAACACCTTGGGACATGCGTAAGTCGGCCGATACGCAATGAGCTAGGGCGTAATTTTTGGGTGCCATCAACATATCTCCCGTGTGTTCATATACACGGTTCACTCCGCGGCGTTCTATATTGGCTGGTTTTAAACGATTCACATGTATGTTGACAATCTTAGTGGGGCTCCACCACACTCCATATACCACTTCGGAATTTTTTGTCGCTATTGTGTAGGGGCCCTTCCAAGGCTTATAAAATTTCCGAGCTTCTGACTCTTTCAGAACGGGGTTGTATACATATACTTCATCCCCTACCTCGAACCTTCGGAATTTTCGATGTTTATTAGCCTGTTTCCTGCTCGCCTGTAACCTGGCTTCCGACTGATTTATCGACCGTTGTTGTAGATGTTCTATCCGGTCACACAAGTCGTTTAGATATGACCATCTATCTGGCTCTTCTTGATGATGTTGATTTTTTACGGTGATATTAATGTCTGTTTCCCGGCCGAATGCTAACACATTCGGCGAAAACCCAGTGCTGGAATGGGGTCCGCTCCGATAAGCCATTAACGCGTATGGCAACCAAACATCCCAGTCTTTACCGTCTGTTCTCACCCACGGTCGAAGCATCTCCTTTATTGTTTTGTGTACCCTTTCCACTCGTCCGTTCGATTCTGGATGATAGGCTGTTGTTTGTACCTTTTTTATTCCTAAACGTTGACATAGTCCCAGGAATAGTTTAGAGGTGAAATTTCTTCCTTGATCGGTTAAGATGATTTCTGGGATCCCATGCCGGCTTATTACTTCTTCCGTGAGCGCACGGATCACTCTGGCCGCTGTTTGGTTTGGTATGGGTATCGCTTCCAAGTACCGGGAGTAGTGATCTAGTACCGTCAAAAGGTATCTATTACCTCGGGTGGACTTCGGGAATTCCACGACATCTAGTGCTATCATTTGGAAGGGCCTTCTGGGGATCTCATGTGGTTGAACGGGAGCTCGAAGTCCAGTTGGCGACTTCATCTGGGTACATATACTACACTGTTTCACCCAGGACTCTACGTCCCGTTCCATTCCCTCCCAAAAATATTGTCGCTGGATTCGTGATAAGGTTCCCTGTACCCCTCTATGCCCCGCTGTGGGTCTATCATGATTCTCTTCCAATATCATGGGCACCTTTTCTCGGGGTACCATTAGACGGGTTTGGTGATCATCTACTACGTACAAACACCCATCGGATCTTGCTTGGGCTTTGCCGCTCCGTGCCCACCGCTGACAGTCCTCATCTTGATCTTGTGATTCGCGCCATTCTTTTTCGGTCGCTGTGGTTCTCAATAAAGTTCGAATCGTATGCACCTTCGACTCAGGGCCTTCCTCACTAACTTTCACCCTGCTGAGAGCATCCGCATTCCGATGTAACTTCCCCGGTCGATGTTCTACTGTATAGTCATATTCCGCCAGTCGTAGCGCCCATCGTGTCAACCGCTGTGACGGATCATGCAGACTTAACATCCATTTCAAGGCCGCGTGGTCAGTTATCAGTTGGAATTTCCTCCCATATAGGTAACACCGAAATTGTTGCGTCGCCCACACTACAGCAAGTAGTTCTTTCTCCGTTACTGTGTAGTTACTTTCGGCCTTGTTCAACGTTCGACTGGCGTACGCAATCGGCCTTTCATATCCGTCTCGACGCTGTGATAACACTGCGCCTAAAGCCTCGTTCGAGGCGTCTGTGGCCAAGATAAACGGTAGTGTGAAATCTGGATAAACGAGTACGGTGTCACTACACAGGAATTTTGTGAGAGAAAGAAACGCTTGTTCCTGGTCCTTACCCCATTGGAACTTCTGGTCTTTCTTTGTGAGGACCGTCAATGGCTTCGCAATATTAGCATACTCAGGGATAAACCTCCTGTACCACCCTGAGAGTCCCAGAAACTGTTGTATCTCTTTTACGTTTTTCGGTTGTGGGTAGTTATTAATCGCTTCCACTGTTTTTGGATCGGGTCGAACTCCATCTTTCCCCACCCGATGCCCCAGGTACCCAACTTCTCCCACCGCGAAATGACATTTCTCTAGTTGTATTTGCAGTCTTGCCTGTCGGAGGCATTCGAATACGTTTCGCAACCTTCTTTGATGTTCCGAAAATGTTGTACCAAATACTACCACATCATCTAGATATACGAAACATTCGCTTCCCTTAATTCCAGCCAACACCCGATCCATCAAGCGTTGGAAAGTAGCTGGAGCCCCGGCTAAACCGAACGGCATTCTTGCGTACTCAAAATGCCCCATAAAAGTAGTGAATGCGGTTTTCTCTCTATCTTCTGGAGCTACCTGAATTTGGTGGTACCCACTTGCCAGGTCTAGGGTAGTGAAATATTGTGCATTTCCTAAGGATTCTAGCGTCTCCGTGATATTAGGTATCGGATACACCGGAATCTTCGTTACACTGTTCAGAGCTCGGTAGTCAGTACAAAATCGATATTTAACCCTCCCGTCTGTACTCTTTTTGGGTACTAGTACTACGGGTGCTGACCATGGCGAATCTGATTCTACAATCACTCCTTCTTCTAGCATCTTCCCGATCTGTTTTTCTACTTCGGGTCTCATCGCATGCGGCACTCTATAGGGTCGTTTAAAGATGGGAGCTGATCCTTCAGTGACAATTTTATGCTTCACACCTAGTGCACAACCCAATCCCGTTGTTCCCTCTTCATACATCAATGAAGCATATTCGTTCAATAGCTCGAACATCTGATGTTGGTGATTTTCAGGCAGGTGGGTCAACTTTTCCTTGAACTTAGATACCCATTGATGTTTGGTCTCTTGTTCAACCACCTGCACTCGGCAAATACAACTTTGGTCTAATATTGGTATCGTGCTGGCTTTGGCAAGTTGTTGGCGACGATCTATCACTGCCTTCCTACTAGATAAGTTTATTACTCTGACCGGTACACTTCCTTTCTCGACTCTCACACAAGTCCGCCCTACCCGTAACACTGGTTGCGCCAATATAACCGGTTCCACTACCATTTCTGAGCCATCTTGTGCATTATCTACCTCAGCCCAGACCACTACCTCGGACCACGCCGGAATTACTTTCCTCTGTTTTGCTCTCACGACCTCCTCTGGCAATCCTTCTACCCCGGTGACAGGCGGAATGCCACTAATGGCTTCAAATTCCGTGTCCTCTTTCCCAGTGCTAATTACCCTTGCCCTCACGACCTCTTCTGGCCCTCCTTCTATCCCGGTGACAGGCGGAATGCCACTAATGGCTTCAAATTCCGTGTCATCTTTTCTAGTGCCAATTACTCGCGCTCTCACGACCTCCTCTTGCACTTCATCTATCCCGGTGACAGGCGGAATGCCACTAATGGCTCCAAATTCCGTGTCATCAGTTTCAGTGCTGACTACTCCTCTAGGTCGTTCCAGGGGAATAATCTCCAAATTACTCCCATTCCCAACGCCCCTTTTCCCCTTCCCGTTACCTCGTGCTGTGCCGTTCCAACGGCACTCCCTTTTCTGCACATCAATCACCGCTCCCAAAGCGGTCAACACATCCATTCCCAGGAGCCCATCTCCCGCTATCCGTACATCGCAAATAATGAATGGATGCATGATTCTTCTCTTCGTCACCAGTATCGGAAGCGTTTGTTGACCACTAATGGGCAACAGATCTCCCGTAACTCCACACGCATTTCGCGGATATCCCATTACAGGGATATCTGGAATAGGAGCTTTTAAGATCGACACTTCCGACCCCGTGTCCACTAGCATCTCCAATTCCCGTCCCCCTATACTCAGTCTCACTCTAGTAGCCTTATCCGCATTGGTGTTGATTGCGGTTACCAGGAGAGATCCGAATCTCTTCGGACTCACTCTTGGGGCGGAGGGAGTCCGAACTCTTTTGGGGCCACTTGCGTATGGATGTTTTCTTCGGCCACACACTTTACCTGGGGAGGTCGGGGACACTGCCTTATAAAGTGCTCCCTACTCCCGCACCTATAGCATCCTTCACGGGGTTTGATGTTCCCTCTTTTCTCTGTACCCCCAATGGTACTATTCGGTTCCCTCTTTATGGGGCACATCCGAGCCATGTGTCCCTCCCGATTACAATTGTAACACCTGCCCCTAATCGCAGGGTTACTCGTGAACCGTGTGTTGTCTCTACGTCTCCATGGGTAGGTAAAGCGGGTTTCCGGGACATTCCTTCCCTCTTTTTCCCACCGTTGTGCAATCTGTAAGGCTCCTTCCTCGGTCGTGGGGGCTGCTACTCGGGCTTGTCTACCCGGTTCGCCTCTGAGCCCTTCTAGAAACCGAGCCAATAGGGTAATTCCTGTACCCGCCCAATCTATTCCGGCCATTGCATCTCGTAATCGATCCAGATAATCCGCTGCACTCTCTTGCGGAGTTTGACCCATAGTCAGGACCATTCTCATCCTTTGGGTGGCCGTGTCTTCCGGCTTGAACCTCGCTCTCAGTTGTTCCTTCACCCCTTCCCAAGTGATATCTCCTGGTAAATTTCTGACGACTCTCAACGCCGTTCCCTCCAGCTTCCATTCCAAGACCTCCCTCCTCTGGTCCTCGGGTATGTTACCCATTTTGGCCAATTGCTCAAATTTATTGAGGAATAGGTCAATCTGTCCTGTCCCCGTCCAGGGCGACATCCCCTCCACTATTCCCCAATTAGGGTCTCGATTGACGCGTACCTCCACGGGACCAGCCGCCCCAGTCAGATTTGATAACTGGGCCTGCAATTGTCCTAATTGTTGTTCCAAATTATGGATCTGTTCCTCCATGTTTCGTGGGGGTGCTTTCAACTTCGATGTTGAGCAAACACCAGGTCTAGGGTTTAATTTTATCGTACTCTCCCTCACTTAAATACTCCCAAATTTCCGTATCCCTGCTCTCAGAATTTTACTTTATCTTTGGTTTGAAAGGAATTAAACTATTAACAAAATATTCCCATTTTAATTAAATTTTATCGATGCAATCCTCAAAATTTTGCTTAATTATTTTACTCTCTACCCCTAAACCCTCAACCCCACACCTGACACCAGTTGTATTGGGCCGCGTACTTACTTGCACCAATGCTAGAAAGAAGGTACGAGATCATGCCACCTATATACGACGAATGTGTTAATTGTTTATTAAAAACATCATTTAATTTAATTCAAATATAATTTATTTCATTTAGTTACAATTATTAAATTTATATTAATCCAGTTAATTATAATTTATATTATTTAATTTAATTATTCAATCAATTTTACATTAATTCTTTTAATTATAACTCATTTAATTCAACTTGCTTATTTAATTAATTTTATATTAATTCGGTTAATTATAATTCATATTATTTACTTTATTTATTCAATCAATTTTACATTAACTTATTTAATATATCTTATCCAAATTAATTCATTTATTTAATCAATTTCATACGAATTTATTCAAATGCATTTGATATAATTAAATTTGCTTTACTCACACTTTCCTGGCCAGGAGCACAGATTCACTAAACAGATCAAAATTAACACACACATCTTATAATTATCGATAATTCAATCACTTATTCTCTCGTGTACATTATTCACTGACTGCCACACTCTCTGCCGCTTTTGGTTCATCTCACCTTGAGCCTCCCCTCCTTCCCCTTTCGCCATCTCCTTCTCTCATCCTCTGTCTCCGTTGCACCCATTAGTAATCTTTCTTTTCTTACATAACGATCACCTTTGATCAGTGGACAACGATTATATTTTTCCCACGGCTTATGAAATGCAAACTCAACTTCCTTCTTCTTATACTAACCCATTCTTAATTTATGACATAATGTATTTTATATAATCTATTCCCACACATTCTAAAGATAACATAATAATATATTTCCATTACACTAAGATAATATATTTTCAATATATCAAATATAATACATCTCCATCACACCAAGACAATATATCTCCACTATATTACACTTATAATTAACTAAAATGTCATCATAACTTTTTAGACAAAATAAATTAATTAAATATTTCAATTTTAACATTATACTATTTGGAAAATATATTTAAATAATAAATAATGTAGTGAAACCTCAAAATTATCATTAATTTAATAAAAAGAGAGTTAATCCATTACTTTACACGTGAGTGTACATATATATGGCGGAATGAGCCACCGGTAGTACATATCGGCGGGAACGTATAGATATGTATTAGTTAGATTCAAAATAAATTTGATCTATTTAGTAGAATCTAATAATTTTATATATGATTCTTCCAAATAAGATTTTTTATTAATTAACAATTTAATTTTAATTAATCTTCAGAATATTTTTGAAGTGAAAACTTCTTTAGCGGCGTTGAGCACTTTTGCGGGATGGGGAAAAAGTATAGAACTCGCGTGAGATTCCAAAACGACCCAACCGGTGAGATCGACCCGACCGTTCGTAAAACGACCCGACCGGTGAGATCGACCCGACCGTTCGAAAACGACCCGACCGGTGAGATCGACCCGACAGATATACGCATGCGCAATACGCCAGAATGTTAGACACTAAACTTCTGATACATTCTTTACAAAATTTTACATATTTGCCATATTAAATATTATTATTTATATTTACATTAATAATCAGTATTACTAAATCATGTATTTATAAAATAAAATATTTTAATATATTATTATATGTTAAATTATATTAAATTAATTTCTAATCTATATATATAAAGGAGAGTGTTTGTATGTATGTATGTATGTAATTTGTTTACTTTTTTGCTGTCATAGAAACAAACAAAAAAGAAATTCCCTATCAAAGAATTATTATAATATTTCACTTTTTATTTTAAATTCTAATATTCAAATATCATTTCAATTAAATAATTTATTCTAAAAGTTCTCATTTTAATTAATTTAATAAAATATTTAAATCATATTTAACTTAAATTTTATTTTGTATTTATTCTTTCTATATTTGAATACTTCTTTTATTTTAAGGGAGGGAATTAACTATGATCTAAAAAAATTAATAAATGAACTTAATAATAAAAAATCAAATAAATCCATTAATTTAAATTAATACTATTAATGAATGTATATATTGTTAATTTATCTTTAGTTTTATCAATACTTTTATACCGTTAATTTTTATAAATTAATTTTTATAAATTGTCTCAAGTCTCTAACTTTGCATTTTCTCAAATTTTATTATAATTAAAAATATTCAATAAAAATCAAGCAATGAAATTAAAATATCAAAATGAAATGATCAAGAAATATTATACTCTATTATAACATATACAATACTTATAAACTATAGGCGGAGGAAATATTAGACGATATCATTGCGGGTTCAGGCCAATTCGATCAACATTAATTAAGGTATTTTCATTATGACAGATATTAAAAAAACCGCGAATTCAATAATTCTGTTTACTAATTATTTGTAGACTTTAGTAAAACCTACGCATGACTCAATAGATCCGGATAAACTTTTTCAAATTTTGATCTTAAAATTTATCTTGAAGGTAGTAAAGAAAGAGTAAGATGTGGAAATCAATTGTAAAATATTAGGTGACCCAGACGACTTAAATATAATAGGAGATTCGGCAATTGCAATTACAGATAGCGAGGAAAAATTAATCGAGGTAGGAAAAGAGATGAGGTTTGAAATTAATAATGATAAATAAATATATTTAGAAACAAACAGGAGCAGTATTAACATACAAAATGTAGAATTTGAATATGTAGAAAAATTGAATGTAATCACGAAGGATAATAATATTTGAGAAGAATTGAAATCGAAGTTGCAATCGGAAAACGCCTGTTATCATGCAGTAAAGAGGCTTATCTCATCAAAATTATTATAAAAGGGAATGAAAATTAAAATATATAAAACAATTATTTTGTCTGTTGTATTATATGAGTGTTAGACATGGTCTATGATCTTTGGAGATGAGAGTGGATTCAGAGAATAGGATTCTCCCCAGCATTTATGGGCCAAAGAAAGATGAGTACATCAGGGAATGACGTACGAGAGATGGAACAGAGGCTCAGGATAAGGACACTTGGAGAAATGTGGTTGTAGCTGCCAAGAACTTTCGAGTACCGTTGAGCCACGCATGGTCTATGACCCTGGGAGATGAGAGTAGATTCAGATTATTCTTTCCAGCATTTATTGGCCAAAGAAAGATGAGGTCACCGGGGACACTTGGAGAAATGTGGTTGTAGCTGCCAAGAACTTTCGAGTAGATAGATATAACATATTCAATAATAATATATATAATTAATTTACTAAATAAATTAAAATATATTTTAAATAATCACACAATAAGAAATGAATGTTTTATGTTATACATTGTTTGAAACAAAATGGATGAAAACCTTTTACTACTTTCAACCAAATACTATGTACCACTCGGGGGTACAGGGGGCGGAGCCCCCGTCTAGATGTGAAGAGCGACGAAGGAGCTCTGAGCAGCTAGTATATTTATATAATTTAAAATTAATTTCAGAATATATATATATATATATATATTAAATTATATACTATATATAATATATTATATCATATATATTTTAATAAATTAATTTTTAAATATGTGTGTGTGTGTGTGTGTGTGTGTGACCGTAAAAATAAAGATATATGTTTGATAATTTTTCACATGATTAATAATTGTATAAAACTGCTATATATAGAATTTCAGCTTGATAGAATCGCTGAAAGTACCAGAATTAATTTTTTAACACTGGAAATCTCACGCGCCAACACGTGACGTGGTGCCATCAAAAAAGAGCTAAATTTTCGCTGGTTTAATAAATATTATTTACTAATTTTAATTTATAATTGAATTAATTTAATTTAAATTAATATATGTTATTTAATCCAATTCAAATTTGCGAGATATGCTGAATATGCTTTTAAATAAAAAAAAATTTCAAGAAAGTAATTGGAATTATTAATATTAAGAATCAATAAATAAATTTATTAAATATACATTTAAACATGTAAATTAATCTATATATAAATTTAATAAATATTCAAACAATAATTGAAACAATATAAATAAAACGATTCAATATTTTACTTACATTGTGATTTATATTTTTATTTTTATTACAACTATTATTATGGGTATGTTATTTTTGGAAGTTTAAAAAAAATTAAAAATATTAATAAAATTTATCAAAATAATAAGTTGAAAAGATTTCCAATTATTTTTATTTATTTATTGTAAATTTTTCAATGTAACCATGGTAACCATGAAGCGGCACGGGGGGAAAAAAAAATATATATTAATTTAAATGAAATTAACAAAAAAGGCATGGGGAAAAAATCTTCCAAATGGAAGAAGAATATTAAAAAGGTAAAATAGAAAGGTATATTAAATGGTATGGAAAATAGTGCCAAAAAATGAATGAAAGGTACGGAATAAATGATATAATAAAAAGGGGTTGACCGTGTGTGTCGCCAGCAATATTTATAGAAAATATGCAAAATAAGTATAATGAGGATTGGATAAGGCTAATCGGACTCTTGGAAAGGAAGATTGTAAGGTACCTGGCCGATAAATAATCTACTAAAAATTTATCCAAAAGAAAGAAGTTAGTAAAAAAAAGGATGGTAAAAAAAAAACAAAATGTGCAGCATCGTACACGTGGCGGAAGTGAAACTTCTTACAATCTAGAGAATAAGATAAATTTTAGTTGAGAGTGTGAGTGAGAGAGAAATAGAGAAAAATAAAGGGATCATTTCGAAAGACATATAACAGTATAAAATTTTTTTAATAGACATCCTTAATAAATAGAAAAATAATAATTTTTAAATAATATAAATAATATTTAATTATAATCTAATCAAAGAAAATAAAAGTTTGAATCTATTTGATAGTTGATCTTTTTACATATAATTAATCTCAAATTAAATATTTTTTAATATTAAAAATTAAAAATATTTATTTTTAATAAAATATATATATATATTTATTAATCCCGCTTTTTTTTTAAATGATATTGTATTAACATTTTTATATTTAAAATATTTTAAAATTCATTATTTAATTTCGAAATAAAATTAAAAATATTTATTTTTAATAAAATATATATATATTTATTAATCTCTCTCAAAAAAAATTTTCAATTGAATGACTCTCGCCAAGTGTTTTACCTGCTAAATGCTAAGAACCTTAATTTTAAGAGGTTGATTGATACATTGCAAATTATGTCGAATCATAAACTTACTATTTCAATTGTAATGTTCACATGTGGAAGTGTGAACGTGACAAACATAACTTACTTATTCTTAATTGTAATGGACACATGTGGGAGCTTGACATTATAAGCCTTTCTGGGAAATTGCAAAATGTGTTTATTTTTTTATATAAATAATGATCATGCAAATTACACTAAAAATTAAAAAATTATTAGCTATAATAAACTATTATTGGCTATAAATTAATTAAAATTAATTAAATTAATAAAAATAATTTAAAGATACAACTCGTTGAGAAATGAACTTATAATTAACATTTCCTTTAAAACTGTTTAAAACCCCAGAGTGGACGCTGACAATTTGGGTTTTTCCTGGTAAGACTGTCCCCCCCCCTGGTTTTTCCCAATAACAAAGTGAAAGAAAATTCCCTTATGTTGCCTCCCCTTCCGACCCCCTAAGAGGGGTTATTTTAAAGGAACAATCGGAAAATAATTTTAAATGAATAAATAAATGAAAATTCAAATTTTATATATAGTTTTTTATATATGTTTATTTATTCACAAAAAATTAATTAAATTGTAATTTAAATTCTTATAGTTTTATTAAATAAATCATTTTTAGTTATAATTTTATATAAGCATTTTTTAATTGAACCTATTCAATCTTGTCATTCCCTAATCAGCATACGCGGTTTCAATAACCCTTTTAATTATTCTAAATTCAATCTTTAATTAAATCTAATTTAACACACAACAATTCCGTCTCATTATTGTAATACAAAGTTAGAAATATTAAGTTAATATAATTAATATTATTTATTTATTAATACCAATTAATAATATTAATTACTTATAAATAATTCATAATAATAATAAATTGTGATACCAACTTATAGGAATATTAAAATAATATAATTATTATTTTACATATATATGAATATAATATAAATATTTTTAATTTTATTTTAAGAATAGATATATATCTAAAAGGCGGTAACTGTGAGGTCACATACTAATTTTTATTCTTTCACCCAGCAGAGGCTAAGAAATATTATTCCGCGTCAACGTACTAGTGCGCATGCGCGCCGTGGACTTTCAACCTAGCGACAGGGTATTACAACGAAAGACAGCATAAAACGAAGACGCAGATAGCCTCTTTCTCAAAGACGAAAGACCGGACAAAAGAAAGACCCAGATAGCCTCTCTCTCAAAAACGAAACACCGCACAAAAGAGAGACAGAGATAGAGGCTATCTCATTCTCACTCGTTATATCTATATCTTTTTTCTCTCTTGCGTTTCGTAACGCGTTACGAAATTTCAATTTTTCAATTCACTCTCCATTCTCAACCAAATGTCAGGACGCCGCTAAAGAAGTTTCACTTCAATAAAAAATGCACTCGAATTCGGCTTTTAATATAAGATAAAAATTATATATTTAATTAATGAAAGTAACAAAAATTAACATGATAAGGCAAATAATTGCTTGTAATAATACATGAAAAAAGAACTTACACGTGGGGCAAACCGAATCAAAACATAGAAAAATGGCAAGTGAAAATTCACCGAATACTCTCATCCGCGTTGTAAAATGCAAACCAATAGGATTTGCAGAAATGAATGAATTAATTTTAAAGAAAATTAATTTAAAATTAAATATATATAAAAAACAACACTACACAATACTCCAAAAAATGGAGGCCACACTCTTGTATAGGGAGTAGCGTGATGAGAGAAAATTGAATGAGTGAGTGAGGGTGAGAGATGGATGTTTAGGGTTTAAATAAACTTCAAAAACAAAAGGTAAGATTCGGTAATGCCAACTTCGGAAAAAATTAATTTTGCCTCCCCTTTAAAAAATTACAATAATTAAATCAGACTTCTGATATTTTGTCCACATAATTATATATTAATAATATATATATAATATAATTTTTTAAATTAAAAATTATGAAAGAAGTGGGGGGCAAATTTAAAATTTGCCAAACAAATGTTTAGCGATGCCTAAACAGACTCCCCCCGGTTTGATTACAAGGTAATCAAACGATGATTACAATTTTGTGGGAACAAAATACACTATTACTTAATATATTCTTAGTTTCTATTAAGAAACAACATTAACAAAGCAAGAGTTTTAAAAGGAGACAGAATTAATCATATGCAAAAGCATTATACTTAATCTTATATTCACAATGGAAATTCTTATTAAAATTATTAAAAGTTATTTTTAACCAATTACAAAAATATAATATAAAATTGTTATAGCAAAATAAAGGTTGGTATTACTAAATAATTAGAAATACTTAATACAATTTATTGGTATTGCAAAATATATCTGCAATACAATGTTTGGAAGTTATATAAATATTCAAATAATTAATAGCTCATACTATGGAAAGTTTCAACAAACATTATCAAAAAGAGGTTATTAATCAACTATAGAAATTTCAATTAGCACCGTTATAGTAAAATAAAGGTTAAGATGCTAGGCCATAATTAACACTGGATGTTTGATACAACAAAATTTGTCTGCAATATATTTTGAATTTATATAAATAAAGAAATATCAATTTAAAATTGATTATAGCACCTAAAACAGTTTTAAATATAACATCTGTTAAAATCCCTATTTAAATTTATTGAAAATCAACAAACTTAATTTAATTTAATCATTAATATGAAACATCTTACAATCAGTGCATCGAAATTATTCTGATTATTTAAAATGTAAAAACCTTAATTCAAACTAAACAAAATAATTTTTTAAAATAGTTAATTGTTTTAACATTGAATAGTTATTTGAATTTCCAAAAAGCTCAGAAAATTGATTTAATTTAATTAAAAGCTCATATGGAAAGGCTTTGCATATATCATTTTACTTTTATGAAATTTAGAAAATTTAAAATTGATCAAAACACATATTACAATTTTGAGTATTACAAAATGTATAAACTCGTAATAATTATTCCAAGGAGTGAATTAAAAGTAATAGCTTAAAACAGTGGTTCTTAAACTGTGGTCCGCGGACCCCTGGGGGTCCGCGAAGCCTTTACTGGGGGTCCGCGGTCCTCGGAAAAAAATCATCGTAAAAATATATACATATATAAATATTTAAAGTTCATTGTTTAACTATATCCTCCTAGAGAATTACGGCTATAATTTAATACTATTAATAATACTATTTTATTTTATTAAATTGATAACTATGTCAATTAATTTTTTGTGAATAAATAAACATATATAAAAAACTATATATAAAATTTGAATTTTCATCCATTCATTCATTTAAAATCATTTTTCGATTGTTCCTTTAAAATAACCCCTCTTAGGGGCTCGGAAGGGGAGGCATATAAGGGAATTTTCTTTCACTTTGTTATTGGGGAAAACCAGGGGAGGGGACAGTCTTACCCGGAAAAACCCAAATTGTCAGCGTCCACTCTGGGGTTTTAAACAGTTTTAAAGCAAATGTTAATTATAAGTTCATTTCTCAACGAGTTGTATCTTTAAATTATTTTTATTAATGTTAATTATAAGTTCATTTCTCAACGAGTTGTATCTTTAAATTATTTTTATTAATTTAATTAATTATAATTAAATTATAGCTAATAATAGTTTATTATAGCTAATAATTTTTTTTAATTTTTAGTGTAATTTGCATGATCATTATTTTATAAAAACACTAAACACATTTTGCAATTTCCCAGAAAGGCTGTTTTTGAGAGTAAGTATAAGTTAGTTTTATGAATAAAAAATATTTATTTTAATAATATTTTAGAATCAAATTACGAAATTAATAATATTTTAGAATCAAATTACGAAATTAATAATATTTTAGAATCAAATTACGAAATATATTTATTATATAAATTAATATTCATTTAAAATGATATTAAATCATTTATTTAAAATTATTTAAAACATTTATTAAAATGATTTAAAACATTCATTTAAAATGATATTAAAACATTCATTTAAAATCATATTAAAACATAGCTAGTAAATAATAATTCGTTATATTTATATTATATTTATATTATATTTATATTATTGTAGTTCAATGTTAATAAATTACTCCATAAAATGGATCGTTGGCTACAAACTGGTTCAACACAGAAACGGAAAGAATCAGATGATGAGGCATCAACAGCAAACTCTACCAAGAAACGCAAAACTAGAAAATATTCGGATGATTATTTATCATTTGGATTTACTTATATTTGCAACAATGATGTGGAAAGACCAGTCTGCGTTCTATGTCAGGAAAGTTTATCCAATGAAAGTATGAAACCTGCTAATCTCAGACGTCATTTACAAACAAAGCACAGCGAGCATGTTAGTAAGTCTATCGAATTTTTTAAAATGAAAAAAGAAGAACTTAATTCAAGTCAGAAATTGATGGTAAAGACGGGATCTGGTGGTATGAGTAAGAAAGCAGTAATGGCATCATATGAAGTAGCTCTACTTATTGCTAAAGCAGGAAAGCCGCATAATATAGCAGAGCAATTAATTCTTCCTGCTACAAAAGTAATTACAAATATAATGTTAGGAACTAAAGCAGCAAACGATATAAATTTGATTTCATTATCAAATGATACGGTTAAGAATAGGATTGAAGACATGTCATGTAATATAAAAGAAGAATTAATATCGAGAGTGCGCAAAAGTCACTATTACTCATTACAATTGGATGAAAGTACTGATGTCACTAATAATGCCAATTTGTTAGCTTTCATTAGATATGAGTTTGAAAATCAAATACAAGAAGATGTATTGTTTTGTGATTCACTACCTTCACGAACGACAGCTAATGACATATTTAACAGTTTGAATAATTTTATAACCGAAAATGAAATAGAGTGGCCAAAATGTGTTGGAATTTGCACTGATGGTGCTCGTGCAATGTCAGGTACAAGAACTGGATTGATTGCTCTTATTAAAAATGTTGCGCCTCAGGTTGTTTGGAATCATTGCTGCATTCACAGAGAATCATTAGCAGCCAAAAATATGTCACCAGATTTGAAAAGAACATTAGACGAAGTAGTTAAAATTGTCAATTTCATTAAGGCTCGTCCACTTAATTCCAGAGTTTTTAAAATTTTGTGTGAGGAAATGGGTAGTCAACATACACATTTATTATTACATACAGATGTACGTTGGTTGTCCCGCGGGAAAGTACTCATTCGCCTTTTTGAGCTTCGAGATGAAATACGATTGTTTTTAATAGATGCGCATTTTGAACTGACCGAATGTTTCAATGATTTTATCTGGTTAGCTAAGGTGGCTTACTTGACTGATATTTTTACAAAATTGAACGAACTTAATTTGAGCCTGCAAGGTACTGTTGTAAATATATTTAAAGTTGAAGATAAAATAGAAGCAATGATTAAAAAAATCGACTTGTGGTCGAAACGCATCCAGAACGGTGTATATGAGTCTTTTCCAACTCTCAATGATTTCATAGAAAGCTCCAGTGAAAAATTGCTTAATCAAACGCGTCAATTATTTGTTGAACATTTAATTACTTTGAAAAGCAACTTCAGGAAGTATTTTTCTACTCCTGATCCTTGCAATAACTGGATCAGAGATCCATTTAATATGGAAATTACAAATGCTAAACATTTATCTGCACCTGAACAAGATATTCTCGTGGAATTATCATGTGATACAACTTATAAACTAAAATTTAACAAAACTGAATTGAGCAACTTTTGGTTACTTCTCAGGTCAGATTATCCTGCGCTTGCAAATAAAGCACTTCAACACTTGATTCCATTCTGCACAACATATTTATGCGAACAAGCTTTTTCGGTACTATTTTATATTAAGTCTAAATATAGAAACAAATTAAATGTAGAGCCGGATCTTAGATTAAAAGTTTCCAATATTAAGCCAGATATTGAGATTCTTGTTTCAAGAAAACAACTGCATACATCTCATTAAATATGTAAGTTATATTTAATGAGATAGATGCAGTTATTTTTTAAAATATTTCTTATTTAATATTTTCTGAAAAAAATTATAAAATATTTATATGAATTTAATGTAAGTACCCATTATAATTTGTGAGATTTGTTGCTATGACAATGTTTGTATTTTCTTTCTTCAATATTATAATTTCTAATAAAATGTGTTCTACAATATGCAAAAAAATCGTTATTCACCAATCACTGTTAGAAATATTCATCATATATCCTTGTCCTTATGAGATCGTAAGCCAGAAATTAATTAATAAAATGACGTAAAGTACCTAAAGTTGTGATGGGGGTCCGTCAAAAAAAATTTTTTCAAGTGGGGGTCCGTGGAGTACATAAGTTTAAGAACCTATGGCTTAAAATATAAATTTTAATTTCTAAAAACTTATAGTAAATATAAAATAAACATATCTAACTTAATTTTATTGGATAATCCAAACTTTAAGATATATAATTAATTGTTATATTAATTATCAAAATTTGAATAAATTAATTTGAAACAATTAATGGTCTAAAGATATTACAAAAATATTGTATAATAATTTTCAACCAATCCTATCTGTTACATTATTAAAGAAATACGACTAAATATCTTATTGTTTACATACATGGAAACTTAAAATTAATTTATTATCCTAAAACATAAACACATGAGCAGGGTTAACATTTCCCATCGAATGCCTTGAAAGAGAAAAATATTTCTCAAACACGTGCTAAAAGAAACAATAAAATTTTCCCTTTTTTTTGTTCAAAGAGAAAGTTGGACAAGTATTCTCCAAAAATAGCCAGAAAAATAATGGGTCGAAAAAAAATAAAAATTTTGTATTTGAATTTAGCAGGAACCCTTTTCAGATGATATTTTAATCGTTTGGCCGCCTTCCTAATTAAATTATTTATATGAGGAGAAGGCGAAGGGGAAATTAGCCAAGATAGGTTGTAGTTTAACAAAATATTATATTTTGGTTGAAATTTAAAAGAAGCCGATAAGAAGAAAATGAATTTAATATTCATGAAATTAAACGTACTGCGGATATGAAATTTATTTAATATGCCAGAAAAAATACGTTTTATCTGAGAAGTAAAAAATTTCTCAATTTTTCTATCAGCTATTTCATATTTAAAAAGAAATGGTTTGAAATTATATAAGAAGGCTGAACAAGATGCAATTAAATTCATCTGGGGTTCTGATTGTTTCGAAAAAGAAAAGGCTAAAATGGTACCGTTACCTTTTTTTAATTTGAAACAAACCTTTGAAAGAAAAGGTTTCACAGGAGCCTTCGAAAGGTCGATATTTGTAGACAATACCCGTCCATCCCTCTCGAGCACATGTAAATTCTTAAATTGGGAGAATAGTTTTCTCTCCTTATGCAACGATGAGATATGCGACCTGAAATAAAATCGAGTTAAAATTCTCGGAAAATACAATTTGAAATGTGGGGTTTTAAATCGATATTTAAAATTAAGTCCATTATTGTATTTATTAATAGTTTTAATAGATTCCACGGGGGAAATAGTTTTAATAGATTTATTAATAGTTTTAATAGATTCCACGTGGGAAATAGTTTTAATAGATTCCACGGGGGAAATAGTTTTAATAGATTCCACGGGGGAAACCGAGTGGAAAGAATTATTGGGTTCAGTATTGGACTGAATATTTTCACAAGATAATGTAATTGACTTATCTTTTATATCCTCTTCTTCCTCGGGAGAGGGTTTTGTTGATATTGTGTCTTCTGATGTGGCCTCGTTGTAGGGAGCTTCTTCATGAGACACTTCCATATATGATGGATGCATATTGCCAGCATGAAACACTAGCTGATACAGGCGTGGAGCTTGACTCGCAGATAAAGACGGATTAGGATTACCACCGCAGAGGTTCGGATTAAACAAACGTTTGGAATGCTCCGCATCCAAATCAGAAATTTCAAATGATTGAAATATGGTAGGGGAGGTATCACCTGATACCTCCTGAATAATTGATCTCAAATGAGATCGGGCTTGGTGAATTTTCGGTAATAATTGCCCCAATTCATGATCAATTATAAATGATTCTAAATCATCTATATTTAGATTCAGCTTTGCGCCAGTTTTATAAAAAAGTTTCAGTTTAAAATGATCATGCATAATTAGTCCCGTTTGCACAGTTTTATAACTTTCAAGTTTCATCTGAATCATTTTGAACCTGTTTTCAGCTAATTCAGATAAAGATAAAGCCATATTTGATTTTTTAATGAATTTAGAAATTTTAATAAAAAAGGTAAATATTCAATTAATTAATTAATTAATTAATTGAAAGAAATATTAAATTAATAAATTGGATAAATTTTAGTGTATTTAGAGCCGGGAGACGAAACGACAATTTAAAAGAAAATTGGCTTCGTTCTGTAACGTGTCGACAAAAATGAAGCGGCACGGGGGGAAAAAAAAAATATATATTAATTTAAATGAAATTAACAAAAAAGGCATGGGGAAAAAATCTTCCAAATGGAAGAAGAATATTAAAAAGGTAAAATAGAAAGGTATATTAAATGGTATGGAAAATAGTGCCAAAAAATGAATGAAAGGTACGGAATAAATGATATAATAAAAAGGGGTTGACCGTGTGTGTCGCCAGCAATATTTATAGAAAATATGCAAAATAAGTATAATGAGGATTGGATAAGGCTAATCGGACTCTTGGAAAGGAAGATTGTAAGGTACCTGGCCGATAAATAATCTACTAAAAATTTATCCAAAAGAAAGAAGTTAGTAAAAAAAAGGATGGTAAAAAATAAAAAATGCACTCGAATTCGGCTTTTAATATAAGATAAAAATTATATATTTAATTAATGAAAGTAACAAAAATTAACATGATAAGGCAAATAATTGCTTGTAATAATACATGAAAAAAGAACTTACACGTGGGGCAAACCGAATCAAAACATAGAAAAATGGCAAGTGAAAATTCACCGAATACTCTCATCCGCGTTGTAAAATGCAAACCAATAGGATTTGCAGAAATGAATGAATTAATTTTAAAGAAAATTAATTTAAAATTAAATATATATAAAAAACAACACTACACAATACTCCAAAAAATGGAGGCCACACTCTTGTATAGGGAGTAGCGTGATGAGAGAAAATTGAATGAGTGAGTGAGGGTGAGAGATGGATGTTTAGGGTTTAAATAAACTTCAAAAACAAAAGGTAAGATTCGGTAATGCCAACTTCGGAAAAAATTAATTTTGCCTCCCCTTTAAAAAATTACAATAATTAAATCAGACTTCTGATATTTTGTCCACATAATTATATATTAATAATATATATATAATATAATTTTTTAAATTAAAAATTATGAAAGAAGTGGGGGGCAAATTTAAAATTTGCCAAACAAATGTTTAGCGATGCCTAAACAAACCATAAATAGACTTTTACCAAAATATTACTAATTAAATTAATTTTGGATAAATTAATTTTGGATTTAACTACACTAAAACCTTCCATGGGACGCCCACAACAATCCCTGAAAGTTTCATCGCAATCGGACGGGTAGTTTTTGAGTATTTGACAATCACACACACACAGACAGACAGGCATTGCCTTTTATATATATAGATATATATATATATTCATACACATCGTATTTTTAATATTTTTGTAATAATAATCAGTTTGCTGAAAAAAATAATTATGAATTTTATATATATATATATATATATATATACGTATATAAATTTCATTTTTCTCGTGAAGCTGGTGCGCATTCCGTCTGCTTTCAAATTTCTTACGCACAAGTTTTCACTTCTGTCGGCCAGTCCCACGACTGCCAATTCGACTTTTTATTATTTGGTTTATGAAACAAAATAATCTAAATTCTTTTTAATATTTATTATTATTATTTTTTTAAAATGGAGAATATTATAAGTGTTTAAATATCTCGGTTATCAAAACAATGAATTTCGAATAACTATTTTCTAGTTAAATTCCGATCGAGATGAAAACAAATAAAACATTAAAGTACTATTTATCTTGCACAGATGAGATTGTTCTGTTTAATACCGTCGAGGCAATCACTTTCTAAAGTGGATATCAGCAGAAAATTTCATATTATTAGAAAAGTTTTAATTATTTCTCCATTAAGATATTATTTATCAATATCCACATATTGTACGAAATATATATTCTAGTAGTAGAATAAATTATTAAATAAATATAAAATTAAATAAAATAAATCAAATGTGTTTTTTTAACGAAAATTGAAATAATTTTATACAAAAATATGTTTGAAAATAATAATGGTTTAATTTAATTTAATTTTACTATTAAACTGTCTTTATTTATATGTATTCCTGTGATTGAATAAATTCTATTTACTCTATCTATTTTGTTGATTTTCGTTTTGTTCAAAATTCGCACAAAATACAAAAAATATATATTAAATTAAATATTTTTTGTTTGTTTTTATTCTTTTTAATCTGAACGAATAAATTAGTAAGAATAATTATATATATATTGTTGAATATTGGAGGTTTATTATGGGTTGGGTTATACTAAAAAATGGGATTAAAATTAATAAAATTGATCTTTAATTAAATTGATGGCACTTTGTTTATTATAAATAGAAAATAGTAAGGTGAATTCAGCGAATGTTAATTAGGCAAGAGGTAAATTTGTATTTATTCAAATTAAAATAAAATATTAAATTATAATAAAATTAACATTTATTGATGAAAGAAACTAATACACTGGTGGACAAAATTAAGAGATGTGTGAAAATGCTTTCCTTGTATATGTAATTATAATAAGTATCACTTAGAAATTAACTTTAAAATAAAGTTAATTTCTTTTAATATTTTTTGTTATATCAAATTTTATATTTTTTTAGCACTTGCAATTTTTAAAGGGTCGACCACTTAGCTATTGATTGTTAGTAGTATAGAGTTTAGGGTAAGGCGAAACAAATATTGATACTTCGTGCGGTTCCTTCCAGGCATTCAATGATATATCTTCTCTGGGCAGCAACTTCTATGTTTGTAGGATCCTGGCTCTGTCGTGTCGAATGTTTCTCTGTCCTTTCCATCCCGAAAGATGATGTTACACTCTGTCTTCCATCCAGCAGAATGCATCTCTCCTATCAGCCATTGGCTATTCTTCCAATATCTCATGCCCTACACTGCACTCAGGTGATTAATAGTCACTTTAAGAAACATGTGTAATTTGCCCTATTCATCAACCGATCCTCATTTCAATTAAATTGTCCTCTTATTAGGTAATTGTTCTAAAATATGAGTGAACGTGAGGTTTTCAATATTTGTTTTAAACAACATATATATGTTAAGTTGTTAATCTTACATCAATTAATAAATTATAAATATATACATATTATTAATAGATATCACAATTATTAAATTACAAATATTTTCAATTTATTTATTCAATACTAGATTTAAAGATTTAATTAAATTTAATATTATTCCTATATATTTGTATCGATCCTTCATTGTTTGTTCTTCTATGATAGTTACAAGATGTTCTAATCCCCTTTTACCCCGATTGGAGTAGTTCTGTGGAAATTTCAATTCAAATTCTAAATGGAGGTCGGTGAATTTGCGCTGTTATCACGCTTACCACTCCCTCTTATCCCCTTCCTACTCTCTCCTAAAACAGGGTCATGTCTCCAAAACCACAATCCGGGACTTTGCTCTTCTACTCTCCATTCTTCCTTCTCCCCCTCCCCCCACACTCTAAATCTAAATTAAATTATTTCATCATATACTAATATAAATACAAAGAGGGTTCTAAAATAATGTTCTTTTATTTTCAAAGTTATAACTCATTTCAAAAGCAAGTCCTTTTTTGTTTTATTGTTTTATAATGAAAAAAAAGAAATTTAAAGTAAACCACCCTTAAAGTGACAATTATATGTTCTTACTTATCTTACACATCTGATTACATAATACATATAAATTATTTCTAATTTTTTTTTATCCGCATACTTGCGCTATACTCTTGATTAATAGTCGTGAATAAAGAGGATCTTCTCTTTAACTAAATTGTGTTCCTTTGTCTGATTATGTGATTTTCTGTCTCACATTGTTACAATTCAGATGTCGAATTGTAAGCCTCATGCGTAATACGAATACGAACTTGTCAGGATATTATTTGCACTTGACTACACTCCTTTCATTTATATGATTAGTGATCAAATTATTTCGACTTAAAGTAACATGAATATATATATATATATATATATATATATATATATATATATATTAATTTAAATAAATAACTCTTCGATTTATATCCATTTCACTATTCTTAATCAATTAAGATAAGTACAACATCTAACGAGAATATGTTACTTAGTAGTAGACCAATGATGAATGATGATGCTTGAGAAAAAAAAAATTTAAATTTACACAAAATTGAAATGTATCATGGTATATTATATTTATGGATAAACTGATTATACGTATTTCTTTGTCATAATTATTATTCATTAAACGTAAATAAGTCAATTTATATAAAGAATAAATGATAATTATAAATTTTGTATAATATTGGTATATTAAAACTGTTGTCTTCATAAATATAAATAAGTAGATATACAAAATTGAAAATTTGTAAAATTTTACATTTTATTCCAAGGGTGGTCAAGCCCATTGATAGTCCGAGCCATTTTTTATAATTTGAAATTTTTTTACAAGTCGCAATTAAATACATATTTTAAAAAGTACGGAAAAATGATATTTAAAATAAAAATTTTTTCAGAAATTCATTGAAAACATGAAAAATATTCAATGTATATGTGTATTGAATTTAAATATTGAAAATTAAACACATTTATTTTATTTCTCTTGATAATTCTTTAAAATTTAGTGAATAATTGGTAAAAGCACTTTTCAGTAATTCTTTTAAATGATGTTTATTTTATGTTTACTGATCGGTGTTTAGATTTCATGAATTTTCAAATTGAATAAAATGATTCACATTGACATACCTACGAGCACTTATTTTTAATCTTTCAAATTTGTTGTGAATAATTTAAAAAACATTTTGAAACAATAAATTGAAAATAATAATTTTTTAAAATATAATAACAAAAAAATATAAAGGGAACTCGAGTATATACATTTATCGAGAGCTACAAATAAGCCTTCAAAGAGCCGCATTTTGCTCGCGAGGCGCAGATTTGCCACCCCTGTTCAATTTCTTTTTTTCGTTCTTACGATTATGAAAATTAGTCTTAAATATAAGAATAGACGTGTCATAACAGACATGTTCCGGAATATTTAAAAAAATCGACTAATGGTATTCTGAAAAAAAATAAAGTTACATTTTTTTAAAAAAAATAAACCTATGAAAAAAATTAGAAGTAAATATTTGAAAAATTTATTTTTAAATGAAATGTAATTAATAATAATTGTGGATGAGTAATTAATCTAGTCAGTTTTTTTTTCATAAAGTTAAAGACCCGCCTCTCTTCCATTGAAAAGATTCCTGAAAATTATATAAAAACTGAAACTTTTCTCTATAAAATATAAAAACAATTAGTTTATATAAAAAACAAAATAAAGTAATATAATTTTAAAATTCTTCTCACCACCTTCCATCATCTGACTGACCATCCCTTCAAATTTTTTTTTTTTAATTTCAATGTCTAGATTAAGGATGATTGATTGAGAGGAATTTATGGAAAAAATAAGTATTGACTTTATATTTATAATATTATTTATCAATTATTTGCTTGTTTGTTAATTAATGATATTATTATATTTTGCTCATTGAAATATGAAATAAATTATATTATTATTATTATTATTATTATATTTTATATTCATTATTAATTTAATAATTTCAAAAATAATATTTATTTTCATTCAATATTAAACTGGTGACCTTTCTCATTATTTTTAATAATATCACATATATATTTGGAGTATAGAGCATTGAAATTATATAATCACATATATTACACATCTCATTATATAATAATAATTATTATTAACATAAACGTATCCATCCTCACACATATACATGCACACTCTTAGGATTATATGATATTTTAGTTTACAAAATATTCAAAATGTATACGAATATATAATTTGAATTTTTACCCCTGAAATATTAATTAATTTAATCTTGCCAATTAAAGTCATTACTGGCTGATGCATTAAGCTTTTATATCACAAAACATACACGTACCATACAATTCAACTAACATTTACATCATTATTTTAAATAATTAATTTAAACATGTTTTAAATAATATTAGTATTAGAATTATAATTTTTAATAAAACATTTTTACTATTTTAATAAAGATTTCTTTAATAGATATATTCGAATATATATATATAATATTTATTATTTTATTAAAAAAATATTTTATTATTTATAAATTATTAAAAATTACTATTTTTTTATTAACTCTTGCTTAAAATACGAGGGCAGATCTCTAAGTCTGTGATTTTTTGAATTTCGCGTCTATTAAATGTTATGAGATCACAGCTCCACTCAGCAGGCAACTATCATCTGACTCCTGTCGAAATTTGAACCAGCTAGGTCTTTTAGTTTTTGTTTGATATTCAATATTAGCAGACAACCTCGTGATTTGAAAAAAAAAATGAAAAAAAAGTGAATTTCCATGAAAATCCATGAATTGCGATACGAATTGCTCCCTCATCCGCCCTATTCTCCGGATTTAGCCCGGAGTGACTATTTCTTGTTTCCAAACCTGAAGAAATGGCTCGACAGACTCCAATGATTAAGTCATCTCACAACAAATTTATTTTGATAACAAATCATATTTTTTGGAAGAGATAAAAAAAATGGGGAAACGTTAAACGAAGTGTATAGAGCTCAAAGGATACTACATTGAAAAATAAAATAATTTTTTATCCAATAACCTGTGTTTCATTCAAAAAGTCATGGACTTATTGACCTGCCTTCGTAATAAATAAACGTTTAAAAACGAGGAACTATATTGAATTTGAAAGCATAGGAAAAAGATTTATTGATACAAAATACTTTTAAAAAAAAATAAGTAAGTAATACATACATCTTTATATACAATTAATGCAATAAAATATCATATATATTGAACAAACGCCATATAAAAAGATGTATATAATTGTTTAAATTCAAAATACTTAATATAAAAATAATAGGATATTAATAAGAACAAACCTTCTAGGAATGATGAACAAAAGAACAATGGTTTCTCATTCAATTCACAAAGTATATATTAATTTTAAAACATTCATACAACAAAGATAAGAGAATTCAATTTTGAAATAAGTAATATTAAAATTAATAATTATGAGTTCACGAAAAGGTTATTCATTTACTCTTTCTTCGTTTCACATTTATTCTGATTAAAATTTCAATAAATTATATCCTCTTATAAATTTTTTAAAATATATTATTATTAATATAATCATTTTATATAATTATATTAGAATTATTTGACAATTTTGATAATTAATTAAATTGAATGAATGAGATGAAATGTATAAAAAATTTAATTTAATATAAATGATTAAAAAAAAAATATACTTAATATTAAGCCTAAAATGTTATTTTTAAAAAATTCAGTCTACTTGATTTTTTTTTAATCTTAAAAATCTTGAAACACATGAATGTATTTAAATTATTCTTAAATAAATATATGAGGTATGTTCAAAAGAAAAGGTGAATTTTGAATTATTCGAAAAGTATTTATTTTTTCATCAATATTCCCCTCAAATATAATGCACTTATGCCAGCGCTTCTTCCAATCGTCGAAGCACTTATGAAATGCGCTTTTCGGTATCGTCATTAATTCGTTCTTCGATTCCGACTTTATCTCATCAATTTGTCTCTTCAGTTTTGGGATTAGGAAAAAGTCGCAGGGAGCCAAATATGGAGAATACGGTGGTTGAGGCATGATTATGGTGTTGTTTTTGGCCAAAAAATCACGAACAAGCAATGATGTGTGAGCTGGTGCATGCAGAATCCATGATTTGTTTTTCCCCAATTCCGATAGTTTGAGCCGTATTGCTTCACGCTTACTTATTTTCTTTTTAAGTAAAAAATGGAAAAACACACAAAACGTGACTAACTTTTTCAGTTGTCAAAAACAAACTTCTAAACCAAAATGGTTGATAATATCAATATATGAGAAACATATATGTAACAACAGAACAAAAAACAATTCGATACTCGAATGAACACAGACCGAGAAAATTCAAAATTCACCTTTTCTTTTGAACATACCTCGTATATTCCTTTTAGATAATGAATGAAAAATAAATTTTATTTTACAATATTTTGGAATTAATTCTTAATTTTTAAGTTATATTCGGATACAAACATATGGTATGTCTTCCAAGTTATATTTCTTCTTGACCGAGTTGTGGCTTCCATAATGCTTTCTCCGAATGCTAGTTGGCCGGTGTCCCGCCTCGTCTGCAGGAGTCTTCGACCAAACCCTCGACCACAAATCTTTCACCGCATTTTTCAGAGGTGTTCGTGCGGTCCGCGATCCATGGTATCCTCACCATTCTGGTATGTACATTGACAGCAAAAAGTAAACGCCAGGGTGGCGCTGTTATCGGGTAATCAATCAATCATACGCCTTAGACGGTTAATTGACCGACCAGCGCCATCAATGACAATACGTATTCTTAGTCGGTAATTGCCCGACAACAGCGCCACCCGGGCACCTGTCTAGTAGTGGTAGTAGTGCAAGTTTCAGTCCCCTTTTCAAAGGGAATGCAATTTTATAGTAAACTAGTATGTTAATGAAGTAATTTAAAAACGATTTTTTAGGCTAATACTTTTTAAATAAATCTTAATATGTCAGTGAATTTGTTTAGTAAAGTTTTTAATATAATATTTTTTGAAAATTTAGTACTTTAATATGAATTTTTATTTGATGGAACAATTACGATTATATATATTGGTTGTGAAATCTGTGGCCCGAGGAAAGTTATTGAATTCAATATCAACCATTTCCTTTCCGATAATACGTGTGCTGTGTGTTTATTATTATTATTATTATTATTATTATTTCGGATCAACAGCTCATCTGTTATTTTTCTCCAATTTCGAGGGTAATTTTTTTAAAACCAATTCCGGCTCCGGGTGGATTCGATCTAAATTCATTCCCAAACCCATCCCTCCATTCTTTTCTTTTTTTTTTTATCATAGCCACCCCGTCGTGTTTGGATGTGATTGTTATTTTTTTTAATCGAATCGTCGGCGGCGGGGTGTCCATCGGTCTGTTCGTCCATCCGGAGGCGGGAGCGTCAATGGATATGGAACGCGTGCGCCGATCTTCGCACAAACCATCCCTTACTTGCAACCCCTCCATCCATTTCCCCACTTCCCAACCCCCACCGCCTTCCAAGTGGTGTTCAGGGGTACGTTGCGTGAGTACCGCGTGCAGTGCCGTCGCGACTCACCTCGCGGACACTTGTCCCGAAAATTGACTATCAGCTAATCAATCATACAGACGAAAATATTATTTAAAAATTACCAAAAAATCAAAAAAAAAAACAAATAATAATTATAATAATAAAAATATATTATTAAAGACAAAATTAACGATTCTCAAAATTGATCATGGGGGGTTACAACTGGTAAAAGGACGTTTGATTTCCGATTGAATTCCGGCCTAGTTACTTCCTGATTGGAGGTTATGGACCTCGCTGTAAGTCATCAACGATCATAGATAGAACCAGTAGCAATTCTAGGATACACTCTTTTTTTTATATGAATTTCCTATAAATATACTCCATCTAACATAAATAAATAGTAGACCCTGATGTCAAATTAAATAAATAAATTAAATCATCATTTCAATTTTAATTTTAAAATTTTCCATCCTGCCTATAAAAATTTTTTATTCACATAATTTTATCTAATTTTCAATTCTGACTCTTTCATTGATTCATAGTACCATCAAATATATTTTGTTTTTCTTTCTTAAAAAATTATTTATCTATAAAAATTATAATAATATTTAAAAATAATCCTCATTCTTTAAATTCTAAATTCACTTCTTTAAAAATAAATTGGCTTATTAATGTACTGGTGTATAATAAACAAAAGAACAAATTTAAAAAAAAAATTATAATCACTATATTGAGAGGAAAAAAATTATTTATTTATTTTTTGATTTAATACACAGTAATATTTATTTATAAATAGGTATTATTTATTAATTTAGTTTATTTTTTATATTTTTCTTTAAATTTTACAGTTAAATTGAGTATGTGAAATGAGGAAGGATTTAAAATGGAATTTTTTTAACATATTTTTTAAAAAAATAATAATAAATATATGTTATTATTCTATATATATAATTAAGTGTAATTTTAATTTAATTTTAATATAATTCTTCAAATTTGATTTAATTGATTTTCAATTTGATTGAATTACAATTATATTTATTAGATAACTTTTAATTAAAAGGTAAATAAATAAATACTTTCTGATATTTAATTTATAATTCATATTTAATTGAAATTGAGTTCATTGAACTTAATTTTTTAGTTTTTTTTTTATTTTTCATTGTCATTCTATCAGATAATAATCAGATTACCAGTATCGTTGTAAAAATAATTACATCCCTCAATGATTATGTGCATCCAATTCACCATGTATTTATTAAATTATCTGACATATTTAACAAAACAACAACAACAATTTCCACCAAAAATATTTGTACAAAAGTTTATGACACATTTTACATAAAAATTTAGATAAATGATAGGGAATATCAATTTTTCATTAATCGATTTTTTTCCATTCATCATTTTAAATATCATTTGTCTTGCATGAATGGCATGAAAATTATCAGTATTTTAATGCTTTATTATATTTTTCAATAAATATTACAATAAATTAACTAAACTCAATTGATCATATGTATTTATATTTTATAAATTATAATTATAGATTGTATAATATGTATGCTGATATGTAAGAAGAAGAACGATATGATTATTTTTATAGATATTTATTACTTAAATGTTATTTTCATTTCAGCTATAAATTACAGAAAAGTATATTATTGTGGAGGAGGTTATTGAAAAAAGCATTGTTAAAATATATGAATCGTATCTAGGAAATCGCTAAATCAAATATTTCAGTGATTCATAAAATTTTTCAATTTTTTTTTTTATTTTAGTATTTTAAAGAAATAAATTATTAAAATTTAAAAAATAAAAAAGATAAAAATATATACCTATATATTGATATATTTTTAATGTGTTTCAAATAAAAAAAAAATCTATATATTTTTATAATTTATATTTTATTAATTCTAATTATTAATATGTAATAAAATCTAACAAATTTGAAAATATAAATTTTTTGATATATTTATAATATTAGATAAAATATATAATTAAAATAATACAAATATTCAGTTCCAAATCAGAAATTATTTTTAGCTAGGTACTATTTAAAATGTATGTAAAAATATTTTTAATAAAAATTATGAGTGATGTAAAATTTGTCACCTGGATAAAGAAAAATAAATTCTTCTTTTGTTTATTTGTTATCTAAAGTAAGTTTAGATCAGGGGTCGCCAAACTTTTTTGATCATCGACCCCTATATAATTTTTCGAAATCTCCATCGACCCCATAAAGGTAATTTTCAGGTGATTAAGATAAAACTATCTATTAGCGAAAAAATATTTAATCAATCAGAAACAATAAGTAAAGTAGCTACAGATTTTTATTTCTTTTCATCTGAATATATATATATAGGTTTATTATTTTATTTTCTATACAGAAAATAATATTAAGTCAATTATAAAAAAATTTAAAATTTTACATACGCAGTTAGGTATGTGTGATTTGCGTTTTAAGAACTATTTTGCCTTCGAGTCCCAATCGACCCCCATTTGACCCCTTAGGCCAGATCATCATGATGATCAATAAAATAAAAATAAATAAATAAATATATATATATATACAAAATAAATTTCTTTAAGATACAAAAATTAACTGATTAAAATGGGTAATACGTATAGTTTAATATAAAATTATTTATTAAAAATATATAATGATAGTTGAATTAAATTTTATACATTAATTACATTACATGTATTTTTTAATTTTTTTATTTATTTATTTTTTTAATAATTATATTCTATAATTTAATAAACTATTTTGTTCAAATGATATATGTTTTGTCTTAATCATTTAACTTATCTTTTTTTTTAAAAAAAAAAATTATACTTAACATTGTAATTTAATGAATTTTAAATTAATTTTTAATTATTTGGTATTTATTTATCGAAAAGTAAGTAACTTGTCCGATGTTTATTTTATCGATTAATATGTCTAGAAAATAAAATAGTTTACTGGAATGTTATCGTTAGAATATTTTGCAAATTATTCTGCTGCTTTTGCAAAACAGCAAAGTTAGACCGAATTAAGCATGTAAGGCGACCAATGAATAACATTAGCATACAAATATTCAAAGCACTTGTTGCAGTACTAATAACTTTTGCATATCTCTATATGTTAATTGAAACAAGGCAAGGAATTTGGATAATATTCATTCATTCTATATCTTATAATATATACTATAAATTAAAACGATAAGAAAAACATAGAAAGGTTATTAATTTATCAATAAAATTATATTTATACAAATAAATATACTATAAAATAATATTTTATTTTATATTTTTTAAATTAATAATTCATAATAAAATTATCGAAGAATTAAATAAAAATAAAATTAAATTAACCATTAATTTTTATTATATGTAATGTACATGTATAATAATGATTGTATTGAATATGTTTTCTATGTAGGTAAGTATGTTAAAGATTTTTTAAGGTATTTTATTTCATTGGAATTTTTTTTTTATTTTTTTAAAATTAAACATCTAAATCTAATTAGAGAGATTTTTATAAAATTTCATTCAAAATTTTTTAGTTTTAATTTGTAAATTAAATATTTCATTAAAATTTCTTATTGCTGAATGATAATAATTTCGACTATAGTTTGTAAGCATATTATTCTTGTTTAATCATTCTTTTTCAACATAAATCTTATATATTCATTATTTATTTACTACTCAGTTGTGTAATTTTTTTGTTTGAACAAAACTTGTTGTATAATGAAAAAATTAAAAATTTATTATATTTCAGAGGGTTACTGATGAATTTATGAATTTATCACTCTTCCCCTTGGTGGTAATTAGTCATTTGAATTAAAATTTAAAATATTAATACATCCCACTTTTTTTTATTTAAATTTAATTAACATAGTTTATTAATTTTATATAAACACTGATATTTTGAATAATTCATTTACACGTATATATATAAGTATATTATTATAAAAAAATGCCTAGAGAAGTAAATAACTATCACTTTTGTACATTAAAATAATTAATCTTTTTCTTAATTTAACATTCTTTGTACAATTAGTAATGGGTTTGTTATAAAAATTTGACATACAAAAATACATATAATAATAATAATATAATAAAATAAAATAAAAATATATTAAAAAACAATAAAAATTAATTTATTATAATATAATATTTCTATTATTCAAATATTTATTACCTTTAAGACTCAATGAAGAACCCTAATAGTATTTATGTATTGAAAATGTACTTTTTATGTTATCTATTCATTGTCATTTTTAATCTTACATGAATGTTTCATCTTTAAAAAAATAATTATTTATTGTTCCAATTTATAATTAGATTTTTATTTTATTTTAAAAAATTATGTATTATACTTGCATTGAATATTATCATACGTACCTCTATCATAAGAAAAAAAATCTTTTTTTATTCAATAACGATAACAAAAACATTTTTATTTTTGTTAAGACATTTATGAATTCAATGAAAATTCTATTGAAAGAATTAAAAAAAAAATATTGATAAAAGTTTAATGAATAGCTGCTCTCATCTCGTTTACGTACTCATATTTATATATATGGGAGAGAGTTATATATCTACATCTATAATATGATAGTACCGGGACCCCGAGCCTCGGCTCGGTACTTAAGTTAAAAAAAATGATTCATTATTATTGGGTTTGGCTGGTAATATTAATACCTGGGACACCGAGCTGTCGCTCGACCCTTTAAAAAATATTAATCTACAATTAATTATTTATTACAATTATTAAATGTTGCATCATTGCATCAATCTGATTAAAATGAATTGAACTGGGGTCCTCAATAATACAAACAAACAATTTTAGCTAGCATAATAAGATTAATCCAAGTAATATCGTCTATTTCTATTCGACACTATTTTCAGTTATGAAATGAACAGTCAGTAGAGAGTAAAAAAATTGTAATTGAAGACCGTTGTTTTTAAAAATAATTAAATTATTTTATAGATTATAAAATAAAAATTATTGTATTAACATTAAAAATATTGAAATAAAAAAATAATAGTTTGATTTAATAAACTAAAATATTATAAACATTTTTAATGTGAATTTCTCAGGGAGGTAGGGAGCCCAATTCATTTAACCATCCATGTTGTATAAGGAATCTTAATTTCTTAACACTCCGTTTTTTCAAATTTAAAATAGAGGGAGAGAAAGAGTTTCAATTATATTCGAATAGTCTATATATTCTATATATGAGTATTTTTTTTTTCTGAATTTAATACCAAGTTGATTTTCAAAATTTTCTATTCTTTATGCATATGATTGATTACATGTGTTAAAATTTAAACAAATTCAAATATTCTAATTTATAAATTTATATAAAATTTAATATTATTTTTTCGAGACTAATGGCAAATACCGGTGGCCCTAGTCAGAGCAAGAGAAGACTCCTTTTGGTAGCGGCCCAGTCGATGATGTTATATGGATCGGAGATTTGGGCTTTACAACTATATTTTAAGTGAAAAAATGATTTCTTGGTTATATAAAAATTAAAATATGATTCTTTATATCTTTATTATACAGAAAAGTAGGCGTGTTAATATAAAATATATACCTGGGACACCGAACTATCACTCGACCCTTTAACCAATTTATACAATTTATTTTTATATACTTTAAAAATTTTACAATTTTTTAATTATTTATTATAATTGTTAAATGGGATTTCTAAAAATGACCCATTAAAAATTTGTTTCCTAAAATGTTTCAAATTAATTAAAATAAATTGTATAAATGTTCATTTATAAAATCTATATATCTGTGAGTTTGTTTTTCGATTTTTTAAATTTTGATTTTGGATTCGATTAGAGCTTAAAATGTGTAAATGTAAAGTGGTCTTGGTTTTTTTAAAATTCGTTTGGGAACATGGTCAAATCGGCAGTCAAAGTTGAAAATTCCCCATATATTATAACTACTGTAATTAGTATTATTATAATGTAAAATTATAAAGAAAAAATGTTTAGACATTATTATAGACATTTTCATTCTGTAAATTAAATAATTTTATTTCATTTAAATAAATATCTATTTTTAAATATTTTTTTCTCTCTACATTATTTATCTAATTCTCACAATATATTAAGATCATACCGGGACCCCGAGCCTCGGCTCTGTAATTAAGTTAAAAAAAAAAATTCATTATTATTGATAAATATATATCGTAATTTATAATTATAAAATATTATTAAAATATATATTTTTAATTTTATTTCGAAATTAAATAAAAAATTTTAAAATATTTTAAATATAAAAAAAATATATATTTTTAATTTTATTTCGAAATTAAATAAAAAATTTTAAAATATTTTAAATATAAAAAAAATATTAATACAATATTCTTTAAAAAAAGGCGGGAGTCAAATTTCAATATAAATGTCATTTGTGATGTCATCAATATATAAATTAATAATAAATAATATTAATAAATATTAAATTTAATAAAAGAACAATGAATAAATAAATATAAAATAGTAATTTATTAAAATGTAAACAATAGATAAAAAGAAAAAAAATAACAAATTCATTATTTTCATTTTCATTTTTAAATAACGATTCACCCGGAGAGTTTCGAACCGACGAAATCCACTCGTTAAAACATCTCTCTAGCCACTGTACTATATATGTTTAGATAAAAAATTGTCATTTTTTTACTGTCTTAGCAGGCAGATTTGATGTTTTTTATTTTATTTTTTTTTTTTTGAGAGAGATTAATAAATATCTATATATATTTTATTAAAAATAAATATTTTTAATTTTATTTCGAAATTAAATAATAAATTTTAAAATATTTTAAATAAAAAAAAATATTAATACAAATAAAAATGGAGGCCAATTTTGACGTTTTCCATATATAATTTTCAATTAAGAAATTAATAATGAAGCTGAATGTTTCAAGAGATATCATCAATAAAACTTAATTTTTCTTTATAAATACTATATCTAGTGTAAATTTGAAAAAAATCGTTAGAGCGGTTTTTGAGAACCAATATATATAGATAGATAGATATATACAATTTTAGCTAGCATAATAAGATAAGATATGGCCACTAATGGCTTGCATCATTTCTAGCATTAGGACCTAATTATATTTAGATAATAAAGATTGGCATAATTTCTAAATCTAGAATTCTTAAAATATGTTATATGAATATATCATTAATTTTATATTATTATTAATATATTATATCACATCTCTAATCTCGAATTGATTAATATTTTATGAATAATCGCTAAATGAATATCGGAGTTTTAACGCTTTAATATTTAGTACATTAAACTTATAATGATAAATGATATATCAAATGAGCAACTAAAACAGTGTTTTCAGTAATTGTTGCAACAGCTGCTACAATCCTGTTTATAATTCACAGAGGTCTGCTGGTAGCGGAGGCACATACACGCGATCCTTGATGAAGGCCCAAAGATAGAAATCACATGGCGTCAGGTCTGGTGAATGTGGAGGCCCTGAATAGCAAGCTTTGTGATTATCGGTCGGGTACAGTGGCGTTTAACCAAACTCGTATTGCCTTATGGCAGTGAAACTGTTTTAGTTGCTCTTTCATTTGACATATCATTTATCACTGTAAGTTTAATATACTAAATATTATAAAGCGTTAAAACTCCAATATTCACTTATACCTCGGATATATACTTACCTGTAATCTAAAAATAAATGTTAAAATAATGTTTTTTTTATTTATTAATTTATTATTATTATTATTGATTTTAATCGCACTTTCTCAGCATAAATGCTGGAAATTTTCACCTGTCCCTTAGATGGTGGCGGGATTAGGCTCGGTTGAACGAAAAGAGAATTCACCCTGGCTCGTTTGACATTGGTAGATTAGTTTTGGAACTTTCGTACAATGTGACAGGTTTGAAGCAAAATTGCTCTTTGGCCTGTCTTCATGATGTTGGATGGAATCGAAAGTTCCTTTAGAATGTTTTGTAAGGATTTTGAGATAACTCCTTCAGCGGAGATTACGACTGGGTGGATTGTCGTTTTATCAAGCTTCCATATATTTTTAATTGCATAGCCAGTTCTTCATATTTGTGTTGTTTTTCATTTTCTGATTTTTTGATATTATGCGTCTGGGGAACTGCTATGTCAATTATCTGAGCACTTTTAGATGGTTTGTTTATTATTATTATTATTATTTTATAATTAATTGTAATAGTTATTATTATCCATTATTATCTCCAATAGTGAAATTTTATATTTTATTTTAAGACATTTATTTAAATTTGATTCTACCCTTTTCTTGTTATCTTTTTATGGATTGTGATCTTTTCTTATTAAATGAATTTTACACAATTACTTATAAATTCTAATTAATTCATTTATAATAAGATTAAACACTAATCTAATGTAAAACAGTCTTTTTAGAAACAATAAGGTATATGGTATATAATTCGTCCTTTTGAGAGGGGAGAAAAAGGGTAGTGTAAACTTATATCCCTCATTATATTTTAATATAATAAACCAAATTGAGCAAATTGAATAATCAATAGCTTATTTATAATTAAGAAACTTAGTTTAAAAATTCATGACTTTAATTTACTAAAATTTGTTTAAAATATGAAAACATATTTTTTCAAAATTTTTACATTCTATTCAAAGGCTCACACTCATAACATAGCTTTCATTCTATCATCATTTAATATTTTATAGAGTTATACTTATATATTTAGCAAATTTATTATAAAAAAAAGGTAAAATTGTTACCTTAATAAATGCTATAAAATTATATTCATGGACAAAAGTCTGGGAAATAAAGTTAATCTCTTATAAGTAATAAATATAATAATGAAAATAGGATTATCCTATTGAATAATGTATTCTTGAATCATGTTATTAATTCTGCGAGGGAGGAGAAAAAAAAAGAGAGAAAAGAATGAAAAAAAAGAAATATAAAAACCAATTCAATTATGTTTTATTCCCAGCCATATAAACTTGACTAGTAAAGATGTCTGTTTCAATAAATAATACACTAGCAGCTGATTAACATAAACTTTAGTGCTCTCATTGTTTGGATTGATAGAAAGGAGAAAATTATTAGATTCACAAAAATTGAATTATACTTATATACATATATATATTTCACATATACTAAAAACGAATATATATGTTTATAATAGGTACACTTATCTGTAAATTGTCAATATGAAGGAATTACATTTTTACTTAAAAGTGTCATCGACAGGTAGAAATAAATTCTATCTCTAAAATAAAATTGTTCATGTCATGTTCAACATATTCTCTCTCTCTCATTTAATTAAAATAAAAATAAAAATAAAACTTATTGATACATAAGTCACTTAAAAATATCATTAACAAAATATTCATTCATCTTTAAACAAATATCTATATATATATATAATAGGAATATATAATACAAGATAAGTATCATATATATACGAGATATATGAACGGTTAAATTTATCATTCTATTAAAGAAAATCATACATTATTCCATTCGATTAACATTGGAATATGCCCTATACATGAGACGTTATGTCTTTATGCCTGTCAATTTGCATTTCTAATGATGATGTGATATAAACCACAAAATTCCAATAAATCTCGCAATATAGGCTTCCATTTTAAATGAACAGGATCATTTCTTTACACATACCATAAAGATCATTCACAAAAGACTTTTCCAATTAATAAATACAGGGTCATCGAAAAAGGTGGATGGGATTTCGAAGAGCAATAAAACCGGTAATACAAATGGTATAATATTTATTTATACATGAAAGGGCACAGAAAATCTTAAATTTTTTTATGTACTCTAAAAAGTTTCGATGTGTGCTCCCCCCATCGCACGACAGACATCTAGCCGATAATCAATCTCCCGCACGTGTTTTGAAGCATTGCGGGAGTCACAGTTGCAATGGCTACGTAAATTCTTCTATAATCTGAGGAGTTTGTGAAGAATATTCTGTACAGTTTTTTTAGCGATACCTAATTTCAACTTTCTTGAAATGAACACTTAAAGTTTCTTTAAACTTATAAAACATCAATAGCTTTTTGTCCGTAGGTGGATTTTGTCTATAAGTACACCTAAAATGACGGTGCACTAACTCAGCGTACCACAAAACACAATACTGCTCTTTCTGCTCTACGGTAGTCATGGCGTCTCTGAAGTGACTGACCCAGTCGAGCCGCACGGTAATGGCGGCGCTCGGAAAGACTGAGCACTCCACTGACTTGGAGTAAATGCTACTCAAAATATTTATAATGCTACTCAAACTCTCGTTAACTTCGTGTTTATTTATCGAATAGTTGTACTACAAAATCCCGTTCACCTTTTTCGATGACCCTGTATATAAATAGGTAAATAATTAATATTATAGTTGATAGTATCAAATATAATATATTTAAATAATAATTAAAATTAGATTAAATTAATATTTATTCTAATAAGCATTATAAATTAAGTATATAGTTAATTTTTAAATTCTGCGTGGAAGAAAATTTAAAATCATAGTTTATATATATATAAAATCACAAAAAAGAAAAAACACAATTTATTTAACTTGTATATAAAAACAAAAAACCATTAAATATCTATTTCATATTAATTTAGAAATAAAAATGAAAATAATAATTATAAAAAAAATTTCAATATTATAAATAATCATGCGGACTAACAAATAGTCATGTAATTTTTAAAACTCAAAAGATAAAATTTTTCAGATTTACAATAGAAAAATGTTCAAATTTATGCATTAAAGAATAAAAAAAATAAAAATAAATATTTTTTTTTATTATTAAATTAAATTATTATTCTTTAAGAAACTATAGTAAGAATTGTTGCAAAAAGTATACATATAACTATTAAAGATGTAAATACTTTAATTCCAATGTCAGTTGTAGTAAGCTGAATTAGTATAATTCTAAAATCTAAAATTTCTGCAAAAACTGCTAAAATCCATCTTATAAGAAATAATAAAATAAATGATAATTGAGACTTATTTTACAAAATTTTTACTCTTCAGTTTACTTCATGTTTAAAACAAAAATCCATAAAGATATGAAGATGAGTAAAAGAAATCACAATTTTAATTTGAAATATCTGTTGAATAAATAAAATCAGTATTCACTTGAATTGGTCAATCATTTAAATATGAATATTATTACACTACAGATAATTTTATTTCAATGAAAGTTCTGTGATTATATTTTAATAGATACGTTTTATTTTTTTTTTAAGCCCCATCTATCTAACTTTACTGGAGGAGGGTATCTATATAATTTAATTAAGCAAAAATTGAAGTGTCGGCATCAATTTTTAAAGTATCTGTCGAGTTTGAAAAAGTGCCCTTTAGAGGAGAGAACAATCGAGGATGGGAAATTTTCCACAAGACATCTTCTACTAATTGGCCCTTAGTATAATGAACAGGAAATTAAAGATAGACATTGAGGAAATAGTAAAAATACTCCTTTCAATTTAGAATCGTTTTGAATATAAAAAATGATCCTACCCTAATCTCTACAACACAAAATAAGATTATTACAAATATTATACTTCAATTCTTTTATATATATATATTTGTATTTGATAGGGTTAAATTAGCAGCCGTCAACACAAATGGAGAGGAAAATGAATATTCGAAATTAATCCAGAGCTTATTGCCCCAATTGCCTCCCCCTTACCCCTCCATCACCCAATCGATATTCAATATTTCGATACTTATGAATAGCTCAATAAAAGATTGCATTTAATAATTAAAAGGGTAAAGGAATTATTAGATTTAAAAAAATGAAAATGAATGAATGTTACTTTTTTTATTAATCACTTTAATTTGCACAATCAATGACAGATTTAGAATATGAAAAATAAAATATAAATTAAAAAACATACAAAAAAATGTTTATAAACTAATAAATAAATTAAGGAATAAATTGCGTAAACTTGATTACTCTAGGTATATATATTTAATAGGCTAAGAGTTATTTCGGTGACATGAACTTTATTAAAACTGGTTAACGACATTCTATGCCTCTTAATGCCCTATGGTGTTATTGGAATAAATTATCGAAATATTAAAAAATAATGAATATTTTAGTGTTTTATGAAGCAAAAAAAGTTTATGATAACGTCAATTTAAATAACTAAATTAAATTATTTTTTGTATTTATTTTTATTATAATTATTGAATTATTATTATATTTATATCTCACCGGTAAAAGTAGTTTAAAAGTTATCAAGTTAGGAAATATAATTTATCTTACAAATTGGGTAAAATCTGAGTTATTATATTTATTATTAATCTTAACTTAATTAATTATTAATAAATTAGTTTAAATTCAATTATATGCTAAATTGAAAATTTAAATAATAAAAAGTAGTTAGTTAAAAATAAAAAAGAAAACGTAGAAACTTGTGATTATTGTATTCAATAACAAAAATAAATAATAAAGAATTTTGAAAATTAAAAATGTATTTTAGATAAATTCTAAAAAGAGTAAATGTAAACAAAAATGTTTTACAATAATAATGTAAAATTAATTTAAATTGTTTTTTAAATAATTATTCTTGTGAGAAATTTTCACCAAGATTCACTGGTTGTCTACAGGGTGCTTCAAAAAAATGTATACACACTTTAAACTATTGTAGTTTTCCCGCTCTGCCCCTGCCATTCGTGCATTATACGGTAATGATGATTTTTATTTTCAACAAGATGGTCCCCCCCGCACTATCACAGGGACGTACGAGCTTACCTGGATCAAAATTTGTCGGGCCAGTGGATAGGACGCAGGGGGCCAATCGAGTTTCCAGCACGCTCTCCAGACCCTACACCACTGGATTTCTTCTTGTGGGGCACAGTAAAAGATGAGGTGTACAAACGTAAACCACGTAACCTAGACATTCTTTGGAATGAGATTCAAGCAGTGTGTAGAGAAATCTCATTGGACGTTTTGATACGATGTACAGAATCAGTGGTGACTCGTACTCAGAATTTTATTGATGCTGCAGGTCACCAATTTGAACAGTATTAACATTTGTTATTTATGTTTCATTTACATTGGACTTTCAGCTTTCTATTTTCCTGAAATTTAACTTTGTAGAACGGTAAATAAATTTTCTATGGAAGTTCAAAGTGTGTATACATTTTTTTGAAACACCCTGTATATATATAATTTTAAAAACTAACAATAATAATAATAAAAAAATAATTAACACCAACCTTTAATATAGATTCAATATAATATTTTCCATTAGCAGCCTAATAGGTTTTACTTAATTAATAATATAAATTAGATTATACCTAATATAGTTTTTTTTTTGAGAGAGTAACAAAATCTTGATCGTTAATCAAAAATAAACGTCTAGACAAATGTTTATCATTGATACCTTAATAAAATACATCTTGGCATTTTTAAAGAGTTTATGTTTGGAGAGATTGGCACAAGACGTATCTTAGCTAAAACAGAAGCAAAATATTGTTATCTTGGTTTTTAATAAAAATCACTTACTAGGTATTTCGTTTTTGTTTTTCTTTAATTTTTAAAAATAAAAAACATTAAATAATTCATTTAATTAAAAAAATACTGATTATTTTAGATTCTAATTAGAAAAATCAGAAATTCAGATAAAGAAAAAACAATATTTCAACTGTTCATGAGTATTTTTCTTGGTTTTCAATATAAATTTTAATTAAAAGAAAGACTATTTTTACAATTTGAAAATTTAAGAAAAATAATTCGAAATACCATATATTAATATAATATTATATTAGATTCGAATTTGCTAAACATTAAAATTAAAAATTTATTTATTAGATGGCGTATTCTGTAGGTTAAAAAACAAAACAAAAACAATATAAATAAATAAAAATAAATGTTTAGTGAAAAAAAATAATTCAAAGAAAGAATGTTTGTTAGATCAAGAGAGTTGACATTTTTCTAGATTTTTTACCAATCCCTTCCTTTGTGAAGCGTTTTGGGCTCTGTATATCCCTTTTTTAAACCCCTTTGAGAATTTATGTTCACTAATTATCCCCTGGGGATATATGAATATATATATATATATATATATATATATATATATATATAAATTCCATCCTAGACTTCATTCCATGGAAGTATTTTAACATTTTCTATTATAAATTTATTTATTTTTTTTCTACAGACATATGATTGTGATTTTTCTTACTTAATTTATAAGTCCATAACACGAATAAATAAATAATTTGAATTTGTTTTTGTTATTATTATTATTATTATTATTATTTTTCAATAACGCTTCAAGGGTTCAAAAATAGAAAACACTTTTTTTCTTAGTATTCTTTTAAAATTGGATTATTTAATAAATATAATATAAGGGATTTTAATAAAAAAAAAATGGATGATGCTTAAATGAGGAGATGAAAAAAAGAAGATAAAATTGGGTATGGGGGTTGACAACTGGAGCATCGTCACTTGCTTGTCCGATAAAATGAAAATTTCTCCCAAATAGCAAAGCAAATATTAATGAGACAGTGATCCATCAATGTCGTCGAAAATCTTTTACTCTACGAGAATTTATATTAAAACGATCTCAAAAGTGCGATTAGTTGAAAAAATAATAATATTAATAATAATAATAATAATACTAAAAATAAAAATTGTGCTTATTAATTTTGATAAACAAAAAAAAATGAACTGATAAGGATTGATGATATATATTATATACCTTTAAGTAGATATATTACTTTATCACACATTTAATAATAATTTTAACAGGAATAAAAAGGTTATATATATATATCGAATATATATATATATATATATAATAGGATTCAGGGAATTATTAAAATATTAGCTATAATAAATTTAAATTTACATTTTTTATTTAATTTTCATTTTTTTATTTTTTTTTATTTTTTCATTAATACATAAGTTTTTGTTTAGATTAAAAAAACAAATCATTTCTTTTTTTTTTTTTTGGTAAAAAATTATTTTATCCCCCCTTCTCTTTTCAACACACACAGTAATATCCACACATAAAATAACAAGTTAATTGTGTGTTTTAATAAAACCTAAAATTTGTTGCATTTTCAATTCAATTTTTATTTATTTCATACATATGTATTAATTGTGTATGGCATTATATTAACAAATGTATAAAACAAAAAATAAATAAATAAGTATTTAAATAAAACAACAAAATACTTTCAATGAAATGACATTTGTTAGGTTGCTTGATGTTGTTGTTGATTTTTAATGTGTTTCTATTTTGAAGGATTTTTCTTCTGATCTTTGTATTGGTTGTGGATTTTTTAGACACAAACGGTGTCTATTACCCACGAAACAGATCGTTTTACTATTTCCTCCCATGGTTATACGTCTATATATATATACTCCCTTGACAATCCAGAGGGCATTCCAGTTTAATTGATAGCCACGACGGCTTTAGCTTTGGCTTTAGTTTGTGATTGTTTGCATTACTGACGGGCTTCCTCTGGTCTGAATATACACTACGTATAGTCAGAGAAATACAATGTATGTCATCGTGGTTCCCTGGATATTTGCCTAATACTGCATCGGACCATAAAAGATAAAAATGTACCCGGACGCAAACGTAAACAGAAACTCAGAGACAATCAAATGGGATCTGTTATTGAAACTCAAAATGGTACAAGATTTTCATAAGACTATCATCACTTAACCTCATACCAATTGTTATTTAATTACAAAATAATCAATAAATAAAATTTAGTATTACCTCTTTGAAAAATAATATTTACGAACTCGAGTCTTCAGTGTGGTAGAATGTCGTGATAACTACTAAACCACTGAATATATTAGTTGAACCTGTTACAAACGGTGTTTGCAATTTCCGTTTAAAATGAATTTATCTCGTGATAACCTCTCTTCTTTTTCTTCTTCTGTCTCAGTAGAGCGACCTGCTGCATGTATGACCCTATTTTTAAAAAGCCTATTTTCTCTCTCTCTCTGAGTGAGACTCATTTAATCATTTTTTAAACTTAAGTTCCCGAATCTTTGTTTTGTAATTCTAACAAATCAGATGACCCTACATGATTTAATTTTAAACGTTCTTTTCTTTGCCTACTATTTTTTAAACTCGTACTTAAATTTGATTTTTTCGGTGGCATTCTGGAAAAAGAATTTCTAACTAAAATGTAGGGTCAAATTTGAAATTTGTTGTTATCGGTTGCCAGATAACTTGAGTTTCCCGGACATCTCTATATAATTTTATTATATTAAATTATATTAAATATTTATATAATCAAATAAATTAGTAAATTTGAATATTTTGATTTAAAAAATAAACTCAAATTTAATTTCTATTATTCTTTTTACTATCTCGTCAGACAAAATTACTCAAAAACGGTTCGAGCTAGAATAATGAAATTTGGTACGCGGGAATTATTCAAAATTCATAGTTTTCTATAAACTTTTGAGAAATGTAGCTCACTACCACTTTTTCATTTTTTTTCCTCTAAACTGACCTTAAAAATAAAGATATATGTTTGATAGTTTTTCACATGATTAAAAATTGTATAAAACTGCTATATATAGAATTTCAGCTTGATTGAATCGCTGAAAGTACCGGAATTAATTTTTTAACAAGTTGAATGGCAATCACGCGCCTACATGTGATGTGGTGTCATTAACAAAGAACCAAACACGCTCTGGATTAATAAATATTATTTATTAATTTTAATTTATAATTTATATTTAATTAAATTTAATTTAAATATAATATATTATGTTATTTAATCCAATTCAAATTGCGTGATAGTCGAATGGAGACACTTTAGATTTTTTTAATAAAATTAACAAAGAAAATTTTCATTTTAGTATACACTTATTTTGCTTTTTAGAATGATTAGATTAAACGTAAAAATATTCTTCATGTAAAATGTAAATAATATTATTTTTTGCATAATCGATCATGGAGGAAAATCCTCTCATTTTTTTAGAAACTTGCATTGATCATTTGAAAGTTTCAGGATTTTGAAATCCCCACTTGACTGACAATGATTGATTTCAAAATTGAAGTCGCACTGAATTGAACTCGATTCTTACATTCTACTTTAATGGAAATTTTCGGTATCTTGACCTAGGGTGGGGGGGGGAGGAAAGGGGGAATGTCAAGAGAAATTTGGCTGTCATCCTTTTCTCTGATGTATTTTCACTTTTGTTTTGGTTTTTTTTTTATATATAAGACCGGAAAAGGACTTTTTTTTACTTAGTTTTAATTCATGGAAAGTCTTTGGGATCTTTTCCGCTAAGAGTTTTGTCCCGAGACCCATTCATAAATGAAATTTTAAAGATTTATATAACGTTTCTTCAACTGCATTTTGTCTCACTCGGGAGAATTAAATTTTATTTTTACTTTTTCCGTATTTTATTTATTTATTTATTTTTGACCTTTCCCTGTGAGAATTACGTTTAGATAAATTTCATTATTAAAATGTATAAAATATACATTTTATTCACCATTCTAGCTCGTATACCCTCTGAGATTGGTAAATTTTTGTAAATCCCAATTAAAAATAAAATAAGATTCTGGCATTTCTACAAAAATACTGAAAACATAGGAATGTCTCTAGCAAATATTAATTTTATAAACATATTTTCCTTTTCCCTTTCTCTCTCTCTCTCTCACTCTTTTCACTTCTCCCTACATATTTCACAAATAGCTAATTATTTAACAAATTAATTTTCAAATAAACTAATTAAATTTCATTCATATAAGTTTATTCTTTAAATTATCTTTTTATTTATATAAATCAATTTAAAATTAAATATATAATCAAAGACCCTGAAATACATTTGTTTGAAAATTATCGTCAATGTATAATAATTATAAAACATGGTTAAGTGTGATAACAAATTCCTTCTTGTAGACGTTTACTTCCAACACTAAACTTTATTTTTGTTGTTCTTGTTTTTATTTTTTTGTTATTTTATTTCAAACTTTTTTATAATAAATAAAAGTTCATAAATTCAAGATTTAAAAGTTTATCAGGTGGTTTGTCTACATAAATGAACTTATTTTTCTTGGTAGAAAATAAAATAAACAAAACAAACATTTTTCAGATTTTCTCAAATATTATTTAAGTTTTTTGAATTCAATTTTTTTTTTTTATTTTTGACTCAATTGCTTACCTTCTCACATATTCATTTTGCTATTTAGGTATATAAAAATATTTTTGCATTTAACAATAAAATCTCTAAATATATTTTTTAAATCTTATTTTTATTGATATATAAAAAATGAATACCTACATGTGTGTGATTCAGATATCATAATATTTTATTTTCAAAAAATTCATTCATTCATTCTAGTATTAGGATTATTATTCTTTATATTTAAATTTGAATAAATTTAAGAAAAAAAGTATCTTTTTAATATCCTAACTTTTTTCATTCCCTTTTCTAACCAGTACTTATATAATATTAAATGAATAAATATTATAACTCACTGCCAAAAATTATCTCAACTCAAAATAATTAACATTTCTTGTCTTGATTGGGTATTTTATATTTTATTAGAAAATATAAATGAAACATATAAATAATATTCAAAGGTTGGTTTGAGTTATATTAATATTTGATACTTAGGCTTATAGCCAGAGGGGTTGCTTTCACCCTTTCTGTCAGTTGGCGATGACACTGGCTGATAACATCCGTGATAAGCCTTCCTAGTCATTTCCCCTGGTCAATAGAATCCTATCAGATAATAAAAGACGCCACTCGACACGCTTTTAGGACCCCTATACTACACTATACTATAAACATCTAAATATATATATATTCTTTTTTTTTTTGTTATTTTCTAAACCAGTATCTTCTTTTATCCGGCTGAATCGAAATCCTGTTTATTCATCAACTGACGTTCCTATTTCTCCTATACATACTGTTATATATACATATATCTATTTTTCTTTCGGGATTATTGAGATTAAAGATTTAATCACCCTTTCGCGTATTTTCTCTTCGGGTATAAATCTCAAGTAACTACAGTAATTTATATCGCTGGTTCAATGTTGTGGCTTGATTTTATTTAAGTAACTGATATATATGACATTTTAAGTCCTTTTGAAGTTACAAGATAAGTGAGAGAGATGTTTATTACAAATTCTTATTTAAATTATATTGTATTTTCTGGTTTAAAGAGAATAGATTTATAATAATAATAATAATCTCGAATATCTTATAAAGAAAGCATTTTCAGGATAATTTATTTATTTAAATTTACCTAAATAATATACTTATTCTAGTTATACTCAGCAGATTCAATTTCTATTTCTTTTTATATTATTAATCTCAAATTGGTCGTCATTTCCACTTCATATCCACTTAGAAAATTTACAAAATTATTCGATGAATTGGTTTCAAGTTTTTTTTTGTTTCTTTTTAAGAAATTTTAACTCCTACTAATCATTAATTTGTTTTAATTAAATGACTTTTTATTGTCCTCCTAAACTTTTAACTTTGTTAATAACAAAAAGTTATTTCCCTAAAATTAAATTGAATAATGAATGACATAAAATTTTAATAAATTTTATAATTTTTCTGTTAGATAATTATAAGTAAATATTAAATTTTATTTGGTAATTATTCAGGTAAACTCATTTTCGCGGATTTGGATAATACTTTACCAGTGGGTTCCTTTTGCAATTCCAAATAAACTTTTCTCATAAAATTTTTCCCGGCATCTTATAGTTTTCGAGATAAAAATTATTAAAATTTGCCTATAAATCCATTGATATTCTATTTATTTAAAAAGGGCGCACTAGTTTTAGGTTTTTATAAGTTCGGTTTGAATTTATGAAAATTAAAAAAATAATTTTCCTATATCCAAATCGAACTACCAAACATTAGTGAATAATTGAATAATTAATGAATTAGTCAATAAAACATTACTTAATGGCACATTTCGACGTTCATAACTAATCTGTCAAACTTAAAAAAATCTTTATTTTAATAATTTTTATCTCGAAAACAATAAGATACCGGGAAAAATTTTATAAGAAAAGTTTATTTGGAATTGCAAAAGGAACCCACTGGTAAAGTATTATCCAAATCCATGAAAATGAGTTTACATGAATAATTACCTTTTATTTATATTTATTTATTATAGTAATAACTAATTTCAGGATTAGTAATGTTATTTTAATTATCTAATGTTATAGTGAAATAATAATTTTGATCATGGTACCAGGTACTCTTCTCTTTGAATCCTATGCTACAGCAATATTTTAAACAAATAAAATATTATATAAGAAATTATTTATTATTTTACTAAATTTGTATTCTAGATTAATTAGAATATAAAATATTGTTTAGTATATTAATAATTATTTTAGAAATGTTTACCTTTCACTTGCTATCAATATTTATCATTAATATTAAGTTAGAGTCATAATATTTATACTTCCTATAATAATATCTAAACCAATATATTCATGAGATTTTATTATTATTTAAAAATTATATTCTTTTAAAATTAATTAATTAATTAATTAATTTTTAATAAGAATGGAAGAGAATATTCATAAAAATTTAATAGATGATATTTATTATATAAATTTAGTATATTTATAATAAAATTTAAAAAAAAAATAGAATTATAATATTTGGAAAAAATAATTTACCAAATCTTCTGATCTAATAAGATGATTATGATATATAAGAACCATTGAAATCTTATTAAAATTTTATGATTTTTCTATTATATAAAAATTGGATATAATAGTAGTAAAATTATATTGAAATCGAATTTAGGTGAAAAATCCAATTCGAGATCTCTTTAGATAAGCACGTTGTACCTTTTTATTCATCACTAATGGATTTCTAATTTTCTTAAATCGATAAAAATAAATTGAGATCGTTTTTCAAAAATAAATAAATAAATAAAATCATTGATTAAAAGTAAACCTACTTACTAAACTGATTACAATTTTATATTACCCAACGTTTAAACGATTCTCAAAAAAAAAAAAAAAAAATTATTTTTTAATAAATAACTTATCTACTTTTATTATTTATAAATAATATTGAAATTTAATTAATAAAATAACGACATTGATAAATTTATTATTATACTTTTGCTAATCTTGATATTTTCTGTTTGAAAATACATATACAAATAACTTTATATTATATAAAAGTATATATATATATTTAATATAAATTATCTTAAAAAATTTATGTTAAATTTCGATTTTGATTGAAGTAATAAAGAATTATTTAAGGATTATTTGAATTGATTAATTATGGATTAAGGGAATGTTATTATCATTGACATTATTATATAAATTAACGTCAATTCGTTATTATATATTAAATTATATAAATATAGTAATTGGTATTATATTAATAATATTAGTCTATCCTCTATTATTATCATCATTTTAAGATATCAATAAACTACTTATTCTATAGTTAATATGTGCAAGTGTTATTTTTGGCTATTTATCAAGTTTATTCGAATTTATAGTCTATATATATACATATAGTCTAATTTCTAGAATATAATAATATTTGAATAGTCAAATATTTGAATGTTTTGAATTAGTCAATGATTACTAGTCATAACATAACATAATATATTATACTCAAAATACATGATTTAAATACATTAACGATATTCGATTAATCATAAAGATTTATTATAATTTTTTTTTTATCGAAAATTCATAAATTGAAAAGTTCTATTCTTTTTTCAAAAGAATATCAATTAACTATTATTATTTATTTTTTAATGGGAAAAATACAATTATCGGTTTAATCTAAATTAAATGATTTATTATGAGTATTATGTCTAAAATAATATAGTAATATTGTTATTTTTATAGATAGATTTGTATATAAAAATCTTTTTTGTATGTTATAATGTGAGAGTTCTTTCTTAACTCAAATAGGTTAATAAACATCAATAAAAAAACTGAAGAAGAAAAGATAAATATATACCATCAAATAATATAATTTCAATTCTTTTAAATTTTATCTTTTTACTGAATCATGTATTTTGTTAACAGAAAAAAGTATTTTTAGCATGATGTCTGTCCGTCTGTCCGTTTCTCCGTCTGTCTCTCCATTGTGTGTCCGTATAGACGTGTACAGCTCGAACGGCTCAACGGATAATTTTGATAATATTTGGTATATTTACTTAATGCATCAGTAGCATGAATTCATCAACTTTTGGTGTATTTCCGGAAATGGTAGTTTTCAAACTATTAATTTTATATTCATTGTCGGAAAATTTTCACTTAAAATATAGTAGTAATCAAACTAAAAATAAAAACAAACATAATATAATTTAGTCATTTTAATTTAAGTTTTAAAATTTTTTATATATATATAATGTTGTTTGAAAATTAATTTATTTCAAATCGTCGGTCGGTTCTGTGCCTGGCCACAGCTCATTTTTTAATGTAATTTTCTTCTTAATTATTTATTTTTTTACCCTTTTTTGATGAATAATGTTAAGAAAACCTAACTCCAAGAAAATTCAACTTTCATTTTGCTTTAGCATAATTATTTTACTGATCTTCCTCTTAATTAACTCTCCCACAGTATCTCTACCTACCTTCATTCCCTTTTCTTATAGGCATATCCGATTACTAATCATGTTGACAGTTTTGCTTTTAAGCCCCCATTCAGTTGGCGTACGAAAACATTAAATAAATGTATCTAATTATCGTTCGTAGTTACGATGTAATGATATTCATTTATAATTTCAAATAACATTTCAAACCCTCACCCCTATCAAATGTATTAAAAATTCAGATTAATCTTCTACTTTTCATTTTTACGGATAAAATTATTTATTCCCTCTATTATAAATATTATTATCGTGAATCCAAGAATGGAAGCTTAGCAGGCATAAATAATTCTTCCTTCTCATTAAAACGAAGATTTAATATAAATTTTAATTTTAATAACAAAAAGAATGACACTATTTTATTTTTTGTTTTTTTATATTTTTTTGTATACACTAGATTACTAGATGCTATAAAATACTAACAAGGATATGACACATTTAGCGAACTCAACTTTTGAATGAGCCATGGGGTTTCGAAAGAGCAGGTCGAGATTAGAAAAGTATCAGAGCAAAAATTGTCGCTGCGGGGAATCGAACTCTGACCGCTCGAATAAAAACGCATTGCTGTCCACTAATAATTAATTTGTTAAATTTGTGATACATAAAATTTTTAATCCCATAACATAACAAAAAAGGGTTTACATTAATTTTTACATTCAATTGATCACTCATGGTAGTAATTAGTATACATTTACATTTTTCTTTTTATTACATATACATATTTTGAAATAATTTTTTATTATAACTTACAGATTAAGAAAAGGCTATATATAAAGAAAAACCTAGTCTATATATTGGTAGTCTGTCGTACTAACCACTAAACCAGTAGAATTTGTATAAAGTTACATCTCCTTGTAAGAAATAATTCTTTTGCATAATCATATTGCATCTATAAAATGATCCAATCTTGTTAAATTCATATAATTTAGACATAACATTCTTATGTGATTGATAATCTTTAAAAATGTCTCACTGGTTTATTCACTCATCCATCAACAAACAAATAAATAAAGAAATCGTTTAGTTTGTCGAGATTTCATATTCATTTCATAAATTTTCTATATTATAGAAGAAACTTGTTTGAACAAGAGTGTAAATATATACCCCCACTTTAATTGTTAGCTTATCACCAAGATAACATTCATACTACTTTTCAATGGCTTTTTGAATGCGAAGATGCGTTCGTTATCTGTCTATCAATCCTCACTCTTCTCTGTAAACAACACACACACACACACACCACATATATGTATATATTTTCACAAAACGATTAGAATGTTTTCCAAGTTCTCCAAGTTACTTGCATATTCAAAAAGATTTTATATAAAGTATACCTACATATAGTATATACTTGTATGTAGATATTCAAAATTATTTCTCTCCTTTAAAAGAAAAATATATATAATAATATAGATATTTATAAACAAGATTATTTATACTAAAGAATTTCGACCGTAATTAATTACAAATTATATTTACTAAATAATGCTTTTATTTGTTTGTGAGATCTTTTCATCGTTGGAATCCAATCTCTCTTCGCCGAGGCATATCTTCAGGTTCGAAAACAAGAAATAGTCACTCGGGGTTAAATCCGGAGAATAGGGCGGATGAGGGAGCAATTCGTATCCCAATTCACGGATATTCATGGAAATACATCTTATCTCATTTTCTTCTCAAATAACGAAGTAGTTTTTTATTAATGGATATCAAACAGAAACTAAAAGACCCAGCTGGTTCAAATTTCGACAGGAGTCAGCTGATAGTTGCCTGCTGACAGGACCAGCGTTGCCATTTAATTCAAAAAGTCACGGTTCTATTTACCTGCCCTTGTATTATATTAATTAAACCTGAAATATAAAATTTAACTATTTTATAATTAATCTTATTTAATACCTTTTCCAATTTTATTTTTTAAGTGGTACATGGTAAACTTAAATACGATACATATATATTTTAAACTCAGGTTTTGAATAACTAATATATTTACATACCAGCAAGCAATTCTTGGTAAAAAGTTCATTGATAAACATTTGATCGCATCCTAAAAGAAAAATAAAACGTCCTATTCAACTTTATTTGATTATTATTAATTCAACATTAAATAATGAGTACATATCTCTCTTTTTAAACAAAAGTAGAATTAATTTACAGAGAGCGAAATTGTTTTAATATTTTAAAAAGGTTGCCTATATAAGAATCTAAAATCACATATGAAAAATAATTAAGGGAGAAAATTGATTCTATAGATAGATGTGAATTTGGTTTTAGGAAGGGCAGGAAAATGTGTGGTTAGTAAAGTCAATAAACTCAAAACTTTCAAGTTCAATTGTGCAAACCATTGATATGTAGATACTTCCAATAAATTCGTTTTAAATCTATACATATTTAATTATGTTAAAAAAAAAGGATTGATAATAACTTAAATATATTTTTAATTATAAATTTATTTAATTACTTTTTAAAATTTCATGATAAATGGTGTTTGTAATGAAAAATGAATATTATTTAATTTCTAAATGCGCAATCCTTAATAAGCTTCTTCGAAAATCGTTAATGTAGTTTTGCAACACACCCACTCATTTCACTCTCTCTCTCTCTCTCTTTCCATCATCAACCTCCCCCGGGATGAGTAAATTGCTTTATGGCGTTGTGAGCCGTTGATTGGACTCTCTCGAATCGGTCAGAATGAAATATACCCTAGCGAATGGACTGGGATTAATATTAATCACTCGCCCGAGCTACCACCCACCACCATCCTCGTTCTTTACCCATCAACCCATCCAGTCTTCATCATTCGCCTTATCTTGCACTCTCCCATGGGATTTTTATTTTCATGTTCAATCATATTTCTTTTATTAAAATCAGGAAATGAAATTCGTTGTTTTATTATTTATTATTATATTAATTTGTTATTTATTACATGAATTGCTAAAATATTTAATTCTCGAAACGTTTTTATATCTATATAATATAATAAAGAGTAGGTATATATATATAGGCACATATATATACATATATTTAAAATTCCCCCCTTCCCCCACGTTATTAAGTGGTCTGGGATTCCCTGATAAAAATATAAAAAAAAAATCCAATTGAAAATAAATATTATATTTAATTTTTATGCTTATTTAAATTATTTTATTAAAAAAGTAATTTATATATATATTAAAATAATTTTCTTCTTATATATAGGTTTATACATGACTATGTTCGCTTTACTTAAATATTTTTTTTTGTTTATTTACTGTTGTTTGTTTTTGTTAAATTAATAAGTTTTTAGAAAACTTATATTTTGATATAATTAATTTGGTTTGAATATTTAATATCAAAAATAATCTGCACAATTCTAGTAATTTATTTTAACTACATTTTTTTTAAGAATAAAAACAAAAGAAAAAAATTCATTTTTATTTTTAAAAAATTATTTAAACATTTAATAGGCCTAAATACTTAAAAACAATTTTTTAAGCTTTATACATTTTTAACTATCCTCGATCGTAAGCTAAACCTTTTAAAGTATATTGGTAATATTACCCAAATATGCTCAAACATGAAAATAAAAAAAATGGCAATAAAGAGGAATAAATTCGTTATATTTTATCCACGCAATAAGGGAGACATAAAATATATGAAACTTCGATTTTGCAAAAATAAAAAAAAAAAAAAATGGGCAGCTTTTCGAGTCAATAAGAATAAATGTTCAAATTAAACTTATATAAATATATATTTAGTTATATTTAATCGTTTTTCTTTTTTTTATTTTAATAATTTTACATTTATTTATATATATATATATATGAATAAACTTGGATAATTATGAAAAAATTTATATATATATATATATAAATTATATTAAATTTAATATATAATATATAATACAATCTCATTATATATTTTTACTATCTCGTAAGAGATAGTATTGCGATCACGAAAATTTTCGATGTTGAGATTTTGATGTTTTTATACGATTTGAAGGTTCCTGAATCATTTTCACTAAGGTTGAGAAAAATGTCTGTGTGTGTGTATGTGTGTGTGTGTGTATGTATGTAACCAAGATTACGCAAAAACGGTTTGAGCTAGAATGATGAAATTTGGTATATGAGCATTATTCAAAATTCGTAGTTTTCTATCAACTTTTGAGAAATGTAGCACAACCGGAAGAGGGTCATTACCTACAAAGTTTTGATTTTTTTTCCTCTAAAGTGACCGTAAAAATAAAGATATATGTTTGATAATTTTTCACATGATTAATAATTGTATAAAACTGCTATATATAGAATTTCAGCTTGATTGATTCGCTGAAATTACCAGAATTAATTTTTTAACACTGGAAATCTCACGCGCCAACACGTGACGTGATGCCAACAAAAAGCCAAACATGCGCTGGTTTAATATTTATTATTTATCATTTATAAATAATTAAATTTATTTTAAATATAATATATTATGTTATTTAATCCTATTCAAATTGCGAGATAGTCGAGTGGAGACACTCCAGCTAATTTTATCTAATGTCTATGATTTCGATAATCTTATTTTTATAAGTATCAAACTATTAATAAGGTTATAATTATACATTTGTTTAAATATTTTTTTGTTTGTTTATGGTTTGTTTTTGATGAATTGATTAAAGATTAATAAGATTTTAGTACACATATCTAGTGAATAGGTGTGAATAATTAATATCCAATTATCAATACTATAATTTGATTCTATATCACTATTTCATCATTTAAAACTTAAATATATACCTATACTATATTCTCATATAAGTATTTATATATATTTATAGTTTACTGTATATATATAGTTTACTGTATATAAAATAATTTGTAAATTTTATTAACTAATATAATTAGAGAAAAAGAGAGAATAAAGAAAGTAGAACAAGGTTGGTAGAATATATTTTTTTTTCTTTTATAAATAAGTCTTATTTTCGTATCACGTATTGAAAAAAATATGGACGAAAATACAAAATTCTAAATCTGCTTGAGACGCGTCAATGGGCAAAGGAATCGATCCGGTCTGCTGTGTTCAACCGGAAATGGATCGTTTCGTTCGAGTTCTTTTTTAGTTCCAATACACGTGGGTGTTTTTTGGGTGGAGAATTGAAACGATGGAGGGAGATGAAGGAATGAGTTCGGCCCAGGAAATTGTCGAATTTTTGCCCACAAGGGGTGTAAGAGTAGGGTAAGTAAAAGAATATATAGTCAAAGGGTGGAGAGAGAAATGAGTTTTTTAGGGGCGCTGACCTTTGCAAATCGTAGCAGCTTGTCGGGGTATGTGGAGGTGTTCATAGAATGTTGGAGAGGAACCAGAAATAAAAATGGTAGGGGAGAGGGGAGAGGAAAGTACGTTGATTCAATTTAGAACTGCGTGTATATGGGGGATACGGCCGTTTAATTTTTTTTCCTTTCGTTTGCTGAATCAGCGTGAGAGTTGTAATTCAAAAAAACACTGTGAGACAGCGCGCCTGGTCGTAAATTGCTAAACACAACTCTAAATATGATAAAGAATTCACTCGGGTTATAGGAGTCTTTCGGCGAGGAGGAGAGAAGAGTAAGTTGCCACTCTTTTCAATTGAGCATAAATTTCTCAGACATTTTTTGCAAGTTAATGATGCTATTTAGTTAGCAAAGGTAAAAGATGAGATGGGGCGGCGGAGAGGTTCGATTAAATTTTTTACAAATAGACTAAACCAACTTAGACTCTACATAATTATAATTATATATATATATATATATATATATATATATATATATATAGACGTGTTGGCGCCATTTTCATAAGAGTTAGGAAAATAGAATTTTGGAATTCTGGGTCTAAGTGATTTATAATCTTAGCAGAATTTTGAGGTTAATTGGTCTAGGGAAGTTTTACTTACGTGAGGGTCCGAAATATCCTTGATATTTGCACAATCAACCAGAACATCACATTGAACTGAGTTAGTTCTAGCTCTTCTGAGCCCCAATGAGAAAAAAATGAAACAAATCTCATAATAAAACGTAACAATAACCCCGAAATAACTTTTCATAAAAAAGAAATCTTTCAAGGAAACCTAAACGAACATATATATATATATATATATATATATAATTCATTTAATATTAATAATAAAATAAAAAACATCTGGAGTGTCTCCACTCGACTATCTCGCAAATTTGAATTGGATTAAATGACATATAGTATATTTAAATTAAATTTAATAATTATAAATTATAAATTAAAATTAATAATTAAAATTTATTAAACCAACACGTGTTTAGCTCTTTGTAGATGGCACCACATCACGTACTGGCGCGTGATTGCCAGTCAACTTGCTAAAAAATTAATTCCGGTACTTTCAGCGATTCAATCAAGATGAAATTCTATATATAGCAGTTTTATACAATTTTTAATCATTTGAAAAACTATCAAACATATATCTTTATTTTTACGGTCAGTTTAGAGGAAAAAAAATGAAAACGTGGTAGGTAATGACCCTCTTCCTAAAGAGCTGCATTTCTCAAAAGTTCATAGAAAACTACGAATTTTGAATAATGTCCGTGTACTAAGTTTCATTATTCTAACTCAAACCGTTTTTGCGTAATTTTCTCTATATACACCCAAACACACACACATACATTTTTCTCAACCTCAAGGACTTCCAAAACATATAAAAGCATCAAAATCTCGACATCGAAAATTTTCGTCATCGCAATACTATCTCTAGCGACATATTAATAAATAATAATAAAATATTTGAAATTTTTAAGGAAAAGTTTAATTTATTATTTTTAAAATTTTCATTATAATAATATAAAAATATATATAGTTATATATAATTAATTTAATAATATAATTTAATTATTAAATAAAATAAAATTAAATTAATATTTCTTAATATTTCTTAAATAATAAGAAATAATTTTGGTTTCATTTTTGGGATTTCTTCATTGATTCAAATTTATAACAAGACAATACTTGAGATTGGTCAAAAACAACGAGCTCTCCTTTTATGACCTTTTTTTCATCGCTCGTAAACTTTCAAGGTTTATTTAAGAACTTACCACCCTTGCCAATGATTGGCGGTCATTCCATCGCACTCAGGCATCGTGCTCCATATGAGCTCCCTCCTGGCCTGGTAATATATATTTTTTTGGAAAGTTTTCATGTTCACCTATTGAGCCATCCAAGAGGCTGACCAAATGGATTTAAGAGATAAGAATTTACGCATTGCTTAGCAAAAGAAAAAAAAACATTCCTCCCACGCTTCATATTTCTCCTTGATTAATTTATAAGATCTCATTTTTATAGGACCATTGAAGAGAACTTAAATGGTTATTGCAAACGATTAAATGAATATTTTTACGACATTATTATTTTTTTTTTTTTATTAATATCAATCTAAACTGATCATTAAGCCAATTTTATAGCTTGTTTTCCAAATTCTAATTGATATGGCAATTATTAATTTAAAAAAATGTTATTAAATTATATTCATATGTTAATAAATTAAATATATATTTTATCTTATTATACTAGCAAAAATTGTATATATATGTAAAATAAATAACAACAGAATTTATTATATCCAAAAAGGAATAATTAATTTTCAAGTTTATTTCTTTTAAATTATTTTACAAGTTTATAAATAAAATATATACAAATGGATAAATAATAAAATGAGTAAATTAAATGTCGATAACACATATAAATAGATAAATGAAAAATGAGTAATTAGATGTCCGCTAGAGGGTGATATAAGTAGGTAGAGGTAATTATAAATATTTTACATATATATATATATATTTGTATTTATATTTGTATATTTTTGAAATATTAAACCGCTCTAAGCATTTTTTGAAATTCACACCATAGATAATATTTATAAAGATAAATCGATCTGTATTGGTTTCAGTCTCCGGAAAAATGATTTTCATTAGTTTTTTCTTAATTTAAATTTATAAGACGTCACTAACTACGTCATTTATATTTGCCTATTGTCATTCTTTTTTAATTGGTATTGTATTAATATTTTTTTATATTTAAAATATTTTAGCATTTTTTTATTTAATTTCGAAATAAAATTAAAAATATCTATTTTAATAATTTTTTAGAATCAGATTACGAAAGATATTTATTAATCTCTCACCAAAAAAATATAAAATTTTTCTTATTTGTCATGCATCATGTACATTGTAAGTATAAATTATGTCTATATGTTTCTCTATCTTGAAAGCATATTATACATATTATTTATGATATTTTAAAAACTATTTCTTTCTTTAATTAATATTCATTTAAAATGATAATTAAAGAATATCTTATTCAGAATATTATTGAAATAAATAATGATCTAATAAAATGATCTAATATTAATAAATAGAAATAGAAAAGCATAAATAAATAATCTTTTAATTCCTCTTCCTTTAAAATAAATTATTTGAAATTTTATTTATTATTATTAAATTAAAAATATATTTATTATTATTAAATTATTTATTATTATTGAGGACCCCAAGTTCTCCCCATTCATTTTAATCAGATTGATGCAATGATGTAACATTTAATAATAAATAATAATAAATAATTAAAGAATTGTATATCAATAATTCTTAAAGGGTCGAGCGATATCTCGATGTTTCAGGTAATTTTTTTATTATAAAAATAAAGCTTTCTCTTCTTTGGGCTTTTTTCTTCTTTAATCTCAACCAAGAGAAAATATTATTTAAAAAAATTAATTAACGGACTCAAAGGAAAGTACACATACAATTAGAAAACTTTTGTTTTCGTAGTTTGTTAAAAATCTCAGCCCCCTGTACCCTCCGAAGTAATACGTATTATTTGGTTGAAAGTCTGTATGTAATAGATTTTCATTTATTTGATTTATAGAACTAAAACTAACTTTTTTAACTCATTTAGTCTCTCCACAATCATTCAAAATTTATATAAATTCAAATAATTATTTTTTTAATTTAAATAAGATTTAATAGAAACTTGTGAGTAATAATAATTGATGTACAGAAATATGGACTTTTCTTAACGAGAATAGATTGGCCCTAATATTATCCAATTGGGCCTTAGTTCGATATCTCCTAAGGTTAGAAAAAATTTATTAGTTGAGTCCTATCTCAGTCCAATTCATTTACCCAACCAAGTTGCATGAGACATCTAAATTTTCTCAAATAATAATACCCCTATTTTAATATTATAAAATCATTTTTATATTAATTAATCAATTAATTACTACTATATTTTAAGTTCATTGATTATATTTATAAAAATTAAAATATGATTTTTTAGTCAAATGATATAATTGGAGTTGTTTTTTTTGAATTTTTGTCTTTTTAAAAGTGGGTAAATTTTTACCGACCGACGATAGTAAGGGAGGTATTGTTTTCACACCAAATTTCACATGTGGAGATTTTTATCTCCACGAATCATGCATTTTCTTAACAGAAAAAAGTATTTTTAGCATGATGTCTGTCCGTCCGTCCGTCCGACTGTCCGTCCTTATAGATGTGTACAGCATGAAATTGTTTCTGTAGCTGGAAATTAATTTATTTCAAACCGTCGGTCGGTTCGGGCCTGGCCACAGGTTAACTTATTTAAATTTGTTTTAAATCCAATTGATTATATTCTATTATAATTTATTAATAAGTTTCTTTTTATGTTTATTATGTTTAATAAATTCTCTCTGATATTAATAAAAAATAATATTAAATTATATATAAATTTAAAAATTAGTATATTTGAATTTGTATATATTGTAATACAAGTAATCAATCATATGCAAATTAAATATAACTTTATGAAAATGAACTTGGAATTAAATTCAGATGAATATGAGTTTAATTAAAATACTTTAAAATTTGTATATTTAATTATAATATTAAAATAGGGGTATTGTTTGAGAATATTTTAAAAAAATGTATATAATATATGTATTTGGATAAATATATAAAAATATAGGTATACACACTATTCGAATTTAATTAGATCCCCTCTCACTTTTTCTCTATTTTAAATTAAAAATAAAAACGGAAAGCCAGATTTAGCCAAATTAAGAAATGTAGATGCCTCATGCAACATCAATGGGTAAATGAATTGGGCTGGAAGAGGAGGCAATTTATAAGTTTATTTTATTCTTAAGAGAATATCAATACGGATTAAGGCCAAATAGGACAACATTAGATCAAATCTAATCTCGCTAAGAACATTCAATATTTTTATTATTGAATTATTAAGTTTTGACAAAGCATATGACTCAGTTTAAATTGAAACTTACATAAATTAACAAAATTAAAATTTGTATTTGTTTAAATTTTAATATAATGAATCAAACAAATGTAAATTATGTGATTAGAAGAGCAAGAGCAAGCATTGTTATTTTTGGGGAGGCGAATAATTAGTCTTCACAATTATTGAGAAACCATCAGTTGGTAGAATAAAGGTATAGAACTTGAAGAAGTTGGGAGATAATAGGTGTTGGATGGTGATCGGTCAGGACAGAGACTGTTAGTGAAATATATTTGCTGCGACTAATCGAATCCACTAGCGCCATTGAGGAAAATAGGTTTCTTCTAAGGGAGGAAGGTCTAAAAGGTCTAAAAAATTAATAAAAGATCTTAATAAAAAACAAATAATTTCAATTAATACTATTATATAATAATGAATGTATTTATTTTTAGTTTATCTATAGTTATATAACATTAAAAATGTTAATTTATTTTTATAAAATGTCTCAAGTATCCACCTTTAGATTTTCTTAAATTATTTATAATTAAAAATATTCAATAAACAAGCAATGAAAATAAAATATCAAAATGAATTAATTAAGAAATATTATTCTCTATTATAACACATATAGAATAAAATTGATAATAAATGTACTAATTGAAATAAAATGAATGAAAACGTATTACATACAGACTTTCAACGAAATACTATGTATCACTTCGCGGGTACTGGGGCAGAGCCCCCTGTCCTGGTGCTTCCGGACAGACATACATACATAACAGTTGGGCTGAAAAGTTCGTAGGCTAGCATAGAAAATTTTTTTTTTATAAAATTTGTTTATAAATTCAATATATTTCCCTTCGAGGGCGATACAGCGATTATAGTGGTCATATAATTTTTCGTTATCATTTTAATAATATGATTTCTTTAGCCTCAAAATAGGCTTGCAGTCCACTCGGCTGACTGTCGATTGGACTCCGGTGTGAAATTATGGAGGCATGTTTCATCCATAGTTACATATCGATGCAAAAATTTGGATTAATTACGTTTGAACAGCTCCTTAGAATCATCGATTCGTTGTTGTTTTTGGTCGATTGTCAGCTCGCGCGGCACCCACTTTGAACAGAGCTTTCTCATATCCATATATTCATGCACGATATAACCAACACGTTCCTTTGATATCTTTAGGTACTCAGCTATCTCACTCAACTTCACTTTGCTATTATCAAAAATTATTCTGTGAACTTTTTTGATGTTTTCGTCCGTGACAGTCTCTTTGGGGCGTCCACTGCGTGCATCGTCCTCGGTGCTCATTTCGCCTCGTTTATACTTAGCAAACCACTTCTCTACGGTTGATTTTGCTGGTGCAGAGTCTGAATAATGATTATCAAGTCAAACCTTTGTTTCAACAGTATTTTTTTTTCGCCACAAAGCAATGCTTTATCAACACATCAATTCCTTTTTTTCCATTTTTTTAAATTAACAAAAGTTCTTTCTCAAAAAATTCTATGACTCCGATACTAATTGTGCAACAGTTGTCAAATTTATACACGCATCTTTTGAAGGTTAGGGCTAACTAAAAAAATATGCATTTTTTTATTAGTAATGTTACTTATTAACATAATAACATAATATTAATTTCAAACAAACTTCTATCAATTCATTGTCTTGAATTTCAGCTAATATTTTATTTGTTTTTTATTTCGTCTAGAATAGAAAATTGTTCTTTTTTTAATAATTTTTAAATTGTTTTATTTCATACTCTTTAATATTTCCATTTTATTTTTTAAGAAATTCAAAGAGTAAACAAAAAACAATTCCAAAGAGCCAAACATTTTTAATACTCACTCTCAAAAATGTAATTTTCATGCATCTGACAGCTTCCATCCATTCTGGATACCCTAAGAACAAAGCTTTTTATTAATTTCAAAAAAAAAAAAGAAAATTTTTTTTTCTTTAAATATGAAAATAATATTTTACTGAATTCAATATTTTTATCGATTTATTCACATTAAACCTTATATATATATAAATTGAAAATTTGTTTTTAAACCACCTCGCTTCTTTACTTCTCCTTTATTTATTAATATAAAATGAATTCTTAATTTATAAATAACTCTTAACTTTAAAGGAAATCTCATAATAATAATAAATTGTAAATATTCATATTAATTTACTTAAAGAGCATCTTTATAGATTTTTTCAACTCTTTGTATATTTAAATCATCAAAAGATGAAATTATAAAAATATCTAATTAAATTGTTTTAATTAGATATTTTTGTTTTATACTAATTGTCTTCAAATAGAATTGGAAGAAATATAATATAATATATATTTAATATTAAATATATTTATTTATTTATTTATTTTTAAGGTTTATGAGCATATGAAAAAAAAATATCCTAATGTTGGTTCTAGCCTCTCTCTTTCTCTCTCTCTCTATTTAAATTCAGCCGGAAACTGAAAGTATTAGAAAGAGAGAGGAAGAGATAAAGAGACAAAGTGTTAGAGTGAGTGCAACACCAAACCTTCTGTCTTGGTTATATTCAATGGCTCAAAGGATTCCAATGTTTCGCCCCAAGCCACTTTATTGGGGTCACTTGATTTCACGGCTCACTTGCTTTTAATTATTTTGATGATTTCAACCGAGATGGAAAGGCTCAGCTGTTTATTTGCAGGAAATTATATTCTTAATCGGAATTTAATGTCTTCTTAAATTCAAAAATCCATCGCAAATGTTTCTTATTTATAAAAAAAAACATATAAAGCTGAATATTTTTAATTAGAAGGAGAATCGGAACCTCCAAATTTATGTATTCAATTTTGTATACAGATTATTTATTATTATTTTTATTTTTTGTTTCATTTGTAAGCGTTAAGCGTGAAAGGGAAATGTTTATGGAAAGACTAGAGAAAAATTTTCTTATATGGAAATCAATTGGGAAACGAGTGGAAAGATATTTATGAGTAAATTGGAAGAAAATAGATATTGAATGGAAATAGTTGAGAATACTAAACGGTTGAAGTAATTTTGTTGTAGCAAAGAACTTTTCAGTTTTCATATACAGATACAGATTATTTTAAAATACATTTTTTTAATACAATTTAGTTTAATATATATATATATATATACGTATATACTTAATGGTTCCTCGGTAGTGTAATTCAAATTCTGGTAAATTTTCTCTTCTTGGGTCTCGTGCGGGATTTTCACCCCTCCCCCCCCCTCCATGTCTAGATGATCAAAATTAGAAAAGTACTTAAAATAAAAAGTAGGGATTACCGATCAAGAAAATCAAGATCAAAGTTGGGAGAATCGGTCATACAACACTTCTACCCTGTTTGGACGGCAACCAGGCTGACAAGCGCTGTCCTTTCATAGGCTGTTCAAGAAGCCTGAGGTCATATTATTATATATTTACCAAGAACTGATTCAAAATTATTTTATAAATCAAAAATCACAATAAATAACTTTGATTTTTGATTTTTTGGTGTTACGATCTGGACTTTAATCAAACCCTGATATCCAAAACTATCTCTTCTCAATCTCAACCCACTCTCTTTTGGGTTTTATTTCTTTCACTTGAACTTCACTATTATATAATTACGAAGAACTGATTCAAAATTATTTTATATATCAAAATCACAATAATTAATTATGATTTTTAATTTTTTGGTGTTACCTAAAGGAAAACAAAATTTTTAAAAATAAAAAACAAAAAAATAAAATAAAATATTTTAATCATAATATTAAACTTTGTTTATATACTTACTTTTAATTATATTTTATTAATATATGTAAAATCAATTATAAAATAATTTTATAATAAGTGAATTAAACAACCATCATTTAATAATTGGATTATATTGCATAAATTATTTATATCTTATATTTCATAATTTATCCATATATATATATATATATATATATATATAATCTACAAACTTTTCACATTAGTCTCTCACCTACTTTCATATTAATAATAGTAACCTTTACACCCTCAATGGTTTCCCTAAACCAACCAGCCACTTTAATCAACCTGAGTTCATTTCTCATTTCTACCTCTCTCCTCTCTTCTTCCCACCTTTACTACCACACCCAAATTTTAAACTGTATTTCATAAATGAAGATGATGAAGTTTAATTCGAAACGATCTGGACTTTAATCAACCCATGTTATCCAACTCTATCTCTTCTCCACCCACTCTCCTTTGGGTTTTATTTCTTTCACTTGAACTTCACTTTCTCTATTTCTCTTTTATTAGACATTTTTCAATATCAACTTCCTATATTCTTTTTTTTTGTGCTTTTGTTGATGTTGTTGTGTTGAAAAGTCTTGACTTCGTTAGATTGTCAGAACTTGGAGGAACCCGATCTGCTTGTCCCTTGGGAATGGAAAAACTTATACACCTCTTTCGAGTGGGCACAATTTCAATAAATAACAGACAAACTTAAAATAAGATTGTCACTTAAATATATATACATATAAAACATTACAAACATTAATTTCACATATAAGTATGTATACCTAATGAGGATACCATACAATTAATTACTTTATAATTATTTAAATTAATTGATATATAATTAAAAATTTTGTTCAAGAATTATTCTTAATTTTAACTACTCTTTTTCACACTTTATTTGTTTCATATTATAATACGAGGGCAGGTCAATAAGTCCGAGACCTTTTGACTATCAACTGACTCCTGTAGAAATTTGAACCAGATAGGTCTTTTAGTTTTTGTTTGATAGCTATTAATAGCAGACTACCTCGTGATTTGAGAAGAAAATGGAAAAAAGGGAATTTCCCTGAAAATTCAGGGAATTTGGATAAGATATTCTCCCTCATCCGCCCTATTCTCCGGTTTTAGCCCCGAGTGACTATTTCTTGTTTCCAAAGCTGAAGAAATAGCTCAGCGGAAAGAGATTTGAGTCCAACGATGAAATCATCTCACAAACATATACCTATTTTGATGTCCTCGACAAATCTTATTTATTGGAAGGGATAAATAAATTGAAAAAACGTTGGACAACGTTGAAAAATAAAATAATTTTTTTAAATTTATTTTTTTATAAATAATGTAAGAACTTGGTTGAATGAAAAAAGATGTTTAAGCCCCAAACCTTTCATAGAAATAAAATTATTTATATAATTTTAATAACAAATAATAAGTTGACCTGTGGCCAGGTCCGAACCGACCGACGGTTTGAAGTAAATGAATTTCCAGCTACAGAAACAATTTCAAATAATTTTAATATATCTATTAATGTAATAAAAAACAGATATGGATACATAAATAATAAATATAAACATTTTTTTAATTTTATTTTATTTATAATATATATGCAAGACCAGGCTGTGTCGTATTGAATGGCTGGATGACGTCATATAATTTTAAATCAAGAAAAAACTAATAAATATGATTTTCCCGAGGATAAAACCAATACAAAGTGCATGATTCGTGGTGATATATAAAAAAATCTCATGTGAAATTTGGTGTGAAAATAACCATTCCCTTCCTATCGTCGATCGCTAATACTACCACTTCCGGTTTCCGGATTTGCACCAAAAGTTGATCAATTCATCCCACTGATGCATTAAGTAAATATACCAAATTTCATCAAAATCGGTTGAGCCGTTCAGGCTGTACACATCTATACGGACAAACAGACGGACAGACGGACGGACAGACATCATGCTAAAAATACTTTTTTCTGTTAAGAAAATGCATGATTCGTGGAGATATGTAAAAATCTCCACATGTGAAATTTGGTGTGAAAACAATACCTCCCTTACTATCGTCTGTCGGTAAAAACAAAAAATATAGTTTTATTTATTATTTTTTTATTTAAATTTTTGCAATATTTTTGTTCTTAAATCAAAAGCTTTTTAAAGGGAAAAGAGTTATTCCTATCCATTTATAACAATATTAAAATATAATTTCTATCCTCATTTCTCAGATTATCTTTCTCTTTTCGCTCATTTCCAATCCCTCTATCTTCAATGAAAAGTAATATGTAAGTATAAAATCTGTATTCTCTCCACTTATTAAATTCAATAAAACAGCGAGATGGAAAACGTTTCTGTCTTTCTGTCTCATTTCTGAACTTAAAGGGAGAATAAACTTGTCTGACAACTTTGTTTATGAACACCTGGAAATTTAATGAAGTTCACAAATTTTATTGATTTTCGCATTATCATACTTTTTTTTATTCTCCCATTTTCCTTTTCTCCACACGCCTCTTTTTGAGGTTAATTATCTCCCTTAGTTTACGATTTGTTACAATAAATCATATTAACATCATTAAAATTATTCAACAAATAAACTTGCCAAGATGGAATTTGATTAAGTTTTCTTATTAGTTTGAAAAGTTATTCGAACCGCTTTTATTGGAATGAATAACTTTCATTCTCCCTTTATATTATATTATATATAATTTTTTGTTATAAATATATATATATATATGCAGTCATCCTGGAAATACTTGAAAATGTTTTACTCTATAAAAAATACATAAGAAACAAACAATTTAAATCTGAAAAAAGTTAACGGGCTTTTAGTGATGGGAGCAATAATTTGTACTAGAGAAAAGAATCAATGAAAATTTAATTGAAATACATTAGACGGAAATGGGTAGTTTAGAGAGAAAAATTATAATCTACATACGTTTGCAATATACTGGCGGAAATTTTAAGGTATGATTTAATTTTGGTGATGATAATTATTAATAATGTAGGTTGTGAAAGAAAAAATATTTAGTAACTGAAAGGAAGATTTTTTATTAAATGAATATAAATAATTATTTAACTGCTGGATAGGAGAGTTGTGGAATAAAATATTAAAATACATTATCATATCAGAAACTTGGTTGAAAATTTAAATAACAGCAATATTTTCCTTACCTTTTAGACTTACCTTAATTTTATTTTCTTAAAACGGGCTAAAATTGGGAGATTTGCTCAAAATACGGAATGAACCAAATTTGAGCAAATACCAGTATTATTATAACAATAAAAAACAACTTTCAATTTATTCTAGTCGATAGCCGAAACAATTTCAATGTGAGAATTAAATCAACAACATTTGTATTAATTAATTATTCATATTTATTTTTAATACTCTTAATCAATGTAATATTTATCACTACTGTTTACTCTTTTCAAAAATGCCTTCTTTATTTTTAAAACACCTAGCGTTGGACGCTATTTTTTCAAATTCTCTATTTCTTTGTTTAATTTATATATCGTACAGTCTTTATCAATTGGTCGTGATAAAATGACAAACTGGCTGGAAAGGTGGGACCCATAACTTCAAACTAGTACTGTCCCGGTCACTTCGCAATGTCTGGGAAGCCTAATTATATCTATATACAGAAACAGCTCTATATAAGCAACCTCTATACAAGCAACTCTTTAGTTCAACTGTTCTGTATAAGCAACTTATTTTTTTGTAGAAAATATTTGAGTTGACAGGTGTTTATAATAACATAACCTCAAATTGTATTGATATGTTAATGTTTTATGCTGCCAGAATTGAAGTAAATTTCTGTTATTTGGAATAGTTACTAGAATTCCTGTTAGTTTCTGTCAATTAATTAATTAATTAATACTTTCCAGACGGTAAGTATTTTTATACTTCTTTTTTCCCTATAAGCAACTTATCCCAATAAGAAACTTTTTATTGAAATTGGTTTAAATGAGTTGCTTATAGAGCGTTCACTTTATTAGATTTTCCAAAATATTTTTATAGAATAGATATAGAAAAATAAAATGTTCTAATAAACTCACACACACACACAATAACCAAAACTTGATAATTAACTCAACTTATATTTTGTTTTCTTACTAATATTTGAATTATAATAATATAATATTATAATTAATTTTATAAGTGGGATTAAGTATTTATTTTAAAAAATATATTTTTTTAAAAATAATTTAATTTCCCTTAATATAATTTAATTTTATAAATGATTATAAATTTCATATTCTAATACTTTATATATATATATATATATATATATATTAATTAAATTTAGAGTTACCACACAATTCCTTTATTTATTATATTATTTAATTGAAAAATTAATTGAATTATTTCCATTTCAGCAGCGGTTATGTTAATTTTTTTTTCACTAATCTTTATATTATTTTATATGATAATAATCATTATTTTTATTATATTTTTGCAGAAATGGCATCATCGACGACGACGACGGCAGCAACGAAATTCTATTCTGCCGATTCTTTTCACCCTTCTTATGTGGTTCGGTGAGTAAATATAAATTATTCTATAAAAAGAATGGAGAAAAGTTGATGATTTCCAACTCGTTTTCTTTAAAATTCTAATAAATAATAATGAAAATGAGTAAAAGAACATTTCCGGATTTAAATAAGATACAAATAAATGAAGAAAGTAAAGATGGTTGGGAATTTTTCATACCTTTTGACTCTCTTTCGCTCCCTCACCACACATATACCTACCTATACTCTTTTCTTGTACACCGAGTGTTCTAATAACTTTCTTTTTTATCCCTCATTAATTATTACTTGCTTCTGGTTTTTTTAGATACGTAACATAATGCATAATGAATATATATTAAATATGAATGAAGTATTTTTTTTTGTTTAAAAAAATGAAGCTCTCAAATTCTACCTGTGATTCTTCTTATTAAGCTTAAACGTATTATACTGACAAAAGCGGTCTTTCAACATTGGAATACATTAATAATAAATTTTGTTTAATTATGTGTAAATAATTTCTAATCTATTCTTATTTATTATAATAACGATATTAAATATATAAATTCCGAATTGTATTTAATAATAAATTCAAATTATTTATTTCGTAATAAATATCATATCTTTATAAATGCATTTTCCTGCATTTGTCAAAGTAATTAATTTTTTTTTTTTTTAATATTTCAAATTTATGTAATATATTATTATTATTTCCTATACGGTATATTAAAACGGAACTAGTTCTACTATCGTGAGCAATGTAAATAAAATATAATAAATAAATAATTCAATTCTTAATATTATAAATATTTTTTAAAAGGAAATAATGTAATTCATGTGTGAGGAAATTGTTTTATATTCATTCAAACATCATAAATTATTTAATATATATTATCCGATTTATTTGAAAATGGCGCCAAAATGGTTGCCAAAACGTCGAGAAAACAATACAACAATACAAAAATACATGATTATATCCCGGATAAATCTGATAATAATAATAATAATAACATTCACGGAAATCTAAACCAACATACGAGGGTGGGGTGAAAAGTTTCTGGCCTGGCCAAGAAAAACCATGTTTTTAAAATTTTTTTTGCTTTATTCAAGATAGCTGAGACCTGTACGATGTCAGCTGAACTTGTGCGAAATATTTTGCACAACCATTTGAACATGGAATGCTATGTGCAAAAGGTGGGTGCCGCGTTTGCTAACTGCTTCGAAAAACCATTTCTACCAACAATTTGTCGCTGTAGGCGTAATCCAAACGAATTTTTGCGCCGATTCATAACTGTTGATGAGACTTAAATTAAGTTAAATTTAATCAATTAATTAATTAAATTAATTAACTAAATTAGAACACCGTTATGAGAAATGTATCAGTGTTGATGGAGATTATAAAGCAAAAAAAAATTTAAAAACATTGTTTTTCTTGGACAGGCCGGAAACTTTTCACCCCCTTCGTATATATGTATATATATATTTGGGAAGGTTGATATCGAAGGGACGGTTTCTAAAATAGGCTTTCTTTATTTCTCAGTATATGTAGACATTACGCGAATTCTACTAAGATTCATTAAGTTTCAAACTATGTTGCCAAAGTTTTGAGTTGTTTCAAGTAGAGAGAAAGAAACTGTAATTGAAAAAGTAAAATTTTAACATTTTTCTTTTCATTTACTAGTGTTAATAATCGAAAGGTTTCATCAAAATGTTAATAGAATATCCTTGTATATGGGAGCTTTGCGTGATCCTAGATGGTCCAGACGCAAATAATAATAATAATAATTTTAAATTCATATTGTAAAGATAAGGTTAGGCCTTCAGTTTTCATTCGTCGCTTGTTTTGGGAGGAAACTGCCTGACCCAATCTAGGAAACCAGTCTATTTAATTGGGCCGTTTACAAGTTTTTTTATTTTTCAAAATATATTACATTAGCCATTCTTTCAGCGCCCCATTGATAGCAACCTTCCTCTATCTATATATGAATATTAAAAATCAGAATTGAAATTTTTTGCATATCTTCACGTTTCATAACCTCTAAATTCCAAAAGTGACTTTAGAATTATTCGCGTCTCTGTCTACCTGACTGTCCAGAAAATTGTGACATTATAGACTCAAAATTGGCTACTATGAAATTACACCCCAATATTTTTATATGCCTCTATTTGAACATAGGCTATGTATTGTATTTATTTATATCTATTTAAAATCAGCAGAAATTGATTTATAAAAATTTGTATAATACTCCATATGCATTTTGTAGCATTTGGTGCGTCTCAGTAAAAGTTTTACCAAGCTTAACACAAAAATCAATTGAAGCTCTTTGTTTGAAACTCATTTTCCGACCGATGTACAAAACACACTAACATTTGAAACGCAATAACTTTTGTTGTATGCATCCAAATGTCATGAAATGTATACCAGTTGTCAATGAGGGTCTAAGCCATCTACGGGTAAAATATTACAACAGATGGCATTAATGGTACTATTGTTTTTAAAAAGTTCGATTTCTTTTGGAATGGAGGGTGTATTATATTTGTTTTTGTTTTTAGTTTAATTACTCAATTAATAATTTCTAATATATTTTAAGTGCAAAAATGATTTATTGCTATATAAAAATTAAAATATGATTTTTTAGACAAATGTTATAAAGGAATTGTTTTAAATTTTTGTCTTTTTTAAATTGAGTTGATATTGATTGACAGCAATCTTCCTCTATAAAATAATATTTATAAATGTCGAATCATACGAGTATCAATTCCTAATTTGGAAATTTGAAAAAATTGATTAAATTTTTAATGGTTCTCATTTTAAATTGAACAATATAGCTGTGAAGGGTAGCATTTCACTATAAGCATAAATAATTATTAGATTTAATTAATTTTGAATTTTTTGAAAACTTATATCACACACATAAGAAATTAGATTTAAATTAAATTAAATTAATTAATTAAACTAAAAATACATTTACTAAATTTAATACTAATTTAATAAATTTAATTACCTATTAAATTATATAATGGATGTTATGAATGAAGAAAGTGTGATGTTGGCGTCGAATTTTGTATTTTTAATTTAATTAATAAAAATAATATTAATATCAATTTGATTATGGGTGCATATATTTTATATCTATATGGGGTCATAGTAGTTTGTGTATTGTACTACCACCGAAAACCTCTCGAATATTGTCTTTGTATAAGTGAGAGTGAAGAAGAGAGAGGAAGAGAGAGAGAGAGATAGAAATTGAGAGATGGAGTGGGTGTTGGGGGATGGGGAGTTGAAGGGAGAAGGGTTGCGCGCTAGAGCCGCATGACTAATGAAATTAATTAACGTAGGTTAAAGTCTGGGTGTTTGTCGCTGTGTTGAAGTGTTGGTGTGCATGTAGCTCCCCCAATTAGTGTACCACTTCCAATTAAGAGGGACGCCTATCGTTAGAATAGCATGTAAAGAAGATATATAATGAACATTGATTGAAAAGATGGGTGGAGGGTATGAATGGTGTCATGTCGATTCTTCCAGTTTTAGACGAATACTCTATAGAGAAAAAAAAGAGTTCACCTCGCGGGATTTACCGGATGCACTCGTGTTGATTGGCGGTAGGGTCCATCACGTGATTTCCCCGGAGTCGACCCAACACCGGTTGGTGTTGTTTGTATATAAAAAAAAAGAGGGAAAGGTGGGAGTTGAAACTATGGTCGGGTGGTACGCCTTGTTTGCCTGTCCTTATGGTTTGTTTATTAAATAATAACTTTGTTGTGACCTGAATTTTAAGAAGGTGATTTGTTTTTTTTCTTTTTTTTTGTAGTAGTCGTTTTGCGCTAGCAGAAAAATGATATTTTTAACTGAATGAAAATTCAATTGAAAAAATTCTTTAACAATCACCCACTCTCTCATTTGATAAAAAAATGAACTGTGGTCAGGCACAGAATCGACGATTTGAAAAAAATTAATTTCCAAATTACATTATATATAAAGTATAAAAAAAAAATTTAAAACTTGAATTAAAATGACTAAATTATATTATCTTGGTTTTTATTTTTAGTTTAATTAATCATTTATTAATTACTACTATATTTTAAGTGAAAAATTTCCGACAATGAATATAAAATTAATTAATTATTTTGGAAACTACCACTTCCGGTTTCCGGATATACACCAAAAGTTGATGAATTCATACAACATGCATTAAGTAAAGACATAATCAAATTTTATCAAAATTTGTTGAGCCGTTCAAGCTGTGCACGTCTATGCGGACACAGAGACGCACGGACGGACAGACAGACGGACAGGCATCATGCTAAAAATACGTTTTTCTGTTAACAAAATGCATGATTCGTGGAGATATGTAAAAATCTCCACATGAGAAATTTGGTGAGAAACCAATACCTTCCCTTCCTATCGTCGGTCGGTAAAAATGCAAATATAAATCGTTAATGTTTGTACAAACACTTTTTTACCGACCGACGATAGTAAGGGAGGTATTGTTTTCACACCAAATTTCACATGTGGAGATTTTTACATATCTCCACGAATCATGCATTTTCTTAACAGAAAAAAGTATTTTTAGCATGATGTCTGTCCGTCCGTCCGTATAGATGAGTACAGCCTGAACGGCTCAACGGATTTTGATGAAATTTGGTATATTTACTTAATGCATCAGTGGGATGAATTGATCAACTTTTGGTGCAAATCCGGAAACCGGAAGTGGAAGTATTAGCGATCGACGATAGGAAGGGAAGGGTTATTTTCAACACCAAATTTCACATGAGGAGATTTTTTACATATCACCACGAATGTATTGGTTTTATCCTCGGGAAAAATCATCTTCATTATGTTTTTCTTAATTTAAAATTATATGACGTCACCCAGCCCTTCATGACGTCACAGCCTCCTTATTATGATCACGGGCAACGCCGGCTACTTCAGCTATATATTATAAATAAAATAAAATTAAAAATATTTATGTTCTATCTATATCTGTTTTTATTACATTAATAGATATATTAAAATTATTTGAAATTGTTTCTGTAGCTGGAAATTAATTTATTTCAAACCGTCGGTCGGTTCGGACCTGGCCACAGGTCAACTTATTTTTATTTTTTATAGGAAAAGAATTTAAATTAAAATAATAATATTAATGATAATAATAATAATAATAATAATAAATGAGATATTATAAATGAAAATTGAAAATAATAGAAATGAAAAAAAATCCTAGTATAAAATATCGAGTATGAAACTTTATACATCCTAATTGAGCCTTATGAATTCTTCCAGCTTAATTGTAATGATAACTTTACATAGTATGTTAAACCCTTTTTCTGTGGATTAATACAAACAAACATACAAAACAAATTAGTAAATATATTTCATTTATTATTGGTCTAGTGACGAAATAAAAATGTTTGAAAAAAATTAGAAACAATATATAATATAAATCTAGTAATTCACGATGTAATTTGTGGTTTTGAGTATTAATTATTATTTTTAGTGGTAGGTATTTAAACCACAGATGCTATTTGAAATGCTATAATAAAAAATAACATGTTATTTATAAAATACACGACAACAGCCTCTAATTATAATTTTAGCATGTGATACGTACAATCCGAAATTGTATTATATTTAATAGTTTTATATAAATATATATATCTAATTCGTAACACGTATTTCCCATGGGAATAAAAAAAAGAAAGAAAATTAGTTCAAAGATAAACTTAGTGGTCTTCCATCTTCATTATAAAGTAGAATCGTATTGTTTAAGAAAACAAAAAAAAAATCGCCAAAATAATTATCTAATTCAAAATTAAGATTTCAACAGAAATAAACTCTTTAAACATTTTAGATATTGTTAAATATGTTGATATTAAAACAAAAGAAATTTTTAATTTCATTCCTATAAATGAACATTAATTTTTAAATTAACAGTGAAGCAAAAGTAAAAATAAAAGTTCATACTTTATAGACAGAGAATTATTTTTTCTTAAATGTCAAAATTTCTTAAAGAAGATCGAAATTTTATAATTTTATGTATTTGATCGATTTTTGATATCTTTAATTTTTAAACATACTTTTTCAATAGCTATTCTTACTATGCCTCAAAGGACACGGTGAGTGGACACTTTAAGAAAGGACGTGAGAGAGATGGGAAAGGGTAGGAGTTGATTGGTTGTGGCTCAGGATAGGGACACTTGGAGGAATGTTGTTGTTGCGGTCAAAAACTTTGAGTTCCGTAGAAACACAGAGATAGATACATAGATAGATACTATCCATCAAAGAAAAAAAGAAATTAATCTCGTCTCAGTTGAATAATCACGTGAAGAAAATTAATAACACACATACACACACTCTTAATATTAGGAAAAATTAGGAGAAAGCATCTCAAAGTCTCTCTCAAGATTTCTGTTGCTGTGCCTCGTGGCAGCAACATTTGCTGTTTGACACTGCTCTTATTTCTACTGGACAACTAAATAAAACATGTCATTTTGTGGACCAATAAATGACATATTAAATTTGAATATACATGTAGATTTTACCAATAAAAATGAAGTTAACATCCCAATTATCATTAATTACATGTAGAACGTGATACCATATGCTAACATAGAAGGAAAATAGTTGAAGCCTAATATTTGGGCAAAACCTTTGATGCTAAACATCAATGAAATGTCAAGAGGACCCGAGCAAGACAACCTCTAACATAAAATTAGTAAAATGTATTGGATCCTCATTCACCACAAAGTTAAAATATATTATAAAAAAAATATTGATAAAAGGTTAGTTAATTATCAAGTTTTGGATATTGTTTATTAGAACTTTTTATATTTCTAAATTTATTCTATAAAAATATTTTGGAAAATATAATAAAGTGAATGCTCTATAATGCAACTCATTTGAACTCAGTTTTACAAGAGAGTAAAAATAATATAATCTTCAAAAAAAAAAAAAAAAATTAATAACTGCAACTAATGATGAAGATAGATAGAAAGATAAAAATGTAGCTCATTTTTTTCAATAATTGCTTATTCATTTTTAATTACAATACTTGGTTAAGTTAATTGCATCTCCAGATATATAGTTAAGGTTATAAAAACGAGAAAGCTGCGATGGACAGAGTACGTGATTAGAATGAAAGAGGAAAGAATGACAAAAAATATATTGCTGGGGAGACCGATTGAAATTTGCAAGGATGCGGTAGGTGGACAATGTAGGTAGAGAAGTGAGAGAGATGGCACAGGGTAGGAGTTGGATGTTATACTTCAGGATACGGACACTTGGAGAAATGTGGGTGATGCGGCTAAAAACTTTCGAGTTTCGTAGAGCCGCAGAGACAGATAGATAGACTTGGTTAGGTTAACTATAGAAATTTTCTGTAATTGCCTTTTTTTGTGATTCAGCCAATGAATAAATGTATATTACTCCTTTAAAGTGGCTCCTGAAATTAATCAATTTAATAGCTAAATTGATTTATTAATAGATGCCATACAATTAAAACTAGAATTCCATCTCTTTATAACTATTTTTCTTTTAATTATATTAATTATTTTTTTTAAAATAATTTAATCAAGAAAATTAATATTATTTTTTATTTAAAAGTATATCTAAATTTGTTGAATGTGTATATAATATATATTATTATCTTTTTTTTAAGCATTATGTGCCGCCTATTACCTCACAAAACAAAACAAAAAACCAGAAACTTAATGGGAAGTAGATTTATTAAATATTTCACCACAAATAATAACGCGATGTCTAAACCTGACACCAATTTCCTATTCCTTATAATTGTCAGTCTGATTTGGTCAATGAAGCTACGCGTATGGCCAAAGTGGTGAATTTGACCAGGAAAAGATCCCTCCTGACCATCTCCGTGACAATCTTAATTATCAGTAAAATTGAGAAATAAAGGGTGTTTATTTTTGAGGTATATATAGAACTTTAAGTTGGCATTACTGTTCAAGTTGACGACCGATTTAACAGCTGCCAAGTGATTTATTCTCAGTTTGGTTTGGCAATTCATCATGAATAGACTCACGCCTGAACAACGCTTGCAAATAGTGCAATTTTATTTCGAAAATAATGGTTCTGTGCGGAATACGTATCGTGCACTACGTCCATTTTATCGTCGACAAAATCGTCCATCAGAGCAGTTAATTCGATTAACCATGGAACGTTTTTGCACCACGTTTACTCTTATTGATAACTCGCATCCCCAGAGGCGCCGAACGGTGCGTACAGAAGAAGCTATTGCTACTGTAGAGCGCGTAGCATTGAGGAAGACCCGAATAGTCAATGGTGATCGGTATAGAGCCATGATTACTAACTTTTTCATTCCTGAATTGAACAACCATGATGTCTAGGAGCTGTGGTTCCAACAAGACGGCGCACATGTCGATTTATTGAAAGACACGTTTGGTGACCGCCTAATTTCACGTTTTGGACCTGTGAATTGGCCTCCAAGATCTTGTGATTTAACACCGCTAGACTACTTTCTGTGGGGCTATATAGTCATTGGTCTATGCGGATAAGCCACAAACGCTTGATCATTTGGAAGACAACATTCGCCGGCCACAAATGTTGGGAAAAGTTATCGAAAATTGGACGTCCAGATTGGACTACATCCGAGCCAGCCGTGGCGGTCATATGCCAGAAATCATATATAAAATGTATTGCCACAAGATTATCTTTCATATAAATAAAATTAATGTCAATCGAATAATCTATCGTTGTTTTATTGCAATATAAAGTTCTATACCTCTAAAAGAAACACCCTTTAGTACTTGTGATTAACAATTATAAGGAATAGAGAAAATATAGAAAATTGGTAGTAGATTTGTGAGACGCCATACAGTTAATATAGCAATCATATATTAGGGCTTTAGAATATTTTAAATATGTGTAAATTGGATTATTGTCGGTTTTATGATTAATTAATCATTCGTGTAATCTTTTAATTGGTAATCGCTTTCCATTTTGTTTCTCCTATGTCCGTCCGTTAGTAATCTAACTGAATAGGGGACCATGAAAGATTAATCAAATTCGGAAGTTTCTTATCTGAAAATACCCTTTATTCTTGTTTCGTATAGATCCATTGAATTGTTAGGTTGTTCCTCCTTCAACCCTTTCGAATCACTTCTCTCTTACACTTCCCTTCATTCCTATCTCCCTATCTCTCTCTCTCTTCCTTCCGACAATTAGATTAACTGAGTCAAAGAGTTAGATAATTCTATTTGAGATAAATAAATTCTGGTCAGTTTTATTCGAATTGTTTATTATGGAATACAACACAAAGAGAGAGAAAGGAATAAAGGTACTTATAGATTAATATTCATTTGTTGTTGTATATGTATACTTTTTTGTTCTTTTTTCCAATCGATTTTTATTTAAATTTCTCTTATAGTAAAATTAATCCATACATAACTATATATATATATAACGTGTTATTTTTATTATAAGTAAATATAAATCTTAGAAAAATGTATAATATAATAATAATATAATACTTATAAGTATTTGAAAAAATTAAAAAACTCAATGACAGTATATACAAAATATTATGTAATGCAATAAATCAATTAAGTAATAGTTTAATAATTATAATTGATAATTAGATTTTAGAAATAATAATTATAATAAATGTATATTAGCATGAATTAATGAAAATTTTATTTTATGAAAATCAATTGAAAAAATAACATTTCTAGAGTGTGGTTTCTTATAAGATATGAGAGAAAATATGCAGAGAGGATAGAAGCATGTCAATAAGTCCGTGACTTTTTGAATGAAACTCTGGCTTTTTAATAAAAACATTATTTTATTTTTCCTGGTAGTTGCCTTTGAGCTATACACTTTGTCCAACGTTTCTCCAATTTTTTTATCCCTTCCAAAATATTAGATTTGTCCAAGACATTAAAAGAGATATTTGTTAGTAAGATGATTTCATCGTTGGAGACAAATATCTTTCCGCCAAGCCATTTCTTCAGGTTTGGAAACAAGAACTAGTCATTCGAGGCTAAATACGGAGAATAGGACGGGTGAGGGAGCAATTCGTATCCCAATTCATGAATATTCATGAAAATTCACTTTTTCCATTTGCTTCTCAACTCACGAGGTACTCTGCTATTAATGGATATCAAACTAAAACTAAAAGACCCATGTTGCCGTTTCTTTCAAGAGGCATGGACTTATTGACCTGCCCCCGTCCCGTACCAATGCTGCTTCAACCAGAGGTTAATAATATAAATAGTGTCCTATAAGCATAGATAATATAGAATATACTATATATTTATTACCTATATAGTTATTTAGTATGATTATACAACTTTTGTTTTAAAAAAATATTCATATTTAAACGTAGACGTTAAAAAAGTAAATTCTATTACTTACTATAAATAAAGAAAATATTAATTTACGTCTACACACATTTTACTAATAAATTTGATCATGTATGTAAAGTTTCTGATTGAAAATAAATATAAAAATTAAAAAAAATCGTTGTTTAAATTTAGAGCGATCTTATTTGTGAAATATTTCTTCTGGTTTAATGTCAAATTACAATTTTGAAGTTAAAAATGTTATAATTTTTTTGTATGTGAATAAAATTAAATAAATATGTTTAAGGGGTACAAGTGAAGAAAGAATTCAATGTGATAAATATTCATGTTCAATGTATGTAAAAAATGAGAAAAATGTGTTGTTGCTCTGTTTATAAATTAACAATTTAAATGTTAAATTAATTTCATGAATTTTGAAAAGGAATTTCGAGTCATTCATTTTCTACTCACAAGAGATAGAAATGCCTTGCACAAAATGAAAGAAATACAACCCATTTTTTTTTTTATTCAACTAAAGAATGTTTCTAATTAAACGTATACATGGAAATTTAGATATATTTGTCTAAAAATAACAAATAATTTAAATTTAAATCTGTAATGTAGCTAATATATTTTAATTGTATGACTAAAAATATTTATTTTTTTTTTAATTAATCCAGTTTTTAAATATTTTTCATTTATTAATATATTAAATGTCATTTTGAATGAATTCATGAATTGAATGAAATTATACTATATAGTATATCTGTGTACAACTTTCGCTTATTACACCACTTTTCTTCTGATGTTAATTAATATTATTAACAATAAGAGAGGTTAGTTATTGTAAATTAACAAGACAAGTACATTTAAAAATCCTCAATTCAAGTCTTCTAAAAAGTATTTTTCGAAGTAGAGAAAATCTTCTTGATTTTAAAATATATTAATGAAAATATGTATAGTATTCTTTTTTATTAACATCTTTAGAGCTATTTTTGGAGAAAATTGTATAAAGGAGTATAAAAACGTTTTTAACAAAATATGAAGAAACATTTAAAATAAATTACTTTATCACATGATACACTTCGATTTTATTCATTTTTCAGAAAATCTGTTTAAAATTTTGTTAAAAATTGTTTTTACGCAACAAACAACAATTGATTAAGGCTTAATTTCTCTACCAGTTGTTTTTGTGTTTGTCATTCGAAATCGTTCAATAATGCTTTCAATTTCACATTTTTGGCGGTTTTCCATGGTTCTTGTTTACAACAAGGAAATTGCAACTTTGAAGATTCAAAATACATGTTTACACGAAGCTTTCGATTGTCTTTATTCTTCTATTAATTGGCAGGATTTGGTACAAGCAGTTTTCTTCAAATTAAAATAAAAAATTAAATTTTTCCACCCTTTATTAGTCTCAAGTGTATACATAATAAAAACAGAAAAACAATACTATATATAGGTACATTTGTACAACTTGGTGGTCAATAACTCTATTAATGAGACAACTAAATATCAAATATATATTAAATATACAGTGGGTGATCGGTTAACGAACAAATTGAATAACAAAAACTTTCACGAAAGATTTTTATGTTCGTACAACGAATACTTATTCGGATAACGAATTGAAACGAATTCAAACAAAGACTTTTCGACTCTCGGAGTATAATGTCTCGTGAGGCCCGACTCGGTATCCTGGGTTGTCGTATAGCTTATACTTATACCATAGCGTAGATAGTGTGGGCCAAAACTTTGCCAATTGGTTTTTGGTCTTCTAAATCTTCGTATATTTTTTGAACCCTTTATTAAAAAAACTGAAATTTTGACAATATTATGGGGCCCAAAAAGAGTGGAGTTTCAAAAACTCTGCCAGAAAGGACAGAAAACAGCTTATGTTGCAACCCAGTATGGCTTGAATAAATCTACAAGGTATGGACAATCTTAACTAAGAAAGATATTATCAAAAAGACGCAAGCAGTTCTCTAGTGCAGATAAATAACAAACTGAGAAGTAGCAATTTAGGATCAATGGATTTCACATAAAAATCAATGATAAATCGATGATAGGTTAATGTACAGTGTACAATTCTCATAGTCTTGGAACGGATTATGTTCGTTAACCCAATGCGCCACAGATTCTTGGGGAGCCACAATGCCGTCATTAGGGTGCCGCGAAATACAGTTGAAATTAGATATTTTATATTATCCCAAGAAGGTAATAGGTAATCGCTCTTAAAAAAAGAAAAGTTTTCTAATTTTTCAAGAAAGTTGAAAATTTAGAACAAATCTGATGAATTGAAGGCGCGGCGGAAAAAATCCGATTTTTTAGGGAGCCACAAAGCGGAAAAGATTATTAACCGATCACGTACTGTATTTAAAATATCTTTAATGAATAACATTTCCTATTAATAAATATTATAATAAATATAAAAAATTAAAAACAAAATTAATTGATAGTAATTGTTATTACTTGTATTTTTATATATTTTATTATTACTCTTTTAAACTATAGACTAATCAACCTAACTTTCAAAGTTTATTGATGAATGGGTTGAATGTTGAAGGGGTGAGTGTGATGCAATTAATTTATGAACGAATGTCACTTGCACAATAGCAAAAAAAAAAAAATAAATGATTATTTATAAATTGCTTATTTGAGTAGAGAATAATAACAATCTAGCTGGGAACAAAAGGGCTTTAGTTATTAAATATTGATTTCTCTTCAGTTATTTTTGAATTTATATTGAAGAAGATAAATTTTAACAATTATTTTTGTTCAACATACTTTAAATGCAAATTAAAATTTCAAATCTCTTTAATTTTAAATAAATATTTTAAAATAGATAACTCAAAATAGTATTTTTTTTTTGTTTGTACATATTATATTTCAAAAATTATTTTACAATTAGAAGAGAAGATGTAAATAAGGGCAATCAGATTTTTATGCTTGCATGATACTCTACTCTCTTGGCAGATTATTCGAGATGATATCCTCAGCGGTCTAAACATTTTAGCTCATTTTGCGACCGGTCTGGATATTAGATAATGTGTTACTTCGATTGTTTAGTTTCGCGCTGGCCTGAAACTTTTACAGGTTCATAATTTCATAATTGAATTGAATTGAAATGATCAATCAATCAGAAATAATTTTAAATAGAATTTTACTATACAAAATATATAGTAAACACTTTATAGTATAAGCTGGAGTAATGATAATTTACTTTAAGTTAATTTTAACTACTGATTTTGGAGTTAGAATAATATAAATATAAAAAAATTTTATAAAATAACGTTTTTTTCATGAAAATAAGTTGACATGTGGCCAGGTCCGAACCGACCGACGGTTTGAAGTAAATTAATTTCCAGCTACAGAAGCAATTTCAAATAATTTTAATATATCTATTAATGTAATAAAAAACAGATATGGATAGAAAACATAAATATTTTTAATTTTATTTTATTTATAATATATATGTAAGACCAGGCTGTGACGTCATGAATGGCTCGATGACGTCATATAATTTTAAATTAAGAAAAAACTAATAAACTAATTTTTCTCGATGATAAAACCAATACAAAGTGCATGATTCGAGGTGATATGTAAAAAAATCTCCTCATGTGAAATTTGGTGTGAAAATAACCGCTAATACTACCACTTCCGGTTTCCGGATTGGCACCAAAAGTTGATCAATTCATCATACTGATGCATTAAGTAAATATACCAAATTTCATCAAAATCCGTTGAGCCGTTCAAGCTGTACACATCTATACGGACGGACGGACGGACGGACAGACATAATGCTAAAAATATTTTTTTCTGTTAAGAAAATGCATGTTTCGTGGAGATATGTAAAAATCTCCACATGTGAAATTGGGTGTGAAAACAATACCTCCCTTACTATCGTCGGTCGGTAAAAAAAGAATAAAATATTTTTTCTTTAAAGTAAATGGATGAATTGTTTCATATACAACGAAAAACGTTGGGTTTATCGTAATAGTAAAACGTTTTAGGTAGATGTTGAGTTATTCATTCCCCCACGAATTTATTAGATTACTAGTTGGGGTTAAATACCTAAATTTTTAATTTCATAATCTAATAAGGTTTCTCCTTCTTCTCCCACCCTTGTTTAACATGCATTTATAGTCCAAAAATTTAATGATCATTAAGATATAAAAAAATTTCAATTCTTAAAAAAAAATCTAAAATAGACAAAAAAATAATTTAACATTTTTTAATATATTTGCAAATTATAGTCTAATAACTTATAAATTTAGATTGATTTGCATAGTAAAACAATCCGTTTATAATGAATGAATAATATAAATAATTATTCAATCTAAATGCAAATAATATGGAATTGCATAATTATTAATTTTATATATCCATTATAAAATAATTTTATATTAAAAATAATATTTACCCAGAACAAATAAAATCATCTTTCCTTTATTATTTATTCTTTATTTAAAAAAAAACTAACTAATAATTATTATTTAAAGTAACATTTTATGTTTATAAATTTAATTTAATTTATACCTATGTATATATTGGTATAAAAATATTTTTTTTTAATGTTTGTTTTCAAACAGAGTGGGGATATTTAAATATGAGAAAATTTGTTATTGGCATATGTTAATTGATATTAGATATCAAACAAAATCCAACAGACCACAATAATATATATAAATACAAATAATATTATAAATATATATCTATCTATATATCTGTGTGTATATATAATATAAAAATTAAAAAAGCAAAATGATGGTTTGAAAACTATATTTCAAACAGAAAATGATTTTTATTTAATAATCCATTTGATTAAATAATTGACAAACATTAATATAATAATAATAATAATAATAAAATATTTTATATACACTCGCTAGCTGCTAAATTAACTCAATAACTTTAAGCATACTTTATAAAATCTTATACTTTTTTAATTGCTTAGATTAGGTTGCGAAAAGATTTTAGAAATTTTCTTATTATATTTCACATCTTATTTTTCTTATATAATTATTATATTATATTATTTTGCATTTTTCGTGAATGAAATAAACAACTTGATTTTTATTGAAAAAAAAATAAAATTTGTGTTCTAAATAAATGTTTTTTTAATGAAGTGGGTCGCGACAAATTTTAAGACCTCGATCCGGGTCGTGGTCAAAAAAGTTTGGGAAACACTAGCTTAGATATGATGTCTATTATATAAAATGGCGATATTTTTAGAAATTTTTTAGTTGACTTTCTATTGATTATAATATCAAGTAAATTGGTTCATTACTTTTTATTATCTCGCCAAAATTTTCGATTTGGAGATTTTGATGTATTTATACTTTTTGAAGGTCATTTTCACTAAGGTTGAGTAAAAATGTCGGTGTGTATGTGTGTTTGTATGTAGACAAGATTACGCAAAAACGGTTTGAGCTAGAATCATGAAATTTGGTATACGGGCATTATTCAAAATTCGTAGTTTTCTATCAACTTTTGAGAAATGTAGCTCATCAGGAAGATGGTTATTACCTACCACGTTTTCAGTTTTTTTCCTCTAAATAAAAAAAATAAAGATATATGCTTGATAGTATTTCACATTATTAGAAATTGCATAAAACTGTTAGAAGAATAAAAGTTATAGAATTTCAGCTTGATTGAGTCGCTGAAAGTACAGGAATTAATCTTTTAGCACTTTGACCGGCAATCACGCGCCAGCACGTGACGTGGTGCCATCAACAAAGAGCCAAACTCGCGCTAGTTTAATATTAATTTTAATTTATAGTTTAATTTAAATATAATATATGCTAATTAATCCAATTCAAATTTGCGAGATAGTCGAGTATAACTCCAGATTTTTAATCATTTGATATGATTAGTAGTGCTAGCTAGAATCGAGCTTCTTTCAATTCTCACTGTCCACTAACTTCTTTCAATTGCTGATAGAGGAGAATATGACAATAGTGAGAGTACTGTTAGTGACAATTTCCAAGGGATGAAATAACTATAAAACGGTCTTCCCTTCGGAGATCACAAACTGACTTAAGTTCAATAAGCATGCAACTTCTCTTTGACAATATCACTATTCTATCAGAACAACAACTTGAAGAGCAACTTTCCTGTTCGTATCCATGATGATAATCATAAATAAAAGATGTTTATTTGCAAATATCTACTCAGGTTAATTGCTGAAAAGCAATTAAGAAGAATAATTGGTTGCTTGGGATTTTATAAAGCAATTGTAAATACACAGTAGGGATAGTTAGAAACAGCAATTTAACAGCAAAAAATGTATGAAGTATTGTTCTAATAAAACTAGAATTTGGGTTGAGAAATGGTCTAATGTTATTAATATAATCCAAAGAAGTAATGCAAACTTAACAGCCTTAGACATTATCGATGGATATCGTAGGTAAGTATGTGAAACCAATATATTCCTCTGTATGACCAAAGAATTTGGATTTAATTAAATCGAATTTTAAAAACAAGATCAAATAATGCTCGTGTAATTTAAATTGATCAGGAACTTCATGGATCATCTTGTGGATTGCAGTTTGATCGTTAGTCGTTAATTAAATAAAACAATTAAACTTGTAATTTAGAGAAGAAAGAGAGAGAGGGGTTGAGATCTCTTAACAATTTTTATTATCCAAATAAATTTAAGATAATATGAAATATACAAATATAATATATCAATAATTACACTGATATGAAATTCAGTTCTTAAAATAATTAAATGTTTTCAGAATGAGAAATATATATTTTTTTAAATGGTAATTATAATTTAAAATGAACTAATAAAGTACAAAGAAAAATATATATAAATGAGTAAGACCCCAGAAAATATTAAAAATAAAAAACATAAGTATATTTACAAAAATTATCAAAATTTATAATAGATTTAAACTATAATTATAAATTGAATAAAATTCTAAAATACAATATATATCTTATATATAAAATTCTCGTGTCACAAAACTTTGAAAGAATACTCCTCCGAAACGGCTGGACCGATTCTTATGAAATTTTTTATGTATATTCAGTAGGTCTCAGGGCATGTCAGACTTCCTTTAGAAAACCGCTAATTGGTAAGGTGTGTCCAGGAAATGCTAATTAATTAAAAATAGTTTAGTTACCATACTAGATCATAGAGGCGCTGGTGGCGATAATTTGGCGGTAATTTAAATTCTGAGCAATGTGCAGATAAAAATCTTTTTATATATATATATATATATATATATATATATATTGATATATATTTTACTATTTTATTAAATAATTTTATTTTATTAAATTAATATTTATTATTAAATTTTATTTTATTAAATTAATATTTATTATTAAATTTTATTTTATTAAATTAATAATTATGCCAATTAATTTTTTCTGCATAAATAAACATATATAAAAAACTATAGAAATGGGACAGGGTAGGAGTTAGATGGTTATAGCTCAGAATAGGGACACTCGGGGGGTACAGGGGGCGGAGCCCCCGTCTAGGTGCGGAGAGCGCCGAAGGCGCTCGGAGCAGCTAGTATATATATATACCTTTTTAATAGAATTTATAAATAATAATTCTTTAACTAATAGTGAAAGATATAAAAACTTTTTAGATTAAACAACTATTATAATGGCTACTTAAACAAACTTTAAATTGAAAAAGATAATGAATTACTATATAAAATTAATAATAACAAACATTTTAAATATTCCAAAAGAAAGATTTCTAAGGATTAATAAATTATTAATAAATTAAAATAATTTTATTATAGTTTTAATATTGTTTTATTTATACACAAACATGTCGTCTTTACTCAACCGAGATAGAAAGCAGAAGAAACCTTGCTTCTTGCTTTCGCAAGATGAAGTTTGAGCATATGGGTTCCATAAGGGTGGGAAGCCTTGCCAACTTAAGAAAATTAAACATTTCTTAAATAGGTGCTCAAAACTATCAACATAATTAAAATATTATTATTTATTTATTTAATTTGTATATTCACACCCTCGTGAATATCCTCATTATCGAAAATTTAGATCGGATAAAGTCATGTTAACGTCGTACTTTGGAATTGATGATCCACTATTGTTGAAATAACTACCTACATGGATGGTATACTGCCAGGTGGGTTTATCTTCTTATCTGGTTGGTATGTATTGCTCTGAAAAATTGGTTCCATAATCAAACCCAGAAGTTCATCAGCCTGAGTATTATTGCTGTTACAGTTGTTATATTTTATAATTCTAATTTGTCTTATAGAATTCTGAATAACATCACAATTCCATAAATAGCCAAGAGTTGCCTACTTTTTCAGAAAAATAATATTTTTTTGCCAAATTCTTATGTTTAAAGAAATTTGATCATCTAGCTTTGATTTTTGATTTTTATGAGAAAGAATCATGAAAATTAATTTAATTTATTCAAATATTTCTTTTTTTTTTAATTGAAGCTATTAAGCCAAAATAATAAATGTTTTAATATTCAATATTTAAGTAATCATATTTAAAATTACATAATATTAAAATTAAATTGAGAGAAAATTATTGGATCATATGGAATATGAAAAATAAATTTAATCTTTAGTTATAATATATTTTATTTAATTTGATTGTGTGTGTGTGTGTGTAATCATTCTGGATCATAGTTTATAAGTTAAGCCCTGTAATAAAAATCAAAAGAAAATTAATAAATACACATCTATGGGATTTTTAAATATATCGAATCACAATTTGTAGCCAAGGCGTTTCGATATTTATTGATGAAACATTATCATCTTATTTTTAATTTAATGAGTGATGAAAATTAATTTGTGATTTTATTTACATATGTATTTATGATGAAAGATATTTCAACAAGAAAAAATTGATGATTTTGAGATTAATCAAACAAATCCTGATAAGAAAAAAAAAACGATTTATTTCCTTTGAATCAAACTTGTTTGCATTTTACTACAAGATAAATAAAATTTGTATTTGAGAACAAATTGAAAGATTAGCTTATCATTTCAAAATACGTTTATCTTGATTTTAATAGAATGCTAAAGATTTCAATTTCAAGTGAATTGATAATAATCGTGAGTTTATTAAACTTTTACCTCGATTTCCTTTTCCCAATCTCTCTCCCCTCAATTGAACTTCAAGGCCCGAAAGAGAATTAATTCCTCTGCTTCTATCGTCCTGCGTTTCGCGTCAGCACTCCTTCCCCCCTCCTCCCACCCCATCCCCTTGCCGCTCCATCTTCTCCCGTTTCGCTCCCACCGTTTCATCCCTCTTGATAAGTTTCGATAATCTTATTCTAGCAAGTGAGGTAGATATTAGGCCCCAAGCGGAGGTTAGCAAACATTCAAAGTTACATAACTAATTAATATTCTGTCTGTCAGTCGAATTGTCACTGGGGTAGTAAATTTCGGTTCAGTTCAGGAGATGGATGATGCCACCCGACGGACTGAGTCACCCACCCACCAGGTCTTCACTCTATTTCTGAGTGCCGTCTGAGCGGTGTGTTTGTGGGGGATGGGGAGGTGGGGGGGAGTGAAGCGATGGAGGGTGGTTTTCGGCCAGATGGTCGGATTTGTTGAGCTTCTGTGGTTTGGGTCCCATCTTGTATGCGCTATTTTAGATTCAATTCAAGTTTATTAACGGAATGGATACTGACATTTGGAGGACGAATGCCGAGGGGAGAATAAAAAATAAAATAAAAATTATTTCATTTTGAATTGATAATAAAAATCTAAAAAAAGGATAAAATTTATATTTTTAAAACCTTTCTAAAATAATAATATTATTGTTTTTATAGATATATTTGTAATAATATATAAAAATACATTTTTATTATTATTATCAGATTTATCAGGGATATAATCACGTATTTTTGTGAGATTGTTTTTTCGACGTTTCGGCACCCATTTTGGCGTCATTTTCAAGAGATTATTTAGGTGGGAATTTTTTGGGATTCTTGTCTTAGTCTGTGTGACCAAAAGTTAATATCGGGATTTTGGGTTGATAGTTTGGGTGGTTTTGTATTCACTGCGTTGCGTTGCTGTAGAGCTCCGAAGAATCCTGGGCAATCCTGAGACTGGCACACGTCCGCACTGGACATCAGCCCGACATCGATAAAAGAAACTGAAGAAGAAAAGATAAATTTATATATATATATATACATAATACCATCAAATAATATAATTTCAATTCTTTTAAATTTTTTATTTTTACCGACGATAGAAAGGGAAGGTATTGTTCACACATTAAATTTCATATGTGGAGATTTTTACATATTTCCACGAATCATGCATTTTGTTAACAGAAAAAAGTATTTTTAGCATAATGTCTGTCCGTCCGTGTACAGTTCATAATGTGTACATAATCGAATATATAATTCTAATTATAAAAATATTTAATTTTCATTATAAAAAAATATTTTATTTTTATTCAAACAATATTTAATCCCATTTAAAATATTTAATTCTGATTATAATAATATTTTTTATATTTATAGAATAATATTTTTTATTTAATAAAATATTTAACTTTCTAAATAATTTTAATTTTTCTTAAACAAATATTTAATTTTTTACAAAATAATTTAAATTTAACCGACATCACAATATCATAATATATATATATATCCAATATTAATTCCTGATAAATCAAAAACTTCTTCAATCCATGGCCGCTATTCACATTCTTTCTGTTCTAATAAATAGTAAAGTAGTTATTTGGAGAAGGCAAGTTTCTGTTTAGCATACACAATTTACAGACGATGAAATTAATTTATAAAATAAAATATAAAATATCATATTTTTTATTTGTTTCTTATACTTAATAAGCTGGAGTGTCTCCACTCAACTATCTCGCAATTTGAATTGTTTTAAATAACATATATTATATTTAAATTAAAATTAATAAATAATATTTATTAAACCAGCGCGTGTTTGGCTCTTTGTGGATGGCACCACGCCACGAGCTGGCGCGTGATTTGCAGAGTTATAAAATTAATTCCAGTACTTTCAGCAATTCAATCAAGCTAAAATTCTATATATAGCAGTTTTATACAATTTTTAATCATGTGAAAAATTATCAAACATATATCTTTATATTTAGGGTCAGTTTAGAAGAAAAAAATGTAAACGTGGTAGGTAATGGTCCTCTTCCAAATGAGCTACATTTTTCAAAAGTTGATAGAAAACTACGAATTTTGAATAATGATCGCCTACCAAATTTCATTCTTTAGCTCAAACCGTTTTTGCATAATTTTGTCTACATACACACACATATATATATATCTAGCGAGATAGTAAAAAGTATTAATGAAAAGTTTAAATCTTAAGTAAAATTGATAATTTCAATATTTTAAAAAATTACAGTGACAAAATGCATCAATAAGCAAAAACTAAAGACGCAAGAAACAAAATAAGAATTTCATTTCTTAAGAGAGAAACAATTTTACCGAAACCCAAAAAACACAAATGAATATTCTAATACTGATTTGGATTTTCGAAACTAAGAGACGATTTAGCAACTCAAACTGATATCTTAAGGAGTTGAATAAATCTTGTTCTCACAGAGGAAGTTAAAACTATTCTCCAGAATATCTTTAATAATACTAAAGTAGAATATAATGACATTAGGACTATTAAACTAACTCATTATCTTCATTTATTCAAAAAGCAGTTATTCTACAAACTTGTTCAATTATAAGAAAGGTCCAATATCTTAAATTATTATAAAAAGATCAGATGTAGATTAAGCTGAATTCTCTTTACATTCCACTATTTTTTTTTTTGCTTTTTTTTTGCTTTTTAGGAATATATTGTCATTTAGCCAGCTTTATCAGAATTGTTTATTATTTTTATTTTTATTAAATATCAATGCAGTCGGCAGACCAGTCACTTTAACCTCGCGGCTAAGCTCCCAGTCACACATTCCACTATTAAGTTTTATAAAACAAAATATAAAAATATTAAGAAATAGGTCAAATTTACTGAGACTAATAATAATAATAATTAATGGAATTTATTTTTTAGTAAAATACTTTGATTAAAGTATTTATTAAAGTAAAATTATACTACTACATTAAAAAATAAAATACATTTATAAACAGTAAAAAGTATTTTTTTATATCCTTTGTATTTCATCATAAAATATTTGGACATTTTGGAGTATTAAAAAATCGTTAAAAAAAATTAAATGGTTTGTATGGTGATTTTCAATAAAATCAATTCAATTGTTTGTTTTTTTTATAATGAAGAGGAGGAGAAAAGGTGTAATTACAAATCAGAAGTTTTAAATTAAAGTCTCATTGGTTTATTATATATAATTGAAATAGTTTTTCTTTTTATTTGCCTAACATTCAGCTTTTAAAGAGACAACAACAAAAGGAGAGTCAGCCCCTATATACTCTTTTGTGTATTGCAGTAATCTCTTGGTATTTTCGGGTAAACAAGCAATGTCAAATACTCGAATGGGTCTTGATCTTCCAAAAGCCTACCTTCTAACGTTCCCGACTTATACGTTCCTACCCAAATAATAGTCACCACGCCCCTTTTCTCTTCACCACCTTCAATAGCTGCTGCCTTCTCTTAAGTTGTTGGTTTATTACTTTCCAAGGATTATAGATTTAATTTCTTATACATCAACTTAATATAGGTAAATGCTCATTTTAGATTTTGGGAATGTTTCAATTTATACTCAACATCATTAATTCATTAAAAGAGATCATAAGATTATATTCTACATCTTAAGATGTACAATAATGGAAAAAAACGCCAGTCTAGCTAACACACCGCCTTTCTGAACAGCATTAATATATGAATCAAAATTAAAGAAATTAATTTTTAAAACCAATTTAATTAAGTTTTATGTTTTTAGGGAATTAAAAATTAATTTCTTTAATTTTGATTCATATATTAATGTTGTTGAGAAAGGCGGTGTGTTAGCTAGACTGGCGTTTTCTTTTTTCCGTCACTTTACATAACTATGATTAAATCTTAATTTTATAAAAACTATAAATGACTAACGATACACATTCAATTAATTATATATATATATACTTACTAAACATTATTAGTAAATATGTACAGAAGATGGGTGAAGAAGTTTAGAACTCTTGATAAATTTTAATATAATAAATACTAAAATTTAATTGTTTTTTTCTTATTCATTTAATTTTTTTTAATTTAAAATTATTTAATATCTAAAAAGTGTTAATTTAAAAGGTTATTTCAATTTCTATTATAATATAACAAAACTATAGAAATTAAATATAACATTAAAAATTCATCTATCTTAATTATTTATTCTCTACCGGTTATATTCATAGTTTATGAATGTGCTATATTGCCCAATTTTGTTATAGATTTTTTATTTATTGTTAAATTGTATATTCCATATGTGTTTAGGGTTTAGGGATAATCTTCTTTATAAATATCTTTTGTAATTTGGCTCAATAAACACATTTTAAAGAAAAAAAAAAAAAAGTGCGGTTATAGTGATCGGTCCGCCGACTTGAGTTCAAGGGTTCATACCTCGCCGAGTGCATCGATATATAAATAAAAATAAAAAATAAAAATAATAAATAATTCTGAGAAAGCTGGCTAAATGGAGATATATTCCGAACAATCCAAAAAAAAAAATTATTTATTCTCTATATATTTATTTAATAATGCATATTTTGATTTTAATTTTTTCATTGGTTGAGAATTTAGATTAATTTTATGCCAAAGAGGGGTCAAATGATCCATTATATTAATCAGGTATATAAATTTCAATTTTCTAAAACTCATTTAATTCTCTACCTTATTCAATTATTATTCTTTGATTTTTATTAATTATTAATTGAAAGTCAAAACCAAATATTTTATATTCTATAAAATTTTCATCTTGCCTTAAAAATGATATAGTTTAAGATTCAATTACTATATTTTCCAATTAAAAAATTTATATCATAGAGATTGAATATATAAAATTAAAAAAAGGGCTAGAAATTACTCGGATTTTAATCAATTTGGCAACATATATATATATATATATAGAGAGAGAGAGAGAGAGAAAGAGAAATTCTAATTCGGGGAACATTTTCCAGTTAAAAATCCAGAAAACATTGAAATATCTTGTGAACATTTTTCTTTATATAAATTCAATTAAATTCAAATAAAAAATATATCTTTCGCAAAATGTGTGAATTTATAAACAGATTCACTTTTAATTAAATTTTATAACGAAAATTTAATTAAACTATATATTCGATAACAACATTAAATAATTTTTTTCTTTTAGTTTTATTGTAATTTTTTTTTTAATTAACCTCATGGTTTGTTAATAATTAGTGAGATAGTAACAACCCAATAACATAACCAAATTACATATTTTTACTTTTTTAATTTAATTAATTATCATAGCACAACCTCCGAGATCATTAAGAATTCAAATAAAATTGAGATATTATTATTAAATTATATTAAATTATGATCTTGGGGGGGGGGGGGTGTAATCAAATTATCAATGACTATAATCTTTAAGTTAAAGTTCTGGTCTAAAATTAATTACGAGGGCAGGTCAATAAGTCAGTGACTTTTTGAATGAAATAGCAACACTGCACCTGTCAAAAGGGAACTATCAGCTGACTCCTGTCGAAATTTGAACCAACTGGGTATTTTAGTTTTTGTTTGACATCCATTAATAGCAGATTACCTCGTGGTTTGAGAAGAAAATAGAAAAAAGTGAATTTCCATGAAAATCCACTAATTGCTTCCTCATCCGCTCTATTCTCCGGATTTACCCCCGAGTGACTATTTCTTGTTTCCAAATCTGAAGAAATGGCTTGGTGGAAAGAGATTTGAATCCAACGATGAAACCATCTCACAAACAAATAAATACCTAGTTTGATGTCCTCGACAAATCTTATTTTGTGGAAGGAATAAATATATTGGAGAAACAATGGAGCTCAAAGGAGACTACATTGTAATATAAAATAATTTTTTATCCAAAATCCTGAATTTCATTCAAAAAGTCTCGGATAAATTGACCTGTTCTCGTATTATTCATTACCAAAAGCGTAAAATATTATTAATATCTTACAAAAAAATAAATATTTATTCATGTGTAAAATTTACTTTATGAATATATATATATATATATATATATATATATATAAATTTATGCAGATATAAAAATAATAGTTAAAAAGGTTTTTTTTTGTATTTGTATGAGTGTGTTTTCCATTTAGCAATTCCATTAAAAGTTATTTACCGAAACTCCGTAGTCATGGATTGGAAAAAAAAGAAAATGGACAAATATCAAATCTGTAGTGAATTCAATTAAATGTATTCCCACTAAACCATTTTGTAGGCAATTCGAATTGTTATTATCATAAAATTTTATTTCTTAGTTGAATTTTGTTCTTCTCGTCTTTTCTTCTATTTTTTCTATTTTTAATAATAAGGATCTTTCAATTCCGTTCTTGTATCTTATTTCGTAATCCCGACTGACCTAAGTTCATTTTGCTGACTATTGAGGAAATGTTCAATAAAATTTGGCACATTTCAGTAAATTTACAAAAAAAGTGCCTTGAATTCACAGATGACATTTTGCAATGATTTGAGACCTAAAATAACGTCCAAAGGCTGATACATTTTTCAGTGCTGTCTAATAAACTAGCATATATGTATACTTTATATGCGGAGATACGTAGAATATATATATATATATACTATAATCGTGTGATGGCAGCTGTTTTGGTTCTCACCCGTTCTAACTATCATCTGAATCATGGTGTTGGGGTCGCAACCAACCCTTCTCAGAGAAAGAGGTGTTCCTTTTTATGGATCAAGAACGGAAATCTTCATCCGTCACCTCAAAACATTTCCCTTGAATTCATTTCCTCTCTCTTTCTCTTCAAATTTATAGATCTATACAACAAAAAATATTTTTATTCTGACTTATATGCCTAGAAGATATAACAAAAGAAGAACCAAAATAATACTAGAATATAGTATTTTTTCAAAAAAAAAAAAACAAACAAACATAAAATATAATATTTATTTAATATATTTTGAAGATGACTTGTTTATTTATATAAGTAATTATTTATTTATTTTAAAATATTAATATAAAAAAATTGTAATATAAAATTTGATAAATATCATTTTTAATTTTTCTTTTATAAGATATTAGATCAGGTGGTACTAATTCCATTAACTTGATTGATTCCTTTATCAAAGAAATTAGTAAATAATATGTATCTTTTTTTATAAAAAAAAAATAAGTAAATTTTAATTATAAATATTTTGGGGATCGAAGATTATTTATTAAATTCCCCACTTAAAGTGAAATCTCAACAACTGCCTTCTCTTTCCCTTCAGAGAACAGTTGATAAAAAAATATTTCCTCTTTTCATTGTAATTAAATTGTTTATATTTGTTGAACATATTTCAATTACAATTCATATATTTTAAAGGGTGTGACACATTTAAGGAGTATTTCATTTTTATAGGATTTCATTATGCATCCGACACCTTGTATAAGTATAAAATAATACATGGGTGGTTAAGCTCCTTGATTATCCGAGTAATTTTTCAAAATTTGAAATTTTTCTCCTGCCGCAATAAATCAAGAGCCGATTTCAAATAGCTCACGTCTTGAAATCGGTAAATGTTCAGATTAGTTGTCATGTCATGGATTCAGATAAAACTTTACCAGTGGATTCCTTTGTTAATTCCAAAGAAACTTTCCTTATGCAATTTTTTCGTGTCGCTTCTAGTTTACGGGATACAAATTATTAAAATTTGCATATAAATCCATTGATATTCTATTTAGCTATCATGTTTTATTCATTTGTCCAGCAAAGTGCTTCACTAATTTTCTGTTTTTTTTTCAGTTCGGATTGGATATAGAAAAATTAAACAATTAATTAATTAAATAATTTTCTTATATCCAAACCGAACTGAAAATTAGTGAATTACTCAATAAAACATTACTTATTGACTGCATATATTTTGACGTTCATAATCAGCTAATCTGTCAAACTTAAAAATCTTTATTTATCTCGTAAATTAGAAGAGACCGAGAAATATTGCATAAGGAAAGTTTCTTTGGAATTAAAAAAGGAAGCCACTGGTAAAGTTTTATCCAAATCCATAACATGACAACTTATCTGGACAATTACCTTGAACTTTATTTTGAAATTCCACCAGTAATTTAAAAGACATTTTTAAACAAATATCAAACAATAATAATTTATTAAAATATAACACAAAAATAAAAGAAAATTCAAGTACATTTATCGAGAGCCACAAAAAATCACATATATAAATAAACCCCTGCAATAATATATACGTACACTAATTAAATTATATTATTATATTCACTTCCCCCTCCTAATCCTCCTAAACTTTTCCAAGTAAATCTATATAGAGATATATCTATTATGCAAAATTAAAAAAAAAAACAAGATTATCCAAATCATTTTAAAATAAACAAAATGTTAATGAAAATCCAACAATTATTTTAACCGAAGATAACCTAACCTGTTATTATTATTATATATGTAGATATTTAAAATTACAAATGAAAATATACATTTTTTAATTTAAATAAAAATATTTCAATTTATTTATCTTTAATTATTTCAAATTCACAACATTAAATTTGTTTTCATGTATTTTTTCAATATAGAATTAATGTTGTTTATTTTTTCATGTTTCTAACTAATTAGCATGGTTATTATTATATATACATACATATGTATATATATATATATATATATATATATATATATTAATATGTATATATTAAAAGATATGTCATTTTGTGTTTAATCAGATTTTTGATTTTATTGATTATGATACACACACAGATTTATATATATATATATATATGCCATATTACAAGTATATACATTTGGAACTTTTTCCTCTTTTCTATTAAGTCGACTCCATTGGATTCAAATATTAATAATATTTATAATTGTATAAAAGACTATTATTTAGATCAGAGGTGGCCAACCCAAATGATCTTGCGGGCCACTTTGGAAATGCATCATAACTTCGCGGGCCACATATAAAATTATACATACCCATTATAGATATTGTTTGGTGTGACAAATTGAAAAATAATGAATTTTTATTATGTTTACTATTATTTTTACATATATAAACATATATAATATAATAATAATGATACGGAATGCACATTGTAAAAAATATATAATACTAAAAATAAAAAAAGAAACAACGAAATAAAAAAAATCAAATCATATTTATTTCACTAGTGCGATATTTGTTTCATGAGGGCGCAGAATATAAAAGTGTGATGAATCTCGCGGGCCGCAAAAATGCTTACGGCGGGCCGCGGGTTGGCCACCCCTGATTTAGATAATGAAAATACTTTTATTATATAAAATAATATATATATTTTTAAGGTTAAAAATTGATTCGAAATTATATTTAAATATTTTTAATATAATTATTTTGTATAATAATAGCTATAATATAACTAAATATACCATACCATATATTGGAATATATACAAGTATTATTCTATCATTTTAGGCAGGGAGAAAGATAAATAAAACATTAATAGTATGTCAAGTAAAACTCAAATCGACTATTTTAAGATATAATATTATTATTATAGGTTCTAATACGGAATAAAAGTATTACAATTATTGATAAATGGCTGTAAAATAAATATTTTAAGTCAAACAGTTTACAATTATTTTATTAAATTTAAAAAATTGAGTTTGAGCTAAATGGATATATAGGTACAATTTGCCGAAAGGTCATTTGGTCTATTTTTTATGACATTGAGGTATAAATTCTTAACATGTAAAATTATAGTTATTTGATGATCTTACTTTTATTATGTATTATGTATTAGAACCTGATAATAATATTCTATCTATCTATCTCTGTTGCTCTAGTTCTTGGCCGCAGCAACCACATTTCTCCAAATGTACCTCCAAATGATCCAAAAATTTATTATCTTGAGACGATGAGTGGTAATTTCTAAATATGCTGAGATCATTTATTTATTTTTTCTCTAAAAATAATGATTTTATTATTAACATGAGATTATTTGAAATTTTTAATGAAAATAATTTTAATAGACGAGGGTGTGGTGAAAAGTTTCCGACCTGACCAAGAAAAACGATGTTTTTAAATTTTGTTTATTTGTTTTATTTTTCAACATTCAAGATAGCTGAGACCTGTACGATGTCAGCTGAACGTGTGCAAAATATTTTTCACAACCATTTAAATATAGAAAGCTGTGTGCATCGTGGGTGCCGCGTTTGCTAACGTTAGACCAAAAACTGCTTCGAAAACCATTTCTACCGACAATTTGTCGTTGTAGGCGTAATCCAAACGAATTTTTTGTTTCGATTCATAACTGCTGATGAGACTTAAATTAAATTAAATTTATTTAATTAATTAATTTAATTTATTTAAGAAGAATCCTATTCTCAAATACTCTAAATCTCTCGTCTTCCAAGGTCATAGTCCACGCCTCACATCCATATACAACAGACAAAATAATTGTTTCATATATTTTAATATTGATACCCTTTGATAATAATTTTGACGAGATAGGCGATTTAAATTATTCTCCAATATTATTATACTTCCTGATTAAATTGATAATATTATATCTTAAAATTGTCACGTTGAGGTCTACCTTGACATATTATTCATGTTTTATTTTGTTACGTTTAGTAGTTAGTTTTAGTTCTGAGTAGTTAGATCTTTGATATTGTGAATATCTTTAATTGATTTATTAATTGTTTAATATTTTTGTGTATTTGTTTCAAATAGTAGTGAATTGTATTTAATTGTATTATAAGGTATTATTTGTCTTAGGTGACGTTTCCATTAATTCCCAAAACGGTTACTCCGTCCTTACTCTCCCCCTCCTCCTAAAGTGATTAATCTCGAAATTCCAGTTAACATAGTAAATTTATTAAATTAATAGTTTCAGCTCCTCTTGAACCATATATTTGAGATTATAATGCGATCAAATGGAGTAAGCCCACCCATGGATGATGATTATATAATAATAGAGGTAAGTATAATAGTACATTTCTACAACGATTAATAACAAAAATATAAGGTTTTTTTTTAGAAATAGGTATATAAATTGTAGAGAAAAGCTCTGAAATTCAAAAAAATGTCCGTAACAAAATAATACAAAATATCCGAAAAAGTATCTGTTGCGACAATTCTTGTCGTTGGTGTTTGGAAAAATTCTGTTTGAATATTTATCCATAAAATATTAAATAATATTTTTATTTAAATAACCCCAAATTATATATATATATATATGTTATATAACAAAACAAATTTTATATTTGGTTTTATTTATTAATATCTTTTAGAAATTTGAAAATAAAAATTTATTCTCCTATTATATTTATGATTGAGAATAGGCTTGTTTAAATATTTAAACAAAAAAAAAGAAAGAACCCCTCTTGAAATGCATTGGAGGCAAACAGGTTCAAGTTTGTTTTTTTAAAAAAAGAAGAATAAAATCCAATTTCAGCCATTATCTCTTGCACTCCAACTCGGCCCGATTCAATTACAAAGTTAAAATTCCATATTCATGTAGTTTTGTTTTTTTCACTTATATATATATATATAAACCCTCTTTTCTTTTTTTTCGTCCAAACATATTCATAATGATATTTACTTAAATGAATTGTTAAACTTTCATTCCCTTTCCATTTTATTTATAATCCTGCTATTGAATGAGAAATGAATAAAAAAAATCCAACCAAGAAGGAAAAAAATCCAATAATCCATTTTGAAAATAGATAATGAGAAAGTCTATCTATTTCTTTATTGGCTATAAAATAAAATACAAATAGTATTCAGGTGATTTAAATTGAAACTTTGAATGAATTTAAAACATTTTTTTCTATAATTTATTCTTTAATATATTATAAATATAGATATTAAAAAATAAATAAATGCATACATATAATATAAATGTTGCATGTATTTACATAAGAATTCACAGAAACAACCATTTTCCCTTTATAAATTAAATGATTTAATTTTCTTAATGATTTATTAAATGCAATTTAAATAAAATTTTACCTATATTAATAAATCTTAACCAAAAGAATATTTATGTAATTGAATTACTTTTGTATCCGTTGAATAACTTTAGTTTAAAATAGAAAATATTTCAATATTTGTAATTGGAATTATGTATTTACAAATTAAAATAAGATTAAATTTTTAGGGAAAGATTATATCTGTGAATATACTGAATTAAAACAAAAGCAAGACCTCATACATGCAGTTATATATATTATATATAATTTTTAAAATTTATTTATATAGGTACATGTATATATTATTTAATTTAAAGATATATTATTAAAGTATAATTTTTATTTAAAGACCACATTGTTTGTATAAATTATTTATTAAATTAAAGTCTGCTACCAAATATTAATCCAATGTATATGTATATGGGTTTTAAAAACTTCCCCCTCCCCGCACAATCCAAGAAATTACTCTTTATTTTATTTATTCTTCAAGATTGGTTGTAGAAGTAGATTTAATTTATTATTTTGGTTTGTATTTATTTTTCCTAATAAAAATAATTTTTTATTCTAGGCATTCGGTGAAGTTTAAAGATGACGGATTCATTCATTTTATATACATTCAATTGTTCTCAGTTGAGAAGAAAATAACTTCTATTGATATTGTAACAACAGAAATGCGCATAAAGCAAATTTGGTATATACATTATTTGAAACTTGAAATTTAACCGAGTGTCTTCAATAACAAATTAATGTTTTTAAGTTTAATTTAGTTTACATAATTTATAAAGTTTTTTATTATTATTTCTATTTTTATTTTTTTTTTTTTTTTTGAAAATGAATAATTGAATTTTTTCAAGAACAAAAATTCATTCAAGAAATAAATTAGTGTATTAATTAATTATAATTTGGATGGATAGAATTGTGTGCCATTGACTTTCACCATTTAATTTAATTATACCGATTATTTTTAAGTATTCTTGTTAAAGTTGTATTGGTTAAACCAATGCCTTTGACATTACTAATTAGTAAAGGTAATTGTTTAAACGATTAAGAATAAAAAAAACGACTTTTTTAACTTCATTTCGTTTGCCGACCACGCCACCCCCTTCCTCCTACCCCCTATTTCCAAACAGCCGAAATTCGTCGTTAAGAAAGTGGCTATTTACAGAATGTTGGAGTTAAGCTAGAAAGATTAAATTAGCTAAAAATAAGACACCATATCATTTAACTTACTAAAATTTGTAGTCATTCACGCGTATAAAAGGGACTTAAGGGATTCGTTATTTTATTTTATTAAAGCACGCTTTTCTCCCCCTTCTCTTCCTCAACTCACACCACTTTTACATTTGCAATGCGCGAGAACAACACCGTAACGAAATGGCAAACTTTTTCTTTTTCAAGTATATTTTTGTTTTACGAAAATTGTACAGATTACATTTTTTTATTTTAACAAATGGGAAATTAAGATTTATTTTTGTGTTTTTTTTTTAATTTATTTATTATAATCAAATCAATGTTCAAAAAATAATAAAAGACCAGTTTATGTATATATATATATATATATATATATATGTATATGTATATTTATAAATAAATTTTTAATATTCTGGGTCACATAGAGAACCAAAATCCCAAAAAATTCCGTTCTAAATACACTCTCTTGGTAATGGGCGCCAAAACGTCGAGAGCTAAATTTCAAATTAAAAGTAAAAAAATTTCGTGTGTCTCCATCCGACTATCTAACAATTTGAATTGGATTAAATAACATATATTATATTTAAATTAAATTTAATTAAATATAAATTATAAATTAAAATTAATAAATAATGTTTATTATACCAGGCTCTCTGTTGATGACACCACGTCACGTGATGGCGCGTGATTTGGAGTCGATTTAAAAAATTAATTCTGGTACACACACACAGACAGACATTTTTCTCAATATTAGTGAAAATGGCTCAGGGATCTTCCAAACGTATAAAAACATCAAAATCTCGACATCGAAAATTTTCGTGATCGCAATACTATCTCTAGTGAGATAGTAAAATTAACCCGGAAATAATTATTCGTAATAATAAAAACTTTCACGGAAACCTGAATTAATATATATATATTTTCAACTAGCACACATTTTTCAAATATTCAAATTAATAATATAATATTAATATTTAAATATCTTTTAAAATATATAAGTATATTGTCGTATCTTGGATGGTTTTGGTATGGTGGTTTAATGAGAGAAAAATGGGTTGAAAATTAATAATTATTAAATTGGTAGGGTTAAATTTGAAGAATAAATGGGTAATTTAATCCGCGAAGGTTAATGAGGGAAAGGATAAAATAGGATTCATTCAGATTAAAAAAAATAAACTAAAATTAAATATTTAATAAAATAAAAGAATTAATATTATAAAAATAGATAACAAAGAAATTATAAAGAGTTGTTTGTTTATTAAGGTACCGTTAGAAATATAAATTTAATTTATTAAGCAATTGCAATTTTATGAGTAAGCAAGGGTCGACCACTTAGCTGTATGAATAGATGTAGAATTATTAGAGACGTGAATTTCTTTAGAACATCTTAGGCGGGGGCGTTCCTCAAGGGGATGTCACTCCTGCAAGGGATATTGGTGCCTCCTTCTCCAATTCTAATCAAGATTGATTCAAAAATTGTTGTTAGATCAATAAAGAAAACTCTTCATCCCTTTCATTGCTCCCCCACTTTGGATATCCGAATGGGTCTCTGTACATCTGGAGATGTGCTGCATTTTATGAATTTTAATACAACAGGAATTAAAGAACTTTTAACTATTTATTTGAAAAGATCCTTCTATTGTATCAGTCGGCTGGTTCACTTGATGTTTTATGACAAATAAATTTAATTTCTAATTTAGCAAATTTTTTTATATCATCCATATGTGGCGATGTTTGTTATAATAGTCCTTAGAATATTTCCCACCTTTGCTTATTATAAGGCATTTTTCTGCTTATATATTACAATATAATAGATTTGCAATATAACAGTGTTTTGGCAATAATACAACAAAATAATAAACTCATAAACCAATACGAATATAATATGATAAAGATAATAGATAAATAGCCATGAACATATAAATGTACGTATATACTATATGAATCTATGCATGATGGGATGTAAAGTTTATATATTTGAAAACTACTGTTCTAGCTATTATATATATTATAATCCATCAAATGAATGAACAAGATTATAATTTCATTATTCATTGGAAATAATATCTATCATTTTTATTTTATCCATGAAATGAAAGATCTTGATGCACAAATTAACTTCCTATAAACAGAATTAATAATTTGATGTATTATTATTTTTCTTGATGGTTAGATTAATAACAATTTTTTTTTTTACATAATTTTAATTGATCTTTTATTGATGTTTATAATATAATGTCAGTTGTGTCTTCTAATGATGTGTAACAAATATTTTTCTATTATATCATAATTATTGTTTTGCTGATTAAGATTATTAAATGCAAAATATACATTTTAACAAATAAGAGAATAATTATCTATTCTATTAGTTTTAAAACATCAAAAATTTGTTATATACTGATTATTTAATATATAAATTAATTTGATTGATTTATTAATTTAATAAATTTTTAAAAAATTAAATTAATTGATTTATTAATTTAATAAATTTTTAAAAAATTAAATTAATTGATTTATTAATTTAATAAATTTTTAAAAAATGAATTTAATTCATTTATTAATTTAATAAATTTTTAAAAAATTAATTTAATTCATTTATTAAATTAATTGTATATGGTATCATTCATTCTTTGAATATACGTTTAAATAGTACCTCCTGTATAGTAAGTTAGTGAATTCGAATTTGTCCTATCATTCAACGGCAATGGATTAATCTATATTATTTTATTTCGAAAGTATAGAAATTTATTAATTATTAAAAAGTTTTAATCATAAATTTTATACATTTAAAAAAAAATAAAAATGGGTTTAAAAAATATAGGATAGCTAGGTTTATCAAACTATTAAAAAAAATCAAATAATCACCATTTGTTAAATATATAAATATATTGAATTGATGATTGGTTAATATTAATTTAAATTGATCAATACAATCATTACAATTTATTTTCATTGATGTTTATAATATAAATTGAAAATAAATTATGAAAATTATATAATGAAATGTGTCTGTACATATTTCATTATCAAATGTTTCAATTAAACATAAAAATCATTGTCATCCCTTTCCCCAGTTGATTTAATTACCAACATTTAGATTTTTTTTATATACTGTATTTATATAAAAAATTATAAAGGTTACTTTTATCGAAACTGATATACTTTCTCACCCGATCTAACTATTCATATCTAACAAAAATTTTTAATAATATTTTGATAATAATTTGTATATTTACTTAATGCATCAATAGTATGAATTTATCAACTTTTGGTGTATGAATTGATAGTTTACAAAGTATTAATTTTATATTCATTGTCGGAAAATATTTCACTTAAAATATAGTAGTAATTAATAATTGAGTAATTAAACTTAAAATATTAACCCAGATAATATAATTTAATCATTTTATTTCAAGTTTTAAAAATATTTTTTTTATACTTTATATATTTACTGCTGTTTGGAAATTAATTTATTTCTAATCTTCGGTCAGTTCTGTGCCTGGTCAGAGCTAATTTTTTTTCTAAATGTTTAATTTTACATATATTTATTCTTTAGTTTGATAATAAATATATATAAATTATACCATTTTATACTTTTAAATTATAAATTCGATTTTTTTAAAGATCCATCCCTTCTTGATTATTCATTCATAAATGATTAAACTGGATAATATTATTAACAAATCCCATTAATTTTAAAGATTGAATAATTGATTCATTTTCACAACTCCAAATTTTTTTTTTTATTAAATTTGAATAAAAGACATCATCTTGAAAAGTGACATTTCTATAAATGAATTTTAACTTTGACAATTATTATAATGCCACCGCGTCTTTTATAAACCATCTTAATCGAGTGACAAATTAGATAAGAAACAGAGAATCTTGTTTATAACATAATTGAAATCAAATATTGTATATGTCAAGTTTATTTCTCCATCCACACTATCCTCAAAAAAAATTCATTCTTCCAGAGATTATCATTTTATTTTCTTTATTTATCTTTTTGTCTGAAGTCATGAAAATTCTATTTTGAAAAAAATTAAATAAAAGACAAGATTCATATAAATATAATTTTTATATAATTTTATGTTTTGGAAATTTTTACTAACTCGCGATCATGAAAATTTTCGATGTCGAGATTTTGATGTTTTTATCCGTTTTGAAGGTCCCTGAGTCATTTTCACTAAGGTTGAGAAAAATGTCTCTCTCTCTCTCTCTCTGTATGTAGACAAGATTACGCAAAAACGGTTTGAGCTAGAATCATGAAATTTGGTATACGGGAATTATTCAAAATTCGTAGTTTTCAATCAACTTTTGGGAAATGTAACTGGAAGAGGACTATTACCTACAACGTTTTCATTTTTTTCCTCTAAACTGACCTTAAATATAAAGGTATATGTTTGATAATGTTTTTCAAATGATTAAAAATTATATAAAATTGCTATATATTGAATTTCAGCTTCACGCGCCAGCCAAACTCGTGCTGGTTTAATATATATTGATTAATTTTAATTTATAATATATGTTAATTAATCCAATTCAAATTTGCGAGATAGTCGAGTGGAGACACTCCAGATTTTTTAATACTGAATAATATACGCATATTATATTATATATGAATGCTGAGGGGTTCAAAATATCTAATAGGTATATCTTATAATTGAAAAATTTTAAATGAAAGCCTTGAACATTCCGAAACACTTAATTAATTCTTTGTAGATTTAATTTTATACATTTAAATTAGACACAAATTAATAAAATTATTATTAAAATATAAATACTTATATAGAAGTTATATGTGAACCACCTTAAAAGATCAATAAAAAAGATAATTAATTTACAAATATTTACAAAGTTTAAACAGACGAATATTATTATTTTTTTTCAATTTTCACTGCTAAATACATTTTTAATTGAATTCAGTTGAATGACTTTTTAACTTTAACAAGAACTCATCAGCAATCATTTAATACTTTAATATAAGAAATGTAACCCCCTACCATTCTCTGTCCTTATTTTTTGGAGCTCCCCACCATTCATGATTAAAATGTATGAGTAAGTTATAGAAAAAGAACGAGAGACTCAGAGAGAGAGAGAGAGATAACAAGGTACAAATTTATAATCATTAATTGGGTTTATTTGTCAAATAAGACATTCGAAGAATTATTTGATAAAATGAACTTCGTTAAAATTAATGAAATATAATAAATAAATATGAGAGGCGATTTGAAAAGACAAAAATAAAAAGATTAAGTTTAATTGGTACAGCTTATAGCAAATAAAATAAAATCGCAAATAAAAATGATATTTTTTTAAAAGGTATTAACTTTTATAAAATGAAATATAAATGAAATTAAAAGTTAACGTATAAAGAGTTTATAATTAATAATTTATTAATTTTTATCTTTTGGTTTTTGATTTTTTTTTTAATTTTTCATTTATATTTTTATCTTTAGAGATGTCATATATCTCAAATAAATAATTTGTCATTGTAGAGATTTGATATGAAAGGAACAAATATATAATTATTTCACTGGGTAGGTATATCAATAGATAACAGGTCAGATAACAAGATTTCCTCATCTGTAATTCCCTAAATTTCCTTTGGCATGGATGTAACTGGGCACCTGTAACAAATTATTGCTAGTGTAACAATGGCAAATGGCCCTAATTCCCAGAGAAGGCTCTTATCTTTTGACCTTTGACGCAAGTGAACCCTCATCGGATGTACCCCATGCATCTGTGCCTGCATAACGACATGTGTGTAAATAACAGCCCTTGTGTTTGCTGGTAGCCAGCCAGTGGATGGGTATGTGTGTCAGTCTAATCAGCTCTGTGCTTGTCAGAGGCCATATTGGTTGCTGTCAGCTGATGAATATATATATATATATATATTGAGTAGGAGTAAGGATGAGTGTGTGCAATCAGCCCTGTACTGGACATTCCACCCCATTTATAACATCATATCCTCCTCTGTGTCTCTCATTCCATCCAACCTCCTACTATCTCTCTCCCTATTTCTGTGTGTGTGTGTGTGTGTGTCCGTCCATAGGCTTTTGTTTTAAGAAATTTCCTCCAATGTTCGCATAATTCTATTTAATTTATACATAAATGGATTAGGCTTTTAAAGGATTTGGGGAGTAACAAAGGGCGTTTGGGTAACAGACATATATTTCAATGAATACAAAAGCAACTACCAAATGCATACAATGCATTCATTCATTACACACCCTCTTATTTATAATGTTTTTTTTTATTGTTCTTGATAAATTTCAATCTATTGTATAATCTTCGTTTAACAGAAAAAAAAATTATAATTTGTTATTTTAAAAAATGCAAGAATTTATTTATTAATAAAATTTAATTTATTAACATTATATAGGTAGGCTAGCTGTTAAAGACGTCCTTCGAAGGTCTGATAGAACCCTTCCCTCTCGAAAAGTAATACTTATGTAGTATTTTTTTGAAAGTCTAAATGTTAATCTTTTAATTTATTTGATTTCAATCACTTTACGATATTAAATCCTTCATTTCTGTCCTCTGCTCTCTCATCTCTTCCTCAATCTCACTTACTCTTCTCTAATCGACAAATATTTATCTTATCGAAATGAAGGAAAAAACTCATTTTATTTTCATGATACATAAACAAAATAGAAATTTTCATAATTAAGTTAAATTCTAAATAAAAAAAAATTAATTATTTATATTAATTATTATAATTAATTTAATTATTATTTAAAAGATATTAATGAAAAATTGATACATATTATAAAAAAATTTCATTGCTATTTTCTTAATATTCATCATTTCTAACAAATAATGGAAATATTTTCAAAATTATTAATTTAAATTTAAATTATTTGAATTATGTGTATTGTGTGCCATGTTTAATTATTAATATTCTTTGCCGTTGAAATTTCACTTGTCATAGCCATCAATTTATTATTTTTCTTTTTTAATCTTTTCATCACATTGGTTATTATTATTAATTTCTTTTAAACATCTTATAAGTATTTAGAAGAAATCATTATATAATAGCTGTCAAGGTATATATATCCAAATGTAATTATATAAATATTTTTATAATTACTTATTTTCTAAATTTCATATATACCTAAAGGGATTTTATCACATTGATCTTTTTATAAAAAAAATATTTTTTTAGTCTTTTAACTTTATTTAATGTTTTAACTATGTTTAACTAAACGTTATGTCAATTCAAAAGCATTTTACCATATTTCAATTTTTTTTGTATGTGTTTATTTATATTGAATGAATTTATTTGTTTTAGATATTTAGATCATTAAATATTCTATCAATCTGTATTTATATAATATAAAACTAACAATATTTGTTGAAATAGTCACTGTGATATTAACAGAAATCTTTATTATAGTTATTCCTATTTTTTTCAGAACAAGTCAATATATCAACTCAATGATTTATAGATTTATGTAATATGAATGGAGTAAGATAGTGAATATATAATTTAGAAGAAATTTAACCAATAACCGCAGAAATTAATTTTTTAAAGTTTATATAATTCTCCGTGTTGTTCATTCAAGAGCATCTCGCGGCTCACTGGCCCTAGCGGAATCATTTTAAACAATGAATTATCATAGCGATTCCCAATCAAAGAATTATTATAATATTTCACTTTTTATTTTAAATTCTAATATTCAAATATCAATTCAATTAAATCATTTATTCTAAAAGTTCTCATTTTAATTAATTTAATAAAATATTAAGATCATATTTAACTTAATTCTTATTTATTCTTTCTATATATTTGAATATTTCTTCTTTTCTATTTGAAAGTGAAAGGTTAAAAAAACAGAATATATGTATTATTTTTGATATTTTATGAATACAAAAATATTTTCAAAACGTCAATTAAAATGACTAAATTACATTATATTTTTGTTTTTGTTTCAATTATTAATTACAACTATATTTTAAGTGCAAAAAGGATTTCTTCTTGGTTATATAAAATTAAAATATGATTTTTTAGACAAATGATATAAACGAGATGTTTTAAATTTATGACTTTTATATATTGAGTATTTTTTAAATCAAAATTATTGTATTCTATTATATTTTTTTATTAATAAGCTTCTATTTATATTTTAATTTTTAATAAATGCTCTTTTTTGATATGATATTAATAAAAAATAATATTAAATTGTATATAAATTTAAAAATTAGAATATTTGAATTTTTTAAAATTTTAACACATGTAATCAATTATATGCATTAAGAATGGAAAATTTTGAAAATCAACTTGGTATTAAATTCAGAAAAAAATACTGATATATAGAATATATAGACTATTCGAATATAATTTAAAACTCTTTCTCTCCTTCTATTTTAAATTTAAAAAAACGGAGTGTTGCATTATGCAACATGGATGGGTAAATGAATTGGGCTGGAAGAGGAGGCAATTTATAATTTTCTTCTAATTCAAATTTAGGACACAAATCGGACAACATTATATCAAATCTCGCTAAGAACATTCAATATTTCTGTACACAAATTATTCAGAGTCTTGTCAAAGCGTATGACTCATAATTAGTTTCAATTGAAATTTATATAAATTAACAAAGTGAAAATTTTGATTTGTTTAAATTTTATTATAATGAATCAAAAAAAATTAAATACATAGATCACATGATTAAGAGAAGCAAGAAACTTGAGAGAAAATAACTGTTGGATGAAGGTCGGACATGACAGAAACTGTAAGCGAAATCTTCATGTTGCGACTAATAATTTCCAAATCCCCTAGCACCACAGAATTAGATAAGTTTCTTTTAAGGGAGGAAATTAACTATGTTCTAAAAAAATTAATAAATGAACTTAATAATAACAAAACACACAAATAAATCAATTAATTTAAATGAATACTATTAATGAATGTATATATTGTTATTTATCTATAGTTTTATAACGATAATTATGTTAATTTTATTTTATAAATTGTCTCAAGTCTCTAACTTTGCATTTTCTCAAATTTCATTATAATTAAAATTATTCAATAATAATCTATCAATGAAAATAAAATATCAAAATGAAATGATCAGGAAATATTATACTCTATTTCACTATTATAACATATACAATACCATAGGCGGATCAAAATTAAAATATATAAAACAATTATTTTGCCTATTGGATTATATGGGAGGGAGGCATGGTCTATGACCCTGGAAGATGAGAGTAGAATCAGAGTATTTGAGAATAGGATTCTTCCCCGCATTTATTGGCCAAAGAAAGATGAGGTCACCGGGGAATGGCGGAGACTGCATAACAAGAAATTGCATGGCATCTCTGCATCTTCAGAAATAGTTAGGGTTATAAAAGGGAAAAAACTGCGATAGGCAGAGCACGTGGCTAGAATGGGAGAGGAAAAAGATATTGGTGGGAAGACCGATTGGAAAACGTCCGCTTGGAAAACAAATGACGCGTAGGAAGGGACGTAAGAGAGATGGAACAAGGGCTCAGGATAGGGACACTTGGTGAAATGTGGTTGTTGCGACCAAGAACTTTCGAGTATCTTTGAGGCACATAGATAGATAGAAATAACATATACAATAATAATAATATATATAATTAATTTACTGATTAAATTAAAATATATTTTAAATAAGAACACAAAAAGAAATGAATGTTTTATGTAATATACTGTTTGAAACAAAATGGATGAAAACCTTTTACTACTTTCAACCAAATACTATGTACCACGCGGAGCCCTCGTCTAGGTGTGAAGAGCGCCGAAGGCGCTGTGAGCAGATAGCATTTAAATAAAAAAATAATATATAATTGTCTGTGTATAAATAGAAATTCAATATACTTACAAGTGATAATTGAAAAATTGCAAATAAAACACTTAAAATATTACATAAATGTATATTTAGCAATACATAATGGTATAACATTTAAGAATTACGAATTTTTCTATTTCTTATATTCAAATTTAAATTCAGCATAGAAATTCTATTTAACTGAAATATTTTAAAAATTAACTGATCAGTTGTATTTTTGTGTGTAATTATAAAAAAGATAACATGAAAATATAAATAGCTTTTGCTTGAAATCAAAATAAGAAAAACAAGTAAATATATTGGGAGTTGTCTCGAGATATATACAATAGAATATAGAATACGAGTAATATATAATATATATAATGTAACGCCTACGCTGTTTAGCTAATAGAAGCTTCCAAGTTTTAAAATTATTTCCAAATTTATAATTAATTCATTCTAATAAAATATCTGCCTTTATAATCAGTTGTATTTTTTTTAATGCAGATTAAAAATACTTTGAAACTGTTGTTAATCAATGTAGCACATATTAATTTTTCGTTATTATAACTTTTAATGAAATAATAATATTTAGATATATTTCAAAGACACATAATAAAATTCTTGTTTAATAAATGAAATTATTAAAAACTGACCTTTTCTATTATCTATAATTAAAAGAGAATGTTTAAATGATTTCTATTTAAATTTCAATTGATTTTTGATTTTGATAATCATGTAGAATTCTCAGAAAATAATTGATATTGAAAGAATAAATATTTATCAGAATTTATCATTTTTTTTGGATAAATTAAACAGTAAATTACAAGATAAAAGAAAAAAATAAAATAAATTAGCTCTGCCGTTTGGGCGTCTCTAGAATAGATGTCACTTCAAATTGAAAATAAAAAAATTATATTTACTTAAATGAATAATAATATACAAATATATATTAAAAAAATCAACTCATATTGAATAGAAAATATTAAAAAATAGAATAAAAATAATAAATAGAAATATATATACCAATATATATATAGGGTACTATATATAATATATCCTATTATAATAAATGACATGAGAAAAAGAAATAGAAAAGAGATTAATTAGAAGAAAAGAAGATATATACATTTTCAAATTCCAATAAAATGTGTAAATAATTTTAAATTAAATTTTGAGTAATGTGCAGATATATCACGTTAATATATATATATATATATATATATATATATATATATATATATATTAATAAATAAAATATCATTCATAATATGAATATGAAATAAAAAACAAATATGAAATTTTTCTATTAAAATAATTATTAAAAAAAATCAGTAAATCATTTGAGACTTTATTACAATGATGGTAGGGGTGATGTTAATTGATTGGTGAATTATGATAATTTCAATAGAAAATACACTTACTCTTTTGATATAGTAGAGAGAGAAAGAGCGTCATCGCCGCCCGCCTGGTTTGAGTTGGCATGCGCACTCACACAACGAAATAGACTGACTGACTGAGCGAGCGTTCACTCGACTAGGAGCCCCTGGCATTTAGGCAACCTGCAATACAAGCCACCCAATTTAAACTTGAAATATTTAAATAGTATACTCTATTATAAATTATTAATCGTATTAATTCTGCATCTAATATTTCCATAAAAATTTTTAATAAGCATGCAAAAATTTTAAAATAAATTTATATATTTGAATTTTCTAATATAAGAAACGAATGGTTATCAATTTTAGTGGAGAGATGGGACATGTGCTCAGGATAGGGACACTTGGAGAAATATGGTTGCTGCGGCCAAGAACTTTCGAGTATCTTTGAGCTAGATAGATAGATAGATATAACATATACAATAATAATAATATATATAATTAATTTACAAATTAAAATATATTTTAAATATGAACACACAAAGAAATGAATGTTTTATGTAATATACTGATTGAAACAAAATGGATGAAAACCTTTTACTACTTTCAACCAAATACTATGTACCACTCGGGGGTACAGGGGGTGGAGCCCCCGTCTAGGTGTGAAGTGCGCCGAAGGCTCTCTAGGCAGCTAGTATTTACTATATTTATAATAAATAGTTCATTAATTTCATTTATCTTAAAAATATATATTACAATAATTTATTTTTTTTAAAAGCAACATCACAAAATTAAAAAGTAATATATTTATATAAGGTAAATAGTTTATTTAATGTTATAAATTTTCTGAGTAAATAGATTTATTTATATTTCTTTATATGTATATATGCATTTATATAATGAAAATATTTCTCTCTAATTACTTATTTATTTATATTTTATATTTCAGTTTGATAAAAAGTAAAGTTTAATATATTCTTCAATGTATTAAAAAATGAAAAGAAAAAAAAACAATAATAGACAACATCCGCAATGCAAGTTCACCCCCAACCCTTTAATTAGTGGCGAGGCATTATGGATTGGCAAACGGCATATCGTAAAAGAATAGCATTGTGTTAAAATATTCAGAGTGTTAATGGCATTTTTTTTTTTAAATAACGAAACAAAAAGAGGTCCTCTCGAGAGTTTCCGCAAAGGAAACAAACAATTACTATCTCTGTGGTTGAGTGGAAAGAAAAAGCGAATGAGCACCAAATGTGACGGGATATTAATTAGAAAATGTCACGTTTTATTAGTTCAGGAATTCATAATTAAATTGGTCCAAGAGAATTTTCAACTACCAATCTCTTTTTCTCTCTCTGTACATGTGTGAGTCTATATATGTTTTATCTTTCTTTATTATATAATTATTTCTTATTTTATTTTATTTTTTCAATCGAAAATGATAATACAGATAATATATATAATGAAAATCAAAATAAACATTTCAAATATATTTATTAATCTTTAATAAAATGCGAATGAAAATTTTTAATAAATTTTTAAAAAGATAAATTATATAGTAGATAATTTATTATAATATTTACAAATTTTGTGTTGAATAATAAATAGAAATAAATGGAAATAACACTTTAGTATGAAATATTTGCTATTATCATTATGTATTTTAAAAGTATTTGTCGTTAATTTTTATTATAATATCAAGCTATAATGGGTTCTTACTTATCTCTTTTATTTTATAATTGAAAAATAAAAATTAATGTTATCATAATTCTTAAATTAAAAAAATATTCTATTTAATAATTTTTAAAAATTTGTTATCCTGTTTGGAATTCATTTAAATTTATCTAAAATATGTAATAATATATGCTTTTTATTATATTCTATAGATAGAATAAATTTAATAAAAATACATTTATTTCATATAGTTATAAAATGATTTTATAAAATAAAAATAAACTTTATTTATAAAATTAACTATAAATATTGTTGAGGGTGGGATATTTAATTTTAAATTAATCTTACTGCTGCTCTACTTAATACTTTTCAAGTGCGCGCTTCATTATAATCCTTATTCAGGAATTTATTGTCCCTTGCAATAAAATAAAATATGAACAATCGTACCAGATCAGCCAGACTTTAAAAATCAGTTTAATAAAATTAATCATAAGAATCCATTAAAAAATTGAATATTATCCTTCAAAGAATAAGACATTTTAGGTTAGCCATGTTTCATTTTATTATTTGGTGTAGGATTTACCCTATTTTTTAAATGTGTGTTACCCTTTATTAAATTTATTTATTATATTTTTTACCGACCGACGACAGGAAAGGTATTGTTTTCACACCAAATTTCACATATCGAGATTTTTACATATCTCCACGAATCATGCATTTTGTTAACAGAAAAAAGTATTTTTAGCATGATGTCTGTCCGTCTGTCCATTGTGTGTCCCTATAGACTTGTATAGCTTTAACAGCTCAACGAATTTTGATAAAATTTGGAATATTTTCTGAATGCATTAGTACCATAAATTCATAAACTTTTGGTGTATATCTACAAACCGGAAGTGGTAGTTTCCAAATTAATTAATTAATTTTATATTTTTTAGAATAAGCAGTTGAAACGTTGTACAATTATTTTAATTTAATAAATAATTTTATACAAATAATGTGGTCTTTTAATAAAAATTCTCTTAATAATTATCAAAATAACCACAAAAGCTTTAATAAATAATTTTATATTCATTGTCGGAAATTTTTTACTTAAAATATAGTAGTAATTAATAAATGATTAATTAAACTAAAAATAAAAGCCAAGATAATATAATTTAGTCATTTTCATTCAAGTTTAAAAATTTAGTTTTATACTTTACATATATATATATATATATATATATATATAATGTTGTTTGGAAATTAATTTCTTTCAAATCGTCCGTCGGTTCTGTCCTCATATTTTTATAATTAAGTATTTGTTTTAATGAATTATTTAATTTACAAAACCTTTCATTAAAAATTACATTAAAATAAAACTAACATATTATTTATTCTTTAACCCGCGTACTTTGAACCATACACATTTGCATTTGTACTTTTTTTAATTATTATTAAGTTTTTATTTATTAATTGATGGTAATTTTTATTTGTTTTATGAATTAAATGTTAATTAATTAATTATTTTTTAATAATAATATTAATGATTTTTTTATAAAATATTTATTTTTATTAATTGTTCTTGATGTTTTTGGTTTACAGGTACACCGTGCCGTTGCCAACATTTGCAGGGTCCCGTCCTCGTACAGGAGCCTCCCCTTCGACTCCGGCTTGCACCCCCACACGGTGGTACACTCTCCTGCCAGGCGATGGGCTCGCCACCCCCAGAGCTCAGATGGTTGGACGCCACCCTCTCGCCGGTGGTCCATCTCCACGGCATACGGTCAGTACAAGGAATCCATCTTCCTTCTCTCCATTCAAAATGACAGAAAATCTCTTGAAAATCTTACAACGATTTATTCGCCCGTCTTTTGGACATCTCATAAATCTTAAAACAAAACAAATAAATAAAAATCATAATAATTTATTCATTAACTTTATCGAATAATAAAATTAACTTAAAACGACAGCTATAATAATTATTTTCCATAAATTATATATATATAATTCTCAACAACTTTTGTGGCTTTACGGAACTCGATAATTTTTGGCTGCAGCAATCATATTCCTTCAAACGTCCCTATCCTGAACTATATCCATTCAAGACTTATTCTCTCCAAATTGTATCAACTACCTCATTTCATTGTCTGCCTAATGCGTCTTTGGTTTACCAACTAGTAACTTCTCAAATATCGCTCCCACTAAAAATAAATTATAAAATTCAATATATATTTATATATACCTATACTTATTTGCATATACTTGTTGTCAAACCTACTATGCTAATTGGAATAAAACATGAATATAAAATTATTTATAAAATATTTATATATATATATAAATCCTCATTAGTTAAAAATACAATATATGTTTATACATTTTCAAAAATAAAAATATAAAAAAAATGAACATAGTTAAATATATTATTATTTGTTAATAATAGTATATTTTCATTATTGTATTTTTCGTATTTTTCAAAACATTTAAATTATAATAGTGGCATCTAATGGGCAGGTCAATAAGTCCCTGACATTTTGAATTTCCCTTCTATTAAATGAAATGGTAACACTGTTCCTGTCAAAAGGCAACTATCAGCTGACCCCTGTCGAAATTTCGAACTAAGTGGGTCTTTTAGTTTTAGTTTGATATCCATTAATAGCATACTACCTCGTGAGTTGAGAAGCAAATGGAAAAAGTGAATTTCCATGAAAATTCATGAATTGGGAACAAATGGCTCCCTCATCCACCCTATTCTCCGGCTATAGCCCCGAGTACTATTTCTTGTTTCCAAATTTGAAGAAATGACTTGGCGGAAAGAGATTTGACTCCATCGATGAAATCATCTCACAAACAGTTCTATTATATTTTGATGTCCTCGACAAATCTTATTTTTTTGGAAGGGATAAAAAACTACGTTGAGAAATAAAATAATGTTTTATCCAAAAATCTGTGTTTCATTCAAAATGTCACGGACTTATTACCCTCGTATATTATATTATTATATTAGATATCAACTAGGACGGGGGAAGAGAGTTTAAGAAGTTAGATTTTTTCAATTTCTTAAGTTATAAACATACAATTTTTTATATTCTTTAAAACTATTATTAATTTGAAACTTGAATCGCATATATTTAATTCTTAATATTTATTCTGCAATATTTTTAATTCAATTCTTACTAAAGTTGAAGAAGAAATTGTTTTGGTAAACAAATATCATCATTTGGATGTTTGCATACAAAATCGACGCTACGATTATATCGATTAATAATAATTAATGCGATTATTTTACATTTGAAATTCCTCTTCTTGAGTATTTCATTTATCTAATACTAATTCAGTCTTTTTAGATCAGGTGTGGCCACTTTTGGAGATAGATCTTGAAAAATCTAAAATGTTTAAGCTCCAAATCGGGAAAAAATTTTACTATTTTTTAGAGCCATATTGCAAAATAAATAAGTTGACCTGTGGCCATGTCCGAACCGACCGACGGTTTGAAGTAAATTAATTAGCAGCAACAGAAACAATTTCAAATAATTTTAATATATCTATTAATGTAATAAAAACAGATATGGATATATAAATAATAAATATAAACATTTTTAATTTTATTTTATTTATAATATATATGCAAGACCAGGCTGTGGCGTCATGAATGGCTGGATGACGTCATATAATTTTAAATCAAGAAAAAACTAATAAATATAATTTTCCCGAGGATAAAACCAATACAATCGTGGTGATATATAAAAAACTCTCCTCATGTGAAATTTGGTGTGAAAATAACCCTTCCCTTCCTATCGTCGATCGCTAATACTACCACTTCCGGTTTCCGGATTTGCACCAAAAGTTGATCAATTCATCCCTCTGATGCATTAAGTAAATATACCAAATTTCATCAAAATCCGTTGAGCCGCTCAGGCTGTACACATCTATACGGACGGACGGATGGACAGACATCATGCTAAAAATACATTTTTCTGTTAAGAAAATGCATGATTCGTGGAGATATGTAAAAATCTCCACATGTGAAATTTGGTGTGAAAAAAATGTTACCTTTGTTTGTATCATGACTTTAAATTTTTTAATTGACCCACAATAAACTCGAAAATGCCAGAATTTCCAATTTAACATCAAAAAACCAATACAATCATAATCAGGTGTCTTAATTAAAATTAATAATTAACCGAAAGAGCAAGTGTTCAAATGTTTTTTATTTACCTAATAGTAGAGCTTCTTCTTGATGTTTGGATTTTTTCCGCCAGTATAATTTACTTAAATGGTTCTGAAGTAAGGATTTAATGGTTTTAATTTAACAAAACATTATTTTTTTCTTATTTTATAATAATATTTTACAAAAAAAAATTGTATTATAATCAAATTTTTCATTTCAATAAATTATGTTTAAATTTATATTTAAGTATATACATTTTAATTTATTTATTTAAAGTAAATAAGAAAAAAAAACTAGAAGTAAAAGTCTTTCTCCAATAGATTGTAGGGATAACACGAAAGGGATGGTCGATTGGGATCTTGAACTTACTAGATAAGGAGGAGAGGGGTAAGGGCTTTTTATTGGGTCTGGTTGGTCAGCCGCATGCACAACCAGGATTTCCTCCCTGGGCATTACGCTCAGCTATCTATTTCAACTTGAAACTAGTCGTAAAGTCAATTACTGGGAATCAAACAAGACTCCACACTGAAGGGAATAGGAACCATTGGATTCGTTACCGAGCCTTTTCTATTCACATCCATTGCTTGGTATAGATTCTCTGCTACCAATTCGATATTCAAATAGTAGAAAGATTTTTTTCAACATATCGGAAAAATATATTATTTCTATAGAATGTCGTTCATTCAATATAAATAAACTAAAAACCTAATTTCAGTAATAAATATGAATATTACTATATTCCAATATACATATATCGATGTATTTAAAATAAGACCATCTATTTATATTCTATAATATATAATATCTTATTTATTTATTTATTTTCACTTAAATTAATAATCTGTTCATTAAAATGTAATTTAATTAATCAATTAATGTAGAGTGATGTGATCGACTTCTATGCTGATTCTGAGATTAAATTTAATTAATTGTACTGTGTATTTGTGACTATTTTTACTTTTATTTTTATTAAATTAAAGTAGAGTAAAATTAAATCAGTTTATGAGCTAGAAAACATAATTTTATATTTAATAATATTTTATTTTTTTAATTGGCTTATAAATATAAGGGGATTATAATTTTGGGTTTGTTTCTTTCCTATTAGTAGATTTATTTATATATAATTTATAATAAATATATCAAAAATAATTTCTTACAAGGTAATTATTAAAATCAAATTTTCCAGGTGGGAATGAATTGAGTTGTAAAATTTTAAGTATAGTATAAGAGGTCTGTTCAAAATAAAATGTGAATTTTAAATTTTCTCGGACTATCGATTATCGAAATTGTTGGTAGACATGTTTCTCATATGTTGACATTATCAGCCATTTTGTATTAGTAGTTTGTTTTTGACAACTGAAAAAGTTAGTCACGTTTTATGTGTCCTTCGATTTTTTACTTAAAAAAATAAGGAATATTACAAGGAAGATGTGCAACGTTTGCGTGAAGCAATACGTCCCAAACGATTGAAATTGTGGAAAAACAAATCATGAATTCTCCATCAAGATAATGCACCAGCTCACACATCATTGCTTGTTCGTAATTTTTTGGCCAACAACAACACTGTAACCATGCCTCAACCACCGTATTCACCAGATTTGGCTACTTGCTATTTTTTCCTATTACCAAAACTGAAGAGACCAATGAGAGGAAAGCGCTTTGCCATAATTGATGAGATAAAGTCGGAATCGTAGAACGAGCTGATGGACATACCGAAAAGCGCATTTCAGAAACGCTGGCATAAGTGCATTATATCTGAGGGAAATTACTTTGAAGGAGGTAAAATGAATATTATTGAATAAATAAATACTTTTCGAAATAATTCACAATTCACCTTTTCTTTTGAACAAACCTCGTATATTCCTTTTCCTCAGCAACTCAGCGCCTTTCTCAACAGCATTAATATATTAATTAAAATTGAACAAATTAATTTTTAATAACATAAAAAACATAAAATTATCAATCATTTAAAATTAAATTGGTATTTTAAGAAAGATGCAGCTCTAGCTTAAGTACGTCTCATTTTTTCGGTACTATACAATAGAAATTTATATAATAAATGTTATTTTTTATTTCATAATTCTCTCTCTCTCTCTTTCTCTGTGGATCTAGTTCTAGTTACTTAAATCCAAAATTCTTGGTCACAGCAACCACAATCCTTTAGACATTTCTAACCAATCCGTATTTTCTCTTAGTACCCTTAATTCTTTTATATTTTTTTTTAATTATCAGCTCTCTGCGATTTTGGAATAACTAACCATCGGATGTTTTCTATTTGGGCCTCTATAAACACGCTTTTTGCTATCATATTTATAAGAAAAGAAAGAAAGGTAAACTAAAAGCACTTTAGGGATGATTTGAGGAGGAGGGGAGGGGGCAAGAATTTTACTATTTTTTTAAATCAATCTCTCTATGCAAAATATATGATCTTTTTTAGTCTTTATATCGGTAAATATTTTGATTACCTTTAAAATGTTATTTTTTTATATTGATCGAATAACAAAAGTTATATATATGTATAAACAAAAAAATAATTCAATAATAATAATTACTTAATATTATTTTTGTAATAGTACGTATATTTATTTTATGAACACCGTCTCCAAAAATGTCAATTTATTTAACTAAAAAAGCTTAAACCATAATTTTAACCTTATTTCCTATCTTACTCAATTTGGAATCGTTCACTTTCAAATGGATCCAATTGGTTGATAATTTTGTTTCCTTATTTTTTTTTTCTTCTCTCTTCCTTTTTTTGCCTTTCTCCTGTTTTTGCCCCCTCTATAATAATATAATAAATAAATTATTCTAGAAGGAAATGAAAAGAAGAAAGGATTTTCTAAAAAGCATCCGAACAAAGTTTTCCCTTGTGTTTCAAAAGACAACTCAAAGGGTGGCGAAAACACGATAATTTCGCTTCAAGGTACTCCACCCCATTCCATACCCCTTTCTATTTAACTCACACTTCAATCCCTCATTCACCCGTTCGCCCTTTAGCTTACTCTTTTTTTTTAACTCCAAGAGTGAAAAAATACCGCTACTCTGTTTAATCTTAGTTCGGTTCGACTAGAAAACGATCGAGTTTACGCCCTCAAGGTAAAGTTGGGGTCCTCACGTAACTCCTCCGATAAAACGGAATGTAAGTGGAGTTGAGGGTTAAGGGCGTATGTGTATGAAGGAGAAAAGGAGGGATGAAGAGGATGAAGGGGATAAAGAGGAAGATGAACCATCTCATGAGGTAAAACCCTAAAGGTGAGAGGCGTGCTGTTTTTATTCGGTTTCGATTTCTAGTATTTGAACTAATGGAAGATGAATTCACAAAACAAAACGAAAACGGTATCAAACGAAACGGGTAGATTGATGAAAATAAATAAATAAATATGTTTATAAATGTTGGAAGGAAATTGTTATTAAACTCTTTTTGCCCTTTTAGAATCATATCTATAGAAGAGATGATAAAAACCATCCCTTGAAGGGATATAAACATGAAATATTTGTTATTTGAGTATATTAAAATGAAAAAAAGTGATCTTATTACCTGGTCGCCTCTATCTCTCTCTATAAATAGTATATATATATATATATATATATATATATATATGCAAATACATATTTCATATATTTGTATATCATAAATTTATTGTCAAATTGCAATCTCAAATATAATTAAATGTAATGTCAATTTTAATTGAACAGTTCTAGAATTTTATAATATTTGATTTTAACAAAATAAAACAAATAGGATCAGAATTCGCTTAATATTCATTCAATTCAAATACAAACCTGTAAATTAAACTAACAAAATTGCTAAATCAAATTTTTTATTAATTTCATTTTTTACATATGACAAATATTTTTGTAAGTTGTGGTTGTGGGTGTGTTCAAGTTTTCACGAGGTGTACCTGTAAACCAAAAACATATCAAGAACAATTAATAAAAAAAAATATTTTATAAAAAAAAAGCATTAATATTATTATTAATAATTAATCAATTAACATTTAATTCATAAAATAAATAAAAATTACCTTCAATTTATAAATAAAAACTTATTAATAATTAAAAAAAGTACAAAAGCAAATGTGTATGGTTCAAAGTAAGCAGATTAAAGAATAAATAATATATTAATTTTAATGTAACTTTTAATGAGAGGTTTTGAAAATTAATTAATTCATTAAAACAAATATTAATTATAAAAATATGAGCTCTGGCCAGGACAGAACCGACGAACGATTTTTGAAACAAATTAATTTCCAATCAACATTATATATATATATAAAGTATAAAAAAAAAATTTAAAACTTGAATGAAAATGACGAAATTATATTATCTTGGTTTTTATTTTTAGTTTAATTAATCAATTATTAATTACTACTTTATTAAGTTAAAGTGCAAAATTTTAAGTGAAAAATTTCCGACAATGAATATAAAATTAATTAATTAATTTGTAAATTACCTCTTCCGGTTTCCAGGTATATACCAAAAGCTGATGAATTCATGCTAAGATGCATTAAGTAAATATACCAAATTTTATAAAAATCCGTTGAGCCGGATACAAGCTATACTCGTCTATAAGGACACAGAACGGACCGACAGACGGACAGACATCATGTTAAAATATGCATGATTTGTGGAAATATGTAAAAACCTCTATATGTGAAATTTAGTGTGAAAATAATCCTTCTCTTCCTATCGTCGCTCGGTAAAAAGATAGAAAATAAATACATTAAATAAAAATTTATAAAAAAACTATTTGGACTTTTAGATTAAAGTTGATTGATACTTTAGTAATCTATCACATCATCAATAGGTCCAAGTACGATATCCCTCATAGACCATCAGCTCGTAGAGGAAGACCCAAATGAAGTGGTCGCCGTCGATTTACTTTATTATTCTTATTCTATTTCAAAGGAACAATGGTCAAGAAGAAGATAATCGTCATTTCAAACATGAGTACATGTTGGAAATAGTATGTGTTTGTGGAGTTGAGAAATTTCATACTAATTTGAAAAATTTGTATTTAACTTATTTACTTAGAAGACACAAATCTGACAAAAAATTTCTTATTTAAACAATCTGAATTTATTATTTTGTTCAAAGTTAATTCTTTAAACAGATACAAACAAATTGGTGTAAAAGTACCTTAAGATCTCGTTCCTGAAGTAACTAATTACAACTTATTGAAAAAATAACCTCTGACTTTGTACGTCTTACGCAAAGATAACGCCTATCAAGCCGGTTATATCAATGAGGTGTCCTATGATCAGTATAACGGGTCCTCTCAACCTTTACCTTGATTTTCTTGATCCGGGGCGCTATCAAGTAGCTTTTCCCCAATGTTGTTCCCAGAGGCTGGGTTGACTCCGTCCCATAGACCCCAAATTCCCTTTCCAGGCCCGGGACTTGAACCCCGGACCATGTGAGTGTGATGCAGGTTCGCTACCCGCACACCCAATGGCGCCTTACAACTTATTGAAAGTTGTCATAAAATAATTATTTATACGGTATAATTAATATAAATAACAATAAGACCACGTCGACAGCCATCACCAGGACTCACCGAGCATAGGAGCTGGGCCATAGCAGAGGGAGCCAATGGGAACAAGGGCTCCGAAGCGCAGACATGAGGGATTCGGGGGTGCGAGATGCCGTGCAACATATCGGGAAGGTTATGAGGCGGCCGATGGACGACGAGGATTACGATCTGGTGTCCGCGGTACGTGAAAAGAACGCTCGGGCGCCCAGCCACCCGGTAGAGTGACGCTTTCAAGGGCCTGAATGATACACACACCCACTGGTCCACTATTGCGCAGGATCGCACATGGGAGGCGTGTGTCCAATACTGACGACGATACGTCTTCGCTCGACTACTGGATGTCTAAGTATCTAATATATAAGTAAATTATATATAGTATCTTTATCTTTAAACTACAAACAAAAATATATCATTGAATAAAAAAATTCTAAAAATGTTTGAGTATAATTAATTTAAATAAATATCTAGTTTTTATATTAAGAATACATTTTTTATCATTTCTGTATTTACATATTTATTATTTTTTTTTTTTTTGTCATTCGATAAAAATGAATTCTCTAATGAATCTTTTCACTTGGTTTGATTGAAGTTGGACATCATGCAAAAATTATTATGCGAATTGGATACAAAAAGCATCCAACCATTCGTCAGTTTTATTTGCAAATCAAAACAATATATATATATATATATATATATATTTAAATACATTCAAAACGTATTCTATTTGCTCTCTAGAAAAAAGGAATAAATGTTAAAAAGATTAATGAAAATTTCAATAATGTATTTACTTATTGATCTTTTAAAGTAATTAATGTCATTTTTATTTGTAATAATTTTTTTTAATGGGAAGACAAGACATTACAGGAGTTATATTTTCAGGTTCATTAAGAAAAATATATTTATTTATACAGGGTGGTACAGGGGAAACGCATGTTTTTCAATATTGAATTACTGGGACACAATGGGTTGAAAATAATAAAAACAAGTATTAAATGATAGGTATTTTAATGCAGTTTTTGAAATTACATACCATATTTAGGTTCGGAAAATAATGTCTTTGAGATGACGTCCTTATTGCTGGATACAAATTTGGATCCTCTTCTGAAAATTACGGACGGTTCTCTCCAACTTTTCAACGTTGATGTACACTTTTGATTTCAAATATCCCCACAAAAAGAAGTCACATATCGAGAGGTCGGGTGAGCGAGGGGGCCAGTAAACATCACCGAATCTCGAAATCACATGTCCATTTGTCGAACCACTTCGATGGATGCTCTCGCCGTGTGATCTGTGGCACCATCCTGCTGAAACCAAATGTCTCTCATGTTCACTTGACGCCTTTCAAGTTCTGGACGAAGGAAGTTGTTTAACATTTCAACGTAGTGAGCTGATGTAACAGTAACTGCAATTCCTTCCTCTTCAAAAAAATAGGGTACAACAATCCCCAACTTTGAAATGCAACACTAAACTGTTACCTTTAAACTGTGCAGAGGTCTTTGGTGTAATTCTTGTGGCTTCCCCGATGCCCAATACCGACAGTTTTGGACATTGAAGTAACCGTCAAGATGAAAATGTGTTTCATCACTCATGAAGAATGTAGTATCGGGATCTTCCGTAAACATTTAATCCTCCATAGCGGCTGAAACGGCATTGTATGGACCGTCTGCCAACATTCGTTCAAGGTCAATACCCCCTCCCGCCGTCGCTCACTAGCGGTTCGAAAAACATGCGTTTCCTCTGCACCACCCTGTATTATAAGTTATTTTCATCAATGCATTAATTCAATTGATTATTAATGAATTCTAGAGCTGATTGATGTTAATTTTATTTAATATAGTCTTATATTTTTAATTTCTCATTGCTTATTAATCTAGTAATTGCAAAAAAGGTATTCATCAGTTTTAGAAAGATAATTATTTTAAATGATCTAATATGAATAATAAAAACCTATTAATTAGGATAAGAGCTTGTCAAAGAAACAAATTATAATTTTTTTTTTTTAATTCACAAGAAATAAAGAAATTTAATTTTTTTTTATGTGGTTTGGTAAAAAAATATAGAATATTTTTCAACGATATTAAATTTGAATATCTAAATTGAATCTAAAATATATATACTTAGAATATAATCATAATAAAAGCGGATTTTGTTTATAACATTTAATAATTTAAAATAAAAAAAAAATCCTTTTAAATTGAATGCTAACAAAAACCCCTATTTTCAATAAGCTGCTTTAACTGTAATGTAAAGTTTTATTAATTTTTTTTTTTAATTTACATAATTGCCAATTGAATGGGAGTGTTTGTATATTTAACTCAAAAATGCTTAAAATATTTAATGTAAGATATAAGTAACATATAAATATTTTATAGTATAAAAAATTAAAAATTAAATATATAATTAAATTATATTGATAAATTAATTAATAAAAATATCTTAAGAATAATAAGACAATTTTTTTTTCTGTTGTGTTATATGGTTGTGAGGCATGGTCAATGACTCTGGGAGACGAGAGAATATTTAGAGTATTTGAGAATAGGATACTTCGCAGCATTTACGGGCCAAAGACAGATAAGATCACCGGGAAATGGTGGAGACTGCATAACGAGGAATTGCATAACTTTATGCATCTCCAGATATAGTTAGAATTATAAAATCGAGAAAGCCGCGACGGGCAGGGCATGTGGTTAGAATGGGAGAAGAAATAATGACGAAAAATATATTGGTAGAGAGACCGATTGGGAAACGTCTGCTTGAAAGACCAAGGACGCGGTGGGTGGACAATGTAGGAAGTGATGTGAGAGAGATAGGAGAGGGTAGGAGTTGTGACTCTGGAGAGGGACACTTGGAGAAATGTGGTACCTACGGACAAGAACTTTCGAGTTTTGTAGAACCACAGATAAATAGATCTAAAGAATAATATTTAAATAAAAATATTGATAAATAATAAAAAATTAATAAATAATTAATTAAAATAATTTTCAATAATTTACCAATATTTGATTATAACTGAGACCTTTATTGTGTTTTAATAATAAATGGATCTATTATACATATGCATGTATAAAAACATTCATTGAATATACCTTTTCGATGTATATATGTATATGTACCACATATATATCGCCTCTATAGATAGATAGATACAGTTATTTAGAAAATACCTTATGAAAATAAAATGGGATGATTTGTGTGATCGCTTTTGTTGAATATTAGTTTCCATTTTGCAATCAGCGAATAATATGCAAACGTCCAACCTATAGAATAGAAAATGTAATTAGATTTTCGACACAGTTCAACGAATTTATTCGAGTTGAACTAACGTGGTATTATACCAAGAGAGAGAGAGAGATGACTATACAAAAAATAAATAAATAAATAAATTAAATATTATTTTTCCGTTTGAGTAATTTTAATAGGAAGGGTGGAAAATAAAACGGTTATTAAATAAAAACCCAAAAAAAAAAAAAAATTCAAAAATATTATATTAAATTATATCGATAGATTTTTCTATTTGTATTGTGAGAAAATAGAGTTAAATAAATAAATAAATAAAAGAATTAACTTGTATGTGAATGGTTCGCATGTGGTAAAGATAATGGTTGTGGTTAATTATTTAAAAAATTAATTATCTCAAAAGGTGCTCATGCCGATGGTTTATTTAAACCCCTTCTCATTTCTTCTGGACCATCCTAGTTTTATAGACCCTTCCATATAATTATTATTAGTATTATTAATAACAGGTTAGTTACAACAACCTGTATACATATTCATATATTGGTTGTGTAATGTCGTTACATCATGAAATATGAGAGTGAAACATGAGGTAATAGAAGCGAAGAGCATCTAAAGAGTTATTTTTAGGGTCAAGTGGAAATACATTAATTTTATACTGACTATAATTCTCTTAAAGTTTCATTATCATTTCATCAGTGTGTTGAAGGAAAAACTTATTTTTATTTGTTGTTTTCATTTAAATCTACTTTACTTCACACACACAATATCAATAATATTATTCTTTTTTTAATTAATTTTAATTTAATTATGTATTTATATAATATACGAGGGCAAATCCATAAGTTCATAAAATAATTAAAGATCTTTTTATGTTAAAACATTAAATTAATATTTGCAAAGATTCTTACGCACCTATATGTATGAGGACAAGTCAATAAGTCCGTGATTTTTTGAATTCCCCTTCTCTTAAATGAAATCGCAACACTGCTCCTGTCAGCAGGCAACTATCAGCTGACTCATGTCATAATGTAAACCAGCTGGTTTTTTTTAGTTTTGGTTTGACATTCATTAATATCAGACTACCTCGTGATTTGAGAAGAAAATGGAAAAAAGTGCTCATTAAGCATTATTTTTTGTGGGAAAAAACATCACTGAAACCGATATCTTTTGCGCCGTTTCGTAACTGTGGATGAAATGTGGAGCCTCCACAACACAACGGAGACCAAACAGCAGTAAAAACAGTGTGTTTCTCGGGGTGAATCGGCACCAAAGTTGTCCTCGACAAATCTTATTTTTTCAAAAATCGGAGAAACCTTGGATGAAGTGTATAGAACTCAAAGGAGACTACGTTGAAAAGTAAAATAATTTTTTATCCAAAAACCTGTTTCATTCAAAAAGTCACGAACTTATTGACCTGTCCTCATACTTACTTAATATATTTATTAAAATTTATTAATAACAATGGACTTTTTTGTGCAAAAAGTATTATTAAAACAATTCTATTATTATCATTATTTGTTTATTAAGATTTCATGTTTGTTTATTATGAAACTTTGCTAATTGTGTTTATATAGATTTCTTATGGTAATATCACCATAAAATCTTTTTGATCTTCTTTATTTTTGTTTTACTCTAAATTATGAAAATAACTTTTTTTTTATTACTTAATTGAGATGTTGTTTTTTTCCTTTTGAGGTATTTTTACTACCAACATGTGTATCTAGTATAAACTTAGAGAAATTAGTGCAATCAGTAAAAAAAAATCGATTTCGAATTTTTACTGATTACGTTTAATAAGTCATCTAAAAAATGAAATTCTATTTTTAAAATATACCTATTTCTGGAATATGTTAAGAATTATATCTAAAAATCATTTAGAAACGGCTTAAACGATATAATATTACAGATAAAATTTTTTATCTGAAATATTCATTTACATCGTTTATTTTATTTATTTTTTAAAAAATTTTTCAAAAACCATTTTCTTGTTTTTTTAATTTTTTTTTTTTATTTTAGAAAACTAATATTCTCACATTGTTAATATTAGTATTAGATGGATAAATATAAAATATGATTTTAGGAGAAAATTTTTTTTAAAAAAAGTAAAAAATGGGTTCTCATTCCAGATGGTTATACATTTTTAACATTTATCATTTTGTGATGGGATATCATTATTTAGATTATAATATACCTAATATTTTTTATTTCATTTAAATTTCATTCAAAGATTTTTGTTATATTATTTCAACTTTTATTATCTGGCCCTTCTTTCTTTGTTAATTAATTAAATGAACCTTTAATTTTATTTATAACACTCTTAGTAATTAAGTGAAAATTAAATAAGAACCAGTAACGGATTGAAATTATAATATAATTAATAATTAATAATGAACCTCTACAAATAAAATATCTTTGGAAATTCAATGCTAATAATGAAAAAATGAAAATTCTATGTTATTTGTTATTTATTTGTGTGTCAACAATAATATATATTACTTAATTTATAATATAATTAGCTTGTATTATAATAAAAATCAATTATAAAACTTACATATGTATATTAACCCCAAAGAGGCTGTTACGGACGAAAACATCAAAAAAGTCCATAATTTTTGATAATCGCGAAGTGAAGTTGAGTGAGATAGCTGAGAACCTAAAGATATCAAAGGAACGTGTTGGTCATATCGTGCATGAATATATGGATATGAGAAAGCTCTGTTCAAAGTGGGTGCCGCATGAGCTGACAATCGACCAAAAACAACAACGAATCGTTGATTCTAAGGAGTGTTTGGAGTTGTTCAAACGTAATAAATTCAAATTTTTCCGTCAATATGTGACTATGAATGAAACATGGCTCCATTATTTCACACTGGAGTCCAATCGACAGTCAGCCGAGTGAACTGCAAGCTTATTTTGAGGCAAAAGAAAATCATATTATAAAAATGGTATCGAAAAATTATATGACCACTATAATCGCTGTATCGCCCTCTATGGGAACTCTATATTGAATAATAAAAACAAATCATATAAAAAAAAAATTTCTATGCTAGCCTACGACCTTTTCAGCCCACCTCTTATATATATATATATATATATATATATATATAGTATACATGTATATATTCTTAGTTAAAACTTTCTGAAAATATGTTGAATAATTTGTTTATGATTTTTTTTATTGAATAAATTTATATATATATTATATGAAAAGATATTTCAAATCTCTGGATAAATAGAAAAAAAATTTAAAGGTATCTTATTATTATTATTCTTCAAATTCTTCTTTTTACCGATCGTTTTTCGATTTTTTTTCTTCTCTTCTATATATTCTAATGTGATAGCATTATAAAATATTTTCCTCACGAACGAGAAAAAAAAATTATTCAAATCTACCGATTTCTACGAATATATAACAAATGTATTTGAATTTATTAAAAACATCACGTCATCTGTTCCAATGGGAAGAGTGGGAATGGATCAGTGAGGTGGAGTGTGGAAGGGTAAGGGGGGATGGGTGAGATAGCGATGGGAAAAGCGACACTCCAAGAGTGGATACATTTGTTTATTTTCCTAAAGGGGTGAATGTTTTCGAAATGTGTTCACGTTTGAGTTGGGTCATTTTAGGGATATTGGTCTTATTAAAGTACCAATTCCACGAAAGCATTAAGCTAAGTTTCCTCCAAGGACCAAATAGTTGGATCATTCACTTAAAGTTGCTGAAACACTTTCAAGCAAACGCTTAAATAGCTAATTAACTATAAATATATTAATTAATCTACTATATACTATATATATACATAAATATCCGATATGGATATTTTTAAAGATTATTTAAGTGCTTAATTTTGTAAGAACTTTTTATTTAAAAATAACTTTAATATTTTTAAATCAATGGCAAATTAAATATACTTTGGTAATTATTCAGATAAACTCATTTTCGTGGATTTTGGATAATATTTTATCAGTGGATTCCTTTTGCAATTCCAGATAAACTTTTCCATACATCTTATAGTTTTCGAGATAAAAATTATTAAAATAAAGATTTTTTAGTTTAACAGATTAGTTATGAACGTCGAAATGTGCCATTAAGTAATATTTTATTGACTAATTCACTAATTATTCACTTATTCACTAATTTTTGGTTGTTATAAGATCGGTTTGGATATAGGAATATTATTTAATTAATTAATTTTTTAATCTTCATAAATCCAAAACGAACTTATAAAAACCGAAAATTAGTGCGCCATCTGGTAGCCAAGAATTTCAGCTTGATTGAATCGATGAAAGTACCGGAATTAATTTTTTAAATTTTGAGTTAAAAAAATGAAGGTAAAGGTTTTAAATTGAATATATGTTAATTAATAAATTAATTGAATAACAATACTATACTGTAAATTTTTTTTTTTTAATTAATTAATTAATCCAATTCAATTATACTTAATTTATAATTTAATTGAATAAATTTAATCTATATATTTAATACGATAGTGTCCGTCTGTACGCAAAAAACTCCAGAGCCTAAACTACAAGGAGTAAGGTAACCAAATTTTTCTGAGGTGAAGGGTACCTCAAATGATGAAAAATAAAAAAGAAATTAGAATCTTAGGTAACTCCTGAGCTGAGCTGCGGGTGTTCCATTTTCCAGAAATATATATAAAGGAGAGTGTTTGTATGTATGTAATTTGTTTACTTTTTTGTTGTCATAGAAACAGATATATATATAATTAGAACCTCTCTCTCTCCCTCTATTTAAAATTTTAAAAAATTTCTTAAGCCAGGTAAATAAATTGGACTGGAGGAGGAGACATGTGATTAGAGAAATTGGGGAAAAATCAACCGAAATGTAATTAAACAAAAAAATTCAAGAATTATGCTACGGATACGACTTACATACAATTAACATACAAAATGTAGAATTTGAAAAAGTATAAATATTTAAATACTTAAGATCTCTAATCACGAAGGATAATAATATTCGAGAAGAATTTAAATCGACGTTGTAATTGAGTAACGCCTGTTATTATGCAGTAAAGGGGCTTATCTCATCAGAGAGGATCAAAATTAAAATATATAAAACAATTATTTTTCATGTTGATCGATGACTAGGGTGACCATATTTCAAAAACACCAAACCGGGACAAACGGTATACCTTTTTTTTAGAACTAAATTGAAAAAATTTTGAAAAAAATATTACGAAATGTCCTAAATATTGAAAAAACAGTAGGGTGTCCCGAAGACATTTTTGGGACAGAGCACCTAAAGACGGGACGTTTGGTCACCCTATCGATGACTCTGGGAGACGAGAGTAGATTTGGAGTATTTGTGAGATTAATATTGTTCGCAGCATTTATAGGCCAAAAGAAGATGAGGTCACAGGGGGATGGCGGAGATGGCATAACGAGAAATAATGTCCAGATATAGTTAAGGTTA